>OY796882.1:5760228-6445126 GCA_963680785.1 Diplosoma virens | reverse complement strand
CCAAACGGCTTTAGATAGTTCGATGGAGTTAATTTTTCTACTGTCTTTAAAAGATTGGTTATGGTTATTGTATCGGAGTTTAAATGATGTTTCGCAGCTGCCGTAATAAAATTTGTCAGTTTCATCAGTTTTTAGGGAGGCTTTATAAACTACTGAGTTTCTGCAACATTTTCCGTTAAGTGGGCAGTTTTATCTGATCTGCAATTGCATTGTTTGGCGTCTACTTTATTGTCCGAGTTGTTTAGGCGTGAAATGTTTTGCTTATTTATCATAGATTTCATATTTGGCATGCAACTATAGCTCAGTTTTATGTTGTTTTTGTTAAAAATTTTGTGGTATTTGTTGCTTCGTGGAAAGTGTTTATTGAGAAGGGTAAAAAATTCTTTGCCAATATTAGTGGTGACTTCATCATTGAAAGGAGGGTTGAACCAAATAATCTTTCTTGTTCTGTTTCTTGATCGGTTTTTTGAGGTTGAGTTGAATTGATCTGTTTGTTTTGGTTCTTCTTTTACATAGGTTAATTTTGCTCTGTATCCGCTTTTTTCAAGGGCTAGTTGATATTCTGGGATTGTTTTATTAAATTCTTGTAAGCTGTATGAATTTCTAGATAAGCGTGATGAGATCATTTTGGGTAATTGTTTTTTTATATTGGGGGGTGATTCGATTTTGCATTTATATAAAAGGGTATGTCTCCGGGTTTGCGGTATGACCAGTATTTACCTGTAGTTAAATTTAGGGTGATATCTAAAAAATCAGTTTGTAAAAGATTGGATTCTGTTGTTATCTTGAGACCGTTGTTTTGAAAATGTTGATATGATTTTCTTGATTCTTTCAATGACTGGTCCTGATTTACTGTTTATTATTGCCAGGCCATCGTCTCTGTATAGTCCCAGGTGTTGATTTTTTATGGTTTTATTAAGTTCGTGTAAAAGATACAGTCCAACTAATTCACATATTTCTGCCCCATCGTATGAGCCCATTGTTGCGTCAAAAAAGTTGCCGTTTTTCTTTGTCCACGTACTTTGATCGCCAAATAATACAGATTTTCTGCAGTGCATAATGATGTTGATAGTGTCATCATCAATATTGACGTATTCTTTTGCAAAGTTAATAGATTTTTTCAGTAAATCTATAAATCTATAAACAAATTCATACAGCTTACAAGAATTTGATAAAACAATCCCAGAATATCAACTAGCCCTTGAAAAAAGCGGATACAGAGCAAAATTAACCTATGTAAAAGAAGAACCAAAACAAACAGATCAATTCAACTCAACCTCAAAAAACCGATCAAGAAACAGAACAAGAAAGATTATTTGGTTCAACCCTCCTTTCAATGATGAAGTCACCACTAATATTGGCAAAGAATTTTTTACCCTTCTCAATAAACACTTTCCACGAAGCAACAAATACCACAAAATTTTTAACAAAAACAACATAAAACTGAGCTATAGTTGCATGCCAAATATGAAATCTATGATAAATAAGCAAAACATTTCACGCCTAAACAACTCGGACAATAAAGTAGACGCCAAACAATGCAATTGCAGATCAGATAAAAACTGCCCACTTAACGGAAAATGTTGCAGAAACTCAGTAGTTTATAAAGCCTCCCTAAAAACTGATGAAACTGACAAGTTTTATTACGGCAGCTGCGAAACATCATTTAAACTCCGATACAATAACCATAACCAATCTTTTAAAGACAGTAGAAAAATTAACTCCACCGAACTATCTAAAGCCGTTTGGAAATTAAAACAATCAGGACTATCGCCAGAAATAAGATGGAAAATTGTACAACACGCAACTCCATACCAATGTGGTTCAAAAACATGCAACTTATGCTTATCAGAAAAATTACAAATATTCCAGGCTGACCCAAATAAATTATTGAATAAACGCTCGGAGTTGGTCTCAAAATGTCGACATCGAAGTAAATTTAAATTACGAAGTTTTAATTACGCTGGCAGTTAATAAATATATTTACAAACTCGGTTTACCTTATTTTTACATCGCACCTTTGTCCACTTACTTGATCAGCAAACAAATCAATCCATCTATACACTACATACTTATCGAACTAAAAATATTCTTAAATTATACCCTGTAAAAAAATTTACTGTTTTAATTTTTAATTCATATCCTAATAATTGTCATTTTAAACGCATTTCTTTAGCATCTTTTTATCGTATTTCCAATGTGCAGACTATTTAATCTAATTTTAACGCATTTTTAATGCAACCTTTTTATATTTACCCATTAGTTTCAAACAATAGAGCAAGCTACGTAAAAAACACTTTTTCTTTGGCAATAAAATTCATTTATCGATTAACCTTACAACCGTAGTTTTTCTCTTGTTTTTTTCTTGTTGTTGTTTTACGCTTTTTCGCCGGCATTCAAGCGCTTTGTTTAAACTGTATTTTTATTTATTTATTTTGTTTTCCAGATTTTTAACCGCCCCCTGACGTGCCCAGGCAGGCGAAACAGTCTGTTGGGGCAAATAAAATTAATGTTAAATTAAAAAATTTTGTGGTCTGTAAGTTAATTATCTAACCGCTCTGACTCGACGTCATTGAGCACTTTCCTGATGAGCACCGACCAAAAAAAAAATTTTGAAAAATTTTTATATATATATATATACAGTATGTAGAGAGAGAGAGAGAGAGAGAGAGAGCAAGGGTGAATCGATCTTCATTGCAAAGTGCTCAAAGAAAAGATCAGAGCAATTTCGTACAAAATTTATTTAAACTCTATTTTAAAAAATGTCAACAGGCTATTTCATCCAATAAAATCAGTTTTTTTTTATTCCTATTAAGGTAAGAGAAGGGGAGTCAGGTCATCTTAATATGAATGCATAACCTGAGTCATTTTTTCCTATATGACGTCACAGGAATTGCATTATTTGCTTTTTAGTTTACAAATTATTCTTAACAAAAAATCTCAGCTAATTAGTACTCAGCTATATAAACTTTTGTTTGTTTAACTTCTTCAAATAAATATAAATAAAAAAAAAACAGATGATGATTAAACATAAAAAATTTTTGGTATTAAAAGATATTAAGCGGAATAAAAAGAATAAAACCTGTCCTTCATCAGCTGTTTAATTAACTGTTTTTATTTATAATTACACTATCTGAAAAAATTGAATAAAAAAAAGCTTATACAGCCGAATGGTATTTAGCTGAGATTTTTTTGTTTAGAATAATTTTTTTAAATAATTTTCTAAGTCTATGTATCCTACAATAAATATACCACTCTTTGCAAGTTTGGACCTGTTTTACTTTTTTACAGTTTTGAATTATTTTTGTAGTTTAACAAACTACATACTTCGAAGCATAAAATTTAAAAAGGTTAAATAATATTTCTATTGTTAAAAATAATTTAAAATTTTGAAACAACCTCTTATAAATTATATTTTGCAGAACTACGTATTATTTATTGGATAAGATTAACTTATCGTACTATGTTTTCTTAATGATGTTATGAAAGCATAGTACTATGTTTATTAATGATTATAGCCTATTCTTTATTTTTCCTGTAAACACAGGAAGATTCAATAGAATAAAACAGATTGTTTTGGCTTTTTAAAAAGTACTTAAATAAATTTTGTATAATATATTTAAATATCTTTTTTCAAATAGAATCTTTCTAATTGAATAAGGATCAAGATTCTATTTAAATAAGGAAGCAACAGATGTTCGTGGTTTTTTTCAAAACAGAGATTAAACAAATTTTGTATTAAAATATTGCTCTTATTCTTTGCACTCTACGAGGATGATTGATTTACTTTTTAATATACATATAATCTTTAATTTACTATGGCTAATGGTGAACAATTTAAAACAATTAAGGAAGAGGCACTGTACATCAATTATGCAACTAATTAAACTAGGTGCTTTTAAAAAAAATTGTTAGCCTCATATAAAAAACAAGGTGAATTCTGACTAAGAAGAATCGGAATCGGAAAATGTTGTTGAAATCGGCATCGGACCCAAAAAAAGAATTGGCATCATCCCATCACTAATTTAAACACTCAATGATTAAGAGTAAATAAATATCAAAATTTAATATGACTAAAACATAATGTAGCCGTGAGAAACGGATAACTTAAATTTTTTATTTGTTTCAATTTTCGCATGGTTGTCACGTCGTAAATTTATCTCTTAAAATTGTAGAGTGAAGATTTGGCTGACTCAATCTTTTTGATTGCCTTAATGTTTTGTCACAAACGTTCTCGCTTATTTCCTCGTGCGTTAAATCTCTTGGGAGTTTTTTTGTTTCGTACACATGTGCTTCTAAAGTTTAGCTATTTGTCAGTGCGGAGTTTGCAATTCATATTAGTTACGATTTAACCTTTTCAATGTTTAGATAACACCACAATTGATTTTCATTTTGTTATATTTCTTGGTAGTCGCTTTCAAATTTGATTAATATAATTGTAAAGATCAGAAGTCGTGATTCTTGTTTGAATAGAATAGTTTATCGCAAAAAAGATTTAAACACTAAATAATAAACTACTTGTTTATTAAAGGGTCGGAGAGCCGGAGCCAGAGTTGGGGAGCCGGACCCGGAGCTAGTGGATAAGCGCTTGATAGCTCCGGAGCTGGAGCAGGAGCTAGTGAATGAGTACTTGATAGCTCCGCAGCTGGAGCCGGAGCTAGTGCTCTTCTATAGTGGCTCCCCAGCCCTGCTTAAAACTGCATTTGTGAAAAAGAGGAAAATTTTTTTGGCCACGACTTTAAATGTTAGGAAACTGTAATTTTAATTTTGTTTTCTAACTCCTGATCATTTTTTTTTCTGTGGAAATGTTTCATATAATTTTCTCAACGTGAAAATTTGAGAAAATATTATTTTAGCAAATATGCTTTGCCACATTATTACTAAAGTTTTGTGGATTTTATTTTTTCTAAGACATCATCTTAACTCGAAGTAACAGATTCAATTGATTTAAATGATTGAAGATTGATGACATATTTAGCCCAATTTTGATAACCAAACTTTATCATCAAAACTCAGCTTTCTCTTGATTTGTTCCTTTTAATTTTTTAAAATGAAAAAAGTTAATTGTTCAATAACCAAATTCTTAAGACTCCTTGAGGCAACCCCTCGGGTCAACCGTCAAACTTCACTATGTAAAAGTAATATCGTTTTTCTAAGTAATTTCATTCCCTCTTATTCACTCTTGCTTATTCGTTCTCTTTTGGAAAAATAAGGTAAACCATTTATCCGGTTTAGAAGCACTGCTTTAAGCTAATGTAAATTACCGTTTTTAAATAAGTTGAGCGGAAATGTGTCCATAGAAACTTCAACAATAGGTCAAAATTTTAAAGTCAAAATAAAGTCATAAAAATTTTAGGGTCAAAATAATGAAAGATCCTAGTAATAACTTTGAAAAGCAATATACTTTGATAACAATACGCTATTCGCTTTCATAGCTGTTTTCTATTTAGAAGTAAGATTCTGTTTAAAATAAGATTGCGTAGAAATAAAGTTGTTCGATCTGATTTTTATTAAAGTCTTTCATATAACCTGGTTGAGATTTGACCAGCGACGTACGTTTCAAATTTGAAATTTCATCGATCGGTGGATTTTATATGTGTAACACTTTTCCGTCGGTTTCCAATCTGAAAATTGTGGTATTCTTGCTTGTCGTTTTTGATAGAAAATGGAGCACAAATTTGTGGGTTACCCTGAAATTTGTCAAGGGGAGAGGTTGTTGTTAGAAGTCAGAAAGCCTATAGATTAAAGAAAACTTTTTGCCTTTCGTCGTCGTCGTCGTCGTCGTCGTCGTTTGAAGGGCATCCACTCCAGGCCAGACACAAATAGAACTGGAACCGAGGGTTTATCCTTTTACTACCCCAGACTGCTGCACTGCCTGGATCTCAGTTTTTGCCTTTAATTTTAAAAGGCGCTTTTTCAAAGTTTATCGTAGACTTCTGAAGACTATTTTCGCAGTAAAAGCATTGGCCCTGATGATATGAGACATCATAAGAAGGGCTGTGATCTATAAACCTTGTGCCTACGTTACAGCGGTATAGAATTTTTTCTTTTTTTTTTGCAAAACTTTCCAATTTTTTGAAATGTTAGTCTTCATAAAATGACCCAAATTTGGTTGGGGAGCCGCAAATTTTTTTCTTTTTTATGGAGTAAACTAAATAAAAGAAGGTTTGGAGCACTGATTTAACCAATAAAAATTAACAAATTCAATCCATCTCCGATTGAACACTAACAATTAATATATCGCATTGCTTTACCAGGAGCTTTTTTAAATTGGTACCTTTGGTATAATTACATTTTGTCTATGTTTGAGTTTTATTGTGTCATCGTCTGAAAAAGTAACCCAGAAACGTTCGATTACAAAATTTTTACATTAAACAAACTTTAAGTGCGATTGAAATAGCAGCTGCAGGAAATAACAACACCGGGTATGAAGCTTATTTGTTTTGTTTTTTTAAGGATTTAAAACAAGTATTTTTTTTAACTTAATATAAATACGTATAAATCAGTTAACATTGCCTCTGCACCAAACGTAATTTCCCATCAACATCAACTAGAAGTTTCTTTATGGCTTGAATTAGGGCCGAAACTCACTTTCCACTTTAACAGCATTGATGTACTATCCTGAGGCCATATGGCAATAATCGCCTCTAAAAATTGCTTCTTGAAAACATTTGCGTGGCTTTACTTTAAAAGTCTCAGTAGAGAATAAATTGACTGACAAATCGTTTTATAAATTTACATCGAATCAATCAAACCAAAAAAGATTTTCACCTTAATTCATAAGTACATACAGTTCAAGAACAAGATTTAAATATTGCTTTAAAAAAAGTTTAAAACCGACAAAGCTCTAGATTGGGTTTTTGTGAAGCTGTTTTATTAACTATTTTTTTAAATAATTCTTATTATAAAGTTGTCCAAGTTTTTTTACTCTTGCGAGCCACAGTTAAGATTTATATAAACTTGCAGTTGGCTGACCTATAGTTGGCTTGAAACTATTTAAATAAAACGCCAAAAAGTGTTGTTTTGATTTTAAAACTCAAGTAAAGATCAAAAAAGATCTTGAGAGGTAAGTATGAACAACTTTTTTTAAATAAATTCATTTAATAAATATATCTTACTGCAATATAAACATTGTATTCATTTAATACTGAAAAGCTGGTCAACTACAAACGTTATCTTCTTGTATCATGGGTGTCCCGGAGTCTGTAGCTAGACCAGGTTCTCTGGTAAAATCAAGTTTTTTTACAATTGTAAAGAAAATTGTAATTTCAAAAGTAAGCAATAAATTATTATTGCATTTTCTTCTTTTTTTTCTGTTAGGGAAGATGGACGGAAGCTGAATGGTCAACTAAATAGCCGGACTCGTTTCCGTCAGCAAGGTCATCAGGCTCTTGTCGACATCTGGCAGAGCACAGGCTCCATTTGGATAGTGATAGATGGGACAAGATGTTATTACGTGCTCAGCTATCTGCTTCTTTGCACCATACTCACGGGCCGCCTTAGAAGCAATGCCTCATTTGTATGTTTCTGAGCGAAATAGACCAATGCAGGTTTGGTGGCAATTAAGCTTGACCCATGTAGATCTGGGAAAGCTAAATCCTAGTGGCGTTGGGCTAACATCCTTAAAAAACGTATGAGTTGGGAAGCGTTTTCTTGCCATTCCATACTCTATCTATATTCAGCCCATCGTGCTGCACTGATGTCTCACTGGGTGGGGTTGTTCAGCAGTTCCAGTACAGCAGGCACGAATGGCCGTCTTGATTTAAGTTGCCGCAGCTGTCCACGAAGTGGACACAGAAGCTTTTTATATAAGAGGTGTTCTGATTCCTGAGCGCAGCGAGCTTAAGACAGTACGGCTTTTCGCGACGAAGCTCAGTTGGTAGGATGCCTGCTATTATAAAAAGGTTATCCATTGATGTGGGGCGCAGACATCCGGTTACTATGCGCAAGGCATCGTTAATAAGCTTGTCGATAAAGTGAGTATGGGACTCTAAACAGGCGAACAGTACTCAGCCGAAAAATAGGCCAAGGCTATGGTGGTTGTGCGGAGTACTGTGGCATCCTCACCCCGTCTTGATCCAGTTAATTGTTGTAAAAGCCCAACCCTAGATGTTAACTTTTTGCGCAGTGACTCTAAGTGTCGGCAAAACGTGAGTGCTCTATCCAGCTGTTTGCCAAGATAAGTAGGTTCACCCAAAACGGTAGAGCCTGTCCGTTGATAATGACGTTAAATTCACGTCGTGTCTCTTTGTTGTAAAAATGGAAAGCAGCCGACACCGTCTTTTTTGTACTGAGCTTGAGCTTCCATTCGAAAAGGGAGGAGGATAAGATTTCTATATCCTGAGTAAAAGTCCCCTCTAATGCCTGCCAGTTGTTTGCATAGTGCTTACACCTACGGTCGATCTTTCGCGCCGAAACCCAGCTTGCTCTCTAAATAGCCGTGGGTGAATAATTGGTTTGCGCGAGCATAGATAAGTCTCTCCGAAATCTTGAAGGGGACAAAAAGTATAGAGAAAGGCTTATTGATTTTTAAATCTCCTATTGGCTTATTCAGCTCCGGGATGGCAACCACTAATGCTCTTCAATTTTTGGAAGCTTGAATTAGCGGATGCAGGAAGACAGATTTTTTATACCAGGATCTCAAAGCAGAGCCGAAATGAAATATTAGCTCTAGGCATAAAAAGTCCGGTCCCGGAGCTTTTCAGACTTTAACAGCTGGAGAGCATTGGCAAATTCTTTCGCAAAAAAGTATCCAGAGATACATTTGTCAGGCGGTGTTGGAATCCTTTAGAGTTGGGACACCTCTCCAACGACAAGTCTGGATGACTCATGCTTTGTTGTTTTGTATATTCCATTTTTAACCAGCTGCGAGACAATCGAGTAGCGGTAATGGGGAGAGGCGGCGGTTGTGTCTGGCTCTGCCGGTCAAGCTGTTAATTATATTTACTGTATTTACTGTATTTTATGCCAGCCGACTGGAGTGCATGAAGTCGATGTTATTGACAGCCTAAGACCAGTAATTATTTTAATTTCCATCAAGATGAAACAGCAAGGCGGAAGCAGCTGAACTAGCTGCTTCACCCTGCGGAGCCCACAGAGAAATCTGGTAGAGGTGTTCGCATTCCGCATCGTAGCAGGCGCGTGCTTTTTGCTTGAGTTCCAAAGAGCAAGTGTGGTATTATTATGTATTATTGTGTGAAGTGTAGTATTATTATTTATTAGCTGGTCTGCATTAGTGCAATTGGTCTTTTGTAAGAGGACATATGATAAGAGCCTTGTGTCTGGTGGCCAATGGGCTGATAACGCAGATCTTATTTGCGCTCGAGCCTTTAAAATTTAAATGCAGTATTATGGACACAAATGGCCTAAATCTAACATTTGTAGACTTAATGAGTTTCTTTCGCATCCGGAGCCAAGGATCTATCCTTTTACCATCCCCGAAAGCACTCCGAGTTTATCACCATTCGCCTGGTCATTTACCAGTTACCGTAATTATTAGTAATTAGCATTGCTGATGCAATAGAGTTTAAATTCCTAAAAATTATCTGGGCTGCTTTTTCAGCTACAAAACTTAACACAATATGAAGTTGGCTTAAAATATGCTAAAACTTTACAGTAAAAAATCAAATCATGAAAAAATAAAAAACATTGTCCGCGTTCAAGCCAACTGGGCATTGCCAAATATGCTACTGACACTTTTATGCCAGATTTGTGCGTAATTTATCGACACCGTGATCGAGTGGTTAAGAGCGCCGTGATTGTGATCGACATCGTATGTGTTCAAAACCTACGCGCACCATCCTGGTAAAGACACTTTTGGCACTTTCCCCTGCTTGGCGGCTATAGCAAGCAGGTCTAAACGTCAGTCATATATCTATAGAACTAAAATAAAAATAAAAATTTCAACCGGACAGCAATATGGTGGCATCTCCGGAAGCAGGTTGAGGTAATTGCTTGCCATATGTAAAGCGCCTTCGTCGCTTTGAAGATGAATGTAGAAATGAAATAAATTTGCAATGGTTTTTGATCTAAGCTATAACTAGGGCTGCTATAACGTCCTAATTTTAAGATTTGTTTTTATTTTAAAAAACAGTGTCTTAGAAAACTTTGCTGTATTTATTTCCAAAAAATGTACTTATTTGTATTTTGTGTTTAGTTTATCCTATGAGCAATAATGTCTGTGTTACAAATAAAGTTACCAACTGAGCTGACCAAAATGGGCTGTAAGAACGGCTAATACCCATGCTAAAGTCAATATCAAGCAAAAAGCAGAGAATATATAAAAAGATCTACATTGGACGTTTAACCCAATTTTTTTTTTCGAACTTCAACTTTAGTATTTTTGTTTGCAAAAGTTATTTTTCTGTCCAAACTCATGGCAGCCTTGACTATAACCCAAACAAGTTTTTCAGGTTTTTATCACGATTATAAAACTGTTTATAAAGCCTCGTCTGTTTCTGTAAAATGTTTTTCTGTGATATTTTTTTACATAAAACAAAAAATCACAAGTCTCAGTTTTATTAAAAGCTAAAATAATAAACTTACAGAAGCGCCAACAGATATGAAAGCCAACAAAAAAGATAAATCCAATCGCAACTTCTTCCATAAGTAACTTCTTAATTGAATAAAATAAAATAGAATTATCCATATTTTCTTAAAATTTTACAAAAAAATACAGTACTTATAATCTGCCCTCTAGGCTTATGCGTACTTTTAATTATTCAAAAACATACAAAAGTAAAATTAAATTATTTTGTTTTGTCCACAAGTTTAAAGCTTTAACTTGAATGAAACAACCATTACACCAGAAAGAAGACTAAAAAATGAAATAATCTAAAATTTTAGAAAACTAAGAATATGTTCTAACTAGCAATATAATATCTATTACATCCAATTGGAAAACCTATTCGTTTATTAATTGATATAACAATATATCTAATCTAGTATTCTATAACATTAAATTACAGTTTTATCTTGTCATAATGTTCAGAACGAATTCTGACGAATTTTTTTAATAAAAAAAAGTTCATACTAAGTGCATTTTTATGGGATGCTATATCAAAATACCTAAATAGAACAAGAGATTTTTAAAACTGAGTTTTAAGAAAAATCTTTATTGTTTTATGAATGCCGAGATAGCATTAATTTCCTGTCTGCACTAAAAACATTGCCGATTTTTTACGTTGCTTAAACCTATCAGTAATCTCAACGCATTACTTATCACTTTTTGAATTGCACTGTTGTTTTTTTTAAACTACGTTATATTTTGTTTCTAAGCGGGCATGAACGAGACGGCAAATTTATTACATAAATAGAACATGACGCCTGGGGCATTTTAGTTGATCTGCTTAACACTGCTACAGATGAAAGCAAAATTTGTTAGCAAATGTGCTCTCTTTAAATTAAAAAATCTATTATGCTTACTTTGCAAAAAATAATAACAAAGGTGTTGGAATTTTTCATAATAAACCAATTATTACTACAGGTCGCAAAAGAGGCCTATTTTGATGGAAGAGTTTTTTGAAAGTTCTGAGACAGTTTCATTTTCATTTTTTTATTTTATCTCTATATTTATCCTCCTGACTCGCAGAAAAGCGTTGGAGGCACTATACATAGGGTATTCAATTACACTGACCTGCTTCGGAGATACCAAGATGCTGGTGTCCGATAAAAATTTTTTATTTGTTTTTTTAGTTTTATAGAGATATGACTGAAATTTAGAGCTGCTTGCTAAGACCACCAAGCAGGGGAAAATGCCGCAAAGTGTCTTTACCAAGAACACAACAGAATGACGTGAGTAGGTTTTGAACCAAGACTATGTTGATTACAATCACGGCGCTCTAACCACTCGACCACAGTTTACAATAAGCAGCCATTCTACTTAAGATCTCTTGAAATTGGTCAAAATCTTTATTTGTCATCACACGAATTTCTCTAAAAAAATTGCACTTTTATTCAACCAGTGAGTTTTTACAAGCAACTTGTTAATAAGTGAGTAGGGGTCTGACGTAACTGGTGATCGAACCGATATCGCTTTACAGACTTGACTCAAAATATAACTTATCGCTTTTCTTCGGGTAATTAATATTCTCTGTATGTTACGTACTTTATTTTTTTGCTCCATTTAGCTCACTTCAGTACAGCTCGTTTGTTTTCTGTTTAGTACTACTCATTTATTGTTTCGTTATGTGTTATAATTTACTTTACTTATGTTTTACTTTTTAGACTTGCTCGAATTCTTCAGTTAATTTAACCTTTATTTAAGGAAATGGTATACTCATTATAACAGGGTCGTAAGTTAGATATTCCTGGAATGGGCAGCCCGCTCAACAAGGGAAGGTACATGGGGCTACCTCTCAAAAATTTCGCGACAGCGAGAGATGCAAATTACAAGAAGTTTTGCATTGGTTTCATTTAAACTTCTACCAGATTCATTAAATTCAAAATACTTTTGGGAAAGCTCTATGTCTTTTTTAAAAACGCTCTTTCTTTTTGCGAGTATTTTGAGTGATGAGAAATGCAATTTTAATTTTAGGAACTTTATAAGCAATTAAAAAAAACTTGGAAACAAATTACACATTGAGGTTTTTCTTCTCTAACACCCATACCATCAAAATAACCATTTTAGTTCTGCTTCTTCTTGCAGATCATTCTTAAACTAAATAAAGATGCACAGCACATGTCTTTATTGAAAACCTTGTTAAATTAATCACATTCAATCAATAGTCAAATTAATAGAAACGATGTTAGCCTACTTCACTTCCTATAGTTTATTTGAACTATTGTAAATCGAGCTACTTTCAGTGTTATAATCTCTACTGTTCTAATGGTGACCATTTTAATCAGCTGTTGTGATCTTTTAGAGCAGGGATGTCCAACCCGTTTTCGAAGTTGGGCCAAATTTCATATCGAGCCGAAGTCGGTTGTCCGCAAAAAGTTGTTTGCGCAGAATCTTGCTCCGATTTCTTAAGTTCAGGTGTTCTCTAAAAAAAGTCTTCTCCTAGAACCTCCCCTTATTGATTTCCTCCCCAAATGTCTTTCAGCAATCTCGCACAACTCTTCTTCGTAACCTTTATTATGGCCAGAAAACTGGAAATGGTCGCTGGGCCGAAAGGTTGGATATCCCTGTTTCAGATTAAGGCTACATATGCTACAAATTGCGCTTTCACAAAACATTAATTGGTACACAAACATTACAGTTTTTTCATATTTCGCTTTTCCCAAGTATACTCATCAGTTTATACGGAATATTGCGATGCATGAATTTATTGATAAAATCGGTCAAATTTCAATTTAATATAGAAAATAAAAGTTAAAAATTTAAAACCAACTGTATCATTACGAAAAATCGATTTCGACCTTTTAAAGGTCATCATCAGTTTCTTATTCAAATTTATACGGAATATAAAGCAAATCCCGCTAGTTTTCGCTTAACTTGCAGATTTAGGATACCAAGCACAACTAAGATGTAGCCTATTATTTATTTCAGCAAAAAATTGAAAAATCTTAGTTTGCGACTAAAATAACGTAGCAATGCTGTTTTTGAAATCTTTCCTTTCATCTATTCATTGCACGGTACACTCTGCTCAAACTGTAATTGTTTTATTGCAAGTGAAAATTGCTAAACTTTTTTATAAGGTATTTTGTATGCCCTTCAATTATATTTAAATTTTTGTTTCATTTTCCAGTAGAAACCACCTACACGTAACGTTATTAACTGGTTGGTATTGGTTAAACATGCAGCCTACCTGGCGAATGCGGTCCACCATCTGGTTGAGTATGCAGTTTACAATCTTTATACAATCTGCTATCTGATTTAGTATGAACCATACGAAAAAGAACGAAGTTTCAAAAGGTTTCAAAGCATGAACAATACAAAAAAAAACAAAGATAGATCTCATATTAAAGTTTGTTAGAAGACTGCATACTTTAATAGTACCAACTGGTTTCGTTAAAGGGGTCCACAAGTTTCAGCCAAATCACGAAAAGGATCCATGACACTGAAGAGTAGGGGACTATTGGGCGAAGGTGTTTTGGCGCGGCCGTTTTGGCGCCAGTCTGTTTGAAACTAGCAGGAAGATTTGAATAAAACAGTATAATCAATCACCCTAACCCTAACCTAAGCCCTAAACTCTTAAACCCTAAAATTTTCAAGATTTTACGAATAAGAAAACGACACACTGCCACAATGACTGGCGCCAAAACGGCTTCGCCAAATAGTCCCATTTCGGACATTGAAAATGTTGAGAATCACTGGTCTAGTTTCAACAAAAATATTTTTCTTCGCACTTTTTTTGTCGAAAAAAATTGAATTTGATGTGACAAAGTGAAGATGCTTTTTGGCTTCCGATTTGAATTTAAGATTTTTTATGGCCTTTAGTTTGCTTTCAACCAGGCAGAATATAATTTCTATGTGCACTTTTTTGTGTTTTTGATCAAAATGGTAACTATAAAATATGGTGACTTTAATATAAATTCATTTCACAAAAAAATCCTTAATCGAAAGTCTTTTTTTTATATTTATATTTTTATTTATTCTCTTAATTTGCAGAACAAACCAAAGAATTAGTGCAACTATCAAACGATTACCCCAAATGCTTTCAAAAATTTCAAGACATGACAGTCCGATTGAAAAAAAAATTAACTTCTTTAACCAGATTGTAAGTCTATTTGGGCACATGCGAGCCAACCTCTACACTACAAGTAAAATATTTTTTGCATCAAAAATTGTATCAAAATTTTTCTTGTATTTTACTGTTATGCGAATAGTGCAAAAAAGTCACAAAAGAAAAAAACTGAATAAACTTAAAAGTAGAAGATTAATATTTAATTATTACCACGGTAGCTGTAACAGCCTATATAACTAGTCCTTAAAATTGTTTCTTTTCAATTAAACTTTCTTCGAGATTCGAGTAGGAATGTGCTAAAAAAATTTAGGTAAAATTTAAGTTGAACTAACCATTAAATTTTTAGCAAAACTGCCGTTAAGCGGTTTTATTTTAATTTTTTTGTAGTCTCAAATTCTTTATTTTAAAGAGTAAGTTGTCATTATAACTTTTTAAACAGTTGTAACCTTTTTAAAAAGTAAAATTAAAAAGTTGTCATGGTAACCTTTCTGTGACTACGTCGGCAATTCGGCAGATGATGTTTGTGATTAAAATTGCCTTGTTGTGCGTCAACTTTTTATTTGTGGACCGTCTGTTTCCAACCCTTCGACATAGTGACGTCATCTACTTTAAAAATAAAAACTAGGATCACTCGAACGAACGATTGCATCTGCATTCTGCTCTTAAAAAATAAAAAATAAAAAATATGAAAATATCAAATCCGCATGTAGTGGCAGCAAATAAGAGAATGCATAAACTTCTTAATTTTTGTCTCCATCAAGTTCGTGCTAAATCTGTATTTGTCATCGACAAACACGCAAATATTTTTTTTAACTAAAAAGAGCTCATGTAATTATTGCACTTAAAACATTTGAATACATATCTTCAGTGACGACCTTCTTTGTAGTTTACCAGAGGCGGGAAAACCACAAAGGGTCAGTTAACACTAGAAGAATTAAGCGGTCACTTTTGACCGCTGTTTGTAAGAGCCGTTTTGCTTATGTAGACCAGGGCTTCTCAAACTTTTTTGTTCTACGACCCCATTTTGTGCGACCCCTATATGTGTAGGCTAATTTTACGTTAATTTTTCCTGTGGAAAATCATGCGTGTGCAGGAAAAATTGTGTACAGCATGGTGGATATTCCAATTTAGGGGCCCGAGGCAAGAAGTTTCAAAAAATTTATGTTACCTGAGAAAAAAAGAGGTCTGATCTGGGCTTGCATATTTTCTCTCAAAATCAGGGTGTTCTCTAAAAAAAAAAAAAAAGGTCTTCACTTCGAATCGATCTCCTTTTTCCGTATTTTTCTCACAAAATCATGGTGATCTCTAAAAAAAAGGTCTTCACTCAGAATCGAACTGCATTTATCTTGTAGCGGCTAATTTGTTATATATCCGTATATTTGTTTGGTTTGCTAACTTGTTGTAAGCCTACTACATATAAAATAAATACGTCCAGACTTTATTCTGTCTCAACTCTCCTTTTTTATTGGTTTCTTTTGTTCACGTTAAAATGTGCAATTAAAGGTAATCACCTGCGCGTAGCGCGTTAAAGACAATCACCCACTAAAGTAGCGGGGTCGCTACAATCTATTTTCGTCGCCAACTTCAGGTATCCTCTCAAAATGCCAATTTCTTTCGCGACTCCAAAATTATTTTAGGCGACCCCATTTGGGATCGCGACCCATAGTTTGAGAAACCCTGATGTAGACAACACGTTATTATGTTTGTTATGCGTTTTGGAGTTTTAACTCAAAACTTGCTCCAAACCTTGCGCCTTTTCTACGCTGACTATGAAATTTGTTGACCTATCTGAAATTAAGTAAATATATTGGAAACGCTTTTTTCCTTATAATCATTTATCACCAGTTTGATTTCGCAGTGGTTTATCAGCTCACACAGTTACAGCATTTTCGGTTTGTAACTTTAGAAACAATATGTGCGCCACAACTAGGGATAGTAGTAAGTGTATCAAAAGCGGGAGCAATCCCACTGCCCTTTGGAATCTTTAAATTTCTCAAATAAATATTAATTTAAGGCCAGTGTCACGGTGAAACTGTCACAACTATGTTGTACAGTACAGCACTAGTAGGCTATGCAGTAGGGGAGACCGGGTCTGGTTGTCCTCGGTCCTGGTTGTCACATTTAATTTTTTGAGTATTTCGCAACTTTGTGCAATACTCACTTTAATGTTAAATCACGTGTCTTTACCTCTTTGTTTTCCAGATGTAGTTTGACTTTGATTGAGTAAGCACAGTTTGAATAAAGTTTAAAATACTAATTTTTACTAAAAATTCAAAATTTTTTTGTTTTTGTTTAAGAAAGGATAGAAGTAACTAGGGTAGAGTTATTATCAACATCGATATGTCATTATTGTTCTATTGCCTATTGCGGGTTTGGGCAACTTGTCTGCTGGTAAGTTGGACTTTAAATTCTTTTACTAACTCGCCATCGACCACTTCGGAACTGCGAAAAGAAAGTACCGTTGATAGGACAGACGTTTGAATAACACATTGGAGGCGCCGATCTTTCACAGTTATTCAGAGTCAGCACTCGTTGGCACGCTTTCGCGCGACCGACGCAGTACACTGATAAATGCGCGCCTACCGACCGCCGAAACAACTAGTCGGCGCTTTTTGCATGACCTTGAAAAAGAGTAATCTCTAAAAAAAAGATCTTTACTTTGAATCTGTCTCGGCTTTCTGACTTTCGTCCATAAAAAAAATCAAAAAAGGTTTTCATTTTGAATCATTATCGGATTTTGCTTTAAATCTTAAAGTAAAACATTTAAAACATCTTAAGTTCACTCAAATCAGAGGCAATCGACCAGCTAAACCAGGGATGGGGAATCTACGGCCTGCGAGATTTTTTCAATGCGGTTCGCGCGTGGTTGGAAAAAAGCAAAGTCAGCAATGGTTTTCGTGACAAAAATCTAGACGTCAGAAACAAATTCTATGCTATGACCTTTTTTTGGAGAACACCATGACCTCCTAAAGATACGGCCTGATTTGTCACATTTTGCAGACGGTTGCTAACAGTCTGACTTCAAGTGCGTTTCTTCTTACCGCTAGACAAAGCAGGTTTTGTTGAAAGCCATTTTAAAGTTTTTGTCTTGAAAGGGAAGGTTGTGTAGAGTTTTACCTAGACAGTAATAAATACAATGTACATGTACTAAGAGCTGTAGTGAGTTATGTTAAATATATTATAAAATTAAATGAATGAATGTATTAGTAATTAAAGTTTTTAGAATGTTTACAAAGTTTGTAATATTGTTTAAATACTCTGATTAGGTGTAAATGTTTGACTGAATCTTTTGCAAAGGTTTGTTAGTGTAACAAAGTTTTTTTTTATATATGGCGATAAGATTCTAATTAAAATCAATTATACAGTTATAGTTTTTAAGATTTGACTCATTTATTGGATTAATTCTCAGCTCAATTTAATATGTAGCTGTAAGCAGTTAAGAATTAAGTTGTGCAATGGTACATGAATGTATAGTTTTTGATTGTAAGTCTGATTACGATAATCAGAATGAAAAAGTGTCTACATTTTCTTTTCCATTTAACAGACCAGACTTGCTAGAAAAATGGATAAAGTATATTATTTGACCAAACTGGAAACCTTCAAAAAGCTCAGTTGTGTGTGTCAAGCACTTTAAAAATGAACTAATGTATGGTCAAAGAAAGCTTTAAAAAGTTTAAAAAAGTGTGTTTAGCACTTTAAAAAGGGAATGTATGGTCAAAGAAAAAAATTAAATGGGAGTTGCAGCCAGTGCCCACAGTTCATAGTAATGAAGCTTTAAAACAGTGGTTTTCAACCTTTTCTGTACCGTGGCCTATTTTTCAACCCAAGTTAACTTCACAACCCACTTTGGTCAATAAAATTAAATTCCCATCCCAAAATCATAGTGTTCTTTAAAAAAAAAAAAGTCTTCATGTGTTTGACTGCACAGAACACCAGAAAAACGCCTAAAAAATGGGACAGATGGCAAGCCTAATTATACATATATATTATACATATTGCTTTCATTTTGATTTATGCTCCATGGCCCACAGGTTGAAAACCCCTGCTTTAAAAAGACTTTCAACACTTTCAATTATTGCTTTATCAAGGAAACTACCTGAGCCAAGAGTGTTTTTCAAAATAATGAATTAGAGCAGTTTTAAAACAAAGATGTTATTCAATCCTTTAATAATTTATGCTTAAGAAACAGCCCCAGCTGGTTATTAATGTCACAAAACAAATAATTTTCTTATTTATTACAACATTGTTTTTTGTGATAAAAGTGGTTTTCCATCTGTAAAGGAGGCAATTGAGATTTATAAAAACTTAAATGTGCAGCTTCAACTTTATGGTAAAGTGGTGTCTCTTCCACCATGGTTTGTTAATGAAAGAAATGCAAAGCTTACTATATACAGTATGTTGCAAAACTTCCCTTCACACCTCAATAGTTTCGGTGAAAACAAGATTATTGCTGAAATGAGCAAGCTACAACACCATTCTTCAAAAGGTCACCCTCCATATTCTTCTGATAAGATTTGCTTTACTTTGTTGCTTCGTTATACTTCTGAACAAGCTTATTCTTTGTTACTTAAAACCTTACCCTTGCCATCAATATCTTTATTGCACAAACTAAGGAAAGATACTATTGACAGTTTCAAAGCTGTAAAATTTTTTTAGATTCTAATCAAATTTCAAAAGACATAATTGCAATGGTTGATGAAATGTATTTACAGAAAGGTGTTCATGTATTGGATGTTCATGTATGTAGGTGGGGAATGTATTGGATGTGACCAACAAGAAAATTTGCATAAAGGCATTGTGATTTTTATGATACAAGGTATTAAACAGTCTATTCCTATTGTAAAAAGTTGTCCAGAAGTTACTATTAAAAGTTATTAGCTGGCTGAAGAGATAGCTGACTGCATTCAGCAGTTATTTCTTGATGATTTTAGTGTTTGAGCTGTTATATCAGACAATCACTCATGCAATGTTAGTGCTTTCACTAAGTTAAAAAAACTAACTGCCCATATTTTCTAGACTTGTCTCGTTGTAAGTTGTCTGTTCCTTCTGCACCTCTAACAGAAGTGGTGTCCCAAAGTTTTGCTTTGTTGGATTTACATGACAGTTCTATTCGCAGCCAATATTATCTTTGTACTCATCAGGCTGTGCTGTGCATGCTCAAATATTATATAGACAATATTCAAATTTTTGTGATGATCACTTTAGTAAATGATTAGAAATTTTATTCAATATATTAGTTAATATTTTTTTACAATAACAAACAGAAACTTGTTAATGATTTCATTATTAAAGATAGCATTTCTGGATTTAAAAGAAGACAAAGAGAAAAGCACTAGCTTAAGGCTTAGGGCTGCCACTCTAGTTGTTTTATAGCTAGATCTAGATATTTTTTGTAAGGCCTAGAGGTATAATTGGGAAACTAGATGATGGCTAAAAAGTCTAGATATTTTTTTAATGTACTGTACTAGATATTATCTAGAGGGAAATCTTTAAGTCAAGTTATGTAATAAGAAATAGTGAAGGAGGGAGATTAATTTGTGTTCCTTTACTTTTTTATTCTAGGTTATTCAATATTGTAAGGCTAATATTGTATTAGTGAGTTTATCTATATTTTTCAAACATTATCCCTTCAAAATGCCCAAATTTAAACAATACCAGAGAAAATTTAGAAAGGAGTCACTCAAGGAATCAGCCTTCAAGGAATGGATTGCACCTTCAGATGATGAGAATAAAGCTTTTTGTAAGTTCTGCAGATGCAGTTTAAATGCTAAGTACCAAGATTTGAAATCTCATGCACTAACCAACAAACATAAAAGATCTTTGCCATTCAAAGCTACTCCATTAACCTCTTCATTTATCAAAGAGAAAAGTAATGACAGTCATGTTTTGGAAGGATCCATTGCGATGTTTTTAAGTTGCCTAGTGAAATTTCTAACTGTGATCACATGGTTGATATGTTAAAGCACAACATATTCAATTGCAAAACTACTCATGATGTAAAGATGCATCGAACAAAGTGCACAAACATCATCAAAAATGTATTATGCCCTCATTTTGAGGAAGAGCTGACTAATGACATTGGCAAGAATAAGTTCAGTTTATTATTGGATGAAAGCAATGATATTTCGGTTAAGAAGCTACTTGGAATATCAATTATATACTACAGCCATTCGTCTCGTAAAATAGAATCAACTTATCTTGGAATTGTTCAATTAGAAAAATGTGATGGACTTAGCTTAATAAAAGCATTAAAACAATTGTTGATAAGTAAGAAGGTAAACATTAATAATTGCATAGCAATAGGTATTGACAATGCCAGTGTTATGGTTGGCATCAATCATGGTGTGTATACCAAGCTCAAACAAGAATATCCACATTTGACTTTAATAAAATGTGTATGCCATTCAATACAGCTTGCAATGTCCTACGCTTCTGATGAGTATCTTCTAGAAATTTAGAATTCTTGATTGCTGAAACTCATAATTGGTTTGCTAAGTCATCAGTACGACAATCCCAGTATAATCAACTTTATAATTTAATTAATGGAGGGTCACATCCTTTGAAAACACCATCTGATAGCAAAACTAGATGGTTGTCTATCCAGCCTGCTGTAGATAGAATTGTTTTTCAATGGCTTGAATTAAAAACACATTTTCAGATTGTAAGACAAAGTGAGAAGTGCTATACTGCTGAATTGCTGTTTCAAATGTATTGCAATGAAAAAAATCTTGCTATTTTACTTTTTTTGCAACCAATATTAACAGAAGTACAAAGAACTAATATACTATTTGAATCTAAAAATGTTGATAAAATAAAATTATTGGATGACTTGCTTATGCTTTTTAAAACTATCTTTACTAAATTGGTCCTGCCGACTTGTAAAGCTGATCCACTCACTTGTAAAATCGAAGATTATTTGGATCCCAAGGCTTATTTGGGTTACCAATTTGAATCAAAAGTAACAGATATGAAACCCAAGGGACTTATATCACAAACTGAAGAAAGCAATATGAAGTATAGATGCCAAAGATTTTTTATCTCTCTTTTTAAACAGCTAAAACAGTGACTACCTGAAAATTTAATTGTTTTAAAAAATGTGTCTTTGTTTTCTGTTAGCAATATTCTCCAGCCAGTGAAAGATTTAAGAAAATACTGTTAGTTATGGAATACTTAGCTATTCCTAAAAACATTATTGCCAGTGCAGAAAGTCAGCTGCAAAACATTAATCTAGTAAAATGAATCAATAATACCGAAACAGAGAAATTTTGGGCTGAAGTGGAGGATTTCAAAAATGCTTCTGGAGAGAATCCATTTTCAGATCTCTTTAATTGTGCTAAGCAAGCATTGATACTACCTCATTCTAATGCAAATGTGGAAAGAGTTTTTAGTGCAATGAACTGTGCAAAAAACAAACTAAGAAATAGCATGAAAATTGATTTATTGAATGCAATACTAACTGTTAGATTTGGTTTAATTCGAAAAAAACAATGTTGCATGTCCTATAAGCTACCTGATTCAGTTGTCAAAAAGATAGGTACTGTAGAAGCATATAAAAATCCCCCTGAAGAAACTGTAGCAACAACATTAACTTCAACAGAAATTAGCTTCTTTAACATCTAATCTTTCTAATGTAATGTTATCAGTAATGTATAACAAACTTTGTGTGTGCTCTTGTTTGATTATTTTTATTAAATTTTTTTACTTCACATTTAGATGTATTTTTGAATGTTTTAATTTTCAATCTAGATGATTCTAGATGTTTTTTCAAGTCAAACTAGATTTTATTAGTCAAGTAAAAGTGGCAGCCCTAGCTTAAGGTGAGTGATCAATGCTTAAAGTAAGTGTTTTTTTTTTATCATACAATAATATATTATTTTATTGTATGATTGTTTATAGTAAAGTGTTGATAAGTATATTTTACTATCAAAATATGTAGTAAAACATACTTATTGCTGAAATTAGCAAGCTATTGAATTACTTACAGAGATTGTTATAAAATGTTCATAAGCATGTTTAACTATCTAAAAATGCTGTGATTGACCTTTTCACAGTTACAAAAAGAAACATCTACTCTATATAAAGACTAATTAAAATTTATGAAACTTTTTTAAAATTACCAATTTTTTTTATTGTCCAAAATTTATGTATACTAAATGTTCTACTGTATATGATTTACCAAACATTATAAAAGCTATGCATAATTTTTCATTATTTGTTATTATTTATCCATAATTATTTAATTATTTTTTAGATTGCTGCACAGTGTCAAAATTGTGCCATGCAGGTAGAATATGGCTATTGGCGAAGGTCCTGCATTAACAAAAAACCTAGTGACTGCAAAAGGTTGCTTCCTAGGCGCAGTTGGAAAACCTATATTTGTTAATGGCACATATTAAATATTATATTGATTAAATTTTCGTAGTTTTTAACTTATTTCTAGTGTCAACTAGGCTTTAATTGCATAAAGTTGTACCGAAACTACAAAATTTGAGTAGCAGCGGTAAGGGGAAACGCACTTGAAGTCAGAATGTTAGCAACCGTCAGCAAAATGTGACAAATCAGGCCGTATCTTTAGGAGGTCATGAGAACACTATGATCTTGTGACGAAAATTGAGAAGTCAGAGACTGATTCTAAGTGATGCTTTTCTGTTTTGGTCTTCATCGTAAATTTAAGATAAAATTTCTTCCATATTCGTGAAGTGTTAGAAAGCAATGCCCCGAGAATACGTCAATAAACTTGGGCAAAACTAAATTGCTAAACAAAATTTTATGCGGCCCGCACCAATTTTTTAATATTTGAAAACGGTCTGCGAGTGCAATAAGGTTCCCCACCCCTAAACTAAAACGTCGACAAGTTGGCCATCCCTGGTCTATTGCATTCTTAGGAAAAGCTCTATCGTCTGTTTTATCTCCTACCAGTTCTGACCTAGTTTGCATGGAACTGACAACAAGGCTTCTGTTTTTGGAGCAAGAGTTTCAGCAAGAAACAATAAAAAATTGTCTTGTTCTTCTTACGTTTGACCTCCTTCTCCGGAAGAAAAACAATAACTTGATAAATAACAGAGAAAAGATGCGATAGAAGTAAACTAAATAGCAAGAGTGTACAAATGCCACACCGGTTAAAAACGACGATATAATACGATGAACTTCAATAACAACGACTAAAAGTCGAAAAAGCTCAAACACCAGATTTTGAAAAGAACTAATTACTTGAAAATGAAAAACGGTCAAAAATAACCACTTGGTACTTCTAGCTTTAAGATATCTTGCGTAAAAATATCTTGCCTAATTTCAATGAGAAACAATTTAATCAATTCGGTTATGTTGCAGCGGCTAATGTTGCGTTGAGTCTTTATTCAAGCAAGAGTTTACAATGTCACAATGTTCATATTGTTGGTACAATATCGTTAGCTTTTTATCAAAAGTGAATAAGCTTATCATCTTTGTCAATTTAGTAGATACTAGTCAAGATTGTGGACTTTTTTTCGGTTTGGTTAATACAAAGGGTTAAAATTACCAACCAAACCGCAAAAGCAACAAATACGTCGAAACAAATAGCTTTTGAAGTTTCAATATTTAAACACAAAGCGATTCCGTTAAATAAAGAACTAAATGCAATTTGAAAAAACAGAGAAGCGCATATTTTATTAAATGTATTTTTATGTTTATCATGATCAAACTGCAAGAGCGCAAACGTCACCAAAGTAGCTTGGAGAAACGGAAGTTCGTGTTCGGATTTAAAAAAAACAAAAAAAACGACGTGTCCGACAACCCATTCTAGACAAAGTAAGGGAATTGTGATCTTGGCATCAAAGCACAAATCGCTGATTTTCAAGTTGTCGTTCATATCTGCAATAAAAAATGTTTGCTCAGCTTGATGCTAGACTACTACCACTTATCAATGAAAAATTTGGCAGTGTTAAAGGCATTCCACTTGTTGTTTATCTTACCTTGCTCTGAAGCGCTAAAAAATTTTTGGCGCAAAAAAAGATGAATAAAGAAACAAAAAAAAACAACTTTTGCATTCGCTCAACAATTACGTGTAGATGGAACAAGCCTCAAAGTTGGGCCGAAAAAATAATTGCGGAACACTTTGCTTGTTGGAATTGCTGCTAGTTGCAAAAGATCGGGATGCTTGGAGTTCCAAATCGAGCTGCTGCCCCCGCAACAACAAAAGGACAAACGGGCAAAGAGATGTAGGCCTACTCCGAATATATTTACTGCTTTCCCCAAAAATAATAATAATGATGCGTTTCTGTAATATTTCAAAATTAAGTACCAACTACTAATCTACTAATTTTGATGAGCTTACTAGGACACCAATTACCTTTTTCCAAGTTTTTGTTCATTTTCTGTGATTCATTTTGTTCATTTATTTTTTAAGTTAAGGCTCGTTTTCGCTACGAGCGTGGAATAGAATATTCTTGATTTGTTTTATTGACTTTTTCTTTTTTCCACGCTTAAGCGCAAAGCAAAAAATCGATGAAAAACAAAGAATACTTCATTCCCCGCTCGTAGTGGAAACGAGCCTTTAAAGTGGAACAATATCAAAAGTTTTTTTATTTATAATTTGGGGAAATTAATGGACTGCAAATGCAATTATAAATTAAGCATTATAAATGAGCACTAAAAATAGAGCAACTGTTATAAGTATTAATATTTAGCTTGTTTTTGGAAATACTCAATGACTGCCCTAAAAATAAGTTAATGCGGTTGGGCGCCATTCTTGTACCCACAAGAGCCTGTAGAGAGGCCCAAAAACTGTAAATAAGAAAAACTTAGCCCCAAATTGAAGAAAAACTTGTTAGTTATTACTCGTGCGTTTAACCTGAATGCAATTGGAACGGCTTTTTACGATCATAGGAGTGGATGTTCTGTTGTTGAATTAATTTTTTTGTTTCTTCTGAATCGCATAGGCAATACCAAGGGAAGAAAACTTCGCCTGCATATTTTACTAAAAACCTAACAATAAGCGTTTCAAGCAAAAGTCAAAATACCTAACTAAAAATTTTGATGTCAAATTTGATGACGTTATAATGATTTATGATGCTGAGGGAAATGTAGCTTTTTTTTTGCTGTAGATACTGCAAAAACAAAAATGAATCTCAAAAAATACAGAAGTCAATAAAGCTTCTTATTATACTTTTTTCTAATTATACTTGTATTGCTTTTTCAGTAAATAAACAAAGTATTTGACTCTTGAAAATTGTTTATGTACTTAGCCAATAAGGCTATATTACCTAAGCTCATAGCCGCACGAGGTGGGGGCGAGGAAGTAGTTGCCCTCCCCCAAATCTAAAACATTTGAAAAAATTGGAATTTTTCGGGCAGAAACAGAAAATATTTGGGAAAAACAAATTTTTTGTGCACCGAAAACGAACTATCCCTGCAGGACAAAGTTTTCAAATGCAGGAAAACGAATAAGATTTGAGGTAAAGACTTTTTGCTTAGAGAACTGTACTTTTTCGAGACAAACTTCTTATATCCGTGAAGTGCTTAAAGATCATAATTCAGGCAAGCGTCAATAACACTTGAGCAAAACTGTATTGCCCTCTCTTAACATTTTTTGGATGGTACGGCTACGCCTAAGTACTAGTTTAAATACAACAAATACTCACAACAGCATTTAAAAACGGTTGTGCCGACGAAAAAAAAGATTCCAATATAAAACTCTTTCCAAAACATAGATTTAACAGAATGGATGGGAATATCATCGTATCCATCAGTCATTTTCCAACAAAAGAGGAACACTCAATATTTAAAACATTCTAACCGATTTTTCAATATCTACGAATAGTTTTAAACCTAGGTGAATCTAAGCACTTGGGGTAGTTATACAGTAAACCTCGGTTAATCCGGATAGAACTAAAGATACGAATGATATCTAATGTTTTACTTAACAGAAGCTTTGGATAATCCGAATTATTTAATGCGGATCTTCGCCTATTTCCGATAAAAATTGTTTTTTTGTATTCATGATTCGGATTTTTCCGCTTCACAACTGTAGCAGGATGTCTTTTGTCGATGTCATAAACATTATTTCACGTTTATGGTTTACAAGCGTTGGCTATGTTGCTTGTTACTTGAAATTTATATCATTTCAACTGCAGCCCTATGGGCGTGGGTGTTCATGCCCTGCCATGGAAGATATTATTTTTCAATTAGAAGATATAGAATGGATCAATCACTAAAATGTCTGCGACAATCTAAAGTTACAGATTATTTTACAGTTAATTTTGTCTGATATGCGATAGTGTAAATTTGTATTGCACATTTAAAGTGTATAAATAATTTTGTTTATTTCAAAGAATTGTGCCATTCATTCTTTTATAGGTGATTTTTATCTACATCTTACTACTCTGGATAACGTCTGGCTTGAAACAATAGCCTTCGGATAATCCGGATCTTTGCATAATATGGATCCAAAGAACTTTGTATGGATTATATTGTGCGTCAAATCGAATCCGGATTAACCGAGGTTTACTGTACAGGGTGGCCCAGATATAACCGAACCCGAATTGTTATGAAAAGTTACAGTTAAATAAAACAAATTTTATTACACAATGTTACAGCAAATGTTCAAAATGTCTTGTGTAGGCCATGTTTGAAATAAAAGGGGGCGACAATAAATGACAAAAAAAGACTAATGACTAATGAAGTAAACTTAAAATCAATGATGATCAACCGAGCTTTTGGGTCCGGCTATATCTGGGCCGCCCTGTATAATGTTTTTGACATTTGTTGAAGTACATTTTTACAGAGAACAGCTTTTACAAAATTAAAACATCTTTTTTAAAAATATGAACTTAGAGTGAACATAAAAAAATACTTAAAAATGAATAGACGATACAGTAGTTTCAAATTAGCAGACGCTGCAATTCGTTGAAATAAAATCATTATGACTAAATTTCTGATTTTTTTTCTTTGGCTAATCGAAAGATTTCCGTTTTGTTTTATTTATCTTTCAACATTTCGCATTTGGCGTTCAACTTTTGTTCTTTATCAAGATGACCTCTTTCCTGTGCTAAGAATAAACTTTCATGCAATTGGATCAAACGTTTCTGCTCTTATTTTGAAGCTGCTTTACGTGTAGCAAACATGACTAATAACCATAGCGGGAAAGAGAAGCAGTAAGAGCCATGCATCCTTTGCCAATTTTTTCCCTCAACTGTCTTTTCTTTTTACATTTCGTTTAACAATCTTTAAGTTTAACAATTTCATCTCGGTAAGTCGTCAATGACTAAACTCGCTTGTTTTCAAAACAACACTTGTCCAAAGCAGGCTTTTGAATTAAGTGGACCCTTATTTGCTGGCAACGAAGACAACAACTGAGAAACAACATGAGTTTTTGATTTTTACTCAACCGTTCAATACTTTAATTTGACAATTTTTTTGATTTAGTCAAGTATTTTCTTAAAGGACAGCGTTTTATTGTCAAAAAGAAAAACAACTTTTTATTAAAACAAGGTCATCACTTTAAATTTCCGCATAACAAAGCTTGATCTGATTTATTGAGACAAATGTTGCTTTTCAAACACTGCCTTCATTTTTAATGCTAGCTAAATAACAAAAACTCTAAAATTCATTAATCATTTACGAACAACAAACACAAAAAGCAAAAAAAGTCGGAATTTGTTACGGGTTAGTCTTGAACGGTTTTAAAATTGTAAACTCGCTTGGTTTGTTAAGGCCTCAATCGAAAGTTTTCGTCTTCAAGTTTATAGCCTCTGGCCTCTTCTTTCTTTGAAAAATTGCAAGCCATGCACTTTCGTATTATCTCATTAAGAATTATTGAAAATTATTCAAAATATGTACTGTACAAGAAAACACTCAGTTTGTAAAGGGTTTTTCAATTTTTTCAATTGAAATCACAATTAAGTATAAGTAATTTTTAAAAGGTCCTGTGTTCAATTAAATTACTACTGTATTTGAAAAATTGTAAATTTAATTTCTCTGTGTGACGTAACGTAACAAAGGAAAAGTTGAATACAAAAATTGATTGATTTTATCTGGTAAGAAATTTGTAAAACATCCTGTGATTCGATACTGTAAGAGAAAAATTCGATGTTAATCTCATTATTTTGCAACATTTTGGGAAAGTGTCGAAATATCAGTAGAAATTGCGGGATTTTTTCAGGGTTCACAACCGGGGTGCCACAGTACCTCAGTATGCCGCTTTTAATTGCTAAGAGTGGCGCCAATAGTAAAAATTTTATTTTTGTTTTAAAATTTAATTAGTTGGTAAAGTTTTAAGTATTTGTTTGAAAACAAAAATTTCTTATTTTTGTTTTCAAATAACTAACCCTAATAAACTAATAACTAACAAAAACTAACCCTAACCCTAACTCTAACCCTATTTATCGACTTTGAGAAGTGTCAAAAGTAATGGTTTAGTAGTAGACTAACTTGTTCAGTACGTATAAAGTGTATAATTGTATATTCGTTACAGTCCGACGCTCTCCCAGTGAGCAAGATAGAAATATACGTCGTAATCGTCGCAGTTATTGACAGTGCAGTTTATTTCTCTTGTCCGGCGTTATTGTCTTCGCGCTAGCTTGTAAACCAATAAAAAATTATTGCTTTCAATAAAAATTGCCTGTTCATTGAATAGTCAATATTTGAATGTGTCAGTTAGACAAAAATAATTGATCGGAGAAGTCGGTTTCAAGTATTATTCGTTTAAGACTATATCAATTTTCCGTATTTTATCCAAATCAGTTCATTGTCTAGTAAAGTTTGCTTTTGATATTGTGCTTTTTGATACCTCAGTTTTCGCGTCAAACAGACTTGGAAGTATTTTCTATATTTAAAAGTGCTCCAAGTATTATATATTATCCTATGCTAAATGAATCAGACGTTCAGCATCAAGATCAATTGCAAGGTCAGGAAATTTCCCACGAAACTAATGAAAGCGATAAACGAAACGAGAAAAAGTGCGAGGCGCGACAAATTTATAATCGTCGCCGTTCAGTGGTCGAAAAATAAATGGGCTAAAGTAGCTACTTTTATTGCTATTAACAGAGCGACCATTCTAAAAATATATTCCAAATAAGCTAAAAGAGATTTCACAACAAAATTTGCAGAAATGTTTTTATTGTTGTTTTTCACTTAGTCGACTGTCGCCCTTTGCTTTTATTCTATCTCTTTGCCACTTTGATGAACTTATATTGAACAAAAATCACCGGTGAAAATAAGATAGTATTTATATAAACATTTGGTGGTACAGAATTTGAAGATTGCGAACAACAATTTCACGAATCCGCCATTGGTCAACATCTTCTTGACAACGCCCAATGCGCCCTTCATTACAGCAACGAAAAATTTTCTATTCTCGCTCGAGGCCGCTCTTCCTTTCACCTTTCTGCTCTTGAAGCGACTTTCATTAAATCTCTCAATCCCCTTCTGTGTAAGCAAAAAGAATTCGTCTACTCTTTGAAAATTTCTTAATCTTTTCTCTCATTGGCTGACTTCTTTCAGCCAGTGAGAACTCTACTTTCTTCCTTTATAACTTAGTTTGGTTTCAATTCTGCTTCATTCTGACGATTTCCCCTGAAGAGTGTTAGATAAAAAGCTTTGGGAAGAAAAATCTTTTACTTCACGCAATAGTATTTATAACAAAACATTTCAAAGTGTCACAAAAAAACTCTCATAATATATTCGGGGTAAAACATCTATTCACAAAACGTTAATTTTCAATTAAACATCTTACAATACGATCCAAAATCTAAACAAAAAGTTATGTAGTAAAAAAGCATAAAAAAAGATAGAGTACGTTTGTTTAATTAGTAGCCGTCTCGCAAGAGGAATTCCCCGTAGTAAAGAAAAATTATTTTATTTTTAAAATGTAGAGCAGCATTTTGTATCAAAGCAAAACGTAAATACGAATTTTTAGTATTTTTGGATCACTTAAATTCTGTTTTTGGAACAGGTTTTTCTTCTTGAGACAGAGGGGTATAATCCCTTTGCTCGAAATAGCATGCTTTAATACACGCCCATATAATAAGTCCGATCATGCAATCAACAATTGTCCAAACACATTTATTCCAACCAAAAAAGAAAACTTCTTCGATGATCACATCCAAAAATGCAAAAGCAGCCCCTGTAACTAATGACCAAAGAAAAGTTAGACAAAGCTTCTTTGATGTCGATAGTTTTTCATCACAACATTGAGACATTGCTGCAGCCACGAAAACGGCTTGTGAAAGGGGCAAATAGTGATCCCTTTCGAAGTGAAACATTGCGGCGTGTTCCAAAGACAACAGAACAAAAGACGAAATCACCACACAGCACAAATTTTTGATGGAAAGCTTAGTACATTTTCTATATCGGGAGCGGCAGAAGTCTAAAGACAAAATGTAAAAAATCATCAACAAAAATGACTTTCCTAAAGATAAAAGTTGGTGAAATTAAATCTTTTTCGTCAGGGTATTTTACACCACGAAATATGGAGCATGCGACAAAACGAAAAAACGTTGAAACATTCAAACTTCAATAAATAGAAATAGTGATGATGAAGAATTGCAAGTGGCTACATCGCATTTGTAAAATCAAATGAGTACTCTTTATTCAATGAATATATTGTTGGATTTCAAAATTAAGTTTAATTGATACAGAATTAATATTTAAAACAATTCTGAAAAACTCAAATTTATGAATTTTACAAGACTACTTTTTTGTAACTGGTAATCGGTGGCGGTTGGCAAATAAAAAACAAAGATATGCTGCAATCAGAGACACCGGAAAATTTTTCGCCGTCGGGGAAAAATCTTTAAAAGGCATTTTTGGTCCAAAAAACACTCCTTACGAACGCTAATTTTAAGCGTAGATACTCCAACATTTTTTTTACGCAAAACTTAGTGAAGACCATAAAATTAATAAATAAAGTTCTTTAGGTTTCGGTCGCGGCGTTTCAATTACTTAACTTGCATATATTTTTAGATTTACTAAAAAAAGGTGTAACTTCTCTTTTGCAAATGAAGACCTTTTCTACTTTTTCGGCCTATATTTTGCACAACAAAGATTTACACCTTCAGTTCAAACTCAAGTGAAGACCTTTTTTTGGTATTTACCAATTTTCTAAAGAAAATTTTTTTCGAATTTGCTAATTTCGTTTGTTGAGAGCGACTTTTTGACAAAAAAAGTACCTTTTTATTTAATTTTAGTCCTTTACATAAATTACGGTTATATTATGTGAATCATTTTGAAAAAGTTAGGTGACTTTTTGTTTAAATCGATATTTTTTAATTTTGTTGTATTAAATTTTGGTCGAGATTATACAATTGTAGAGCCAAATCTAACACAATGCTTCTATTGTGCAAATTTCAAAAGCAATCACTGCCCCCCCCTTTTCCACCGCCCCTAAACGTTTCAACTGTAAAACACAAACTGTTTTAATTTGAAGGATATTAAAGTTTATTACCAGCTAAGCATTTTAACTAAAAAGCTTTATGCCGAAGAAAGGGAAGCACTTATGATCAGTTCGAGTGAGCTGTTTGTATTGCAGCTTAAACGTACATTGAATCTTCCATATAAAGGCTCAATGAAATGCGTCATTTTGCGTCACTTTGCGTGAAATTTTTGAGTTGAATTTAAAACAGCTCAAAAAATTACCAATTTAAAAGAATATAATATTCTCTTTCTATACGAAGTTGAATGACATTTCTAGTGCTTATAATTGTCGAGATATAAGCAAGCAAAAAGCGAGTGGACTTTCCACCCCACCTAGTCGTACAAAGTCTTCAAAAAGCACGGTCTAAATACGGTTAAGCGCGGAAAGAAGTAAAACAAATCAATAAGCAAAAAAAGAATGCTTTTGCCAGCGCTCGTATTGGAAATGAGCTTTAAGGCTGGTTCTCCTGCTTTAACTTATATTAAGATACGTCTCACACGCAATCCCCGTTAAATCGTCATTCACAAAGGTTACCACTGATTCACAGAGTTATTTAATAAAATTTTATTTCACTTTATGTGTATCACAACTTCTATGCATTCTCCTAATTCGCCGGAAAACGTCCGAGGCGTCAAGTTTTTCCTTTTTTTTTTATTTGAAGATATTATTAAAATTTAGAGCTGCCTCTAAGGCTACAAAGCAAATAAAAGTGTCGTAAAGTGTCTTTTCAAAGGATATAACAGAACGGCACGAGTAGGTTTTTAACTGGGATCGTGTCAATCAAATCAGCCATCCAAACCGCGCCTTTATCCGCTCGGTCACGCAGCCAAAAAAAGCAAAATTTTAATAAATTCTTGTGTGAAGACTTGTTCTAGATTTTTTTTTAAATAAGTTAAAATTTATTTTGATAAACTTTTTATGCTTGCCTAAACATAAATAGAGTAGGTCACATGTCTGGGTTCAGCCATGGCCTATTAGAAGAATACGGTAAATCAATTAGATTTTAGCAGCGATTTTTAATATGCCATTAGAATCGCCACGAGAGAAACCCCTGGAGAAACCTTGTTGCATTGTGTGTGTGCGTCGTAAATTAAAAGCAACATCTTCAGCACACTCACTCTTTTTTCATAAAACGAATGCGTGTTTTTCTAAGCACTTTTGTTCTTATGCAAGATAGAAATTGCAATAAACTAATTCTATTAACATAAATGAGTTTAAAAGTAAGCGGCCAAAAATTAAAGAGTAGAAATAGAATATCTAAACAATTAATTGAAGCAAAATAACAACGACAGTAAATATAGAAAAAGTTTTGAATTTCTTGCAAAGCTCACACCAATTGGTCAAAAGATTTTTTAGATAATAGTAAAAGGAAAAGTTAACTGACTTTTTAAAATTGCGCTAGCGATAGTAGCCTCACACAAGTTTTTTTCTTGAAGTAGCAACAAATATTACTTAAAACTTAACAGAGAAATTTTTCCAGATAAGAAATTGCTACAATCAATGTTACAATCACCTACAATTTATTGGAAACGTATTCAGCACTGTTTCTACGAGTATTAACGCCAGGAAGCGACTGAATTTTAGAATCCGTCAAATTCAATATTCCAAAATTAGTTCAAAAAATTTGTCGAAATGGTTAAAAGTATCGTTAATCTTTCACTTGAAAGAATATACCGGTATATCTTCAAAAGTCCTATTTCTGTCATCTTATTTGATTTTTTGCCTGATAACCAAAGATTGCGTGGGTAACATAAGTCATCCAGTATGGCAGACGATAATTCATTGTTTTGGTTGAAAATTTGCAAATTGCAAAACGTAGGATTTTTTTATTTAAAAGTCTTTTTCCAAAAAAAATTTTTTTAATGAGCGAGGAAATGATAAAATATTTTCTATTGCTTGCCTTGGTTTTGCCATACAACTTGATGAATCTACTAACGTCACCAAATATTCTCAGTTACTCGTTTATGCCCGCTTTGTCAAAATAATTCTGTGCGGACAGAACTATTACTGAGCCTGGAACTGTCTGCTACAATAAAGGAAATAAATGTCTTTAATGATTTGGCCAAATTTTTCACCCAAAACAACCTGGATTAGGGAAAGATAGTTGGATGTACGACCGATGGTGCTCAATCCATGCTTGGTCGAAATTCAGGCTTTCAAGCACGTGCAAAAACTGTATCACCAAGTGCTACTTTTATTCATTATTCCTGCATAGATTTGCTTTTTGCGCCAAGGTGCCCACTTCGGATCTATTGTCATGCTTGAATTGAATAATGGTGAATTTCGTCAAAACATCAGCTCTAAACACTCGGCTGCTTTCAAGGCTGTGGGAAGATTTAAATTCCGATAACAAATGTGTTTTTTATACACTGAGGTACGCTAGCTTTCCCGCGGAAATATGACAAGAAGGGTCTTTGAACTTCGACTAAAACTATTCACATTTTTCAAAAATAGGAACCAATATTCCAAAAAACAATTTTAAGAAAGAAGACTTTATCTCACAGTTGATTTACTTGTTGTATATTTTTCAGGCTCTTATCCATACAAATCTGGAATATAAAAGGCCGAACAAATCAATTACCGACTTCATCTCTAAGCTCGAAGCGTTCGTTCGCAAGTTGGGCATTTGGAAGAAAAATGTGGAGAACAAGCGTAAGAAATGTTCAATTTTCTTAACACTATTCCGATAGATCCCAGTGAAAAATTATTTCTAGAAATTGCAAGTCACCTTAGATTGCTAAGAACGGAACTGATGCATAATTTTCCGGATATAATACGTTGCACATACCTGTACATGGTTAATTCGCTTACCGTCGACCTAGCAATTCCACTTGTTGGAACTGGTAAACTAGAAGAGATTTTTGATCTCCAAAGCGATGAAAAAGCAAAAACTAAGCACAAAGAATGCTTACCAATAAATTTCTGGATAAACATGTTCTCTACTAACCCGACACTGGCCCGTAATGCTGTTCCTCAACTACTGATTTTCCCCTCCACATGGTACAGCGAACAAGGGTTCTTAGCTATGATGACAACTAAAACCAAGAGCCGAAATTGTCTTGATGAGCTTGGACATGACTTCCGATGTGCTGTGGGTGGAGTCACTCCCTGAATAGATCAGCTTGTAGAGAAAAAAGTTGCAACCCTTGCATTGAACAGCAGTGCTTTTTGGAAGTTCATTTCTCCTTTTGAAAAACTAGTACATGCATAGAAAAAAATTAATTTGTTTTGCAGACTAGGTCAGGACCTTTAGTGGTACGCAGTGATAGTAAAAAATTGTCATGTGGTACGCAAGCAGTAAAAGGTTGAGAACCACTGGCGTAAACTAACAAGAAATCTTCCCACTATCATCTATAAATGCTGAGTAAAGCATTTTTCAAGATGGTTACTTTGAAACCATCTCGGAATAATAGGTAAATTCCTTAGATAGCACACAAGTTTAGATTGAGTTTTGAGGGTACGAATCTAAAGCACGAGCAGTTTTTTTTGAGGAATAACTTATATTTTGACTAATCTGCGACCACTCTTTCACTCAATTTAGAACACAATGAAAAGTTTTTGACAAACGCACTCCCTATTGCGGGGCGCAAGAAGCGGCCTTTTTCTCTATTCAAATTGCCCCCTGCCTTTCTCAAAATGGGAAGACACGAGTTGGCAGATTGTGCGTTTTGCAGTTCCCGGTATAGAAGCATTGGGTTTGATTTGTCTCTACAATCATTTAAACTAGACCAAAATATCAGATCGATTGGAGGTGAAGCGTTCTTTTTTTCCTTTTTTAACTTGCATTAGTATATTGAGGCGAAATCGTGCAAAGTGATGCTTTTATTTTTACTAGTCTACTCGTGCTATTTGAGACGAAACGAGCGATATTTTTGACACCGAATGTAAGTCATGACTTTTTTTCTTTTAATCATCATTAAATTTTTGTGCTGAAAATTATCGCTACATAAAAACGGCAACACTGTAAAATACCACAAAATTATGATTTGGGCATTCTTCAATAAAATTCGGACAAAACTGTATTGCCCCTCCCAAAATTTTTTCCGCTGGTAAAGCTATAAACCTTAAATACAATTTTTTCTATCAAACAAAAAAGTGGGTTTGTTTTAAATTTTGCCCCTTTCCAAAAATTGTTTTTTGGCACTCCTTCCCATGCGATTGTTAGAGAATTGATTTCTTCCATTTATGATAGTACACCATAAAAAGTGAGAAAATCCGTTTTCAAACTTAATATAATTTCAAGCAAATTTAGTTTGCTTAGGGTAAAGTAAAAGCTGACGCTTTTTTTTCAAAATCGTTGCATAATAAGTATCTTGATTGACATCCAAATACCATCATACCACCATATTTATTTTTAAGAATTAATTAATTACCTAACAGCAAAAAATAAAACTGCAAATTTTTTTATATGTATTTTAATATAAAGACTGTTCTTGCAACTTAATTAGGTCAATTAAAGAAAAGGCTTTGACCGTAAAAACAATCTTTGGTTTATGACTGAAGAAATCAAATTATATCTTGCTCCACCTTGATCCAGTTGCTGTAAATAACTTATAGCTGGAAATCTAAAAACTACACTTTGTTTGCTAGCTGGGAATTCAGTAGTAATATCAATTGTGCTGGGAAAACTCTCCAAAAAAAATTCTGCTTTTTAGAAAAATAGAGTGGCGAGAAATTTGTTCATAAGTTTTAATAAAATTGTTTGTAAAACGTATTACACAAAATTCTATTGTGCATTGAGTTATTTTATTTTTAAGTTTAAAAACTGTTTTATGATAAAATAACAATGAACATTTAATGATATTTTCAAATTGATTGAAATTGATTGTGCACCCTAAATCTTAATGCAACCGGTATAAAAGTTTACACATGAAGCTTTCTAAAATCTGTTTAAAGCTAGCTACTTAAAGTTTGTTTTAACATACCAATATACTCTGTGAATGTAGCATATCATGCACTTGTAAATTGCGTGCGGAAGAAGCTGCTTTTAATTTACGACGCACATACATGGTCCAACAAGTTTTCTCTTTCGACAATTCTAATGGCCGGTTGGTAATCATTGCTCAAATAAAACTAATTCGGCGGTATTCTTCTAGTAGGCCGTGATTTAACAAAAAGCTACGCAGAAAAAACAAATTTTAAATCTTTGGCTAGGGTTTCCCTACAGCTCTAAATGGTAGGATGAATAAGCAATACTTTAGCTAACCATAAATAAAAATACAATAATTTAATTGATTCAGTACATATCAAGTCGTCCGAAATAACTTACGATTCCAAACAACTTCTGCAACACAGAAAATAATCCCAATCGTAACTTCTTTTACAATCAATTCAAGTTTGTTATTCATGTTGTGATTGAAAATACAAATATGTTGGTTAAAAGCATAAATCTAAATTGAAATAATATTTAAGTCAATTTCATAAAACTTTTTTTTAATATCTGTTTAGTAATAGCTGTGGCTGTAATAAAATTTTGTTTGGCTTTTAATAGTTTTGTATAATCTGTTCCAGTCTTTTAATTGAAATTCTTTTTACTTTAGTGCTTAAATGCCCGATATAAACACTATTGTCGAGTGAGAAAACATACGAAGTTGAACTCTTAAATCTCAAGCGCAATAAAAATGAGGTAATTTGATGTAATGTTTTACTGATTTAAATTCTTTTACGATAACTAAAATGTCCGATTTTCTAGCAAAATTCACTAATCCATCCTTATTCTTTAATTTTTACTACATGTTCAAACAGTCAGTTATTTTAAAAGATTGGTTATTTATTTTTGTTCAGCACTTTTCATGCTTCCAGGCTCCGTGGTTTTGTGCCCGAGACCGGTGCCAGGCCTGTTGGGATGGGCTTACCCCGAGCAGCTTGGGTTAAGCTCAACCGCCTGCGGACTGGTGTTGGGCGATTCCATTTGTCCATGCACAAATGGGGTCTCGCTCCTTCACCGAATTGCGAGTGTGGCGCCTCTGAGCAAACCGCAGACCATGTACTAACAGCGTGCCCTATACATCGGGCACCACATGGAGCACGAGGTCTGACGGTTTTGAATGACGAAACTCGATGCTGGCTTAATGACATCACTGCCAGCATCTGATCCAGGCAGTGCAGCAGTCTGGGGTAGTAAAAGGATAAACCCTCGGCCCCAGTCTTGTTTGTGTCTGACCTGGAGTGGATACCCTTCAAACGACGACGACGACGACGACGAGCACTTTTCAGTTTTTAACTAATTTGAACATAATATTAAAATTGCTATGGAAAGCAACCATATTGAATTAAGCATTTTTTTAAATTGTTCTATTTACATTATTAAAGCACGACAGAAACAAAAAATAAGACAGAATTAAACAAATGTTTTCGTTAACTTAAGCCCTCATCAGGTTTCGTAGAGAATAGTCTTTCCTGACTTAACTTTAATTTAAATAGAGGAACAATTATTTTTAAATGCTGACAAAGTAATTTTATTCAAGACTAAGACAGATTTTCTCCAAACACTGTAAATACATTAGCGGCAATTAACCCAACCAAAAATGAAAAAACGAGCAGATTTTAAACGCGTTAAATAAATTTGCGATAAATTAAATTATTTGAAACAAAAATGAAAATACGAGCATATTCTTAAAAAATGTTTAGTAGAAATGATGTTTCATTAGCATATAATTTGACGATTTGAATTAGGACTGGACTTTCCTATTAATAGAGCTTCGCGTATTCTAGTGCGAAATTCTGATTTACATTTGCGCAATTTCGAAAAATTATTTCAATCAAATTTAACGTTCTAACCGAAATCACATGATAAAATATGATTTTTTATGGCATTCTCTTGAATATTATTGAAAATTTCAAAAGTATTCAAGAGGGTGCATTAATCCAATATGGCTGCTTTCCATAGCAATTTCATGGTATAAAAAGTAACCTTTCTCCCGAAGCTATATATAATATTAAATTTATGAAAATTAAATATAGCCAAAAAACTTTAAACATTTGTTTCTTGTCATCTTTGACAATAACAAAATTACCCCTCAAACCTTGACAATTATTCTTAAGTATCAATGGTACAATTTTTATGTGTTCCTATTTAAAATGTAGGCAGACGTGACCAGTTTTCTACTAACTGAAGAATAGTTTAAGTTTTAAGTTAATTGAAATGGTGGAGAAAAATTGTTTGTATTTTTTGTAAATGCAAAGGTTTAGTACGGTCAGAACTCTCATTTCATAAATCTAATGGAGAATCAGTTTGTTAAACAATAAACAAATAACCTTTTTTTCATTTTGATTTAAGAGCCACAAAAATGTAAGGTTTTGCATTAAAATAAAATGATTCTTATTAAAAATGTTTTATCTGAAAGAAATTTAAATCGAAACATCTGAACATTCTACAACAATACAGCAACGACACAAAATATCAGCCTCAACACTTCTACGATTTCAGTGAAATTTTTCTTTCTGTGATTGCTAGCTTTCAATTGATTTTTAAAAAATGTCTCCCACCATACAAGCAGTCGAAACAAATGGTGCCAGGTAGTCCCCATAGAAAACTAATTTTTTACCTCAAACATTTAACACGAAGTTTTTTTTGATATTAAAAACAATGCATTTTGGCAGCAAAAAAGTTTTAATTCGATACGAACTCAAAGCAAAATTCAAGCAATGTAAAGTAATTTTAATATTACGTGAATGCTACAAGATAAAGCGAATTGTTTTAAATTATAGCCTACTTTTACCATCGTTGGTTTTTACGAGCTTTTGCTCGTTGGTTTACAATTAGCACAATAATTATAATCAAGTTTTGTGACTAAATAATTAATTAAAACCTTTTCTATATTTAAAGTTGAATTTCGTTTTAAACAAATTTATACTGTTCCACCTTTTTCATTCCATGAACCCAGTAAAGATATTATCGTAATAATACAAGGTATAGGTAAATCCTCTAGTCCTTAAACTGAACAAATCAATTCACAAGCAAATTAACTTATATGAATTGGAGATCCAAAAGTAAAACATAATCCTAACCTGATGCAAATACACAAAATATCACTGCTTCATACAATGACATTTTATTTATTGATTGCTGAAACCGGAAGGAGTTGTGACTTGTAAGTTAGTGGCAAATTAAATTAATCGTTTAAAACTTATTACGCATGTCAACGTAATACTCATGCTAAATAAAAAAAAAATACAATGATTGACCTTTTTTATGAACTTTTAGGGACGCGGAAATGGAAGAACCATGCAATAATTTAAAGTTACATGTCACTAAAATAACTTTTTACTATTGTTTTATCGAACTTGTTCAGCATGTATAGTATTTGCTCTTTTTCATAGGAATAGAATTCATACATCTTTTCCTAACAATACAATGGTTTTACAAATTTATTTAACATGATGGCCACCATTGAATGGAAAAACATTCATTCTTGCCGCCAAAAAAAAAAGAAAGATGCGAAAAAATTGACACTTTTGATAAGAGGACCTTAAAGCGTTAGCCATAAAGAGTATTGAAAGGACTACTTATACTTATATACGTATACTTAAAAAAGAGTGACAAGGCAAACAAATATTAATACTGATTTGTCGGTTTGTTTATCGTTAATGACGAAAATACAATATTGGAATTGTAGAAATAAAATACAAGCCATTATAAAAATGTTTTGAAAGGTGACTTTGGGCCAATTAAACTTTAATCCAAGACTAGAAAAGAAACAATTATAATTCTAACGTTACCTGAGAAAATCTTATCACCCGACTTCAGTAAATTTACAAAATTAGACACCAGCTATTCTGTACCACTTTCAAGATTTTGCAGCTATTTTCATTAATATTTCAAAATTAAAGGTAGCTTTAAAAAATAAAATTGCTTAAATGATGTTTGTTTTTTAATCAAAGGTCGAAGAAATTTGTGTGTGTGTGTGTGTGTGTGTGTGTGTGTGTGTGTGTGTGTGTGTGTGTGTGTGTGTGTGTGTGTGTGTGTGTGTGTGTGTGTGTGTGTGTGTGTGTGTGTGTGTGTGTGTGTGTGTGTGTGTGTGTGTGTGTTACTAATTTGCACAAAATTAGAGGCAGTATTCATCTCACGAAAAATTTTTTAAACTTAACGGCCATTGTGTTATCCAAGTTTGTTTTAAATAGTTGAACTTCTCATATTGCCAAACATTGACGCTACCAAAAATATTTCTTATTTATTTGTTTATATCTGGTTTAATACTTCAAAAAAGTTTTTATTTGCTTTGGTAATAAAAGTTGAAGACTTTCAGTCGCTCACAACAACGACAAAATGTTTTTGGTTTTCACAGTGACTAACTAGTCGACATCGTGCTTTTCGCTAAGCGGCGCTATTGATTACAATTTGCGTGAAAAATTAATAAAACTTTTGATGATTGTCAGTCAGTGTGGCTTAGCTAAAAGTTAATTAAAAGTAAAAACTTTTGTAACTGCAGAAGAAAAACTGACAAGTATACTCGACAGGAAAACCAACATATGTTGATTATATAGTATCTAAGTTGAGAAAAATACAAACCAAGACTTTTGTGAACTCCAGGCTGTTTCCTGGATTCGAATAAACACCTGTCCGCGGAAGGCTTATGCTGCTCATGATTTTATTATTTATTTTATTTCATCTCTAATATTTATCCTCCTAACTCGCAGGAAAGCGACGGAGGCACTAATACATAGAATAAGCAATTACCCCGACCTGTTTCCGGGATGCCAAGATATTGCTGTCCGCTTGTAACTGAATAGAGATATCACTGTAAATTAGAACTGCTTTCCAAGACCACCAAGCAGAGGAAAGTACCGTAAAGTGTCTTTCCCAAGGACACAACAGAATGGAGTAAGTGGGTTTTGAACCGACCATGTTGATCATAAGCACGGCGCTTTAGCCACTCGACCACACTGCTGTACTGACCAACTGACCTTGCGTAAATATGAAATGAAGCATGCAGTATTTTGTCTTTTACTATCGTATATTTACAATCATAAAATCAACAAAAGTTGGTTTGAATAAACCACTTCATCAAAACTCAAGACGGAAATATACATTTTTTTGCTGCTGTATTAATAATAATTTTAAATATGATTATGATGATGATCATGATCAGTGTTCTCTTTAAATTGCGCAATGTGCGTAATGCGCAGTGCCACGAGTCCATTTTGGCAGCAAAATCTCAGTTCTGCGTATTAAAAACATTACAAAACAAAATAAAAAAATGTTTATTTCATCTTTATACAGCTGATTGGGTCTTGATTGAATTACCCACGACTGTATTTGACTCAAAATTAAATCATTTTTGCTGTGATTCGATAGTGGTTTCACTGATTTAGAGATTAATACTTTGTAAAGACGAAAATGGAGAAATCCGAGACAGAAGGTTAAATTATCTTTTGTTTTGTTCACTTTTTATGCTTGCAATAAAGTCCGTAAAAACAATTGACTTGCCAAACCTTTGTTCTCTATTTTTGCTCAGCATTTGGGCTGCCAAAAAAAGGTTGAAAAGCATTGTACTAATTATTCATGCTCACTAAAAAAAGTATTTGCGCAGTATACACTTTTCTTAGAGGAAACTCTGATCGCGATGACAAGGATGATAAGGATGATTATGCTCATGATCATGCTTTCAAAAATTGGTAGGAATATTTTTGGAGATAGAAAGTTCCCGTCTTTTTATTTTTTATCAAAGATACTTGCATTGCTCTATTGCTTTTAAATAAAAGGTTCTCAACCTTTTTAAGCCTGCGGACCGGTAATATATCAAAAAAATTTTGCGGAGCGGTAATCTTTCTATTATCTGAAAAAATTGTAATAAACGCAATAAATCGGTAAAAAAAATTTTTTATTAAAACAAAAGTAAGCATTTAGCATCAGAACTCTATTTAATGTGAAATTTGCTGCTCTCTTCTTGATATAATACGTAGTTAACGTGGCTCTGTTGAAGTTTTTGAATGGCAAAGTCAGGAAAGCCAGAAGCGGCGGGACACAGTGGGATAGAAAATTTACAAGAAGGTACAAAGTACTTTTTGATATAATTTCTTCAAAACAAAGCTTTCAAAATTTTCTTTCTTGATTAGTACTAATTTCTGATTGTTTCTTTTATGACAATGCCGGTACTTTCCATTTTTACTATTCTTATTTAAGTTTGAAATTGTAAATTTTTGGTTACAATTCCAAATTTCCAAAAAAGTTACTACGTGGAATTTTTATCTTTTCCTGCTTAGTCTTTTCGGATGATTTTCTTAACTCATTTGAAGGATAGTCCGGCACTATTCCTCTCAATAACTAGAGACTGATTTGTTAATTCATTTTCATACTTTTTCTTCACCACTTTTTTTGAAACCATTAGTTTTGTTGCACACTGTAAATATATTGATGCAATAACTTTGAAGAGAGTTGTTAAGGTCTTTCAAGCGGCTGAATATATTGTTAAATATGCAAGTTTACTTATCCACATTTTATCGATAAAAATTCTTTTAATGGAGAATATTCATTCACGTAAAAATTGATTTGTTTCTTCCCTCAACTCAAAAAGACGTGTAAGAACGCGTTCTCTCGAAAGCCATATTATTTCTGCATGAAAGATGAGATGGCGATTTTGCTCAGCCGTACTCATACACAGTGCCTCAAAAAGTCTTAAATGCAATACTCGGTCACGAGTAATTGATAATCTCAACTGGTCGGATCATAATGTCATTTAATTTATATGATAGTTTCTGGGCAGCTATATGTTCACAGCGATGCATGCAATGTGTAGACAGCAGATTTTTGTTTGCAACTTTTTCTATTTTTGCGGTTGCACTCGAATGACAACCAGCCATGCTGGCAACTTGGTCAATACACAACCATACACATTTTCCCCAATCTAAGCTTTGGTCTTGCATTTAGTTATTAAGGAAAATCAATAATTACTGTTAATATTCTTCTGACAATGTTCTACTTCTGAACTCGTGGGGTCTCTTTAAAGAGTAAAATTGAAATAAATTGTTGCGCACCGGCAGAAAAGCTGATGCGGACCGGCGGTTGAGAACCGCTGTTTTAGATCATTACATAGTCAAAAAGTTGTTTTTCTTTATTAAAAATTAAAAATAAAAATAAAAAGCAGTACTGTTTCACTGTTATCCCATGTGACATATTGAAATTGTTTTAAACAAAGTTTTTCTGCAAACTATAATAATCAAATACAGTAAATCAATTAATAAAATCAATCAAACTTCAATATTTAATGAAGAAATTAAAAACTAAAACCAACTAAATCGTAATAAAAAATCGATTAGTTTCTGTAAAAAAACACGAATTAAAAAATCAAAAAATAATTTTTCATTTTAATCGGGTCCTGACTCTGAATACACAATGTGAAGGTTCATTGAAAGCTACAAGGCAAACGACACAACAGCTGACGTTGTGATTATCAATGACTTAATGCTGACATCAAACCCATACTGTAAAAAATTTGTAGCAAAATCAAAAAAAACGCAAACTTTCGCTGAGATTCAGAGACGGCGTTTGCGTTTTTTTTGGTTTAGGCAAGACCGGCAATAGTCGGCAGCGTGGTCGAGTGGTTAAAGCACCGGACTGATGATCAACTTTCCCTCGGTTCAAAACCCAGTTGGGCCGTTCTTTTGTGTTCTTGGGAAAGACACTTTACGGCACTTTCCCCTGCTTGGTGGTCTTGACAAGCAGTTCTAAATTATAGTAATATCTCTACTAAATTACCAGCGGACAGCAATATTTTGGCATCTCCGGAAGCAGGTCGGGGTAATTGCTTACCCTATGTATAGCGCCTCCGTCGCTTTCCTGCGAGTCAGGAGGATAAATATAGAGATAAAATAAATAAATAAAAAAACCCGATTAAAATGAAAAGTGATTTTTTCATTTTTTAATGTTTAATTTTTTACAGAAATTGTTGATGACTTTTTTAGCTTGAAATCGATTTTTCATTGTTTTAAATGTTTAGCTTATTGAACTTGATTGATTTTATTAATTAATTTCTTGCACTTTGACCAGTTAAATAATATAGTCAATTTGACTTCGCTGAAAAGGGTATTAAGATTTTTGAAGACTTTTAACATAATCAAATACAGAAAAGTTCTTTATTTGCATGTTATTTTGAGCAAAATAATCCTTCTTTTTATCTTCGATTAAAATTTACAAAGCGTGCAAAACTTCAACTTCTAAATCTCATAGTTTTATCAGTACTTTATCTTCAATTTTAAGTGAATAATCATAATAAACAAAAAAAAACAATTGGAAAGATGGAAGTCTAATCACATAACATGGCACTCGAACAAAAACGCGAAATTGCCTTTTTCTTTAAAATCGAATTCATAGTGAAATGCTTTAATTGGTCGCTGATTGTTGGAGATGGAAATGCTTCTTGCTGTTGCTCGGGATGGAAAACATTAAAGTTACAGTTACATGTTAAACTTTTAATCGATAATAAAAGTAAAAAAATCACATATTTCTGTTGCAGTAAATCAAAAGAATTTTTAACTAAGTTAACAAACGTAAAGTCGCAATACTTTTAAAACATTGAATATTTAGCTGTTTTATATATTTATTTGAAAACCTGAATGAAAGTGAAATAACAAAATTAAAAAATTTTATGAAAAAAAAGTTGATGAAGTAAAGTAAATAGATGAAATCAGTTTCAAAGTTCGAGAAATAATAGAAAAAAATTAAGACACTAAGTTCTTTGAGTTAAAGCATTGTGTTCAGCTTGTTTGACGGCAAATCGTTGTTTTAATTATTTCTTATCTATTTTTTAACCAATTCTTGTGATTAAGCATTTTGAGAAATATGTTTGGACTAAAATGACGTTGAATGGTCCATTGATATTTGTAATTTGTTATTTCTGTCTTTGTAAAAATTAAAACAAACAAATAAAAAATTTTTAGTAATTTTTTTAATTAAAAGGGTAATATAAAAATTTTTGATTTTTATTTCAAGTTGTTGTGAAAGAATGCTAATTAGATTCAAATATCTGGCTAGTTCTGAACTTCTTTTTTAGAGATTAGTGTTAGTTTTTTAACAAAAATGAACATAGAGTACATTTTCCTAACCCTGTTAGCAGTAAAAATTGGTGGTAAGTTGTTTTTTTTATTCAATTGTATAAACTATAAACATTTAGTTAGCTCAAATCATTTTATATGAGAATATTTCTTCACCAAATTTTTCTGTGTTATTTATAAAGTTTTCACTGCTTTTAAAATCTTAAAACACCTTTATCTTAAACAACAACCTGTATACCTTGAAAAAATTATTTTTCCAAAAGTCGATAGAAAAGAAAATTTTTATGTTTTTCTAATTTTTAGTTATAATAAAAAGTAACATTGTCTAAAATAAATTGTATGATAATTTGACATGTGAAATTACCTAGTGCTATCGTATTTGATGTCATCTCTCATACTCATACAAAAAAATCGAATTATATATATTTTTTTGATGAATTCATGTTCAGAGATCTACTTTGTTAAACAAAGATTTAAAATTAGTATCTCTTCTTAAAAGCGGCGATTATCCTATTAACCAATGCCAACATTATGATTTTGGTCGAGTTAATTGCGGTTTTAAACTAATTCCACTTCTATGAATTGAATTGGCTTTTCACAACCTGCACGATATTATAGGAAGATTAGGTTGTTAAACACCTTGAAAGATTTTAAGGGTCAAAAACCGTTTCAAAGCAATCCCATCACCCGTGATCAAAGAAGCTAATCCTTTTCCAAGCGTGGCGTTAAATTTGGTTGATGAGCAAGGTTATAGAATAATCCAGTCGAGCAGGACTCTCAAGCAAAGTACAGTATTTCCGCAGATTTACTTTGTATGTTTATAGTGATTTTTTTAGTTTTTGACCAATAAGAACCCAATCAGGTTTATAACTCGGAAGAAACATTTTAAACGCGAACGACATTTCAGGAAGCCAAAGAATCGCGGTTTCTCTAAAACCAAAAAGCAAAATAAATAAAATGAAACTAAAGAAAAAGCTTTTCGACAAGATCTACTTCAGTTTTCAATGCTTACCCAGCTCGTTTTTTAGGACAGAGTGGTTAATTCTCCCAAACAACCTCTTTAGTGTGACGAAACCTACGTTTCATTTGCATTAGAAGATATTGACATGTAACTTGAATCTTCAGAATCCTTAAAAAACTCAACATAAACTTATGAATTACACATTATTTTAATCACTAGGTAAAGGTGCAGAGTCTTCTCCACCTTCTTGTATCATCTGGTGAAATAGATAGATTGTGTAATTTCGAGTTACATTGCATACCAGTAATCTAAAATGTGTTTTCCACAAACAAACGTTTTGTTTCGGATTTAATTCTTTAAAAAAGTAAAGTAAGTACTTTTATATCGTTTCAAAGCAATCCACTCTTCCATGTTAAGAAAAATTTATAAGTTACGACAAAAAACTCAAAATATGGGAATAATTTAGTGAACCGTAAAAATTTGCTCTGCAAATCACCCGTGCTGATAATTGGCGAATATCCTTCCTGAATATCTTTGTAAGCGCTGGCAAACTAAATGCCAGACAGAATAGCATTTGCTTGTGTACTTCTGCATGCATGTAATAGAAGGCATTTGCATGTGTACTTCTGCATGCATGCAATAGAAGGCATTTGACGGTATAATATATGTACAAGCTCCACACCAGTTTCTTTGTCGTGCGAACCAGCTGCAGAGCTTATAGCTACCACAACCAAACAAAATACACTAAATTTCTCTTTTGCAGTCTTTAATCTAGTTATGATTATTTCTTAGACTGCAAAAAACTCCTCTTAAGAAACAAACTTTTAATATAAACAAATTCACGGAACTAAACTATTGTCATAAAAATTAAGTGACTTGTCGATGCAAGCAATTAATCACAGACTTTCAGCTTGTAACTGCTTTTCTTTTGTTAAAGAAGCCGTGATTTGCACTGTTTCAGCATTTGCTTGCAGCAGTATAATACTATTGACCTAATCTAATCGTGATTTGTCTTTTTCAACTAAGACTTTGTTAAATACTTCTCAAGGGGATGTTTTACAAGATTGGCCAAATGTTGTAATTGGTTCACAAATTGTTTTTGTCTAATATTCATTTCGTGAAAGATCTTTTAACAAAAAAAAGATGCCTTGTGGTAATAATTAGAAATGTCTTTTGTCTTTGCCTACAGCACGTGATCACAACCTAATCATTCCCAAAGTTGGGGGGTATCTTAGGTCGCTTTTTATTTCGCTTTATCTGTCCAAGCTTCCATTTCAATCTTTGTTCTTTTTATTTTTTTCCATATATTTGACAAAAAGACCATCAATCGATTTTTAAAACGTTTTGGTTTGATTAAAAGGACTTTTTTAAACCAATCAACATTCCTGAAATGAAAAATGACATTAATTCGGTGGGAAATTAAATATAACTTTGTGATTTAAAGACTATTTTCAACCTTTATAATTCAAAAGACAACCATTAGTTGTTTTATTATGCACGAGTGTTAATTTGGAGAAAACATCATGTATTTCGATCTATCACATATTCTTAATGAACACGAAAACTCTTTGAGGATATTTTAAAAGTTTTTTGCAAAGGCTGTTTTTAACGACAAAATGTTTTTTTGTCAATGTTTCAGCAAATAGAATTCGAGAAAATCCACCCTTTGAAGGATCTCAGTCATCACCAAGGTATTTAGTCTACTTTTATTAGCTAAGTGGTGGTTTAACGCTTGATTAATTCCAGCAAGCTTTTGATCGCATTGCAACAAAATATGACGTCATAATTCTCTCATTCTGTGAGGTTTGTAATGATGCATGAAACACCGCTTTGTTTCTTAAAATGACTCGTTTCAAACAATAATAAGCTTTTATTTTTGTTGGCAATGTTCGGTCAAGAAAAATTTTTCTAGCAAAAGATAGTTATAGCTTAATCCAACTAAAAAATCGTGACGCAAAAAAAATACAAAATAAACTAAACAATATAGCCTCAATAACATTAGTTAAATATTTCAAAATAATTATTTTACTACATAGATTTTCGAAAAGTTTAACTTGACATAATATAATTTAAAATACCATCAAATTTTTTACCAAACCTTTACACCTGAGAATGCAATGTATATTCTATTGAACCAATTCGATAGTAGTAAAATTAACTAACCAAAATCGATTTTTAATTTTTCAGCAATAAAAATTACCTTTTTTCATAGAAATAAAGTGGTTCTTATACACTAAACAATTTTTAAATAAAAAACAAACATTTCATAGTACTTGTTAAATACTCTGAAGCGTAAGAAATCATCGCCGTTACTTTTATTTATTATCGTAAACTGCTTCCAGAGATACGATTACATTGCTGCCTGGTTTAAAGTTTTCATTTGATTTTACTTTTTCCATAATGTGATATGACTAAAATTAAAAAGCTAAAACTGGCTAAAACCACCCAGCAGAGGACAGTGCAGTAAAGTGCCTTTCTCAATGACAAAACAGAGTGGCGAGAGTTGGATTTGAGGCCAGACCGTGTCGATTACGTTTCCCGTTAATGCAGCTCTTCTACGGATCAGTTTCGTCTGACACAAGAATTAAACCCAGATCTTTCATGCCCTAAAAACAAGAGAGAGCGACTACAAAAATCCGGTGAACCCAGATCAAGCAAAACGCTATCTCATGCAACACTTTATTGTTTTTTGTTACTTTTAGAATAACAGTTGAAAAATTAGCTTTTATCATTATAACTGCGAATTCAGATCTTGTTTTAATCTGAACTTTTGGTTTTGTCTTTTTTTTTGTGTGTATGTGGGATTACGTCATATTTAAGTCATTGTAGTAATCCTCACAGTTGGCAAAAGCTACGTATCAGAAGCGGCCATGACGTCACGTGTTCCTGCCAAAAACGAGTACTTTTTTAAAATCTGTTTCAACCATAAAGAAGTTTCTAGTTGTTAATTAGCAAACCAACTGAACGGAAAAGTAAAATTTTATTAACATATCAGTTTTTTGTTTGTATATGAAAAACCTATGTTTGTGCGACAAATTTTAAACCAATGTGTCGTAAAAGTTTCAGAAAAGTTTAAATTTAACTGAATTTCGGTTGATCTTTACTCAAACAAAAGTTGATGGGGATTTGACGCTATTTTTTAAAAATATTAAACTTGATATCTTTTAAAAAGCAGCATTTAAATGATAAATGAAGATAAAGATAACAAACGCTTGCAATAGACGCAGTTTATTGCTGATGTTAAACAGTTCTTTTTAATCTTTTAAAAACTTTTTAGTACGTTGAAGATAATTTTTTAAATTCAGATTTTACTCTGATGTCTAAATCAGAATTTTTTGCAGAGTCAATGACACAAGAGACAGGAGCTTTGATAAGAACAACATTACCAACGGTAAACTAACTGTATTTCGTAATCAGGCATGTCGAACTAGCGAGCGTATGTGAACCGCATCGGTAGAATTTTAGCCTAAAAATTTATCGCGGGCCCTAAACCGGTTAGGAAACAAGTTGAAGACTTTTTTTTATTTTATTTTTTTATTTTTGGTGTACAATTGGAATAAGAGGTGAAATTTCAAGTTAAAATCAAAGTAAAGACCAAAAAAAAAGTCTACACATAAATTGTTTGCTAGTTTCGGCCAAAACATCAGTTCCAGCTAAGTTATTCCAGCCATTTGTGGTTTTGATACAGTTTTGAATTAAGTATTGTTTTGATTTCGAGCAGAGTATCTAATTAAAAGAAGACTTTGGGGGTTGCGTGTTTAACATGCCTATCTTTGTGGATTACTAACAATTTCCTAACATTTAAATCAAATATTTTCCCAAAAGATTTGAACGTTCAGCAGGTTTCCATAAGGTTTTGAGGATTTGGTTGTCAACAACGCTTTAATCTGAAAGTGTTTGCTTCAAATCAAAAGCACATTTTGCTTTGGTTGCATTTATTAAAAACATCTTATTTAACTCTATATGACCCATTGGCGTTTATGAACGACATTAAAAATAAATGGGTTTAGTTATTATATTCGAAAAAATTCGCTTTAATTTATGAGTGAAAGTATACAGTAAAGGTTCTATTTAATGCTGTATGATTATAGATTTGGATGATATTTTGCTCAATCACCTGTCTCGTGTTATTTGATTTCGATCACAACAAGAAAGTGCCTAAGTCCGTTGCACCGACAAAATAAATTGGGTCATAAAGGGTTAATGTCTTTTCTCAATATTTTTACTTTTGTTCAAACGGAGTGAAAGTGCTGCAACAGGACTATCAAATTTTACTTTTTTTCTCCAAATTAATTTAAGATTATCTTTAGTGACCACTCGAACACTTCGCCATATAGGTGGCCCAAAAAAAGTCCACCACTTTCTTCCGCTCAGGTATTGCTAGTTGGAACTTTAATTTTTTAAATGTTGCTCTTTCGCAGCAAACAGTGAAATCAAATCATCTCATCGGTAACACGGACGTCGTTCTGTCTATTAACAATCAAAACCCTTATCATTGCGTATTTTTAAAAATATTTTTTGTTTTAGTTTGTTGCAAGCAATCTTGAATTAAAACCAAATTGTTAATATAAAAACAATAAAAAAGCCGTACGCCTTAGCAACTCTATGTCGTTGTAATCAGCGTTATATAGCAGCTGGCTCATCGAAAAATAAAGAAAAAAACAAGCCACACAAAGCAAATCAAACGTTTATCTCAATAAACTTGAAACTTGATTATTTTATTTAGATGGTAAAAAGCCACATCTTCGACTTACAACAAAGCTGATAGACTTGAGCTTAACTTCTGGGGAACGAGTGCAGCTGAAATGTCGTGCAGATTCTTGGCCTCGCGATCATATGCAATTCACTTGGTAACTGATTTGAATAGAATGGATAACAATAAAATATTTTGCTTCTGAATACTTTTTATAATAAATTACAAAATTCACTTATAAGATACTATGATTTTCTTATGAGTTAAATCAATGCTTCTTAATGTTTTTTTTTTTGGCGACCCAAATGCTAAGCAAAAATAAAGAGCAAAGCTTTGGCGACCCAATCTTTTTTACAGACTTTATTGCAACCATAAAAATTGAACTTAACACAAGAAAATTAACTAACCAGTATTGTTCCACAACAATGCACTTGACTATGATGCAATAAAAAAAATCAGTCAAACCACGATTGAATCGCAATAAAAATTATTTAATTTTAACACAATTTCAGTCGTCGGCAACCTCATCAAATTAACCGCCGCAACCCGGGGTTGAAAAGCGCTGAGTTAAGCCAGAAATTTTTAGGTGTACAAGTCAACAAAGTGATTTCTGCCAGAAGTTTTTTAAAATGTGCCAATCAATAAAGTGATAGTTCACGTAGATTTTAATTCTTTTAAACAGATTCGTATTGAGATTTAAGTGAACTAAAAAAACTAAAATCTCCAAAACTCCACATCTTGTAAAACAGCCTGAATTACAGGCTACCCAGCAAATTAACTTGCCAAAATAGATCGTTACATTTACAATTATGGTTTGCTCTTTTACATGTTATAATTAGTGCTGCCAGATGAAAATTAGATCAAATAAATAGCAAGGTAGGACGGGCACTGCTGCCTGGGGTGCTGATTAAGTTTTACTTTGATTAGAAAGCGATCATCGATCTATTAATTGACTGGGATTTGTTTAAAGTGTTTTTTGTTTCCTCAGCTATACTTTGCGGGTTTTTTTCTTATTAGTTTTTAACTGGACTATTTTATTATAGTGCTATATTAAATTTTAAAAACTGTATTTTTTCGAATCGCAAACCATAAAACTAAATTAATTCTGGTTTTTAAGAAATTGTATAAAACTTTCAGTCACCATAAAATCTTCTTTTTTGATAAAACATTATTTGTTACTTTTAACATTTTAAGAACAGTTTTAAAGTCTGCTTTCTGCTTTGTAAAAAAAAGTTTTTAGTAAAAACCATATAATTTGCTCAAAACCAACGGCAGAATAATTTTGGTTTAACCTTGTAAATCTAGTCAGTAAAGTTTAAAAAATTATTCGATTTTTTAAAGTTAGCTTAAGCCTGTATTAGGTTCCATGAAAGCTCATTTAATTTATGTTAAGTTATGAATATTTTACAAAACTATTTCTACTGCGAAAACCCGAATTATTAGAAGCGTTCTTATCGCGCGAAAATTCTACGATCTAATGTCGCAAAGAAACTAATAAACTGCAACTATGCCTATAACCATTATGATCCCCATCAAAAGTTAAAGTTTGTTTTTCGTCTTCCGCCAGAAATTATGACAAAGTTGATTCAAGTTTTGCAAGAACGACTTCCTAATAAAAACTTTTCACCCACTTCTCATTGTAGACTTATGGGCAGTGGTGGATATTGGGTGAGGGGAATGAGGCAGTTGCCTCGGGCCCCCCTCTTGAAAATAGCACATATAGTTTCAGTTTGCTACAGATGTTTTGTAGAGATCACCATGAAGTTAGGACGAAAAGTGGGAAATACGAAAAAATGAAACACGAAATCAAAGCCCTTTTTCTTTTCTAGAGAACATCAATTTTTGAAAATCCTTGCCTCGGGCCCCTGAATTTGAATATCCACCACTGCCTATGGCTCACGAACTTCTAATTCAATTTACAGCCCTTGCTATTTTCGATGAATTTTATTTTTATTCTTTGCTAATTTGGCAGATTTAGATCAATTTAAAAGTTTGTCCAAGCTTGATTTTGTATTTTGCAAAACAAGATAGAATTAGAATTTTAACAGATGAGAGCAATTTACTATTAATTGATCTTTTAAAATTCTTGCAAAACTTTTCATAATAAAACTGTTTTGAGCTAGTTGTTTTTATTAGCCTTAGGATTATTTAGCGTTCAAAGCAACTTAAACATTCGTTTTATTGTCGTCGAAGGTACAAAGACAGCAAGATATTTGAAAAGGACGATAATGACGAGCACGTTACAATACGAAATCGCGGGACAACAACAAAGCTGACGATAAAACACCTTCTGACCTCTGATTCGGGCTCTTACACGTGTGAGGTTTCAAATGGCTTCTCTACAGCAATCAGCACTGCAATGTTGGAAGTATCATTCAGTGAGTTTCTAAATGTATTTATCTTTAAATTGTGTTCTATTTTCATGTTCATCAGTTAAGTCTTAACTGATAAATGTTTTCGAACCTTTATTATTTGAAGTTGCCAGGGAACCGATGACGTCTGCAGTCTTTGACAGCAGCCCAATAGAAAGTTATCCTAGATATTGCATCTTTTGCGTGTGAGTAAATTGCATACTAAAAAAGTCTTCACTGTAAATCCAATGCCACAAAAATATTTTTGCCTTTAAAAGCAAAAAAAAAACTAAAAAAGGTTTTTGTTTTAACTTGAAAAACCAATATGTAAAATGACAAAAGAGCACTTTTTCAAGCATTTATTTGTCTGATTTACAAGCCCAACCAACGCCCGGGTATTAAGAACCCCGCCTGACGCAACCATTCCAAAATATTAGCCTGAGTAGGGGCTCTTAAATTGGGGGATAGTGGGGCGCGAGCAACTGGCTGCAAACTGAATAAATAACTGTATTGACATAAAACAAATGAAAAAAACAGAAAGTATTACAGTGATTATTTAAAGCATAGTTTTGTAGATAATTGTTGTTCAGTTCAATGCTGCTAGACTTTCTAATATGATAGGCCGAATGAGCCGAGGGAACAATATAAATTGATAAATTACCCCGACCAGGGTGTCCAAAAAACATGGGTACATGGTAAAAAACACATACTTCTTACAAAACAATTTTATTCAATTGATAAATAATATTTTCAAGATGATTTTTAATATTTTCAATGTGTAAGTTGATGCGCTTTGCAAAAATCCATATGAACTCGATTGAATCGGTAGATAAAATAGATAGTGAAACTCCCTATGTACCCAGACATTGTGGACACTCTACATACGTACCTAGACTTTGTAATGGCCCTCTAGAACGTTTCAAATCAAAGAGACAACCTTTTTTTAATGTTTACTGATGATTTGGATGAAAATGGAGAATATGATGAAAGAGCTTGGGTTTTTTGGTATCGTCAAGTGGTCCGTGAGTTCAGTTCGCATGAAGATAAAAAGGTTACAACAAAGTTAAAGGGGTTAAAGAAGGAAAGAAAAATAGGGGTTAAAGACGAAAAGAAAGGATAAAAAAATTTAAGAACTGCTGAGCCAAACACTTTTAGAAAATGATATACCGTTTATTGTTTCAGCTTTCAGGGTTTTGTATCTCCTCAAACCAAAATGAAATATTTGTTTGTTTTAACTTTTTTTTTAAGTAAAAACATTAAAATTGGAAATTTGTTAAAAGTTTAACGAGCAATCAAGCGAGAAATTGATAAAAAACAAAATTATGATGTTGGTATTTGACGTTATTGTGTTTTTTAAAATCTGCTTTGTTTCACTTTACAATTTCAACTGGAATGTCATTGATCAAATAAATTGCTTTTCTTCGATAAAACTTATCTTGCTGCTAAGTAAAGATAAAACATAAACGTCGTAGTTGACTCTCCCGTGATTTTGCTTCCTATTGAAGCTGATTTTGCGCAGAGCAAACAAAATCCAATCTTTAAGCTTCGATTATGTGAAACAGTGAGACGAATGTATTTGTTTTTCCATTTGACGTTTCTTGGCCTCGAATGTTACGGCTTTGATTATCAGCAAATTAATTATCGTATACGTCCGAGCAACAAGATTTGTCTGGACAGATGTGAGACAGGCGTGTGACGCAGCACGAAACGTCATTGTGAAATATGCAAGAAAAAATCTCATCCTTGAATTGGCGACAACCCTACTTTGAACCTCAAATAACATTAAATTTATTTCAAGAATTAGTAATGTTTATACAAGAAATTTTTTATTAGTTAAACTGATAATAAAAGCTAAAAGTAAATATCACTTTTTACAGGTCTACCTCCTACAGATGACACTGTTACGTAAGTACTACATTGTTATGACGTAAAAGTTAAATAAAAATGTACAAGCTGGTATTCTGTACAAAGAAGTCAAGTAGTTTAGTTTTGTTTTTTTAGTACTTTATAAATACTGTGTTTTTGATACTGTATTAGTTGATACTGCGCTTACAAGTACGGCGTTTCAAATCTTGGCTTGTGTTCGTATAAACAAACAATGTTTGTTCTTCAGATTATCTCCGTTCATACCCAAGGGAAAATGCGAAATTTATCGCGGGACGTCCTGCGGCTCCTTGTTGGAAGGAAAAGAAATTTATGTTGATCCGTTTATGTCGCAAGCGCAAATGGAACAGCAAATAAGCTTTGCGTTTTCCTACATTCGTAAGTCTTGCAACAAGAATTGTTTTTTAAAGATAAAAACTGTTTTCTTTACAGTGAACGTCAAAAATATGTTATTTTTCTAGCACACTGACGTGAATCTAAACGAAAGCATTAAGTATTTTTTCAATTTTTTTTTTGAAACTTCACAGATAATATGTTTTACATGGTACCACTTAAGATAAGCACCTGATAGCTTTTATTAATTCACAACACTATCACTAATTATGGTAAAATTTATCCAACTCGACTATTTCCAGTATATGCAATGTACAACGCCGTGTTTCAACACCATGCATTAAGATAATTGACCGTATTATAACGCAACGAAACTTTTAATCGTTAAATTGGTCTTTGACTTTCATCATCACACGATAGTTCAAGCAAAGACGCCGAATTTTTTTTGAAAGAAAAGGCAAAACATTTTGGTGGAAAAATACTCTCAACAAACACAAATTTTAGTGTATTGTAGGAAATTTTTTCTAAAAAAAAGGATATTTAACAGACAAAGGCATTTAAAACAACAAGCACCAGACTCAAGTTTTGCTCTTGTTAGAGCTCGTCAGTGATGCAGATCCCACTGAGATATGAGTCATGCATCACTGACGACCTCACAAAAACGAATATATTATCTAAATACTTCATGTTAACAAATCTAAAAAAGTGGTGAGTAAGCCGAAATGGCTTTTGGCTCAAAAAGGAAGAACGCTTTGCAATAAGGATTTTTATCCCCCACTTTCGGCGCCCCTGAGTGCAAGTCAAATTCTTAATTACTTTCAGATGATTTTATTAACTTTTGTGTGCTCTACTCAGGTAAAGTAAGTGAATCCTGTCAATTTTTAAGATACCCTTGGAGATTTCTCTGCTGATTGTCAGCACTACTCGTTCGCGTCTTTTTGCAACTTCGTGTTTTCTCCCTGCAAAACAAAGTTGGATTTAAAAAGCGGAGAAAAAAAAGCTTTTCCAGTCAAGCTGTGCCGAGAAGATTGTGAACTTATGAAGAATGATGTTTGCTCCAAGGAATACAAACTCAGAAAAGATGATATTTTTTTAAAAGTGATTGTTTATCTTAAACAACTACAAAAAATATTTCATACTATAATGCTGAGATGGTTTTGCCAATAAACACATGAAGTATAGCAGCATTACGTGTTTTTAAAAGATGTCGACTTAACTTGTTGTTAATTCAACAAATTAAAAAAAATTACTCATTTGGTATATAGTGTAAATTATCGGTTTAATCTCTGTTATATGCTTAGAAAACACTTTTAGGTTTTGTACTTTAAATCAAAATAAAACCGTACTTTTTTTAAATGATTTAATATAAAATTGCTTATAAGGCAGTAGGCAATCAAAAAACAAAGTAAAATAACATTAAATAAAAAAAATTTTTTTTTTAATTTTTGATTTCCTTTTATCAAATGCAACCGTAAACGATTAATGCTTTTCAGAAAGTTATTGAGACTGCTGATTGCTCCTTGCTCCCTGCTGTTTCTTCAACCGAGAAATGCACGAAAGTGGGCCTCCCATCTGTTGTAGACGACAGCCATACTTGTTACAACGGGTCGGGTGTTGGTTATAAGGGGAGAATGAGCATCACCGTCGACGGAAGATTGTGCAAATCATGGCCACAAGACCTGGTTTATCAGGTACATTTAACTAAAATGATCCGATTTTTAGCTGCAGTATGTTTTTGGTCAAATCTAAAGTTTACACCATGCAAAAGCTACTTTTTTCTCGGAAGTATTTTTGCTTACTCATCTTTGCTGAGACCCAAAATCATTTTTAACATTGATAAGTCATCTTTAAAAATATTGCTCTCATCTAAACTTTAATAAAAAGCATAAAGAACTTTCTGGAGGACACCCTTACTGCCGCAATCCTGGAGGAATAAATCCCAAACCGTGGTGTTATGTGGAGGACGGAATCCAAGCTGAGTGTTCCTTGGAAGAATGTGGTGAGTTGGGAAAAAGTCTCGAAGTTAAATATTTAGAGTTTTTTCTTTTTATTTTGAGTCCTACCGGTGATTTAAGTTTATTGTCGGAATTTTCTTAACGTGATAGACCTACGAGGTACAACGGTTATTGATAGTAATTTTATATTGATAAAGTTAATTTACAAAACCTTCTAAAACTTATTTTCAAGAGTATTTTTTAAATACCCTTAATATTTATTTTATCTCTATATGTATTCTCTTAAATTGCAAAAGATCGACAGAGACGCTAATACATAGGGCAAGCAATTACCCCAACTTGCTTCCGGAGATGCCAAGGTACTGCCATCCGGTTGAAACGTTTTATTTTGTTTTTTTAGTTTTATAAAGATATGACTAAAATTAAAAACTGCTTGCCAGGACCACCAAGCAGGAAAAAATGTTGTAAAGGTCTTTCCCAAAGACGCAACAAAATGGGGCTATTAGGTTTTAAAACAAGCCATGTAGATTCCCATCACGGCGCTCAAATCACTCGACTACCCTGCCGTGAAAGCATTTTTTAAATTTTAATAGATGCAAAACAAGAAAAACTTACTCTGCACCTATCAAAGCTACGCAAAAATATAACAAACAAAATGAGCATGAGATGAAATAAATCTTTTAATTATTAAAGTCATAACCATATTAAATATCTGTTAAATATAAAACAAAAATTCAAACCAGGAAACAAAATTTAATTTTACTGTATTTATTGATTTAATCTTAGTAACAAGTGACTGTTTTCGTATTTATTACAAAGAGCTTTTACTCTGATTAATTTTAAAAGCATCAAGGTACCCTCGTACTATCAATCAAATAATGTATTTGTAAAAAAAACTTTAGATCTTGTATATGAACAGAAACATTTTTTTCTTCGTAAATACCAGTAAATTCTGTTTATTTATAAACAAACGTATACATCTCACTTTAACAAAACACTTGATGCAGCTCAAACAACTCAGAATGGAGTCAGTTTTCTGATGATCATGATATCAAGCATTCTAATATTATTGTTGGGTTGTTCCTTGCTATTTTTGTTTTGTTTTCGGCGCCGAAAGCAAATAATCAACAAAAACAACAAGCACAAAGAAGAAGCAGTATCGAATAAAACCATTGCTACATTGAAAAAAGTAAAAATTGATTTTAGGCGTAATTACGTACATTGGGCTAAATCAGTGATTCCCAAACTGTTTGCCGCGAGAGATTTTCAAGTGTGCCGCGAAATTTTTTTAATACATTTGTCCATTGTTCCGCAAAGGCAATGTAAACATACTCTTTAAAAGAGAAAAAATTTATGTTTCTTAGAAGCAGTCACCGAAAAGTTAGAAAAATTCAATGTAATTGCCATTGCGTAGTATTTTCGATAACCAGTTGTGTTCCGGCTCGTTTCGTACAGTAATGCAAAACTTAGATACTCCACATGAAAATAAACCGTTCAAAATCTATAGAAATTTAATAAAAAAAAAGTCTATTCACCTTATTTGTAGAAAGTTACATAGAAATTCAAGGGTTTTATGTAATACACTATGATGCCGTAGGTAAAGGAAGCGTTGGAAACTTAGTAAAGACCAAATAAGATCGGGACTTTGGTCCAAGTGTGCCGGGAGTGCAAAAGTTTGTGAACCACTTGCTTAAATCTATGTTTTCTTTTGCTATGATTTCTTTAGTAAAGTTAAAGTCTATGTTTTCTTTTGCAATGATTCTTTAGTAAAGTTAAAGTCTATGTTTTCTTGAGGGCGAGAAAAGTTAAAATCTATAGTTTCTTTTACAATACTTTAATCTATCTTAAACCTTTTATAAACTTAAATCTATGTTTTCTTTTACAATGATTTCTTTAGTAAAGTTAAAGTCTATGTTTTCTTGAGGGCATGAAAAGTTAAAATCTATAGTTTCTTTTACAATAATTCAATCTTAAACCTTTTAAAACTTAAATCTATGTTTTCTTTTACAATAATTTCTTCAGTAAAAGTAACTTCTAGCAAGCCCTAACATTTAGTATTTTAAGTAGCGTTTACATTTTTAATATTTTTAAAATTTTTGTGATATCATTTAAAAATTGATTCTGATGTCTCTGTTTTAAAGGACAACGCAAACCACTGAGGTAGATTAACCATTGAATTGCAAGACGGCATGATTATAGTACGATTAATTATTGAAACTGTAAACGTTTTGTGAATCGAAATGAATTAACTTAAATCGATAATTTTAATGAAAAGCTGAATTTAGTTCGAAAACAAGCTCAACATCTTTCTTCGCTTTGTTATTGTTTTATATGGTTTTGGGCAAAAATGAATTTTGTGCGTCTGTCTTTGCAGTAAGCAATTGGTCTGTTAATTGTTTCATATTTCTGCATTTTACAAACTCAGTTTCACTTCTAATTGTTGAAAAGTATCAAAATCAAATTCTGACTTTTTGTAGATGAACTTACCGGAGCTGACGGCTGGCTTGCTGAATTATGTAAAACTTTACGGTGAATGTCGATTTGGAAAGGTGTACGAAGCTTTTGTCCTTCCAAATCCTCACATAAGCACAGCCATACCTGTAAGCTACCGTTAATGAGAACAAACTTTTTAGTTACGAACAACCAGTAATTTGATAAATACTATTTTTTTGAAGGTCTTATCTGAACCAGTTTTGATATATTTTTTTGCTAGTACATTTTTTAAACATTTTTCTATCGGCATCTATAACTAAAAAATTCAACCTGACGATTTTCCTAAAAACCCAAAAAATTCTTTAAAAAAATACGTGTTTGATGAGTAGGGTACTATTTAGCGAAGCCGTCTTGGCGCGGCCGTTTTGGCGCCAGTCTATTTGAAAGTAGCAGGAAGGTTTGAATAAAACAGTATAATCAATCACCCTAACCTAACCCCTAAACCCTAACCCTTTTTAAGCTTTTACGAATAAGAAAACAACACACTGTCACAATGGCTGGCGCCAAAACGGCTGAGCCAAATCGTCCCATCCCGTGTCTAATAAACTTTATTTCCAGAATAAATCATAAAAAATGCAGTCGCATGCTTTTTCCTTTTCACTTCCACTATAATTGAACTCCCCATACTTGGAAATGAACTTATTTGGTGTAAAGTATTGTGCCCCGTAAAACGCCAACAAAATTCCAGCAACACATTTTATGACACCTGCCTCTCCTTGATGATATTAGTAGGCTGCTTTAAATATCAGTCATATCTCTAAATAAAAACTAAAAACCAAATAACAAATTTCAACCGCCAGAAATATCTTGGCATCTTTGAAAGCAGGTCAGGGTAATCGCTCAATTATGTAATAATATTTTTCTTAATTATATAATAATAATAATAAGGTAACCGTAATAATATTTTTTTATGAGTCAAGAGGACAGATGAAAAAAATTGAGGCAGTGTGATCTTACAAACAAAAAGAATAAAACAAATGAGCAAAGGTTAACTTTGATTTTTACGTTTTCAAAACATCTTATTCTCTTTCTTTTTTACCCATTACCATTGCTTATTCGATACATGAGAAGTTTGTCGAACAGTCATTTAATTTTTAATTTTTTTTTAATACTGTAGTAATATTTGACCGATTTTCTAATCATAATATAATTCACTTTTCTTCATCAATATTTACAGCAATACGAAATATTTTTTTCAGGTGATTGTAAAGACATTGCGAATAAATTGCAAACCAGAAGACATAAAAGAGTTTAAAAAAGAAATGCAAATTTTTTCAGAATTGCAACACAAGAACGTAACTTGCTTGAAGGTAAATAATAAAAAGACTATCGTTCACACTCAAACAAATTTTTTTTCTATTTTATTCATTTAACGAATATTACTAACACAATCGGCCAGTTTTCTGTGTCAAAATCCGCAGCACAATCTGAATAGCGTAGATTTTACGACTTTGCTTTAAGATTGATAAATATTAACTTTTACTTTACAAAAATTCATCTAACAATAGTTCATCTTCTTAACTAACTTGCAGAAGTTAAGTACAACACAATTCGATATCAACTGTGAAGCAGGCAATTGTCATTCTAAATTATTGTTTGCCTTCAAAATAAGTATCAAGCAAGAAAACAGATGTTTCTTAATTACCGTTTTATAATTGCAGGCATTTATATTGCAACCAAACTTACATGCAATGGTCTACGAACACTCAAGTGAGATTGATTTGCACGAGCTACTTATGCGGAGTTCACCACAATCGGACTTTTCAAATATCAGTAATTTGCGCTCTCTGGGCACGCTTGAACAAGATTTTACTCAAATGAGTTTACAGGTAGAAAGGATTTGAACATTTTCAATTTAGATAAACTGTATATATCCTTTTGATACTGATAATTTATCTTGAACTAAAACCAACATTTTATTTTTTTAAATAGATTACAAAAAGTCTTCACATAACTTACTTTACCATCAATTTGAAATAATGTTAACAGAATAAATAAACTCAGAAACAAGGTTATTTACGGATACATCAATTTTGTCCTTCGCATTTGCTGCTTTTTCAAACGAATATTTCGAATACAAGAATTTTCAACAGATCGCATCAGGAATGGAATATCTGACTAGTAATGATTTTATTCATCGTGACCTTGCTGCTCGTAACATTCTTGTTTGCGGAAATATGGAACTCAAAATATCCAATTTTGGAGTCGTGAGAAACTCCTATCTCTCCTGTTATTGCAGATCACCACAAGACGGACAAATGCTTCCAATCAGGTAAATACTGGCATCATTACTGCTGTTTACATTGACAATCATCTGCAAACCATTAAATATTTTTGCAGATGGATGGCGCCCGAGTCAATACACAGCTGGACGTTTTCGGACAAAAGCACAGTTTGGTCGTTCGGAGTCCTTTTGTGGGAGATGTTCAATTACGGATCTCAGCCTTACTGTGGATACAGCAACCAGGAAGTTTTGGAAATGATTCCGCGCGGACAGTTGCTGGACTGTCCAGATCAATGTCCGGCCAAGATGTATTCGCTCATGCAAGAGTGCTGGACATACCAGTCTAACATGAGGCCAACATTTTCGGTAATGTTTCCTCTGCAAAATCTATATAACAACGTTTTTTTGGCTAACGATTAGTATTTTTCTATAAAAAATTACTGCACCAATTATAATACCGACATTTAAAAACTTAAACAATCTTCGATCTTTATTGGTGAGAATAAGTAAAGTTTTCTTGTTTTAACACGTTGGCTGCCGCGTGTATCACCGGTAATACATTTCAAATGGTGGAATGTACCACCGGTGATACACGCGGCAACCAACGTGTTAAGTACCTCCAAACAAAAGAAAGAATAAAAATAACGACGCGTATTTTAGACGAAGTAAAGTTTTGTTGTTTTTTAAGTTAAAAACAAAAATCTTTGGTAGACCTTGAATTTAACAATTAAGATTAATTAATAATGCATTTACACTCTTTTTAAAGTTTTTAACTTTAAAAATTTTTATTTTGAAATGTTACACAGCTAGAATTAGTTGATAATCAGATAACTAACATTAAAAAATATTTTTTACATTAATCAGGAAATTTTGAGAAAATTACAAGCATCGAGAGTCACAAGCACAAAACAAATAACGTCACAGTTGGCTCATGGTCTCAACCAAAATCTTGAAAATATAAAAAGTGACGGAATTGTGACCTACACTCCCACTAGGGTCTCATTCAGTGTGTAAGTGCTTGATTTTAACCAATAAGGATGAAGTAGCCAATCTCCTTTTTGAAATATCGATGTGCTGCGTTGCGGCTTTTATTGATTGTTTTATAGTAAGATCATTATTGAATTTTGTGCATGTTTAAAGTAACGTCTGATTTAAAGTATAACAAATTTAAAGTAACAATTTGTCTCTATAAAAATAATCTAGATAACACTTCGCATAGTATTTTTTTGTAGTGTGCAATGTGCATTAAACTTTTCAATTGTTTTACTGATAAATACCCGTTGCATTTTATAATTAAAATATCAGCTAGATGAATAAAAAAATTTAAACCCAATTTTATTTGTTTATTTTTTAGAGGTAGTCGGGCCAATGGCAACACTTACACTGCTGGAAACAATAGCCTTCAATCTCCTCCCCACTATTTGTCCACGTATCAAAAATCTTCCAAACAATCTCATCCAACTCCAAATGATGCCAATTTTATTTCGGGCCAAGATGACCGTGAGTTTCTCCAACAGCCAAACGGACCTGACCCCTCACGTCAAACATCACCTCACCACTCTGATGAAAACTTTTCGAATAAAATCATTCGGGGGGAACAAACACAACAAAATTTAGAAAATGATTTTTCACGTCGCTATGGATCCGATTCTCAAAGCGAAAAGAGCACGAGCAGCTTTGGATCTGAAAGAGAAAAACTTGAAGCTTCATCATATCAGACAAGAAACAAAAATGAAGCCGAGCCTGATGAACACTCAAAAATGGTAAACAAGTTTTCTAAAATTATTCAAGACCACGCTGCTGAAGAGCCTCATTACCAAGAACCGAAACCAGTGTCTTTACAATCCATGCAGAAAACAAATGATGTTGTTCCTGTCGATGAAACCTTAAGTCCAAACCTGCCATTGCTCAGCAGAAACAGCAGATCCGTGCACGCTGACTCCTCCGACATCTCCACCAACAGCTTCAAAGCTACATCATGCGATTCCGGACTTCCGGTCGAGGATGTAGAACACCCACTTGACTCGAAAACACCGCTGTTGGAACACTCGCAATCACAAGTCGTTGATATCAGGAAATCTTCTTGACCACTTTATAATTGCAGGCTACTTTGTAGTAATTGAAATCTCTGAGTCAGCATTGGAGAGGCAGATTTGGAGAGAAAAGGGACGGGACATTTTTTCCCTTAAAAAAAATTCTTTGATTTTTTTTCTATCCAACTAGTATTTGACTGATTATTTCATCCTTGGAGTGAAAGCGAAAGTTAAACTGCTAAATTAAGTTTATGATGTTGCTGGTTAATTATCATTGATAACAATTTTTGAATCACAATTTTTATATGTTGATTATTCCTCGAACAAAGTTTTGAACAGTTTAACACTACTAAATACCCAACAAAAAACTGTCGTGCAGTCAACTAAATTATAAGTAAATCTCTAGTAGACCGTTTTAATTTATTATGCTGAAAAATGAAGGAAAGCCAATTTGTTTAAATAAATTATTTATAAGTATCATCAAATAAAAAAGCACATATTAAGCAAATGACCTTCGAAATCATGTTTATTTTTTTGATATATGTGTAACATGCAGGTTTTTGTTACTTTTAAGCACATAATTGCTTATTGACTATTATCATTTCTTTAATGATTTGAAGTGTTTTTTATACGCTAAATTATGCCCATACTTATAGCAGTGCTGTTTCTATCTTTTGCACTGACCATTTTTGATATAGGAGTTACACTACCGGTTCATAAAAGTTTAAATTAGACAAGAAGTTATCTGAATAAAGATTTTTTTAATGCAATGTCATTGCATACCAGCTTTTCGTAGCAGTGCAATCAATGAGACAAGTGCAGTGGTGGGTACACCCCTACGGGTGGTGACAACGAGCTTTGAACAGTCGTTGCTCTGAACACTATAGCGTTATTGAAGATGTCAGTTGAGTGCTGACTGACAAAACGTCAGTTTAAATAAAAGTGATTTGCTGATTTTGGATTTCATATCATAAATATTACCGGTAGAGAATTTAAAATGATTTTTTTTGTGAAGTACTTGAGTTAAAGAGAGGAAACCCTTAAAATGAGTGTTTTATTTTATTTAACAAACGTTGGGACAAAAAAAGTACCATAAGTTTTTATATAATTTAAGCACTGATGTATTTTATCCAGAAGCACATTATCTACAAATTTCGTGTAAACCTACGGTCTCGAATTCATCATTTTTTAATATATAAAAGAATTAATTATTGCTATTAAAAACATATAATAATTTGATTTTTTGATTCTTTCATAACTAAGTTTGTTTGATCTTTGCTCGATTCTTTGATAACTATTCTGAAACCTTATCTTCAAAATCTATAGTCAAATTTTAAACAAAACTATACTGATTGGAAATTTATAAAAATTAAATACTGAGTTAATTTTTCATTTTTTTTTGTAACGAACAAACCAGGTAATAGTTTAAATATAAAAACAACATGATCAGTATTTGCCACAAAACTGTAAAGATAAGAAACAGTACAACATTTAAAATAACAGCACGCAAGAATAAACATATAATTCGACTAAAAGTCTTAAAACACAAAGAATGAAAAAGGAAATTGTCGTAAAAATTTGCTTGAAAAATTATTGCTTCTTGCTCGATAATTTGTAGAGCAGCTGGCAACAAAACATCCATCCTTTCACTTCATGGAGAAACACAAAAGCGCCTTCGAAATTTTTTGTTCGCTTTCGAGTGCCAAATGCTGGGTTGGTTGCGTTTCAGATTACTTAAGCCTTTGTTTAACTTCCAGTCACAGAGGAGGAAACTTTCAGGGATTGCTTTGCAATAGGTTTGATCAGATTTCCAGAATTAACGGACAAAAGCGGCCGATGGCTGTCCGCCCCTTCACTATCCATGTCGTCATTGGGCAATCCAGAATCGCAAGACCTTGCTTTCCCTTCGGCATTTTTATCTCCGCTATTTTGGCTTCGATGAAGGTTGTTCGCTTGGGTGGAATTGACGTTATCCGTACGTAAGTGTCCGTCTGAGGGTGTGCTAGAGTAAGGGGAAGGTTTGGGGGCAAGGGAAGGTTTCGAGCGAGACGGAGAACAGCTTCCGTCTTCATTTGCTCCTTGCTCTTGATACACGGATAAAGGAAAGCTCCCATCAGCCCTCATACGGCTATTTGGTCGGGAGTGCCGGTGGTTGAATTGCTCTCTTCCCGCGTCGGTGGCTACTTCCTCTGGGTTTGAGTTTTCAATGCTGTGATACATCTCCGGTCTTCCCGCATCAGTGTGGTTTTCTATAACTGTTCTTGATTGTCTTTCGGGGGAAGGCGGGTGATAGGAATGAGGAGGAGGCGGGGGAAATGTATTATTTGGCTCCAGAATTTTTTTGTGAGACGGAAGAACTCTTAGGCCGTGATGAGTGTTGAGATCTGACGATATGACACTGCCACTACTTCTGCTAGGGGGGCCGCTGTTTGAGGACACCCCCTGAAGATACCCAACCGTTGGATAGTGAAGTTGTTGATTATTATACAGCTGTTGTTGATAATTTCCTCCGTTATACATCCGGGAATTGTTGGGAGGATGATAGTTTCTTCCAAAGTCAATTGCCGGAGGAGGGGTAGGAGCAGAAGCCGAAAATCTTCCTGGAGGGATAGGATAGCTATTTTGGTTTCCGTACGTATTTTCATTCATCCTGTAAATTTAAAAGTTATAATATTAAAGAATTTATAATAACAAATAAAGAACTAAAGAATTTTTTATGAAATTAAAACCTTAATTTTACTAAACCTAGGAGATTAAAATTTTTAAAAAATTATAATTATGAAATGTTTTTTAATAAAAGAACTTAATGTAATCTTTCTCATTTGCTTAATTAAATGTATGAGCAAAAATATTTCACATCGATTATAAAGTTCAACTTCGTAACAATAATTGCTGTCTCACGTAAACAATTCGAATTTCAACTTTTTACAATTTCACGTAAACAATTAGAAATTCAACTTTTAAATAACTTTAAAACCAGATTGTAATAGAAACGGCAACTTACATTCTACTTTGTGGCGGGCCATACTGAACAAATTGACCACTTGGCTGATCTTTTATTGGACCCAATTGACGGTGGATACCTTGCGCCAAATGTGAGGTCATTCGTGCAGCACCCATTCCCTCCCAGCCGACAAGCTTGGCGTGAATTTCCTGAACAAAACCTTACTAATACAGAGATGCAATATTAATCAACAAAACTTTTTTTCTTACGCAACGTAATGGAAAGTATGCAGATATGCCGAGAATTTTTGATTAAAAGAACATTTATGAAGTTTTTTTGTTAACAGTAAGTTTGATACAAAAAAATGGTTTTATATTTTTGAATAAACATTTGGTGGTACAGAATTTGAAGATTGCTTGAAGTAAAAGATTTTGCTTCCCAGAAGAGCGAATTAAACAACACGTTCCTAAATCCATCACCAATCCTCGTACCTCGACCAACCGCCAAAGTCTTTCCCGCTCTTGCAAAAACAACATACGCCCACAACAATTTCACGAATCCGCTATTGGTCAACATCTTCTTGACAACGCCCAATGTGCCCTCCATTACAGCAACGAAAAATTTTCTATTCTCGCTCGAGGTCGCTCTTCCTTTCACCTTTCTGCTCTTGAAGCGACTTTCATTAAATCTCTCAATCCTTTTCTATGTAAGCAAAAAGAATTCGTATACTCTCTCAAAATTTCTTAACCTTTCTCTCATTGGTTGACTCTTTCAGCCAATGAGAACTCTACTTTCTTCCTTTATAAATTAGTTCGGTTTCAATTCTACTTCATTCTGACGATTTCCCCTGAAGAGTGTCAGATGAAAAGCTTTGGGAAGCAAAATCTTTTACTTCAAGCAATTTTATATTTTTAGATTTGCTGCTGATAGTAAGAAGGTAAGTTTTAGTGCAACTAATCATTAAATGGATTAATTAAATTAAGGTTTTTAGGATGAAAACAGGGCAATGATAATTTGCAAAAACAAATCTTTAAGTTTCATTTTAAGGCACTAGCTTTAAATAAAAATAGGCCCAAGCCCAAAAACGTGGATTGATCTCCAAGACTTGACATGAGTCATCATGTATTTTTGTGTGTCTAAAAAACAGGCAAAAAAAAGTGCCATCAAGAGCTTTTTAAGTTTAATCACGTTTAATATCATAATTAATGACAAATACTGCATACCTATAAAATACAATTGACCCCTATGTTTTTTAAAATACTTAATAAATACTTTATCTTGACTCTTATTTTAAAAAAAACTTACTTTAAACTCAGGTCTGTGCTGAGGTTGATGTGACCAGCATTCTTGCATGAGCGAATACATCTTGGCCGGACATTGATCTGGACAGTCCAGCAACTGTCCGCGCGGAATCATTTCCAAAACTTCCTGGTTGCTGTATCCACAGTAAGGCTGAGATCCGTAATTGAACATCTCCCACAAAAGGACTCCGAACGACCAAACTGTGCTTTTGTCCGAAAACGTCCAGCTGTGTATTGACTCGGGCGCCATCCATCTGCAAAAATATTTAATGGTTTGCAGATGATTGTCAATGTAAACAGCAGTAATGATGCCAGTATTTACCTGATTGGAAGCATTTGTCCACCTTGTGGTGATCTGTAATAACAGGAGAGATAGGAGTCTTTGACGACTCCTAAATTGGATATTTTGAGTTCCATATTTCCGCAAACAAGAATGTTACGAGCAGCAAGGTCACGATGAATAAAATTATTCCTGGTCAGATATTCCATCCCGGCAGCCACCTAAGTATAAAAAATGTTCAAGCACAAAAATAGTTTGTTTAAATTTGCGCAACTGAAATTACGTACTTTTTAAAAATGGTCGAGTATAATTTTATCAGATATTTAAAAAATTTTTTTATTATGTAACATAGTTAATACTTACATTTGTTTGTATTAAATGAATATTTTGGCAAAAAAGCTAAGAAATGTTTTTTGAAAGTAATGTAAACAATCGACATGCTAGCAATTCAACCAGAAGGTCAATTTACATACGCGGCTGTTTCAGCGTGAACTAAAAACAAAGTTCTAAAAGAGCTTTATTTTCCGGATCCAAGCATGCTAATACCTCAGCAACGCAATAATTTGCCAGTTCACATATTAAATACTTCAATTTTTCACCTGTATCGCCATCCGGGTGAAATCATGGTGATCGATGATGCTGGAGCTGTGACTGCTTATACTACTGGGTGGTTTGGCGAAGTCTGCTTGGGGGGAATGGGAAACCAGATATTCGTGAAGGTCGATACCGCTGGTGTATTCAAACACCATGCAGTGAAACGTCTTCTCTGTGACTACAGCCTGAACATAAATTTACTTTTGATTTATTTTTATGCCCAGTTCAAACTAACTTTTCATTCAAAAATATTTTACTCTCAAGTTTATTTGTTTCTACATTAATTCATATTTTTCATCCGACACTTATCAATGGAAAAGACTTTACTGTATAGCAAATAAGACAAAAAGTTGTCCCCCTGTGTAAAAGAATTAAGATTACTATTTTTTATTGTGACCATCATCATGTAATTGAAGCCAATGAATTGGCTTAGTTTAAAAAATGACTTCATTTCTTCGATTATTAAAATAAATTAAAATAGTAATAGATATACCAAGATATTTAAAACAAGAATTCCCATTAGTTTTTCCGCTTAAAGGAAGAAGATTGTAATTTAAAGAAAACAAGACACCATATTTAAAATTTAAAAAATCTTAAAACTTCATTGTTTAATATATTTAGCCTACTTCTTCAAGAGCAAAATAGTAGTGTTTGGAGTTTAGTTAACTTTCACTGTGTTTGGAGAGTCATTAAAATAAAAATATATAAAATTCAATAAAAATAAGCAAACTTATTAAAATCAACAAAATCATGCATACCTTTAAGCAAGCGATATTAACATGTTGCAGAGCAGAAAAAGTCGTCATTTCGAGTTGAAATTCTCTGACTTGTTGTGCATTAGCTTGCTCTCGTAATGTTTTAACAGCAACCTAAGAAATGCACAATAAGTTTTTGTCATTTTTCTTTGCTTCTTCTTCCTGATACAAACCGGTTCGTTAGGACAATACTGAAGATTGCTCAGAATTTTTGCTTTAGTAACTTTTCCAAATTTTCCATCTCCTATTTCTCCGATAAATTGAACAACATTTGCATTCAATTCAGGAAGGTTCGCCTAAAATGCGAGCCAACTGATTGATTCAAAGCAATTAAGAAAAAAAAAAAACGAAAATAACCCAAAATTAATTTTAAAAATTTTGCTGATATACCGATGCACCAGGGCTTATTTCACACGCCTTTAACAGCAGCGCCACCTTCTGATAGCCGTCATGTTGTTGATTTTTATTTGAAATAAACTACTACCGTAGACATTGGGGAAAAAAACCTTGCAATGATAACTTTACCATATTTGATACAATACATGATACAAATCTAAATTTATCTTTTATGTGAGAGTAATTCAGAGTAAATTAGATAAATGATGTAAGTATTTCCAATAGAGCAGACAAACGCTTTTGTAAAAATTTAAGAGATATTTTTAGAAAATTCTGTATCAAACAAAATAATGGTTTTACTTCAAACAAACAAAAAATAAATATATTAGACTCTGAGCCAAACTGAAACAACAAATAACAGTGTGACTCATCTCGTAGCGACAATCCCACCTTTTGAGCTGATGATATCTTAGTTTCCAGTTGAATACCTTTGGTATGCTGAGAGGTGTTTGTTTTTCTTCTTCGACAAGCAACGCAAAAAACCAAGAAAAAGCATCCAATTAAAATAGGGACACTCACGGCAGGGATTATGATCATGATAATGTCCGAGGGGGGAGTGTCGTCCTCTGTGTGAAAAATTTTTCCGTTAAAGATTTAAAGCAGTGGTTCCCAAAGTGGGCGCTACCGCCCCGAGAAAATTTAGAGATTAAATTGTGCTCGGAACCGAGAAAAACTCTGTACCGAGAAAAATAGCAAAATTACAGATAAATATTCTCTGTCGAACATTCTTTTCACTTAAAAAAAAAGCGAGGGCGCGCTGGGAATCAAGCTGAAAATCAAGGGGGCGCTGGGAATTTATCTGGAAGCCAAGGGGGCGCCAGGCCGAAAAAGTTTGGGAAACACTGATTTAAAGTATTTATTCAACCATCTAATTTTTAACGACGGCATTATTAATCAGAATTTTTTATTAAAATTTTCCTGTGGGAGTGTAGTGCAACTCCAAATGTTGGGATTACCTTTACTGTAGCCTCTTGTGAATGAAGAACAGTGGATTTATATTTTCAAAAAGTTGGCAAAAAATTATTTTATTATTTGGACAAAGGCTTTCAATCATTACAATTATAATACATAATTTTTATTGCAACTAAAAAACCGATTATAAAAGTTTCTATTTGAAACCAACTTCAGCCACAATTTCTACTTACTACAAGAAGGAATATCACATTGTTCTTTCAGCGTTCTACTTTTGTCGATGAAACACCAAGGCGAATCTTGAGTTTTTCCGGGATTTCGGCAAAAATTGTGCCCTCCGGAAAGCTCTGGACTCTGCAAAAATATAAGTAAACAAAAGCGCGGAAGAATATATAATCAAAAAAGTTTTCCTTTTGCAACCCCGCGCTGCTACATTGACCGGATCAGGGGCTGATGGAGGCAGCTTTCAGCCATCATCGAGTAACATGCCTTGTGATCCATGTGGTGCCCGATGTATGGGGCACGCTGTAGAATGCAATCTGCGGTTTGTTGCGTTGCAGTCCGGCCAAGAACGAGACCCTCTGTGCATGGACGAATGAAATTGCCGAACAGCAGTCCGTAGGCGTCTGAGCTTAACCCAAGCTGTTCGGAGAAATTCATTTCAACTGGCTTGATTTTAATCATGGTTATGAAACTATAAAGCCTGGATGTACTCTTACAGTCCGTCAGTAACCCGTTAACTGGGCAGCGCATATGTTTAGTTTGGAAAGGTTGTTTAGTAGTTTCCGAGCACAATTTAATCTTGATGTACGCATTCGGCTCGGCAGCTCTGAAGATACACACCCATGGTATATTACATAACCATATAAAAAATTAAAAGAAAAAGTATCTACAAATAAAAAATCAACTTCTTTTAAAACCTTTCAAATTTATACTCCCTGCCGCAAAGTCATAAAATTCCTTACTCGAAAGACGACCGCGCAGGATACAAAGGTCTGTCATAGAAAACGCGACAGATTGTCAAAATATATTCTTACCTCAGATTTCATTCTGTCCGGCCACGTCTGACATGGATTTCCTTTACTTGTTACACTCAAAGTGCCGCGGTACATTTCCGTCTCTTCGCTAATGCATTTTTGCTCTGGGCTGACCACACGCCGCAAGCCGACGCTGGTGCAATCTCTGCTAGATGTCGTAGTTGGTGGCAATTGAGTACAATTTGCTTCATTCATAATTTGCTAAAGTAAAATCAATGTTTTAGTCAAAAAAAACAAATTTTGAAATAGAAACATATGTGAAATAATTCCACAGCAGCAATTTACAAATTTTTAAAGTTTTGAAAATAAAAAATAATAAATGATCATAGGTGTTACAATTACAAAAAAGTAAGTAATTCTATTGATTTTTCATAGCTGAGAAGTTGTATTCAAGTGTTTACGCTTAGACAAATTGTCTAAAACTTTTTTCAATTTTGTGGGTGACAATCTTAGTTTAATAAATTGTCTGTTTAAACAAAAAATAAATAAATAAATTATCTAAAGACCGTACACTACAAAGTTATTAAATCTTTAATATGATCTTTCAACCTCCTATATCTGTTAAAGCTTATTATCCGAAGTACTGCTTAATTGAATATGACAATGATTTAAGTCTTTGAGAGATACAAAAAATGAATCGTACAGACATTACAATTTAACAAAAACTACGTTGTATTTTTTATTGGAATGCTTTTGCACCACTGCTTTTGTGACTTATCGGAACCATGGTGCTTTGCCTATCATAGTCCTTAAACATGGCAATGAAGCAATTTAATGCAGTGTTCTTTAAAAACAAACTACTTGGAAAGTGGAGATTCATTGCAAGCGGCATAATTACTTTTGCACGTTTGTTGTAAATCGAGAGTATGCGCTGCTACTCAGCACAAAACGGAAAAATCAAAAATTCTAAAACTCATCTTTTCAATTTGAACGCCATTGTTAAGAGAACGAGCCCTTGCACTGCCCCTCACTTTTATATTTTATTTTAATTGCTACCGCAAAGTTGAAATGTTAAGATGCTCTTATAGAAAAAGAAGACAATAGACTCTGAACGTTAAATATTCTATCAAGTCGTTTCATTCGTTGTTCTTTGAAAGCCTTTATTTGGTCGCACCCAGTAAATATAAATCACTGAAACAGTAGAATAAACTAGGCGTACAAGATGAAAGATGGCCATTGTATAAAATTCATTCTAAAATCCAAATTTAGCAGTTCTTAGAAAACTGAATTATTTGAATTTATTGCTTTGCTTTAAAAAAATGGTGTCAGATGAATTTTGATGAATTTGACGATTTCATTAATTTTCTTTATAGCCGCCAAAAGCAACAGTCGAGCATAGGGCAAAACAAACAGAAACAAAACGAATAGAAATTTTCAATCAAACAGAAGCAAACAAGCAAACAGACAAACTCACCAATACAAGCTTATTTGAGGTTCGTTCGAAATCGTCTTTGCAAACGTCGAATTTCAATAATTCACAGTCTTCACGGCAAAGACGCATAGGCTCGACGTCACTATCCAGGGCATTACATTGTTCCGGTGTGCATGGAGGGAACAGATATACACAAAAAGCTTTTTTTGTGTACAATTTGCAGTTTTTTGATATGTCTTTGATGGCGGCTGAAAAATAATGAAAAAATTTCTTTTGATGTTCTAACTCTACAAATAAAACCTTACGAAGAATGACAACCTCTTTAACAAAAAGAAGCTTTTAACTGTTTAAGCTTCTGAACGGACAATAAAAGTTCGTGTCAGCAAATTGGCAGGTTGTAAATATTTGGGGTACAACTCCGGAAGCAGTTGAAAAGTTTTTCCTTCCCACAAATAAAGTTATAAACAATTCGAAATTTTGTATTATCCCTTTTTCTTCTCATTTAAAAGCTTCACACTTTTTTAAAATATGCAACAAACTCTTGACCGTCCAAAAAACAGGTTATTTTTTGTTCTTAATCGCTCACATCTTAATGAAATTAAACAATCGTGCTCACAAACAAAAACAGCGCAAAACACCGGCGCATAAATCACCGAGAACAAAGGTTACTTTACAACCTTTATTCAAGGGAAGACTGCTGCAATCATGACTTTAAAAACCTGCAAAATTATTTAGATCAACTGATTCTCTATCAGTGTTAGAAGAACAACGTTAGTCCGCTGTGTGACGTCATAAATTAAGTTGATCCGGATTTCGCGGCGTTCGATTAGTCATCCGCACAACAACTGGGCAGGATTAAGTTAAATTAAATAAAAGCCTGTTCTTTTAAACTCAATCGAATTTAAAATTTTATTTATGCTTTTGATGAGTCAAGTAATATTCATCAAAAACATTTTAAAATTTTTTAAGCGGTGAGCTAGTTTAAAATTCTTTAGAAAAGGTAATTGCTAGTTTTCGTTTAACTTTTCCCTCTCGTTGGCACCCACTCAACCGTGAAGTTTTCTATTTCCAAAACATCTGAGAAGAATCAGTTTACAACAACTCTTCAATTACGAGGTAACTTTATACTAGTTTCAAGGTGAACGTTGAAGTATTTTCTTATTTTGAAAACAACGATTTAGTTGAAAAAAATCAGCTAAAACAAGTGAAATTGACAAACACAAAAATTTGAAGAAAAAAACTGAAGGCTAAAGATGCAACAAATAGAAAACTGAAAAAGCCATTAAAACTAGTAATAAAAGTAAAATCATTTTCTTACTGAAAGGATACCGATAATATGCAAATAAATTCTGAAGTCAAAAAAACGTTCTTCAATCAAGTTGGATCACAATTATTTTTGATTAAAACTTTCGAAATCAACCAAAAAAATTACCAAGTTATTGAAGTTTTTTTTAAATGTTTCAATACCAAGTTAAAATCATTTATTTGCTCTATTCATTTAAAAGAGAAACTCTCGTTGGTAACTTGCAGAGTGGAACCAGTGATAATTTTTTTTTATTGAAACGGGCTACTGGATTGTACCGGTTTGTGCCAGATTGTAGCGGACTGTACCGACTAATTTTTACCAGTGATAAAAAATTCTTGCATATCAAAAAACTGCAGACATATTTTCGCGCGGATGTATAAGGAACTGAAATTTCCGTACATCATATTTGAAGATTGCGTGAAGTAAAAGATTTTTCTTCCCAAAGCTTTTCATCTGACACTCTTCAGGGGAAATCGTCAGATTGAAGCAGAATTGAAACCGAACTAAGTTATAAAGGAAGAAAGTAGAGTTTTCATTGGCTGAAAAAAGTCAGCCAATGATTAAGAAATTTTTAAAGAGTAGACGAATTCTTTTTGCTTACACAAAAGGGGATTGAGAGATTTAATGAAAGTCGCTTCAAGAGCAGAAAGGTGAAAGGAAGAGCGATCTCGAGCGAGAATAGAAAATTTTTCGTTGCTGTAATGAAGGGCGCATTGGGCGTTGTCAAGATGTTGACCAATGGCGGATTCGTGAAATTGTTGTGGGCGTGTGTTGTTCTTGCAAGAGCGGGAAAGACTTTAGCGGTTGGCCGAGGCACGAAGATTGGTGATGGATCTAGGAACGTGTTGTTTAATTCGCTCTTCTAGCTGTTGAGACGTGCGACCAACGTACCGACTATCGCAGTGGCACAAAAACTGGTAAATAACATTGCTGTGATGATGGGAAGGTAACACGTCTTTCTTAATCGCTGGAAGGAGCTGTCGGGTGTTGAAAATAACACGTGGTTCGACGGAGAAAAAGCAGCGTTTCACAGCAGACATCATATTTGGATCCGACGGGCAACAAATTATCAGGTTTTTATAAAAAGCTTTAAACTAATTCCAATTTTCAATCAACTTGAAATAATAAAAAAAAAAAACTTTTTTGCTAGAATAATGATGCTTTCTTGTTTGTTAAATTATCTCCGGGACCGAAAAACTTTTTTTTTGAAATATCTAATGGGCAATAAGAGCCCAGAAAAACACGTGACACCACATGGGGTGACCGCTACAGACTGAATACGAGGTTCTTTGATATTTCTTGATAGTTTTTCTCTCTTTCAAATTGTTTAACGACTCAATGCCAGCTAACTACAGCTGCCATTTCGATTAGCATTGGGGCAGCACCATTAAACGCATTAAAGCAAGGAGGAACTTGAAAAAGAAATGGACAAGACTGTTTCTCCGCATGGACACCTTAAAATCGAAGGGGGTCGGAAGGAATATGTAAAACAAAGATGCATTGAAAACCAGCGATGCGAGAAACAAATTAGTGAATCACAAAACGGACAAAAAGATGAGTCAAAAAGCAATTTAAATTGTATATGGAGGCTAATTAAAAAAAATTTTTGTCCTTTATTTAGGGTGAGAAGTAACAAAGCGGAGCAATATTTGGCCTTTGTTTTTAAATTCTTGAGCAACTGCATCAGTTGTAAAGCACGTACGATCAGATGCTACAAACATCGATGCCCGGGGCTTAATAGAGACTGTTTTAACTACTTCAATTGCGCTTAAAATTTTGCTCATGTGTTCGACGATCGATATCATTAAACACAACTGCGTTAAATAAAGAATTGAGCAGTATAGTTGAATTTACTGCGCCTATACCAAATCCAATTAACAACTTGGCTGTGCTGTACAGACTTACAATATTCTGCAGATATACCAGCTTTTGATAAATTAACTGTGTTTAGATGTTTGAATGCACAAAAACTAAATGTTTGAAAGAATGAAAAAGAAAACTTACTTATCGCTTTTAATGACGTCATTAAGTCTTGCTCCATGACACTTTGCTCTTGAAAAGATTCTTTATAAAAACATCCACTTTCTAAATATTCTTTGCAAGCTTGCCCCTCGTATTTTTCGCAGCTTCCTTTCAAATAAGTGCTGCAAACGAATTTTAAGGTAAGGTAGAATAAAAGTAAAAATTCAATGAAACTTTTCAAAGCTATTTTAATCGTATGATTTTTTTAAATTTAGTTACTTATTTTCTAATTGTAAGAAAGAGATTTTAAGTAAATTTATAACATCTGCCAAACGATTTTTAGAAGTTGCAAAATATTGTTATTCGTTCTAATAGCTTATTGAGTTCTTTAATCAAAGGATTACAAGAGGATACAAACGTATCAACTATAGAAATCCATCAGAAAAACCAAAAAAATATGTACTAAAATTGACTGAGTCTTTATTAATTTTGTGAGCTGCTGCTCACTTTGTCAGGTGTAACGAAAGTAAGCAATAGTTATACCTGACAAAGTGAGCAGTAGTTTACGAAAGCTTGTTCGATTAATGAAAACTCAGTCAACTTTATTTTTGTTTTTTTTCTGATTAAGTTTCTTAAGTTGGCACACTTGATTTTATTTTCATATTTGGTTTTTCAAGAACGCAAATCACCAAAATTTTTTAAGAGTATTTTCTAAGCGAATGAAGCAAGCGCTTTAAAAGGGAGTCAAACGTGCAACCTTGCAAAAATGAAACAAATCAAGTACTTTTGCAAACGCGTTACTGCGTTCACATCCTCATAATAAACAGTTTTAACCAAAGGTTTTTATTTCAATGCAGTTGATTGCTCACCAATGCTGCAACAAGATTAGATAATAAAAAATAAACTAAATTTGATCTTGTGTAATTTAAGTAAACGCAAGATAAATTAAATATTTTTTTTGTTTTGAATAATACCAGATCCGCACTTACTCATCAAAGTTGGTGTTGCTATCTTCGGGGAGTGAATCTAAAAAGATGTTCAAGCCAATTAGAAACTGATAAAAAATCAATCACTTTTGCAATCAAAACTATGCATTTGCTGCGTAGCCTATGTAAGCATATCTTTACTTGAGTTTATTACTGAATGAGACTCTTAATATCCAAATGACGTTTTTTATCAACTTTTACGATTCTACACAACATGGTTCACTAAAATCGACTTTATATAAATCTGTCTCAACGTTTTTTGTCTAGGATTATCAAAAATTTATTTTAAATCCTATTTCTATTGAAAATACCCTTTGATGTTGACCGAAAAGTTAAAAAGTTGTTTTTATTCGTTTATTAGAAATTTATTTCTACTTAATTGCATAAATTTATAGCCCCGGGCTTGCAAACACAAAAGCTTAACTTGCTTATTAATAAAACAGAACAAAAATTTGTTTAACTTCTTTATAAAAAAGGATCACAATGTAAGATTTTTAAATAAAATTCCAGAGCGGCTTAAGCTTGGCTGTTTCGGAGCAGCTGTGTGAATAATTGAATACATTAATTAGAAAAGAATTATATTACAAGTTTTGTTCGTAGTAACAGTGACTTAGTTCAGTAATCGAAAATCATATTTAAAACACCATTGTGTAGTTATCTACAACATCTAAACAAAAACGAAGTTTTTTAAATTACTTTATAAATTGATACGTATTGATAAAAGATATTTTAAAACTTAGTACGACATATATAAAAGATATTGAACATTATATTCTCGTTTTCGTTATACAGAAATGAGTAATAAATTAAGTAACTTTACAAGATATTTTTATATTAAAGCTAAAATATATTTAAAACGTTAGTAACAAATCATTTTGAAAAAAATGTGTAGATCAAACGCGGGAACGATTATCTTTATTAGAGTTGTGTAAATGTTCTTTTTTCTTATTCTGTTGCCCTGATGATTAATACCAGAAAAATATTAAAAGCCGTGTTTTTAAAAGAAGTTTGGTAATATGAAGTTGTTGATGTTCATGTTTTGTTTTGGTTCTTTCATGCTTTCATGCATTTTTAAAGCAATTTGCGTAAAGCAGCTTTTTTAAATTGCTTCTGTCAATTGAGCTCAAAAAATGAATTATTTTTGTAATTAAACCAACAGCTGTTGCAAAACTGAGTAAAATTATTCTATGTAGTAGGCTGGTTTTTTTAAATCACGTAACACGTAACAACTCAGAGTTATATTGCAATAATTTTTCTCCAGTTGTAGCTGTTTCTTAAATATTATTTAAAAAATCAGTATCGAGTTTAGCAAGAGAGGTCATTTTAAAAATTCGTTTGTAAATAACAGCAATGAGAAACCAACATTTTACCATTTAGTTTGCAATTTTTTTCATTGAATAACAAAAAGCTGAACGTTTTTGATTTTCATAACTCCTTATCAAAGCATCTAATAATTTTAGCACAATTTAACAATAAACCGTAAATTACATAATTTGACCGAAGAACCTAAATTTATGTATTCCTTTGCTCTTGTAACGACATGACGTGTTGATTTACCGACGTAAATCCAAATGTTGTTTATCGCTTTTCGTGCCTGTGCGATGCGCGTCGGACTTACATCGGTAAGTCAACACGTCAAAACTCAGGTTTTTCGGTTAAAAGTAAAATAAAAGAACATACCATTAAATACAAGTCTTGTATTAAAAAAATTAAGATAATTAAATGAATCATTTTGCTGTTATAAAAAATGTATAATATAACAGACTACGATTGTAAACTCATGAAACTTTATTAATTAAAAAACATCAACCAAAATTAAATAAACAATAGTATAAAAATGGTTCGTCTTTTTTACTACAACTATTTTAATTTAGTCGTGTGATTCTTACTCCTTTTTTCCTTTGATTAAAATTAGGATAATTAAATGAATCATTTTGCTGTTATAAAAAATGAATATTAGAACAGACTACGATTGTAAACTCATGAAACTTTATTAATTAAAAAACATCAACCAAAATTAAATAAACAATAGTATGAAAATGGTTCGTCTTTTTTACTACAACTATTTTAATTTAGTCGTGTGATTCTTACTCTTTTTTTCCTTTGAAATACAACGTTGTTATTGTAATAATTACTGAATTGTCATTGCTTTTGAATTAAATTAGTAGTACCAGTGTGAGCATGAATTTGAGAAAACTGCTGTTTATATTTTAGCTTAATGGCATGTAATTGTCGTTTATGATCTATTGTTAAATTGTGCTAAAATTATTAGATGCTTTGATAAGGAGTTATGAAAGTCAAAAACGTTTGGCTATTTTCTTTTTAAATAGAAAAAATTGCAAACTAAATGATAAAATGTTGGTTTCTTATTGCTATTATTTACTAATATCGAGTTGCAATCGAATTCAAACAAAAAAAATAATAGAGGCATTTTAAGCGTTTGGTTTTAACCAAACAAGTACGTTCTAGCAAAAACGTTAAAAATTTGAAGCTGTACTACAGAAAGCTGATTTGTTTGTTTTCACTCAGTCATGAAAAGACACCCCGAGGGCACATCAAAGCATTTCAGATTCACAGAGAAATGACTTTTAAACTTTAAAATCATAGTAGCCAGTTTAAAAACCAATTCTTACTAAAAAATTTCGGATTACGAAACTTATTGATTCACGGTGTCTCAAAAGTAAATAAACACACTTTAAAAATTTAAATTTGACAAAAGTGTTTAAAAATTTTTCATAAACAACTAAAAAAATTTTAACATAATAATATCTTGTTAAATTTACTTATTCACGGAATATCAGACTTCAACGTAGGATCCACTAATTTCGAGAGATTTCAACCATCTTTACCGCCATCGAGACATTTCAGCCCAACGAATTAAAGCATGATATGGACATTAAGTCGATACCATGCTTAATCCGCTGTTAAAATTCGTCGAGGTTCTGGAGTAAATTTTGCTTTAAAGGAAACCCCAAAGGAAAAGACAGTGGTGTTTAGTCAGATGAATGAGCGGCCCATTCCAGAGAATCTCAGCGCCCCATCACCATTCGGGAAACATTTAATTTAAATAATCTCTGACTTGCCTAGCGTAATGTGCGCAAATTCCATAATATCTCAGCGTAACATTCGTTGAACGGATGATTGGCTGATATCCAGCTCTACTGCTGCACGAAGTACGGATTATTTCCCTTGACTCAATGCCTCTTCTAATACCTGAATGTTTTCCTCCGAGCATCCTCTTCTTGCTCTCCATGATCGTTGTGTGTCAGGTACAGAGCCAGTTGACATAAATTTACGATGAACCGCATAAATTGCCCGTCTTGTAGATGCTGAATTAATTCTAAGTTTCCTGCATAAGAGGCGCTGAATCAGCTTTACCAATCCATATGCTTCGTGCCAAACAGCAATTTTGCACCTCATTTCCTAAGTTAATCTTCTTGTTGTTACAGGGGTTGGTGAAAAATGCAAACTATACAAAAAATTTATTGCTTATCTACGCCATGTTCTCTCAAAAAATGAGTGCCCTATGTTAAGTAACTAAAAAGAAAATTAAATTTAAAAGTGTATACTTATTTTTGATACACCCTGTATATTTAAAATCTTTCTTAATTGTACAAAAACCAAAAACAAACCCTTGACATGCATTTTTTCTTCATTATCTTCTTAAAGCTAAATAGATGTATGAAAAATGTATACAGAAAATGTATTAACCTCATGTGTGTGAATTAATGTATTAATAATCTATTATTACAGATGATGTATTAACCTGTTATCGGCACCGTAGTCGAGTGGTTAAAGCGTCGTGCTTGTGATCAACATGGTCTCGGTTCAAAACCAACCCACTCACGCCATTCTATTGTGTTCTTGGAGAAGACACTCTATGGCACTTTCCCTTGCTTGGTAGTCTTGAAAAGCAGTTTTAAATTTCAATTATATCTTTTAAATTGCAAGCAGACAGCAATATCTTGGCATCTCCAGAGCAGGTCGGAATAATTGCTTACCCTATGTATTAGCATCTTCGTCACTTTCCTGCGAGTCAAGAGGATACTGTAAATATAGAGATATAAAAAAAAACTCATAATAGATTAAGCTCAAGTAATGTAATCTCAAGTTGATTTATATTAGCGTGACCATTTCGACGGGGAGGACGTAGTAACAAACTTTTGATTCCTCATCAACTTTGATAAAAATTGAAAAAGGTTTGTTTTTCTTGATTTGTTATGGCAATTTTAAATTGCTTAAAAAAAATTTCTAAAATTATTTGACCTATGGAGAGCCAGTTTATTTGACGCCGTCAGTTTGACCCTCTTGAAATGACCCTCATCGTTTTGTATCATATAAGAAATACATCGCTCAATGTATTTAAACAACTTTGCTCTTATGAAGTTGTTATTGTAAAGAAATCTGTCAACCTACAAAAATTTCCTATCATTTGTTGTAAACCAAAAAAACTTTTCGCGGTATATTTTGTTCAAAATGTTGCCATCCCGTAAACGCTATTCGTCTATGTTTACAAAGTGTTACTGGAATAGAAATTCTTTCTATCCTACCATTTTACTTTAAGAACATTATAAGTTAAAAGGTTTTTGTCGTTTAATAACATTAGAATTTTTGTTATAGATACTACACTCTTTAAATCAATAGTCAAAAAAACATTATAAAATCAATCATAAAATTTCGATCAAACAATAGATATCGTTAGGAAGAGATATCAGTTGGCGTCCGGCGCCTCAAGGCTCGTTTCCTGTACGAGCGTTAGCGGAAGTAATCTTTTTTGTTTTATGGTGGAAACAATCCCTTATTCTTTGTAATCATCAAAAAACTTATTCTTACAACTGACGAAATAAAAGATGACAAATTTATGAGAAGAGTTACAATTTTTTGCCTCTTAAAAAGCACAAAATAAAAATATGTCTTACGAGTAAAAAAACATTCTTTAAAAATAATTTTCTTTTGTGCACAATTATAAGATTTTTTGTACCTAGACTTTTTCTTTTTTTATTAGTTGCCAATGTAATACCAATATACACTCGTGTATCCAGTTATACAGCCTAAAAGTTATGAAACAGTTTAATAAATAACTTAGAACATTGATCTCTTGTATAAGCAGCTCCAAAATCTTTGCTTTTACGCCTACGATCTACCAGCAATTTAAAATTCGAAAAAAATTCTTAATATTGTAATTTTAGTTAAAAAAACTAAAACTAAGATATCAATATAAATACAAACTAGCTATTAAAATCAAAGACTTTATTTGAAATTTTTTTGTTTAAATAAGTAGCCTTAAAAAAGGCTGTTTCGAAAACTCGAACGTTTTATGTTTTGGATATAGCTTACACAGTGCTCAATAATCAAAATTAGAATATTTCTTATCGTTAGAATATTACATGTAAACTTTTAAAATTGCAACAGTACGACTCGCCAAATACTATTCATCGGACAATTTTCTTATTCTGTATTAAATTCTATTTTGATAATCGCCTGATGAGCTGCTTTTGGCGAAACAGTCACTGTAGCGATTATAAAAGTTTACATGTAGTACTTTAATGACAAGAAACACCCATAGCTGTAAATAAAGTAAAAAAATATAATTAAACGATCGAAAAGACAATTTTTAACTGCTTTCTTCCTAAGGTACTGGCAGGGCTGCGTTCAGCCAGTCAGATTTGTAGCATTAATTTTTCAATTTTTCTTTAAAAGTATTTTTATTTTTATGATTGTTAAAAAATGATCTACGGACTGATACGGCCAATAACATGGAAAAGATCTTACGATAAAACAATGCAAACTTACTGAAGCCCACATGTAGATAAGCTGATGAGATTACTCTGCGCTCAATGTTCGACACTTCGCATCGATAGAGACCCGAATCTGTCGAAAACGCGTCGTCTATCACAAGCCGCGACTCTCGGCCTCGAGTCCGAATAAAAAATCGTCGATTGGAATCGGTGAAGCTCAATCGATCATTGTCTTTGAACCTGTAAAACGAATTGGACTCAGATCTTGCAAATAAAGTGCTTGAAGTGGAAAAGAGAATCGAGTTAATTAAATGCAAAATACCAGCACTCTTGTTTTTTTGTGACTGCTGGAAGTACAATTAGTTTTAAGCCGCTTTCTGCTTGATTAATATGTGAAGAGCAATTTTTTAAGCAAAAAAGTGCGCATTTTTTTTAATCATCTCTTTATCTTTTGTAATTTTTTAAGCTTTTAAAATGGAAAAAGTCAACACAGTACATTTTTTTAATGATAGGGAAAAATGTGAGTTCTGTTACATCCAAATAAAGGATCACAATTTATTCTAAAACTGAACGATTATGCAGTTTCATTGTGACCTTCTGGTTGTACAGTATGAACTAAGAAAAATTCCAAAGAACTGCCTAGTTTGTTTGTGGTATCTTCACCATTAGTTAAACATTAAAAGTATCGTAAAAAATACAAAATATGCAAAGCGTAAAAATTACAAAATAATAAAGTTTTGTTATCTGTCTGTCTTCTGTCTGTCTGCCTGTGTGTCTGTCTAAATTGCCAAGCTTACAGCTTGGTCGTGTTTATATAGGTGGTCAATTATTATTTTTATCCGGACCTTTTTGCTGCTGACCAATTGCTGCAGTTTCTTTAAATTATATCAAAAAGCTTCTTTAAATTACATCAAGAAATTACAGTTGCTATCAACCAATAATTTTTTTTGATGAGTGGCAAAGAGAATACAAAGAAAATATACAAAAGAGTTAAAATAAAAATTGGAATAAGATACAATGCAGATTATGCCATTCAATTTATCTGACTTACCATGTGAATGTGATATTCTTCTTCGGGTATGCTTGGACCTTGCATTTGAAGATCGCCTTGCTTTCTGATGCAACAGTGATGTTGTGCAAGTCCTCTACCATCTTTAGGAATGGCTCTGGATCAGACGCTGGAAGATATTAGCTGGTTTGAGGATCAAGCAAAGATTCAATAAACAAACTGGCAATTTGCACTTTGTTAAAAAATTATTTGAAAGTTTTTGTTGAAATCGAAAATATCTCGGGTTGATCCTTTTCCTTATTAATAATATGAATAGAAAAAAGAAATATATATATAAGGAAACCAAAAAAATTTAAATAGTTGTTGAATAGAATAGTTTAAATAAAAGTTTATACAGCAAGAAACGGTGAAAATATAATGGATTGGATACCAATAATTTTTAGACAGAGTTAAAGGAAATCATTTATCAAAGCTTTTTAATTGCATTAATAGATTTTATTGTATTAATTTATCTAATACGACAAACTCATTGAAGATGTGCCGAGTGGTGTGTTACAGTCACGACTCGCTTACATCAAATTGATGTAAATATTTATCAACGTTATGGAATAAAAATGGCAACACTGTAAAATGAAAAACCATTGGTCTGCTTTACAAAAAACAAACTATTTCTGTCAAGTTGGATTTTCTATTTTGTTTATTTATTTTATCAAAAGTCAAGACAACTAAGGGAGTTTACGTTAAGAATGACAATCTGGAAGTGTTGTCAAAAGTGTTCTTTTTAACTGGCGTTTTAAATACGGTCTTTTGAAGAGATTGAATTTAACAAATGCTTTTCACAAAAAAGAACAAGGATGGGGGTATGATCAGAAGTCAATTAGTTTGTCGCCCGATTTAATTGAATCATAGAGTAAGATCTTGATAGTTCGATACACGGTTAAAACTCTTCCAATTTTTTTGTATTCAGTTTTCACTAAGCTGTAATTATAATTAATTTAATGACAAAGGCGATAAATATCCAATAAACAGTACAATGATATGAAAACAAAAAAGTCAGGCCTTTTTTTAAATTTTTGTTGTCGGGTTTTTAAATTATAGAATTTTTCAAAATTAATACTGCTGTCTCGCATCAAAAAGTTATGTCAAAAAATTTTTGGATTAAACTTGTAAAAGAAAATCTTTATCGAGACACCGTAGTAATTGAATCTCACATTATGGTTTTAAATGTCAAGAATATATTTGTATAAAACTTATATCTAAGTCTTTATTTGTGAATTTAAAAGTCGCCTACTTTGTAAGTGGAGAGCCAGCCCGCCGAGTTCGATTAAGTTGGATGAAAATTGTACTTGATCCTTTTAGGTCTTTGTAATTTAAATACATGACCAGACCAGCATATAACCTAATGGTTTTAAGTACATGAAGTAATTAGGATTCAGTCTGTCGTTGAGCTTGAGAAAAACCAGACTTTTTTTCTTCAGTCCTCTGAAACGTTAGAAGTGATACCGCTCGCCAAAGCAAATCCGAAAGATATAATATAAGATAAAGATAAAGAACATAATCCATAACTCCGATTTTTGTTGAAGGAGATGTTATCTTACGCAACGGTTTCCGTGCAAAACATGATTGATAGAAGATCTCTAATTATCACTGAACAGCAAGATGATTTTAACTATCACCTCATGCAGCTTGTCAATAGGCTTTGACTGTGAACCTTGTTGTGGTGAAACATTCAATAAGCGAAAAAAGTAGGAAATTAATGAGGCAAGATAAACAATATTTTAAAATTTGCTGTGATATATTTTCCTGTAAACTACTGTTGTTACAGTTTTCTAGTTGTCTTATTTAAGCTACTTATGCTTGGTAAAAATAAACATCTGAAAAAAGTTAATAAACAAAAAGTAACGAGCAATACTTTAAATCGATTTCGAATGTTTCAAAATACCATTGAATGTTTTTGATAAATTGCTATGAAGTTATTTATTCTTTAATAATAAGGAAATTTCGTGGAAACTCGGCATTAGCCATAATTTTTCATTAATTGCTTTACTAATATTCTTAATATTTTGTGATTATAACATGGAACAAAAATTAAAACCTGGTGATTTGTTGCGTGTTGCTATCAAACGCACATCAAACATTTTTGGATTTGTCATTCTTTGAGCTTTTCTAATTTAATCAGATCAGGAATGTCGAAGTTTTCGGAAAATTTTGAACACTTTAAAGCAAGACTGAAGCATTTAAAAAAACTGAAAGACTTTTTTTAATTGTTTAAATTATTTTCAAAGTGCTCAAATAAATTTGAGAAAAGTAAGTGAAGATAAAAAAAAATGAGAAATGTAGAAAAAGTTTTATTGAATTCAATTAGACTGTGCACGGAACAGAGTAGATTGCATTTCACAGCTTCAGATTACGCGAAGTTTAATTGCTGGGTACATGGCGTTGGTATTTGTGCAGTTTTTAAAAACAATTTTAATTTGTTTGGTTTCCCACAAAAATTTAATTATATCTTTGAAAACAAATGGTACTAGGCACACAAAAATTGCTAAGTTTGAATAAGTCAGTACAGAAGAAATTGTATAACTAAGTTTGGCCACACAAACAAGCGGTATTATAAATGGAATGAAATATATAAATAACCGTAGGAGTTAAAACTAAAGTTATGGTTTCTTAAACCTTTATTTTATACTTAATATTGGAACTTTGTGCGCAATCAATTCAAAAACAAAACTAGACAGGCATTTGCAAGCATGACATGCAATCATTTTATCATTTTTAACTTGGAACACAGTCGCAGCTGGAAAATGCATTCAAAGCGAATTGATTAAAATGAATGGAAATTTACTTTTTAGAGCACCAAGATGCTTGTAGTTATTCATTTTATGTAGCTTATTCACGAAATAAAACTTGTTGCTGAGGAAAAGTTTAAGGATGTTCGCAAATCCAAACATGGGAAAAAGATAGCATCAAAAGTGGTTGGAAAGATTCCAAATCAAACCTACTGCCGTGTGATCTTTAAAACACATTATTTACGGCTTTTATTCAAGAAGAAGGAGAGTTCCATACGTGATGACTGAACAAGAAAAGACCGTTGCAGGGTTCCCTCGTTGTCTGTGTTTCCCTGTGTAATTTAATAATATGTCTTGCATCCGATTTGATCATTGTCGAGTTGATAGAAAATGATTGAAATAATATTCTTTTATGCGCGCCCCGAACGGTAGATATTGTAGCCTACAATTGAGTCTTTATCCACTAGTTTCGTAGATGTTTTTAGAGAGTTAACAATCAGTAGCTCTCCAATTAGGGATCTAATGAAAAATTTATTTTAATTGGACCTAATCATACGAAGATAGGATAATTAAGTTGGATCTATAATTTTGTGGGATTTTAATATTTGTTAAGCTTTCACTTGGTGTCCGATTCTATCTTCGACGTTTGTGTTTTGATTAAAAGAGTCAAACCACCCAATACCAAGAGAGGAAACAATAATTAGAATATCGATTTTTTTACTAATTACAAACCAGTTTTAACATTCTGAAAAACTGGTTTCAGAAGGCTTCTTATAAATAGAAGTTAATTGGATTCCCACTAGATACCATTAAAAGAATTCAAAAAGATTCTATTGCGGATTTTTAACTAGAATTTTTGAATGCTAATTATCACACGTGAAAGCAGATCATAATTATGCAGTTTTCGCTTCAGTAAGCCTATTTTTTGAGAATTGATTTGATTTGTGAGAAAGTTTGTTAAAATGTCGTTGTTTTAATGACTACTTAAAAATTTTCCAATTTTTTCCGCTTCTGATATAAAATTTTCAACTGTTTTTGTTCCCTTTTGCAAAGTTTTTTCTTTCTTCTTTTAAATAGTGCCGCGTGGTTTGATCGGGTTTTAACTTTGTTTAAATTATTTGTCAACATAAACAAAAAGAATTAATAGCAGCTATGACTTTTATTGCATTATTTTATGGCAAAAATCAGACCGTAATTTTAGTAAAATAGTGTTGGTTTGCCGTATCACGACTTCTGTGGCCGTATTGCTAAATTCAGATCGAAGTCAAAATCAATTATAAACAATAGCTAGTAATCCTAATTATCATAATTAATCACTAACGTTCGTTTTTAAGTTTAAAAACAAAGAGTTAAATTCTGTTCAAGCCTTAAATCGCTTTCCAAGAGTGCATTTGCTCTCCTCAAACAAGTCACTGTCACGCGAAAAGACTGAAATTTATTTCGTCATTTATATTTACAGACAGTTGTGAGCGTAATCAAGAGTTTGGGAAATGACTAACAAAAGCATTTTCTTTCTGTTTAAATTGGCGTGAAATAGCGTCCAAATTATACCATGGTGGTTTGATCAGTTTGCTCGATTCCCACAAGTATTTGAAGCCCTTCTAGATCGCGTGAAATCGAGATATTAAATTTAAGAAGTAAGATTCGAATAGTAACTCGAAAAAGCATCTGATTTTTAAATCAACTGTTTTTAAAGAGACTTACCATCGGAATTTGGATCAGACTCTCTCAAAGATCTGTAAAAGAAATCGATTATTTTTTACATTTAAAATAATTTCTCGAGACGAGACAGATTAAAATCGTTAAATCTAAAGTTTTATTGAAATCCCAAAAATAATTTGACTTTGAAATTCCCACGGAATTCAGTATCAGGTAGAAAATAATCAATTAAAATACTTGGTCATTAGCAAGCAAAGTTTAATGAAAGCTTCTCCAAGTTTTGCACTAAATCCTTTTTAATTGGTCTTTTCTAATTCTAAGATATAAAAAACAGGCAAAATTAATTCATAATAAATTCTCTTATAGGCCTATAGAGACTAAATTACTGTGTTGGATCAAGTTTTCGAAATGGCTTAATTTTTGTGATAAATGCAGCAAGCAACTAATATTAATTTCCTAAAAAGAAAAAAAACCTTTAAAGTATCGAATAATATTTTTAAGTGCTTCTGCCGCAAGACATCGCTATTTTATTGTCTCAAAAGCTTTACTTTATTTTGATCATCAATCCAATGGAAAATATTAGACCCACAAAATGTGTTCCCTAAAACGAAGCTCAAAAAAAACCATCACTGCAGACAAAATTCTTTGTTTTTTTATAAGTCTTCAGAATCGAGTGCATTTAAAAATTATTACAAAATGTGAGAAAAAAACATTTGATTTTAAGCCTCCGGCTGAACTCGAGCGTGCTAGCTGATAACAGCAGCTTATGCCAGGCAATCTTGCCTAGTTTCTTAAAAGTTTTTTCTGCGGTATTTAACAGTTTGAAACATAAAAAAATATCCTTCTACTTATCAATTACTTCGAGTTTGTTTCTGGAAAGACAAGTTGGCAATCAAACGGCGATAGAACGTGGAACAAAAGAAGAGTTTGAACTGGCTTGGATATGGTCATTCCTACCAATTATTTCTTAAAAATTGGTCAACAATGCTCTACTTACAACTGGCCCCCAAAACTTAAAAGTCTTTTCCCAATGCGATTTTCTTTTTTGATCCATCTCTCACCTTATCAACCTTGACTTCTTTAAGCTTGATAGGAAAGTGGAAGGGCCGACATGATGAAGATTTTGTTTGCAATTTCCTGTGAAGAAAACCAACAGTCAGTAAAAGATCCAATAAACAAGGAACGAAAGCAAAAATGTTAGCACTAATTCAAAAAAAAACTTAAAATCTGCCTTATTGTTGTTTAATTATTAGCTCGGGTTTGAAAAGTCACGTGATGACCAAACACGTGTAAAGAACGCGTAGACTTTCCTGGCCTACATTTCACAAATAAAATTTATTCAATTTTGAATGTCACCCTGAGCAAAATCGTTGATCCACTAATGCAAAAAAAAATATAAATTTTTTTTGTTTAGTTTGGTTTATAATATCTGTAAGTCGATATCTTAACACTGCTAAATATCAAAACATAGCCAATTTCAAATTTTTTTGCGTAAAAAAAAATGTATTTTCGTTTTTTTGTCCCTTTTTAAAAAAAGGAGCAATAACTATTTTTTTTTAATTTGAATAAATATTTCGAAGACGCGCTTTATTATACGTAGAAAAATTTGAACCGGGGTGCCAGCAAATATTGGCTTCAAATCTAACAAAAAAACTTCGTTTGTGTTGTTAATACAAAGGAATACGTTCGATTTTTTAAACAAATGGCTTTAGTCAGGGAGTAATGAAGATAGAATAACAATCCTTTATGCTAAATATCACTAACGCTCTTGCTTACGCATTTCGCTTGTATTACTAACGCAACGAAGTTTGAAGATTGAGTCATAATCCATTGATCCAGACATTTAAAGTCATTTAGATAAAAGCAACGAGTTTCCTAAATCGACTAGTGCCCGTAAATACACGTTTTGTACGCGATAATCTTGTCATATCCATTGGCATACTTGACATAATGCATAATTTCAAAGGCAAAAATTTAGGTCAGATCTCGATATTCATTTTAATTTTTCTCAACAGCTAAAAAGATGACAGAGAAATTACTCAAGCGTGACTTGCAACAAAGAAACGCAAACAGTAAGTGACAAATGTTAATCCCATAAATCTAATCTTAAAAGAAGTTTAAACCGCTTTTTTTTATTGAAATTAATACAAAAGCATTTTTGATCATAAGCAAAGAAATAACTATTCAATTGGACACACAGTCAAACCTCGGATTTCGAACGTTTCAGTTTTTGAACAGAAAATTCGAGATGAAAATGACTCAGTCCTCGAACAAAAATTTGGTTTTCGAACAATTCAAACAACAAAAAAAGAACAACAGCGACACGTGACTACCAAGACGAAACGTAAACATTTTCCAGTCTACCACCGTACGAGATACAGTACATTTATTGCTACGCTGTGCTTTATTGTTACGTTTATTACATTCATTGTTATTAAAATTACTTGTTATGTTTTTTGTTTTATTTACTCTTTTGTGTTTTATTTCCTCTTTGAATAAATGGTTTTATATTATCATATACATGGTATAGTGTAAACAGGTAAATAAGTTATTCTTTTGGTGCATGGAACGAATTAATCTCTTTTGCATTATTTGTAATGGGAAAATATGATTCGGTTTTCGAACAAATCGGTTTTCGAACAGCCTTCCAAAACGACTCGTGTCGAAAACCGAGGTTTGACTGTACTTAATTCCCCACTTCAATTTATAAACGTTTTATTGAAAAAAATCTTTATCTTTTTGGTGGCGATAATTTTGCGAAAATTTCGGGCATCACAAAATAGATGAAACTTTTTCAATAATTTGTTGAAGTCGGTATTTCTTCAATAAACAACCAGCAATGAAACATAGTATGAACGAAAAGGTCATTAAAAACAAGGTATGTTTGAGGGCAAGGAGTCTGTTGTTGTTTACAAACAAATAAAAATCAATTTGATTTTCACTTAGCTTATCATTTTTTCAGTGCAACTCTAGCCTTGCAACATAAACACGCATAAATAAAAAAGTAAATTGTTTATCATTTTGCAGAAGTCACCTGCTTGAAAGAAGTAACTTTGCAACTTTTTTAAATATTTTATTCCTAAGTTTTTTGATCCTTCCCTTACATATTTATTTAAAAACAAATATTAATCATAGCTTTGTAACGCTGGGTAAAACAGCAATTTTGAAGTAAAGATAGGAAAATATGCAAGAAAACAACAGAATAGCAAGACTTTTTTCTTATAATTTTGAAATTGCCTTGTGGTCATAATTTGCAAACAAATGAATCAGCTTTTTTAATATTTGATTGATAAATTCTGGCTTATTCAGATCATCAGATAAAGTTCCAAACCAATGCGGGTTTGAAAGCCGGCGCGCTTTGTTAAAAACTTTAAAATTCATTCAGCTTTTCGGGCAGTCAGCAATAACTTAATGCCAGTGCATCAGCGTTGATTTTTTAAATGATTAGAATTCAATTTGAGAATCGAATCTCATTCGCAGTTATACATGTTTGCTTACACTTTACAAGTGAATGGATGATTTTTACATGCTTTAATAAGGTTTTTAAAAAAATTACGAGGTCATGTCATTCTGCATTTAAAGTAGCTATAAATCAAGATTGCAAGTTTTAATTTTTTAAAAGTTCGATCTATTTAAACCAAACCACAATAAAATTCAATAAATTTTTTTCAAAAAACAAAAGAATTCCTATACACCTTTTAAATTCAATGAAGAGCATCATGCCAAAGGGCTTGCTAACACGACTTAAAAGCAAAGTTTAAAAAAATTGCTATAACTAAAATAGATATTTATTGTCAGTTTGGCAAAACAAGAGATGCACTTTTTTGTTTGATTCAAATCCCATTTTCAAATAGAAAAATTAAGGTTTGTTTTAAAATTTCAATTTTCACCAATAAAATTATAACGGGGTCAAAGGTCAATGTTAATTTTGCGAAGAAACTCGCATCTAAACCTTAAGGTAATTTGAAAAAACTATTTTCAAATGATTAAGACAAATCCGCTGTTCATTTAATTTTCTTAAATGAATAAACAGGCCACTTGACGGTGCAATCCATTACAGTCACAGTTGACGAATTGCTTCTCACCGACCACGCACGTTTTCGCCTTAAATTGCAATTATGAAAAGTGCGAAAAGAACAAAAGCCAACTAGTCTTCTAAGAAAGGTCATGAACTTCTGACCTCGGGTCAGTGTAAACATATGGTGTTTTTCGAGCGTTCTAAACAATTAAATGGTTACAAAATTCTTTTTGCTGACATCCATCGACACAATTTAACTCACCAAAAGCAATTAAAAAGCTTATATAATAGAGCAATCGAATAGCAGTAGATAGAAAAGGACATGTTCTTTTATGTAACTCCATTGTTGCGAAAGTCGTTTTGTAATATTCTGTCACTTGTAAAGATGTGATTGTTGGAGCGATTTCAACCACAGCAACGACTAGTGACTCCACGTTAATTGATAAAACTTTAACCTTCTAACTTAATCAATTATTACAAAAAGTCTAGGTTTTATAGTTTAAATATTTATTGCCTTCCTGCAACCTGAAAAATAAGTACGAAAAATAGACGACTCTGTCATTACGAAATCAAATCAAAGTTGATGCATCTGCTTTTGGTTTAAACCTACCTTAGATTTTATTCATCTATTGGCTTTGCTCAATTTGTTCATCGCAGTACAATAGAAGGGCGCAAAAATTTTTAAGTAAAAATGTAATTCAAATCAAAGTTTTATTTCAATTTTTTTACCTTGAAAAAATTATTCTAATTTCTTTTTAATTTATTTAACATTACTATAAATACTCTTTTGCAAAGTTTAAACTATATAGATTTTAAATAAGAATTGGTGTTTTACCTTGGTTTAAAAGTGTAACAGTGCTATACCTCAACTGCCATTTTCGTCTAGATAAAGGGTTTGTTGATTTTACAGTTTACAAATAGTTCAAACCATAAAAAATATTTACTTTTTTTGCACTCAAGTCGTATTCTACTAAATTATCAAACTGTCACAATATTTTTCTAATACCAAGTTACCAAACCGTTACTGCTCATTCTCCTAAACATAATTTACTGCTTTGTGACAAACAGTAAAAACTTGAAATGCTAACTAATGCTTCTCTCGAATTTTTCTTCGCATTTGCTTTGAGTCGATTCAGCGCATACAAACTAAACGTCCCTCTGAGAAAAAGGCGATTTTGACGAAAGATTGGGAGGCTTTTAATCATAAATTCTGTCGGTTTCTCCTTTTTTTACACCAATATTTTGAAGTACATCGACATGTTTTATTTAAAAACAAACGTAAAAGCTTTCATTAATCGTTTTTTTGGAACATTTTTACAAAATTCACTTTGAAGTCTTCGAACATTTTACGTAAACTGACTATAGGAAATATGGTGGGGGTGAGAATTTTCAATAGTCGCAAAATTAATGTAGTAAATACTTCAACAGTGAATTTTGCAGCGATAGTTTGAAGTCTACTCACTTGTCTCTATCAAGCAAATCTAAACAATGTCCTGTTTCCTAGTTTAATAGCCGAGTAAAAAGTTTTTTTCTTTTTAATTTATGTGTTGCTAGTGAAGTATTACAGTATACATAATGCAATGAAAACCATCCAAAAATACTCTCATGGCTTGTTGTTTAATATCTTAATATCAAGGTTTATACAATCGGGAGAAAAATAAAGAGAACGTGGTTATTTGTCACGACATGTCCTGGCGCCCGAAATTATTCATAACCCTGTCAATAATTCATACTTAGCTAATTATTGAAAAAATATAATATTTTTAGCCTATCACTTTGCGAAAAAAATAATTAACCTAATGAAAGTATTTTAACTATCATATGAGTTAACGAGTGATATGTTAAAAATATTATGTTTTTCCAATAATTAACAAAATATGAATTATTGACCGGGGGTATAAATAATTTCGGGCGCAAGTGAAGGCTTGCTTTATATTTAATGTCACGCTCAAAAATCTCTTTGTTTATTTATTCATTCATATCATCAATCTTTCCTCTCAGAATAAACGCCGGGCGTTATATAGAGGGCAACCGTCAACCAATCATACCGACCTACTGATACCAAGATAATGCTGTCGGGTTGCAAGTTTTTATTTAGTATTTTAGTTTTTATTTAGAAATATGACTAAGATTTAGAGTTTCTAATTAAAGAGCGCCGAGCAGAGATACGTGATGCAAAGAGTCTTTTTCAAGAAAATAACAGAATAACATCAGTAAGAGTTGCACCCAGATCATGTCAATCACAATCGCCATTCAAGCGGCGTTCCCACAAACTCAGACATACTATTAAGATTGTTAACTTATTTGCGCTTATGTGTATGCCTGGTATAAGATATTAAACAAACAAACAAACCTACGTTGAGCGTGTGCGCCAGGTTTAAATCAGCTCTAATAGATTCTTCAATTTTTCCTTCAGTAAAGAATTAAGAAAAAAGCATGATGAGATGGATACAGAACCAAGTTTTTCGTTTTGGAAACGAGTAAAAATAAGAGAAAGTTGGTTGTTTGTTCAGGAGCCCTAAAACATCGTTTTACTTGGGAACTAAACCTAAAAATTACAGATTTTTTCTAGTGTTAATTTCCAACCCATTTTCTGATTTTTAAACCGTGTTTATTGGTTATGAATCTCACTTTTCTGAATATCAGCGAAAATTACACGCTTATGAAATGTGGAATAGTAGACTCAAAAAAATTTCCACTTAAAAATTTGACAATGCTTCATGACATTTCACAACCTGCTGTGCTACAATATTGATCGATTGTATGCTTTTAAGGTTCGGATCTAAACACCTATTCGCGTTTGCTACACGAAAATTACTAGTTAGTTCGTCATAATTGGACAACCACGTGACTCGATAGATGATTTTTATTTACAGCACAAAGTACTCTTTAAAAAGTGCAAATTCACTTTAAAGTGCGACCATGGTTTTTCGACTACAGTTTGTCTGTGATGTCGTTGTTAAGTATGAACGCCTACGGATGGGAATTCCAACATTAATTTATCGCATTGAAAGTGTGGTACTAACTAAGAAACTACACCATTCAGACTTGTGAAGGACCGAGAAGTGTACCCGTTTACGATGGTGGCTCTTAATAGAAAGCAATGCCGATATTTTTAGAATTCGATCTGCTTTCTACTTGAGATACCGATAAAGATTCGCTTGATTTGAATTGAGAAACCCATTTAAACCAACAAAAAAAAGTACAGAGAGCTCTTAAATTTAAGTGAAAATCCATTCTTTTACTCAAAAACTGAATTGTGTTCGGAAATAAAGCGTAGCATTTCATAGCAACAAATTTAAATATTTTGTAAACATCATAGAAAGCGCTGCAATTTATGTCTATTACAAGGGTGGCTCTCAATCTCCAGTCCGCAGCAATTTATTTCAATTTTACTCTTTAAGAAGGCCCTACGAGTTCAGAAGTAGAACAATGTCAAAAGAATATTAACAGTGATTATTGATTTTTCTTAATAACTAAATGCAAGATCAAAGCTTAGATTTGGGAAAATGTGTATGGTTGTGTACTGACCAAGCTGCCAGCATGGCTGGTTGTCATTCGGATGCAACCGCAAAAATAAAAAAAGTTGCAAACAAAAATTTGCTGTCTACACATTGCATTTTTCGCTGTAAACATGTAGCTTTCCAGAAACTGTCACCTGAATTAAATGACATTATGATTCGACCAGTTAAGATTATCAATTACTCGTGACCAAATATTGCATTTAAGGCTTTTTGAGGCACTGTGTATGAGTATGGCTGAGCAAAATCGCCATCTCATCTTTCATGCAGAAGTGATATGGCTTCTGAGAGAAGGCGCTGTTGCACGTCTTTTTGAGTTGAGGGAAGAAACAAATCAATTTTTACTTGAATGAACATTCCCATTAAAAGAGTTTTTATCCGATAAAATATGCATAAGTAAACTTGCATATTTACCCAATATATTCAGCCGCTTGAATGACCTTAATAACTCTTTTTAAGTTTATTGCATCAATATATTTACAATGTGCAACAAACTAATGATTTGAAAAAAAGTGGTGAAGAAAAAGTATGAAAATGAATTAAGAAATCAGTTTCTAGTTATTGAAAGGAATGGTGCCAGACTATCCTTCAACTGAGTTAAGACAGTCATTCGAAAAGATTAAGCAGGAAAAGATACGAATTCCGCGAAGTAACTTTTTTGGAAATTTAGAATTGTAACCAAAAATCTACAATTTCAAACTTAAATAGGAGTAGTGAAGATGAAAGTACCGGCATTGTCATAAAAGAAACAATTGAAGAAATTATATCAAAAAGTACCTTGTACCTTCCTGTAAATTTTCTATCCCACTGCGTCCCCCCCGCTTCTGGCTCCCCTGACTTTGCCATTCAAAAACTTCAATAGAGCCACGTTTATTACGTATTACATCAAGAAGACAGCAGCAAATTTACATTAAATAGAGTTTTTCCGATGCTAAATGCTTACTTTTCTTTTAATAAAAAAATTTTTTTATCAATTTATTGCGTTTACTACAATTTTTTCAGCCATTAAAAGATTACTGGTCCGCCAAATTTTTTTTTATATATTACCGGTCCACAGGCTTAAAAAGGTTGAGAACCACTGTCTTTACAGTAATGTGACTTAAATTCTCTTCTATTGAATTGCTCCGTCTTGCCCTCAAGCGAACAATTTTTCCAGTTTAATTTGAACAAAAAACTTATTAAATGGTTTTAAAAGTAAAAGTACAGCAAAAATGCGGCCAAGTAGTTAAAAGCGCTGTATTTGTAGCAAATGTGATCGATAAAATTATGGTTTTTAAATCTATTCTTGTTACCTATACCCTTTCTGTTGCGTCTTTGGGAAAGACACTTCACGACACTTTTCCCTGTTTGCTGGTTTTGACAGTTTCAGACAAAAAACTGAATAAATTACTGTTGTTTTTTTACCAGATAAAAGAAAAAATTAGAACTCCTTTAATAAGAAAATTGTTCAAGAATAAACTTTAAAGCTTGTTGTTTTGTACACACTTTTGTTTATTGAGTTGTACGAATAGGACCTAGGTAACACAGGCGTACCAACTATCACAATGACTTAACTGGTTATACACATTAAATATTTTAAAGTAATTTATGCAAGCAAAAAATAGTTTATAATTTAAAATTCTTTTTGAGCTCGTTTTTCTTCCGATTTTATTATTCTGTTCAATTTATCTTGTTCAATTTTTGATTGATTTTTGAGAGCAAGACTTGTTTTCTCTCTTTTTTTTCTTTACCATCCTTCAAGATCTTTTCAGTTTATTTTTTATTCCAATGATCTGTTAAAATTCATACAGAAAACTTTGATGTGTTTTCCCTTCCACTACTAGAAATATGTTACATTCGTAAATAGCTTGTCTAGTTTGTTTACTTTGCTATAATAAATTTAATCTGCTCTAGCTATACAGATTGGTAGGCGAGTTTTGTAAAAACTTACCTATTTCTCGTTTACACTAAAAGACGCTAGAGGGTGTTATTATAACGTTTTTACTGAACAAAATTACAAGTAGTATTTCATGCTGTCATGTGATGCTAAACCTCGCCGACATATTTGGAAAAAAATTTGTATACAAATACAAGTAATGAGATAGTAAAATATTTCTAAGCAAGAAACTCTTAACCCAAGGTATTGGGTCGTTCAATTAGCGACGAGAACCAGTCAAAAGATGGGCGGTTTCGCTATTATCTAAAACTTCGGAATGTTTCCCAAATTAGATTTGCGTCTTTGCTTGAAACATTACGATTTGATACTGGGGTGTTACTCCTAGTAACGTATGAATAAATATCGTCTTTAAGGAATTATTAAGGAAGCGCCCTTACATGATTTTTAGGGGATTGCTGCCAGGGAAATACAACCACGTTGTAGACCTACCTTGGTACATGCTACTGCAAGCTCATCAATCGTTTTCTAATTTTCAATCAAAATTCATTTTAAGATTATTTTTAAACTACATTCTTGCTTACAACAAGAAATCACGTGCAAACAGAAGTATTAGAGGGGGGGAGAGGTTACTGCATCTTTCAACCTTACTGCCCAACAGGACAAGACAGAAGCCGAGATGGTTATTCGTGTTACTATGATTTGATGACGGATATCCTCGGACTAGATGAGCTATTTACTGTAGTCCAATAGTTTACTTCTTGGTGCAGTAGCACGCATTTCGTTTATGAAACTGGCAATATTCAACAGTGTAGTCAAAAACAATTCCCTCGCAGAATAAGTCTGCATGAAATATCTTTCAAAAATCAAATAGCTACTTGGATATAGAAACATTCTCACTCCGAAATAAATTGTATTTTGCACAAACGTAAACTAAAACAAACAATAACAAACCTAAACTAAAACAAAAAATAATGTTTAATTCTTTTTAAATGAAGTAGTAACAAGAGAAAAGTATAACTCGAAAAAGGTTCACGGTATCTTGAAAAATAACAGCAAAACTAAGACGTTTGCACTAGGCCCAAGCGCCCGATCAAGAACGATAAGATTAAGGCAAGCAGCACGAGGCGCAATTGTAAAAACGCCACCATTACTGATTTTGGTTGCTTTTAAAATGTCTTTTTCGGCATCAATAAGAAGGAAACTTGAACTCGCTGCAGAGTGTAAATACGAATCAACGACGGTAGAACGAAAACAAAACGTCGGATAGTTTAGATATATAAAAACCACAAAAAAATAATCAAGCAGTGAGCTACGTACATAAGCTCAACAAGCAACTAAAATTAATATTCACAAACTTGGAAAGCGAATGTAGCATTTTGTAAATGTCGAAATGCGCATTGCACAATTACAACATCTTGGCGAAAAAAATATTTCAATGTTTACATCTTTACTCAAGACTATATCAGTTGGAAGCGAGGTGAAGATAGAACTGTGCTTAACAGACACACCGGTGCACTAGCTGCGTTGCCAGTTTAAAATTAAAAATAACTCAGGGCGATAAAGTGCGTATAATAGGGTGGTAGACTAGCATAGGTGTACGATCTTTTTGTGTATTTAATTTTATAAAACTTGCCGTTTACACATCAAAAGACCCTATGCTTGTGGTCGAAATAAAAAAGTTTTGATATCAAAAACTATTATTACTCGATAAGGTTCAAAAAGGTTGTATCAAAAAGACGCAACGTAACACGACAAACACTAATTCGGAACCAGGCTGACATCTTCCGGACAGATCTGGATTCGTCGATATCCGCTAAAGGGATAGTAATCTTAAAACTCGGCGAACTCTTTAGCGCACTTCTCTGTGGCGTGGATCCGGAGTTGCTCCTCCTCATACTCATCAAAATTTTCCGTCGATCCAGGATGCTTAAACTTGGGGATGAAGGGCGCGTCAATCTGAAAAAATTGGAATATTTTCCTTTGAATTTTATCCGTAGGATCCTTATCGCGCACAAACAAAACTATGAACAATTAGCAAGGTTACCGTTGAGGTTCAGCTTCGAAACGAGGACTGCGTGAGTGAAAGCAAAAGATAGTTGACTCGGGTGGGAATCGAACCCCATTTTCAAAGTGCATCGAGCTAGATCTAGGGACGCATTACAGTGGAATTTGCTTTACAAACACAACCTTGAATAAAACGCTACAGCGCCATTTTTTTTTTTTTTTTTGCAATACTTCATAAATTTAATTGTTAAAAGGTTGCTAATATAAAACCGAGGAAGACTGGGACAAATTGAAGTCAATTCTGGTGTTCTTGATCTCCGCTGAATGAGAAACAATTTAAAGCAACCATTACTATCCTTTCATACATGTGATTCAATTCTACATCGACTAAAAGCAAATTGATATTTAATCAGTGGTAGAAGTAAGCCGAAACGGTCTGGAAAGATTTGCTGGGGAAATAACCTTGATGCCATGTGTTGCAATGCTTTGTAATTAACGTTCTCCTGCTGCCGTGGTAGAGCTTTGCCAATCAGAAAATGGAAATAAATCTAATCAGCAAATTAACTTTCTAGTTATAGTTTTCTTGTTTTTAATCGGGACAGAAAAGGTTTAGAACTGAATCTAGCCTGTAGCAAATTATAAGCATTTATAAAAGTAATATGTAATTGATTTTACTTTTCTACTGTAAACAGAGCCTTTACACGGTGTCCATAAATTAAGGCAACGAACCTTTTGTCCTCTACCCAAAATACTAGAACGCGAAAACTGTATTGCTGTTTACGATTAGATAGGTTAAGGTAAAGGCTTTCAAAACATATATAGTTTATTCAATAAAGCGTCCTTTGTTTTTAACCACTGCCTTCAATCTGGCTGTGAACGAGACACAAGCGGCACGAAGCCTTTCCTGAGGTATGGCATCCCATTCCTTTGACAGTTTGGCCTTAAGTGCCTCCACAGTTGGATGAGGAGTGGAGCAGACCTTATTGTCCAAGATGGACCAAATTGAGTAGTCCAAGGGGTCAAATCTGGGCTCCTTGCTGGCCAGTCTTTCTTTACGTATGAAGGAGGGGATTTGGATCAGGCCAATATCTGCCCGGGCGGGCAGTTATTAGACCTGATCCAAGAATTCATGTGGCGAGACAATGTTCTAATTGTTAATCCGGGCAGATATTAGACCTGATCCAGGGATTCCCTCTGAATCCAGGATTGTGTGAACTTGGAGCCATGAAAGGGTGCAGAATCCTGTTGCAGGATCCAGGGTTCGCCTTGGAAGTGCTGATTGGCCTAAGGTAGCAGACAACCCTCCAAAATGTCCGCGATGTACCGCTGGGAGTTCTAATTTGACTTCAGATGGCACAAAAAGGAGGGGGGATCTCGATTGCCGTGACAGCTGCCCAAACCATGACAGACTGGGGATTTTGACGTCTGGTGACGATTCTTCTTTCAGTGGCGAACGAGGAGGCCCAAACTTTATTATATTGCTGGTTTACCACCTGCTGGATGTCGAATTTCTTCTCGTCTGTGAAAACCAGGTTGAGCAGCGTGCCTTCATCAATGATTTTAAAATTTTCCTGCGTTTTTGGGCCCCCATTGCTACATGACGATCTGTCAGCTCATGCGATGCATCATCTTAAAGGGTTTTCGTCCAAGATCGTCTCTCAACATTTGGTGCATGGTGGATTTGCCCACACCAGCTGCTGGATTCAATGTCCTGCAACTTCGACGAGGGTTGCGTCGCAGCTTTCCGTCGTGTTTTTGATGAGTTGAGGGGTGCGGATACTTCGTTTTCTGCCTCGCCCTTCCCTATCGAGGGTGTTGCTGGTCTCCTTAAACTTTTTAACCGTTTTCAAATTGTTGAACGATTTATTTTTAGCCGTTTTGCAGTTTCGACATTAGTTTCATCACTTTTGTGAAGTTAAATAACTACTGTATATAAGCAAAATTCTTAATAAAAATCGAATATACATGTATATTTCGATCTACAGCCATCGTAATACTAACTTTCAGAAAATTTTCATATATCTGAAAAGAAAGTAGAGAGTTAAAGCTTTAAAATGTTTTACAAGAAAAACCAAACTTATATGCACTTAATTTAACCGCGAAAGTTGGTTGCCTTAATTCATGGACACCCTGTATTGTTGTTAGATTGAAACTATTACCATTTAAAAGTAAAATTTCTAGGAATTTTTGAAGTCTAAATAATAAATATTTATATAATATAAATAAACATTGATCAATATTGGACGAGAAAGGAGACCAGTAATAGGATTTTAAATTTATTAGCAACTAAAGTTCAAAAAACGCTGAGTAATATTTGTGCCCAAAGTAATGCAATCAGCGATCCAGTACCTATGCATCAAAACCAAGTTCAGCAGAAATGAAATGGACTGAACAACAGTATGAGAAGTTTAAGCAAAAAACAGTTGGATATACGCTAGTGATGAAAAAGTAGAATGCACATGGGCAGAGGGCAATGTCACTTCTTATGGTAGCATAAGGGAGGTTCAACTCTCATCATTTCACAAAAAGATCCATAAGCAAAAGAACTCAAAAGCGCATAAAAAAGCTATCAATATACTAGAAACGGCAAAGAAAGATGTATTCCTTAATTTAAATGCACAGAGTGAGCAAGCTGCATTTCAATACATTGCTCAAGTGTTCAGGACAGCTTATTACGTGGCAAAAAACTGAAAATTTTTTAGACTTTAAAAGAATGACTAGCCTTTAGCAAGCTAATCCCATAGACATGTCTGGCACAGTAAAACTGTAGCCGTTGACAAAATCAAACATGTATCTTCACAGATGAAGACAAAACTTTTAACCATAATTACAGGGAAAAGAAATGAGAAAAATGTTCTAGTAAATCATCTTGCATATATTAAATTTAAGTGGGGGAAGAAGCATTCCTTACCAACTAAATAAGTTGCTAGTGGCCGTCGACACTCTCTGACCAAGTAACGCCGACTGTGAGCGCGGGTTGAGCGCCATGAACAATATTATTACTGATATCCAAATGTGATCACAACAAGCAATGCCAAGAAACAGCTCAAACTGTGGTGCCTCTGTGGGAAAAATATAATCAAGAGCCATATGTAAGAACTGGTTGTAATAGGAAGAGCAGTTTACTCAACAAGTGGCGTGGCTAGTCAAAATTTGAAAAAGGATAATTACTATGAGCCTTTACGAAAAATCTTTAGATAAATAAGTGTTTGTTTTTGGCTATGTTGTTTATGTGCTGGATTGAAAAAAGTTTCCTTTATGCTTTTAGCAACAATAATGAGTCAACATAGATTTTGTTTTTGATCAGCAATTACAATAAGAAAGTTATTCTACTTTCACCAGTGAATTCAATGTTTTGCCATATTTCATAGACAATAACACCAAACCACGTTCAATGCAAATTATGCAAACGTAACAAATGAATTTCTCAAAATGAAAGCGCAAATCTTTAGCTGAATTTTTTTATGTCTTCGAACTAAGCTTAAAAATCATATGAAATTAATGTACAAGAAACACTCCTAAAAAGCCAAAAAAATTCAAAAAGATATTAATAATGTACTAAAAAATGGCATTCAAAAAAGATCATTGCGCAGGAGCAACAGTAACATTTTTCAACTACATAACAATCGGTGTGCCGATATACCGAAAGTCTGCTGCAAAAACGTGCAAGTCAAACTAAAGCAAAATAACCGTTGTATCCATAACAGAGGGGAACAATTTTTTTAATGTTATGTTGCATGAGATTTTTCAAATGATTCTTGATAGATTTTTGACGCTGATTCCAAACCTGAAGTCGGTTTTCGTCTACATGCTCTAGCTTTTTCGCAATTTGAAAATCTGGATTCCCATAAAAACGGACCAATGCATACCTATATAGCAATGTTCGTGATTAACAATTCGTGATTAATCTAAACTTGGTCTCGAAGTCACGATCAGTGCAGCGCACTAGCTGACAGTCGCAAACGCTCAATTAACTTTTGTCCCCATTACAAATTAGCAGATTTTTTAGCTGCGGCACCTTCAATACAATCAGTGAAGCATTTATTTTATCTTTATATTTATCCTACTGAATCGCAAGACAGCGACAGGGGCGCTAATACTTAGAACAAGCAACTAACCCGACCTGCTTCCGAAGATGCCAAGATATTGCGGTCCGTTTCTAATTTAATAGAGATATGATTGTAATTTAGAACTGCTTGCCAAGACCACCAAGCAGGGGAATTTTATTTTTATTTTTTTTTATTTTTATCTCTATATTTATCCTCCTGACTCGCGGGAAAGCGACGGAGGCGCTATACATAGGGTAAGCAATTACCCCGACCTGCTTCCGGAGATGCCAAGATATTGCTGTCCGCTAGTAATTTAGTAGAAATATTATTGTAATTTAGAACTGCTTGCCAAGACCATTTAGTAGAAATATTATTGTAATTTAGAACTGCTTGCCAAGACCACCAAGCAGGGGAAAGTGCCGTAAAGTGTCTTTCCCAAGGACACAACAGAATGGCGCAAGTGGGTTTTGAACCATGTTGATCATCAGTCCGGTGTTTTAACCACTCGACCACGCTGCCGACTAGTGCCGTAAAGTGTCTTTCCCAAGGACACAACAGAATGGCGTGAGTAGGTTTTAAACCCAGACCATGTTGATCATAAGCACGGAGCTTTAACCACTCGACCACGCTGCCGACACTTACAATTGGCGCGAACCAAGGTCAGACATCTCGCTGTAATGAAGCATGCGAGTCGGTGACAGCACGAAGTAATGGAAATACAATAGAAAAAGTAAAATCAGAGCATCAATACGGTCTGTTTATGAGACCCAGCAGCTATACAGATAAAAGTACCTGGAATGAGTACTGACTGTGTGCGGTCATGTAAGACTACCACGTTACTAAGCATCCAAAAAGCGTGCAATTGTAGTAAACTTCTCGAGTTAGCAGTCTAGAGTGTGTAGAGCACTGCACACGTTATTAGCTAGTCTAGACTCTTTGGAAAAGGTCAACCAACTACGGTTTTAAATCTGCCATATTTTTTAAACTTGTATATTAATTTACTTTTATATTGCTGGGCTACAGTTTTTTCTTGAGTTGTTTTACTCACAAAATGTTTTGTTGTATCCAGTGTAAACATGGCTTCTTATTGTAGACGTGAATGTAAAAACTAAGCCTGATTCTTTCTGTCATTTATTTGGGTGCTATACATTTCCTCGTCAAAAGTGTAATATCACTTCGTTTGTGAAGCGTGCTAACAAAGCATATTTTCAAAATCCCCTTGGTAACCAAGACAAGAAATGGTCATCTCATATCGTGTATCATAACTGTGAAAAAATGCTTCGCGATTGGACAAAAGGAAAACGAAAGGGGGTTGCCTTGTGGAGTCCCCACGGTTTGGCGGGGAACCCCGAGATCTTAAAATAGTCACCTTTCTTCTGGGCCAGCAGAGAGGTCTCACAAAGTATCCCTGTCATCCTTGCATGTGGGACAGCCAAAATCGAGAGAAACACTGGACTCAGAAGGAGTGGCCTATCCATGAAACTTTGGAAGCAAGCATGCCAAACATTGTGCACGACCCCATAGTAAGCTGAGAGAAGATAGTTTTTTCCCCACTCCACACAGAAAACTCGGCTTGAAGAGTATCAAGCTCATTTTCTTCATAGTCACCTTGATAGATTTCCCAGTAACCCCGGGCTGTTAGTAATGAACAAGGTGAGCGGTTTCATCAAGACCTCATGACTATAGAACATCGCTACCGAGGCAGATGGGACAGAAACATGATGGCAGATTACTGCAGAAGCATCAAGTAAGATTTCCCGAGGAAGTCTTCAAGTGCATGAGCTACGAGCGCAAATTCTTGCCTGAACACAGCCAAATTTAATCTTGGTTTTTATCTGTATCGACAGCACACATCGATTTTCATATTCTTTTATTTGCAAATTGATTAAATGTTTGAGACTTGAATAGTGATGCCTGCTACATATACTCAAAATTTCTTATGTGGCCCTAATTGCGAATGGCTATTACGAAATAACCCCTGTTATTTTACGTTAGGAGTGTAAAATTCGCTAAAAATAAAAATGCTCAATTGCAAAAAATCTGTAGCTTTAAGAAAAAAACTGACTGCACATTTGAATTCAGCACCACAAAATTACGTAATAACAAGTGTCGGTATCAATGCAACAAAAATTGTGTTCCCAGTGTAATTATTTGCAGTATCATCGCAATCTGTTGCGATTAAAAAACTCACCTTTTTTTGATAGATACTGATCCAATCAACTGGCTGAAACCAGCGATGGCTCTTGATGTCCGTGACGCCGTTCTTTAAGTTTCCATACCGTTTGGTCAGATCCACTTGTAGAAGATTGCGCAACAAGTCTTTCAACTCCGACGTAAAGTGGGATGGAAAGCGGACCTGAAGCAACGGAATCGCTAGAACATTCGTTAGCTTTTAATGAACTTATTGGGGGGCTTAAAATTGAAAATTTTGGAAATTAGAAATGAGGCCCTCAAAATTTTGTGGTATCATAGTAAAAACCGAAAATAAAATTACTCTATTTACTCTACTCGCAAAAAATCCCAATATATAACCATCTCAAAATGTAGTATACTGCTTTCTTCAAACCATCGTAAATGTTTTACTACACTATAGTTGTCTTCATAAAAAAAAAGTTTGAAAGAATTTTTACATTATATGTAAGTGCATTTACTATTCGATAAAGTTTTGATCCACCCAGAAGCCAAACCAGGGAGGAAAGACATTTTAGTACCCCCGAAAATTCAAAATAAATGAATAAATAGCTTTAGAAGTGCTTAAATATAAGAAAGCTTGTAAAGATACCTTTGTAGCCTGCTTGATAATATTTTGAAATTTCTTTATTTGTTAACTATCTTTACTCCTATCAAGAGGCTTCGGAAGCTTTATTTTTGAGAAAGGTAATTTTTATTTATTTATTTATCCTCTGATTTGCAAGGCAACGTTGAAGGTGATAAACTTAGAGCAACCATCAGGCGATCACTCAGACCTGCTACCGAAAATCCTCAGAAATTGCTGTTCAATTTTTATTTAATTTTTTTAGTTGGTATTTAGATATGATCGTAGATCTACAGTAATTTAAAGCTGCTAGTTTCTTTCCTGAGGAGACAACAGAATGACGAAAGAAGGTTTTAAAACTGCCACTTGTTGATTGTGTTAACCATCAATATGACCTTCTTACTTTCCTGTTCTTGTAACTTTTCATCAGACAAAATTTTAGGCTACTACTTCTCTCTTTAGTATCTGACATAATGCTACAGAACTTTTTGCTTTGTGTTTAATTAACTCCAGTTTGATTTGACAAATTATTTACCTCTTGTGGTGTAATAAATGAACCACTATATAATTTTGTATATTCCAAATCTTTGTTTAAACGTTAGTCTTTCAGCATTAATTTCATTTGATTATTAAGGTGAAGCATATTTTTGTCTAATGTATTTTGTGAGCTTTCCTACAAATGTACTCATAGTTTTTTGGCACATCCAAATTAGTCTTGTAATATTTTTTAAACTCTTCTTTTGGCTTTAATTTATTAATTTATGCTACTAGGCTTTTTCAGAAAAAAAACATCCCGGATTAATTAGCTTTGCCCACATATCTTTAATTCATAGTTTATAAATCCAACATTCGATTCATCTAAGTTCTTTATTGGGATTGGGACTTTTTTTAAACCGTGTTTGGTGAAAAACCCAGTACTGTCCTTATCAAAGTTTCCAAAACCAAACAATTTATATTGCATCATTGTTGAAAGAGTACTTAGAAACTTTGAGTACGAATTAACTTGAGAATCTGCACGATTTTATTTAGATTTATGACGCCACGTAATTTAAGCTTTAGCAAACAGTTTATTGATCAATCCAGGCAAGCAAATTTTAAAGCAGGTAAAAAAATATGAAGCATTTTTCGCAAATCACATTTTATAGCTTGTTTCAATGTTAGAAAAAAATTTCAAACTTTTATATATAATGTACGTTAAACCTTTATATACTGTACATTAAACCAAAGTGCGTTTGAGAAGTAAATATTTTTGCATGGGTACTTTAAAGTCATCATAACATCAAACTTTCGGGCTTCAGCATTTGTCATTTGATAAAAAAATTTTCAAAACTATTTCTATTATTAGCATAGCACTTATCATGATAAAATACACAGCACAGTTGTTTTTTTAACAAAGCTAAATTAGAGCAATTATTGCTCATTGGCAATGCTGATAAACTTCGGTATCAACCATTCATAATATTCGCATTTTACAGCTATATAAAAAATTAATTCTTGTATCAATTCAAAAATTAATTTATTTTGCTGCTCTGTATCGTTTTAAAAGTGCTTTGTCGTTTGGAATGAAATAAAATTCCTCTAAATTAAAATTTGTTGTTTTTTCATTTTTTGCAGCCCTGTTGAAATTTACTCACCCATTATAGGGGGGGGTTTGAAAAAATTTTTTAGTATGAACGTATTTATATGCATACCATATTTTTTTAAGGACCTTATATATTTTTTTTAATTTTAAGCCTCCCCTCTACTTTAAAAGAACAAACTCGAATTGAGTCGTGCCAACAAAGAATCAAAAATGAAGTTACCTTTCCAGATACAATTTTTTCGTAAATTTGGATTGGTTGGTCAGCAAAAAAGGGAGGGTAGCCAGCTGCCATCTCGTAAATAAGAACCCCCAAAGCCCACCAATCAACAGCCTTGTTGTAACCCTAAAACAAAATAAAGAAGGTCGAAAAAGTCCAAACTTAGAAATCCAAAACAACAAATAAGTAAGTATCGTAATGCAAAAACAAGAGTAAATTTGTAAGGGGAGTAAATAGAAATTACAAAAAGGGGCGGACTCACCTTGCTTAGAATAATTTCAGGGGCTAAATATTCCGGAGTGCCACATAAAGTCCATGTCCTACCTTTAACACGTTTGGCGAAACCAAAATCAGTGACCTGGAAAAAAAAATTAAGTAAACCAACTTGTTAATTAGCACGGAAAGCAGCAGAGCGGCATACTTGCACGTATCCCTGCTGGTCGATGAGGAGGTTCTCCGGTTTTAAATCCCGGTAGATGATGTCGAGGTAATGCAGATACTCGAAGGCGAGGACAATCTGAGCAGCGTAGAACCTTGAATGCGGCTCACTATAAACAAGATAGACATTGTCAGAGAAAAAGCTATTGAAAGCCGAGGAAAAAGGAAGTTGTAAGGTTATTTTTAGCAATTCAAAGGCAAGTCGCATGTTCGGTGGCAACATTGCTGCAACGTGGCTTTGCAACATGTGACAGGCTGCAAATTGCAAAGCGCTTGGTGCCAACCAGACAAACATATGCTGCAAACCTGGAAACACCGAACGAAACGAATTCATGGTTTAGTTCAATAAACAACAGAAGAATGCGAGTTCGCTTCCCCGCTTCGCCGCATGATGCTGTGCTTTGAAAATATACTACGGGCAAGTTAAAGATCGCGCTGCCTTATTTTTCAGTGTTTCGCTATTAATAAAACATCAAAAAACAATGGGGTTTATGGTGACTATTAGTGCGACGGAAATCATTTGAAGCCTAATTCAATTTCATTTAAATTTAAAACAGTTTTACTTAGCATAAAAATAGAAATAAAAACAATTTGTGATGCAGTTATTGAGACAGAAGAAATCACCTGAATCGACCGATTCGCCGCAAATGAGAGAACATCTCTCCTCCGATCACATACTCCAACACCATGTACAGGTTGCTGTTATCCTGTATTTTTAGAATGAAGATGGAACATCAACTCATTGGTAGCTGTCACACTTTAATTCATAATCGTAATCTTAACCTTATAACTCGATAGTTGATTCTCAGTCTTTCACAGTAATTTTAAAACTTCTAATTACAAGGTAATCTTTTCAATTGTTACGTAGTTATTGCGTAATCAATACACAATCCCCTTACCTATTTTATTTTGTCTGCAAGTTGTTCTTATAAGTATAGCCGTACCTGCCGGGGGAGCAGGAGGGGTAATTGCCCCCCAAGTTTCTAAAATTTGGGCAAAATTGAAATTTTTCGGGCAGCGATATGAAAAATTTGGGAAAAGTTAGAAATTTTAGGGCAGTGACAATGATCAACTGCAAAAAATAGTTATCAAATTTAGGTGAAGACCTTTTTTTTAGAGATTACCACGATTTTAGGACAAAATTTCTTCTTGGTTCGAGAATCGCTGACAATCTTTTCGTCCTATCCGTAATGTGCTAGAAAATCATGATTTGGGCAAACGTCACAAAATTCGGGCAAAACTTCATTGCCTCCCCAAATTTTTTTGGCTGGTACGCCTATGCTTATAAGTGTATTATAAAGATTTGTTTTACCGTTTTTATTCAAAGCGCGTTGATTGACTAAATTCGAGGCATGATGACGTTTGCGGCAGATTACGTAATTTTGTCTACAGCGTTCAAGAAACTATTAGTATCGTCTACCAATGTTAGGCTAATTTGATGCTGTAAGTTATATTTACCACTGTATCTTCTGATTGCACTGTGACTTCATAAACGGCTTTGTCCAATTTTAAATTTAATATAATAATTAATCTACGAATTCTGGCCCGATTTAGTAGCTTCGGTCCTTATTTGGTAATTTTGGTTGATCAGTCCAAAGTTACGAGATAAGAACCGAAGTTAATAGAATGATCGTACGTACATATATCTGGTTATATAAATCTGGTAACTTTAGCTGATATAAATTTTCATACACATATATTTTAGCCAAAATTACTAGATCAGAATCGAAGCTACTAGATGTATATCTTTACAATATACACAGTATGTATACTGTATGTAATTTACATATATATATATGTACTGTATATATATGTATAGGGTGTTTCAAAAAAATTAATTGACATGTAAATATTACAGAAACTACATAGTCGAATCAAATGAAATTCAACAGGGTTATTGTTGAGCTGAACAAGATTTATTCCTGTAAATTTGAATAAGAAATTAAAGGCACCTGAATTTCATGAAAGGTTTTACAAATGTTCAATATGCGCACCGCCCGTGACACGGCATACGTGAAGTCGGTACTCTGGCTCTTCTTAAACATGCTGCAGCATGTCTTAGGTAATAGTCTCCAGTGCGATGGTGTTTCTTTGTTAACTACCTGTCTTGCATGAAAGTTAAACTGGAGATCGACTATGTAGTTTCTGTAATATTTACGTGTCAAAGGATGTCAAATTTTTTGAAACACCCTGTATATATATTAATATATATATATATTAATTTAATGCTCTGAGTTTTCATTGAGCTCTTTACTGACAGTCTTGCCACTTTTATTATTATTAATATATATATATATATATATATATACATAGTATATTGCAGGAGTAAATTGATCTTCCTTGCTAAGTGTTCAATGAAAAATCACAGCAATTTAATAGAAAATTTATTCAATCACTGTTTAAACACCACAACAGTCTGTTTCATCCTTAGAATCGCCAGGTGGTTACTTATTCAAATAAAAATTCAAATAGATTCTATTGCTATTTGAATTCCTTCTATTTGAATAAGTAACCACCTGACGATTCTAAGGATGAAACAGACTGTTGCGGTTTTTAAACAGTGATTGTATAAATTTTGTATCATATATATATATTTAAATTAAAATCAGGGCTGGGGAGTAGGAGTAAGAGGAGTCCGAGTTTTTCCAAGGAGTAGTAATAAATAATAGTAATAATAGAGTAATAAAAAATACTCATTACTCCTCTACTGCATTATTGGTTTGCCATACTGACTGGAATTTTTTGAACATTGTAATTGAAAAACCGAGACTGATTCCAAGTGAAGATCTTTTTTATTATTTTTTTTTTTAGACAACTCCATGATTTTCTTACAAAAATTGAAAAATCTGAGACTGATTTTAAGTGGAAAAACTTTAAAAAAATTTACTCCGGAGTAGGAGTAAAATTAAGAAAAATCATTTTACTCCGGAATAGGAGTAAGAATCACTACTACTCCCCAGCCCTGATAAAACACTACAACAAAAAGGTTAAAACCACTACAGTCTGTTTCACTCCAAGGATCATCAGGTGGTGCACTGAAAATACAGTAAAATAACATAACAAGAAAACAAATAAAATAAAATGAATTAATAAAAATATATATTAATAAAAACACTAGCAAAGCTGATATGGATGCACGTTATCCACTATCTCAAAGTTTTTTATTAGTATACTGTATATTTTTATCAATTCATTTTATTTTACTGTATTTTCAGTGCACCACCTGATGATCCTTGCAGTGAAACAGACTGTAGTGGTTACCTTTTTGTTGTAGTGTTTTAATTTAAATAAACTGTCCTAACCTGCTCATCGAGCACTGTGCCAGCATTGCGAGAAAATTCGGTTATGTACGTGTATTACATATATAGCGCTGTAAACTTTTTTATTCCAATTAAAGTGTTTAGGAATCGTTTGTGTTACTGTAGCCTGTGTGAGTGAAGAGACCGACGAAGAGATTGGAGAGTGAAAGAAAGAGACCAACGCGCTTAAAATGAAGCAAGTTTGTCTGGTTACTTTGTTACTTATAAAAGAGCCTAGTTTTATGAAGAGTCGGGAGTACTAAAAGAATTTTCTCAGCAGCAAATTAAAGGCAGCAAGTGAGAGTCAATGTTGGCAAAATACCCGATTTGCCGCCAGCTAGAGAAAGCAGAGGACATAATTTCACGATTTTCAACACATTCGTCAATGTTTATGATTATTTCATGTTGTAATACAAAAAATTCACTTCTTAAAAGCTTTTTGCAAGTTAAATTTGAATGTCGTTGTGTCAAACAGCAAAAATAATTTTGCTTCATCATGGTAACAAAAAAATAGTCAAGAAGTTATTTTGCAAAAATTTCATAAAGATTTATAAGCGGCAAGCACTCAAAAGAAATAAGATTCATGAAAACGTAAGAGTTTTATATATATTTTTTTATACTAAATCCCAGCTGTATAGCGGGAATTGAAGCAGCAGCCTAGTAAAGAAAACTAAAATAAGTTAAATAAACAGAGCAAAGTTTAGATAGTAGCTTTGTAGTTTTGGTTGGAGGAAACAACGTCTTCTGGACTCGCGATTGCAATTTTATCAAGTCAAGCTTTAAAACCAATTTTGTGCAGTTTTTCAATGTAGAAATGAATCGATTTACAAAATACAAAATCTTTGCTCTATGCTTATTATTAGAAGTGAGTATTTTCTCTTGAAAGCCGCGGTGGTTGTTAAAATATTGAAATGTTGTTTTTTCAATAAATGCGTATTTTCGACTGATTGAAGAAATCTAGGCTAATTTCAAATCCAATTTTGTAACCATCTTACAAAAATAACACGATCAAAAATTTGCATGGATTGAGGGACACAATACAGTACCTGCACAAAGGCTAATTATCAGTGGCAATTCTAGCTAAAACTAGACGCAAGATATCTTTCGTCAATAAAAAGAACTAATCAACCACTACTTAATTACACATAACAAACTTTTTACGAAACAAGGCGAAAAAACTAACATGAAAAAAGTAACCGAACCAACAAAGAGAAAACCTTTAGCTTTTTATGACTATGTTAAGGCCCGTTTCCACTACGAGCGTTGGCAAGATTATACTTTGTTTGTTTATTGAATTTTTTACGCTTAAGCGTTTAAGTAAGAAAAGAAAACAAAATAAAAAACAAACAAAGAATAACCCCGTCAACACTCGTAGTGAAAAAGGGCCTGTAATAGAAAATATTAAACACAATCGAAGGTCAGTTTAATCAATCTGTGGTAATACGCGAATTCATACAGATTGTTGTCCAGTTTGCAAGTTTTTGTTGGTCGATAAACTACTGAAAGCCTACAACGTTCAGGTACTATGATAAGTAATTTGGAACTCTCGATAAACAGCTGGTAAAACATCGTTTTACGTAACAGACGGCTTCAGTTCGAGTTATTGCAATCTTGGTTCCTTGTTTTGTTTGAAACGTGCAATGCCACACAACTCTTTAATAACAATAGTCATACAACAGCTCGAAAAATTTAGCTTTTTGTTCACAGAGCTCTTACGTAACCTAATTGTTTTTTTTATAAAGTGCAAGTTAAAGTAGTGTTTAAACAATAGGATCGGGAAAGACGGCCTAGTGCAATAAATAAGTCTTGGTTTAAAAAACAATGATTTGAAAAATCGTTATCAAGCTCACATCGACTTTTTTTTAATTTATTTTTATGTTTTTGAACAGTGTTTTTAAAAAACGAAACAAAGCAAAACTATACTAAAATAAACAAATATATAATTAAGTAATTGTGTCTATATATACGTATACTAAAATAAACTATACTAAAATAAACTATACTAAAATAAACAAATATATAATTAAGTAATTGTGTCTATATATACGTATATATATATATATATAATTATGCCATGCTGTGTATGAGACAACATTTGGTTGGTTCGAATCCCACTAGTGAAAGATGCATCAATGACAAGCTCTGATGGAAACGAAACTTAAGTTTGTTGCTTCTCGTTTTAAGTGGCTTAGTTTCTTATATAAAATAAACAAAGAGCAAGTCTCAGCATATTAGTGATGTTTATTGGTGCCGGTAAACATCTATATGCTTTATTGGTGCCGGTAAACTCGATATACTATTCAACCCGGGGCGATTTTTTAATTTAATGAGGAAAACAAGCTAGTGTGAATTACCTTGAAGCAATAGTCCATTTTAACAAGAAAAGGAAAGTTGATAGCTTGCAATATTTTCTTTTCGTTCAACGTATGTTCAACCTGCTTTAGCTTGACAACCTATAAATCAATAAACATGTATTAGGCAAAGCAGAAGCAAAACACAAATTTGTGAAATCACACCGAAAGCTTTACGATTTGAAAATGTATCAATTAATTCGGAAAATAATTTTAAAAAGTAAAATAACGAAAGTTAAAATTTAAGGAGACATTTATTCGATTTAAAATCAAGAGTGGATAAGAACTAGGGAAAAACTCAATAACTAAATCATTCGATGGAACGACTGGTAAGTACAAAACAGGCAAACACATTAAGGTACTGGGCTAAAGGAAACTCATCTAAACTAATATAACTAACAAGACAACACTAACAATCTAATAATAGCTGCGTAATGTTGCAAAGGAAATGATATAATAATTCAAAACTTGGTTGTAAGTAAGCGGATATAAGTGTAGCGTAGAGAAGAAATCAACGCATCTCAGCAAAGGACCGCGCGTTGCACAGTCATCCAGCATCGCACCGCACGCTGCACATTCACTTAGCAACGCACCACGCGCTGCACATTCACTTAGCAACGCACCTTCTGCTTGTCAAGGATCTTCATGGCATAAAACGTGTTGTTTGACTTCTTCTTGACAAGAATAACGCGCCCGAAAGACCCGGTTCCGAGGGTTTTCAATCTATCAAAATCTTCAAGCTTAGCATTGCTCTGAAAAAAATGAAATGTCCTCTTAAAATTCAAATGTTTGTATGACACATTCAACCCTGTTTTTGTTTTAAGCTTGTCTTCACAACGAAGGCGTTTGTAAAAGTTATCTCGTAGAGTCGCGAAATTAGTTGGGATAGGTCAGCCACCAGAGGCATCTGGGTCGAATACGCGTTTCTGAACGACCTTTCTGTCACGCCTTGCCTGATGTACACAGACGAACTTATTTTATTATGAAGATGTAATAATGCTGCTACATAATCTGTCAGTTTTTGTATTGGTCCTTTTTAACGAAGGTACATATGCAACAGCGGTATGATTTTCCAGTGTAGTGCAAACAGATATCGTTTCACTTAAATCTAGAATTAGAAAAGCAATCAAAAGTTCTGCATTTCAAACGTTTGTAGTCGCCAGTGTTTTTTTTCTTCTCTAGTTTAATAAATTCAATATTTTGCATTGTTCAGTTAGAAATACAAAATCAGTTAGAAATAGGTTTTTAAGTAATATATTATAGACAGGGTCACCATTTCGTGCTTAGTTCTAAGATTTGTGCTTATTTTTATAAACATTGGTTAAAGAGAATTTTAATGTACTTATTTCTAAGAAATGAGAATGTTTCGCAGTTAAGTGCTTAGTTTTCTTTTTATTTATATTGTTTCAGTTTTCAATAACATTTCTAGAAAACGTTCTTAATATAAAGATTTCACTTTATGTCCAAAGAGGTCGTTTTTTTTGGTTAAATATCAAGTAAAGATTTTTTTGGTCTTCACTTGACGTTGCCAGAAAAAAAATGTTAAAAATACCTACAGCTTTTAAATTTTGATATCTCCTAGTTTGAATAATGGCCGCGCCTGTTTTCAGATCAGCTCCGATCTGCCAAGCGCACAGAAAGATGCGGTCACAATGAATTAAATGGACTGGAGAAAGGATATATGTGATGTTGCCTTAAGTTTAGAATCAAATAAGTTTTGCGACTCAAAATTGGTTTTAATTTAGTGAAACCTAGCTAAAATGGCTATTAATTTGCAACTGATTGGCGATCTACCGCGTTAAGAATCAATAATTTTCATCAACTTGATTTCAAATAAACGGAGTGACGTTAAAGTTGACTAGGAAATAGAGAAGATTAAAATCTTTTTATGTGGATTACTGCAGTAACGACTTTGCACTTGTAGTTCAACTTAAAAACAAAAAATAACCTACTTTAAGTTTTCCAAGAGTTTCAAGTGTAATAACGTTTAATCAGCGAATGAAACAAACTTGTACAAAGGGTCAGAAGTAAACCACCTCACTTTTATTTCAAAGCAACGCTACTTGTCACAATTGATAATGTTACAAATATTTAGATCAATGTGGTTAAAACGATCTCAACCACCAGACTACGTCACTTATACCATACAACAAGCCTTCAATTTTTTGATTATATGCCACAGATGTTGCCAGTAACTCTATGAAATTGAAAGCCACTGTCATACGGGTGAACAGAGCAACTTTTCTCGGGCACAACAACTTACTTGAGTAGGATTTTCCCATTTCTGTAAGAATTCTTCTTTTGCTTCAGCCAAAAAGGCCTTAACTAAAACAAAAAAAACAAATTAAAATATATCTGACGTCAGCCAATGAGTGATGGCATTACGTTGAGAAAAACCAGTTCTTATACAGCGCATTATCGAGCGCAATCACCTGTAAGATGTGTGGTATTTAACGATAGCTTTACATTCATATGAGCAAAAACGTTTCCATCCGACACGAATTTAGCACCCACTCACGGGTCTACCGAGTGTGAAGCGAAGAGATAAGAATCGGCTCGCACAAAAATCGGTTTCGATAATCGCATGAAACGAGATTTAAACAAAATATTATAAGTCAAACAAAAGTTCAACGCTGCGGCCCGCGTCTTCGAGGCCACTTCATGTGCGGCCCTCAAGAACTTTCATATTAATACAGTTGTACAAAGGGGATTAAATAGAGAGATAGTTTTGTTGGTAATTGGGAAGTGTGCCGGTCCATGTACGCTTTTCAAGATAAAAGTGAGATAAAAGACAAATCATTTCTTTGAATTTCCAAAAGCGTTTATAAGAAACCTGACCAGTTATATTTCTTTGCTGTCATGCGAAACAGTATTAGCCTATTTGCTTCACTTTATTTTACTTAAAGACAAACTCGGCGAAAGAAATAACTTGCATCCAGCAATGCTTTCTAAAAAAATGGCAAATGCTTTTTGTAATGATAAAAGAATGCGCCTAACAACACTTTAATTAAGATAAATGAACAACCACCTAAGAAAAAAATAAGCGTTATGCCAATGCATTTGCCAAAACTTATTCTTAAATTATGACACCAGGTAAAACCCACTTATAAACAAGCTCGACGATAAACTTTGAATGACTGCTTAACGCGTCTTTGGAAACGTTTTGACAATACCAAAATTACAATTTTTGAACAGGTGTTTTACTTTTTTTTCATTCAGCTCACGCTAGCAATAGCTTTTACTAACAGCTATATGAGGAAATCGGTGCCTTACCGGCAACCTTTAAAATAACTCATTTATAAAAAAGCGGCGCTGCATCTTTATGAAAGGCATCTAGGCGCAATAATATGTGGTGTACTAGAACAGAAGCGTGCAACATACGGGTCACGGTGTGCATTCGCGTTGCCCGCTATGGCGCTTTATAAAATCAGGACTTTTAAGTTTCGACCGTAAGATAGTAAGACGCTGTTGCTTTCAGGGGCGCCGGAAAATTTTTTGGCGGGGGAGCAAAATTCAATAAAAGAAGGCAGCTTTTACAGAGTTGCCACTTGGTATCGTGAACTTTTTCAGCGCACTAACTAAAAAAAGGTCATCACTTTCAATCAGGGTCTAAAATCTCTATTTTTGTCCCTAAATCAAGGTGAAAACCAAGAAAAAAAGACCTTCGTCATCAATCGATCTTAACATTTTGTTCGAGTTTCTATGATTGTAGGAGCAAATTTAACCCAATGCTTCAGTATCTTCCCACCTTTCCTCCCTTTTTTCAAAAGAGCAGCGGGCAATTTGAAGAAGGCAAAAGAACATGGGACATGGGGCAATTGCTCCGATGCCTCTAGTGGCTGTAACGTTCTTCTCAGGATTTTATGACTTCATAAAAAGTTATACTGTCATTTTATTACTAAACACAAAATTCAGAAATTTAATTCTGATAAACCAGTGTTTCTCAACCTGTGTGCCGCGAGTGATTTTTAAGTGTGCCACAAAACTTTTTTAAAAACATTAGTCCATTGATTCGCAACTTTTTTTCAGAGAACACTATATTGAGGGACCAAAACCAAGAAATTCGAGATAGACTCAAAATGAAGATCTTTTTTTTGGAGAACACTACTTTTTAGGGACGAAAATCAAAAAATCTGATCCAAGTGTGCCGCGAATTTCGGAAAAGCCCCAAAATGTGCCGCAGGCGGAAAAAGGTTGAGAACCACTGCGATTAACATTTGCCTAGTTAACTTCGAGTCGCCACGTCATTGACAAAATATGTCAACAGAAAAGATTTAAATATTTTACTAATAACTTAATGTTTTGTATTAATTGGTTACAAATGGTTTTGAACGTGTAAAATTTATTTTCGTTATTAGGCTTACAATGCTTAGCTCTCTGCATTATTAATATTGTAAACTGGGGCTCATTGCGATAAATAGTCGCACGCCCCTATACCAGAAGAACAAAGTTATATAGTCAAAGTATAAACCTAACGCTAAAGTAGATAAGACAAAGGCTTAAAGATCCTCTCTCTCAAATACCATCTTTTGCTCTAACCTGATTAATAATAACCAGCTACAGCAAAGAAAATACTAATGAATGTTCTTACAGGCGATCGTCAAAGCACAGATAACTTTAGGAATCGACATAGACTCGTAGAGCAACAACGTTTATTATCAAATGACGAATTACAAGATTGCAAAGCTTTTAGCTTTTAATTTTGATTTACATAAAAAGTACTCAAATTATTATCATCATATCATTATTTCATTAAACCAACTAATCCAGCTGTTGCAAGTACGGAGGTTGGAGTAAAACTTATAAATAGCAATAGAAATGATAACCAAGAACATATTGTAGAATTAGGTGAGCAAAAACAATGCAGCAATATGAAAAGCCCATCTAAACATAACATAACGTAACAATAATCAAAAACAACACTGAAGTGACAATGAGGAAATTTCAATAGTGTAAGATATCTTTTATTTAAAAAATTCGACTAAAACTCAATAGAGCCGTTTTCACTTAATTCACACTTTCGCGTGTCTAGCAATAAAAATAGAAAGTTCAAACAAAAATTGCAAAAACTCAAAAGCGACAGTAATTTGACTGACCAACCTGTGGCGTAATATTTTGACTGGACCTCCTCCTGTTTTTGCTGCTGATGTTTACTATCCCTATCCTTTCCAAACAGCGAATAAAAGCCGTGCATTTTCAATACAAACTTCAATAAACAGGCGACTGAGTGGCAATTGGTAACAGAAACGCTAAATAACAAGTGAGTGAAAACGCTCCAATTCGGTAGCAGAATTCTGAGATCGTGCCGACAAGGCGCGTTTCAGCTTTTCTCCATGACTTCCTGTAAAACGACAGAATATAGCGCTTAGCGTGCGTGCTGCAATTTAGCAAAAGCGTTGCATGCCGAACAAGATTTCAACTACAATATATTGATTTTGCTTGTCTTTCTTTCGCATTATCCTAGTTTGCCATTATGTTCAACGAATGAAGAGCGGATGCCGCAATAGTTTAAACGTAAGCTGTTGTAATTTTAAGCAAAATAAGAGCCTTCTACACTTGTATTTTTAAAACTTTGCTATAAAACATTCATTCCGAACCAGTTTCAGCTAATAAAACTGCTTAATGACGTTAAAGGCTGAAAATTTTTCGGTCGAAAATTTGAAAGTACGTAGCGTGATAGCGTGATACAACTGGTTATTTACAGCTCTAACACGCACATAGAATAAGCATGTGCGATACAAAAACTTTGGTGCGTAATTCTATAGAGAAAAGCACATTCTCATTTCCTCAGAGATGCTATGTCTTGAAAATCGCATGTCAAATGCGCGTCTATCGTTTGTTTGTTGAAGACTCTTTCGACCGACAAGAATTAGTTAATGGCAACAGCTGCTGTTGACATCATAAAGCAGAAATGGCGTCCGAAAAAAACCTAAAACTTCGTTCACATCATAGCAAATGCCATTGCTTAGCACTTCCTTGCTCGCTGTAAGTTTAGAGCGTTTGTCGTTTTTATCACATTCAGCGAATGCAAATTTCTATCAGCACAGATTTTACGAAGATCTCAAATCTCAATGACAAAAGTCTACTTGCATTTATGAAAAAAACTATACTATTTTATTTGAATCAAAAACCTAAAAATTTTTAAAATGGCAAAAATCGATTTATTTTAAAAACAAGACCCTGTGATTAAACGATCTTATGCTGTTTAGTCAAATAACAATTGATAAGACAAGCTTTATCAATTATTTTGTTAAAAAAAAGGAAACACTTAAAAATTTAGCCGGGCGATGGCATCGTTGCTATGTTTACAAACACACAATAACTAGAAATGCTAGATCAGTAAAAAGATGCTATCTCAATCAGCTGGTTAGCCTGTTTCAAAATCTTTAGACACAAATGGTGACATTTTTTTACACGACAAAAAAAGGTCTCTTCGCTTAAATTTTTTCTACGAAGTGCAGACGCGTAAATTATGTGTGATAGTTACCCTTAGAATAACAGGGAGCACCAAAATCATAAGTTGTAACTGTAGACGTAACGTATTGTTCGAATTTAATCAACAGCTTATCTACATAAAAGTTATAATTTAAATTTTTTTGAATTATATTGCATTAAATTATTATTCAATTATTTTAATCAATTATTCAATTAAAAATTATCATTGTTAAAGGATGATGTTCAGAAGCCGACCAATAGCACAAAGTAGAAATTAAGACTTACAAGAAGCACTTTTTTTTTTCTTGTTCATCTCAAACTAAATAAGTATTTACCACAGTTTAAATTGCAAATAACAAGAGTTCAAACTGTCAAGAGCTCGAATATCGTCACAAGTCACAAAAAAGAACAAAACTCTGCTCTTAAATCAACAGCAACAAGAATCCGAGCATTTGCGTTCAAGCACGCAAAGAATAGCTTTTAAACATGTACAATATATATTTAACGTGAACTTAGAATCACAGCTAGAGACTTTTATTAAAACTGACGGTCAGACGCCAAGAAAAGATCTGAAAAGCGGAGAGAAAATAAAGTTTTAATCAGCTTAAGTCTATTGTGCGGATTTTTTATAGAAATAATGGATTCAACACAGAGACAAATAACAAATAACTCAAAAATAATAATTCAGATGAATGTAAACAAACTGTAAAATAGTATCTATGAATACGCGTGTTACTACTGCACAACACATACTTCGCAACGCCGAGAAACACGAACAAAAATTTTGAACGATACATAGGAATTCAACATTCTAGGAAACTGATAACCGTTTTTAAAAGTCCTACCTTTCTTAGAAAAGCACTGCGACAACCAGACTACATAATTAATGTACGCGTAGCGATATCAACCATAGTGAACTTACGTCATGTTTTTTTCAGTAATTTTGCATTTTTTAACTAGAATTTTCATGTTTTGATTAATATATCTGGCTTAAACAAACTTACATGTAGGGTCTTCTTTTATCGGTTTTGGAGATTTATGGGATGACTCCTTCTTTTTGACCCACGGCATTTTATGCATCTTGCATCGATTTGAAGTTCTTGTTAGTCCAACAACTCCAGCAATCAATTAACAAACAATCAGCTTGCAATGCTTTTCTAACAGCGAATGAAACGGAGTTATTCAAAGAGAAAAACTAAACCTGACGTAAAAACTAAACAACACTTTAGAGCCGACCAAGTTAAAAACAAACCCTTCCCACTTATAAATAGGACGTTCTCTTGGCGAGGAATCTGACGTGGTCCGCAACGAACGCTACGCGCGCGGTGTATTTAAGCGAGTTACAACAAGTACCTGTCCTCGACCGTCGCATAAGCGATTGAAACCTAACGTATAAAATGTGAAGAGCAACGCGGTTCAGTTAAACAGACATAAACATAATTAAACTGTGCAAAGCTGTCACTTTTTAATTGGAGGTTGCGCTGTATCGATGTGCATTTAACTATGCACGTTTACTTCCATTAAAATTCCTATCAAAAAACGAAAACATGAGCAAACTAGATGAACGTTTATTGCATTAAAACTGGCATTTGCGTGTGGGTTGGGAAATAAAGCAAAACAAAATTATATAAATGATGGATAGGAATAAAAAGAAGCTGTTCCGAAAACTCCAGTGTAATAATGGTAAAACACCTTTGACAGGAAAAAGTTATTGGTAACCGAACTTAAAATTTAGTAGGGTACTTCATAAATATGTGTAGGGAAAATTGGTTAAAAAAAACAAAGGAAGTAAAATTTAAAAAGTGCTGCGCTACTTGAATTTACATCTCAAAAAAAAATTAACACTGATGCGTTCTATACATCAACAACCTTTTACACATTTAAGTGTTAACAAGACCTGAAATTAAAAACCACGTAATTTATTGATAAAAGGATAGCTAAAGAACGCCAGGAAAAAATATATCTATAAGTACTTAGGGCAAAGTGGTTACGATTGGTTAAAGTGATATTTTTAATGGGTGAACAAAAAGTCAAAATCGTTGAAACCGTTTTGATTGTGAGCGTTTAAGTTCAAGCATGAATAAGTGCACAATAAAAAGACAAATGAGTTTGTTGCAATGCTGAAAAAGCAAGATCATTCCTATGAAAGTTTGAAAGAAAATTTGAAAAATAAAATTATAGATGTACACAGGTTTTGGGTTTTATTCAGTTGTTAGTCATATTTTCCGGAGAAACTTATCTTACGAGAAAAAAGCAGTGAAACGCCAAGTGCAATCATAATTGCCATGGTTCGATACCTAGCCAATCGCATTGTTATTTTCTTGGTAAAAATTTTTTTTCGAATAAAATTATACAAACTTTACTAAGAACATAAACAAACCACGTCACAAAATTACAAGATTTATTAACTCTTTTATAGTGTGATTCTCAAGCTGGTTGGTTGGCAAAAAGTCCAACATACAAAAAACCAAACAAGAAAAACAAGAGACTTGAGTTCTACTTTCATGTTGCACAATATCCGTATTTAAAATGCGCCTTTCTGCCATTACAATTAAAATATTAATTAGTTTTTGTCATCAGGTAAATCTTCAACTCAAAACAAATTTAAGGCTTCCATCGCTAACAAAGTTGATGAAGCGATCCATGCATCGCAACATGATATTTCCAACTCATCTTGCTATCGTCATTAGTTATTTATCACTCAATATTAGTAAAGCGCATTATTTTAAACCAGCGATGAAAATCGATCAGTTTTAAACCCGTAACCTATCATTTCCGTAACAGATAAGCATCAACAAGTGCCTCTAAGTTTGGCTGATACTTTTACAAAGCAAAGTGATCATAACAAATTACAAAACTCAACAGTTGGCACGCATTTTCTAAGTTTACTTTTGCCTCGTATCCGCGTAAAGTGAGTTTCATAATCATTTTAATTACAGTTTTTCGCGGCGAGTTAAATTGGAAACTGGCTTTTAACAGAATTCACAATCATGGAAGGTATAAGCAACAGTATTTGCAATTGTACAGCAACACGAGTCGATCTTAAAAGCTGACCCAAGCTTACGGCTTAATCTAATCAAGTATTTTCATGATTTTTTGAATTAAAACCTTATTTAAGCAATTATACCTTTGACATCAACAAAAAACTAATAATTTTTTAACAGAATTTAGCTTGTTTAACTAAATTACTTGTCAAGTACTGCAAAGAGTTATTAAGCTTATTCGCACGTGTAAAGGTAGCATTGCTTCACCATTATTGCAGAAGTAAACTCAGCACGTTACATAAGCAACGAAAACCTACATTGCTGACTACTAAAAAACTATGAGCTTTGCTTGCTTGAGAGTATAAATAAAAATGTAAACACCGTTTAGACATAGCGATGTAAATAGGATGAGGAGATGCACCGTCAATGTGCTTTTACCAACGTCATTTCCGGGTTATAAAGCTAGCTTCTAAATGGTCTTCAGCAGTAAACAAAATATGATATCATCGTATTTAAAGTTAATACGATATCTTCCTCTAAACTCAACAATATAAAAAAATCGAAAAGGGCGCAGTGTCAAAAAGTGCATAAAGATCGAAAGAACACTGTGCATAAAGATCGAAAGAACACTGTGCATAAAGATCGGGAGAACACACACTCATATGCCAAAAATAAATATACTTGTCGAGTGTATATCCATTCGTTCATTTCCCTTTTGAGCTAATTTGCAACGAATAAAAAAAAAACAAGAATAAGCAACAACATAACTATTACAAATACTGCCTAAACCTTAAAACAAGTGAAACCTCCACCACGATTAAAACGAGTAAACCAGCCGAGCGAGCTAAACCCTAATATTCTCTTTCTCTATCCATAGCGCTGGTAAAACTTCACCCTAATTTCTTTCATTGAAAAACATCTAAAGTTTTTTTTAAATGAGCAAAAAAAACAAAAAAGTATAGATTTTATACAGCTTCTTCTCATGTATTCAAATAAAAAAAAATAGTTTTATTCTTAGCCTATGCAAACAGAGTTGGTAAAATCAACTCCTCCATGTTTAAAAACATTTCTACATCTTTCAGCAAAATTTTAAAAAATATAAATATTATCTATATTAACAGTATATGCAGTATAGGCTTCATGACTTTGAAGCAATGCAAAAAGAGTAGGTAGCAAAATAACTAAATGAAATCTACCCGTACATGTGCGTAACTTGTACGATATATCTGATCAGAAGTAGGCGCTAAGATGGCAAGATAAAGCAAAATCAATCAATCCCACTGACGTCAATGATTAAAGAAACACTGCATATGACCTCCACAACAAACAATTGTTTACAGAGAAATAAATAAAAGATTTAACGAAGAAATCGCATGTGACGATACGGGCAGAAATAAGAGAAGAATCATCCATTAAGAAAACACTACGATATGCCGCTTGGGCAATCGTGAAAACATTTTTAAAGTATTCATCTCAACTTATTCACACGCTTAAAAAATATAAATTTGTAAACCACTTAAATCACTATACATTTCCGTACTTATCAATTCTTTTTTACAAAACTTATTTTGATTCAAGAATCGGAAATAGACATTTCCAAACGTTCCATTTCAAAGTATGTTTCCGTTGACATTATTTCGATTCGTGTTTTTAAAGCTAACTTGGTGAACATGTCAGAGAAGTCTTGCAAATATGTTAACAAAAATTTTACAACATCGAACACGCCAGCGCTAGGAATTTTAACGCAATAATAAACAAAGCAATTTTTGATTGGCTGGGAAAACGATTTTTGATTTTGTGGTTTACGCTGCCTTTGCTGTTCAGGAGGAAGTTATATGCTGTTTCCCGTCTAATAAATGAGAACCAAAGTAGGCTGACCGTTTCAGAAAGCGGACATTTGAGTGTTTCTCAAAAAAAAATTCTAACGGTGTGAGTACCACCACCACCAACAAGAAATAGACATAAATTTTTAAGGGAAATATTACTATATATTTCTTTTTCTGAGATCATGCTTGTTACCATAAGACTGTGAAAACAGAAATTTCATGAAATCCCTAAGCGAAAGAATTAGTGATTTCACGAATTTTCGGACAATTTTATTGAGTCTTACAGTAACTAATACTGTATACTTAAACAGTGGTGTTTGTAACCCTGCAGCGACATCTATCCACTGAAGCCAAACAAGCCTTTTTAAAATAAGTTTAAAAAAAGAAAGTAACACAACGTTACAAGAATAAACAGCCATATATTATATTGTAACACATAAAATATAATTGTTTCATGATAAAATATCATAAGCCTAAAAACGCTCATCGTATGTCAAACGAAAAAAATTAAAACACATTTTGCACAAAGTTAACCACAGACCACTAACTTCTTATCACGAAAATAACTTCTTTATAGACAACCCAAGGCAGGGTTACCATTTCCTGCTTATTTTGAAAATTTGCCTCACTTTAATAAACATTGTCTAAGATAATCTTAATGTATTATTTTCTAAAAAATGTGCTTATTTTGGAGTTACTGCAGGTGCTTGGCTTTCATTAATATTGCTTTAGCTTCCAATAGCTTTTCTAAAAAAAGGGGCTTATTATACTGGCGAAGTCAAGTAAGGACACAAAAATTAGAAATACAAGTCTTCCCTTCATGTTTTAAGAAAAAAACATTTTTTTGGTAAAAGATCAAATGAAGACCTTTTTTTTGATCTTTACGAGGCGTTGACATTGACGGTAAAAACAATTTCTAAACAATTATACTGTAGCTCACTAGTTTTAAAGCCTACTTACTTTGGATAATTACTTTGGATAATAAGGTACGCATTTTTTTTTATCACTTTAAATAGTAAGATATTGGATTTCCATTTTGTTAGACTAAGAGACCAGTTTTGGTAAGTTTACACCATATCCAAGAGTCTGATTTTAGGGATCGGCAATCTAAACCATTCAAAGAGCAATTTGTACTTGTGTCCCACAGAAAATGAGACCACGGCTGCCAAAGCTTGGGTTTTTCGCCAAAATTTGGAGTTTTTATTTTGGGTCATTGGGTTTTTCTAATGCATAATCTTATTTCTTAAGTTTTTTGACAATTCCGCGACAGTTCAATAGTTCTGTTAAGCCATAACCTATTGAATTGCTACTGAAATTCTTTGCTGAAGAAAACGAGGTCATTAAAAGTTTAGCTAGATTTGATTTAGATTGGCAATTTATTTCTGTTTTGTGTATGCTAATTTTATTTAGTTATATTAGAGTTAGGTAGATCTTGTAGATTTACGGCCTTCAAAACTTAAAATATGATGTATAACCGGATTTCGTAATTAACCTAACAATTATGACACATTTGTCAACTTATATAGAACAAATAATTTGGTAGTTTTTTCACTTGCTCTCCGACATTAAAATATTGCCAACTCAGCACTTTTTATTACGGTGAGAGTTTAGAGTCTAAAGTCTAAACCTAACTCTCACCATAAGAAAAAAAAAATGTTGAATCAGCAAAAGTTGCAATGTCGGAAAACAATTGAAAAAGCGTTTTCTTTAATGATTCTGATGTCGATTCGGAGTCGCCGCAGACATGCTGGAATCGAAGTATTTCTTTTTAGATGTTCTGGAGTCGGAGTAGTAAAATTTTGATTTGGTAAAGTTGGAGTCGTGAAACTTCAACTCCACCATCTTGCTCAATACTACTTAGAACGAATTCATAAAACGGATAACAACGCCTTATTAACAGCGACAAAAAAAAAAGACAAAGAATTATTTAAGAATGAAAACTTATGTATATGTAAAAGGGCGAATAATCATTTGATAAAAAAACAAGCGAGAATTACAATTTTGCTAATATTGCTGACAGAAACAATTCAATCTCCTTATTGTTGTTGCTTCTCCTCCAAGGATACCTTGGAGTGGCCATCTCTTAATTCTTTGAAGAAGCCAATCTAGATTCCCCCTATAAAATTACCTCTGCTACTTTAAAGGCTTTTTCCACAGATTAGTGGTGTTTCAGGCCGGAAAGCAGACGCTTTAATTACTAAACCTTTATCCACTCAAAGCACTGCGCAAAGATTTAAAATTAAAAAAAGTTCAAGGGCAATTAGTTGACGAATTTGATAATTTTTCTTCAATGTATGGCTGGGGGCAAGCGTTTGTCAACCGAGGATCGTGACCCAGCCACGGGGGTCGCAGCGATAGTTTTAACTTTATACAATATTTTACAAACCTATATCTACATTAAACAGAACAAGAAGGAAATTGTAGGCTGAATAAAAATTGTAAAAAGAGTTACAAACTGGAAAAGACGACAAAAAGGTTGAGAAACACTGCTGCAGGTTATTGTCTCCAGTAATTGAAATGATGTAACATGAATTAACTTGTGTTCGCGCATTGATTATGGCTAAAATAGTGGCTGCGCATGCCTTTCTGCAACTTTTTTAAAAACGTGTGCCACAAGTGTCGATCTCAGCTAAAAACATAACAAATTTGATGACTTTGGAGGTAGAAAGTTAATTAAATACTCATTTATTTCTCAAAGCAAGAGAAAGCGCCGCAGGTTGCCGAGTTATGGTCCAAGCCAGTGGTTTTCAACCGGGGACCCTAAGGGTTCCGGTTGAAAACCACTGGCTTGGACCATAACTAGGGTTCCCTAGGGTTCCGTCAAAACAGTTCAGGGGTTCCGCAGGTTGTCTGTGGAAGATGAACTCCGCGTGTGCCTATCAAAAACACGACCCTATTTTAAAGAGTTTGGCAAGAAACATTACGCTCAAGTTTTTCATTGAATTTTTTACGAGAATAAATGTAATTTTTTACAGTTTGTATTAATAATTTCAGAGATCGATTCCGAGTGAAGACCTTTTTTTTTTAGAGAACACCCTGATTTTGGGATGAAAATAGGTGTTTTTAGCCGGTTACGGCCCGCAAACTCAAATAATTTTGAAAAGTGGCCCACAAGAGTGCAGAAGTTGGACCACTCCGGCATAAGACAATCAAATTACCGCACAGGGGCTTCTCAAGCCTCTGGAATTTTTCAGTGGTGTTCCGCTCCACCAAAAAGGTTGAAAACCACTGGTCTAAGCCAGTGGTTCTCAACAGGGGGGGAATTCCCCACAAAGGGGAATTTTGTGTTTTCAAGGGGGGAATTCTTTAAAATGTAATTGAACGTTTTAGAGTTAACGGTAATGGTTTATAGACTATCTATATCAGTGGGTTCCCAACCGGGGGTCTCTGGGAGAAAAAACAGCAAAATTGGAAATAAAATCGAAGTGAAGACCTTTTTTTTTTTTTTTTAGAGATCACCATGTTTTTGAGAGAAAAGAGTGGATTTTATTTCCTTTTTTCTTTAAGGGGTCCACAACTTTCAGGAAAATCTCAAAAGGGTCCATGACATTAAAAAGGTTGGGAACCACTGGTCTAAGCTAACATTAAACAATTTAATCAAAACATAAAAAGTACACTGCGATTAATGTATGCTCTATTGTCAATAATGCGTTTGATACTTCGTTTGGTACTCTAACCCTTCGACATTTCCTAGAGTTCCCCGAACAAAATATTGATGAACAAAAAAGCATTTAAATTACCAACGTTCGGTTAATTCGTATGAGAACTTATTACTTAAGAAAAACTCTTAGCCGAGTTTGCAGACTGTTTCCTGTTTAAGTTATGTGTGAAAAATCTCTATTCATTCTTCGAGTTTGTTTACTTTTTGGTTTTTTTTTTTGGTTTTTTTTGGATAAAAACAGATGTACGTGACGAAACAGGAAATTTCAAAACAAAGCGCTTGACTACGGATGACAAAAGTCAGCTGCATTCCCGACTTAGCTAAAAGGAAAAAACCATTGATTGTCTTTTTTTCTGTAAACTGACCTTGTCTAAGTTGGGAGTCTAGATTTATCGATTAAGAGATGGTTTTGCAAAAACAGGAAAAAAAGGTACCTATTTAAGTCGGAAGTAATCGAAATCTGCATTAATTAGAAAATAATGGTTTTAACCAAAGAAAAATGAAGTTTTTTAAAAACAATTTTAAATACAATTTTTTTCAAGATGGTTTAATGTTTCTATAAACCAAAAACGTTCTACATCGGGTGAAACGATATTTCTGTTTGCTAGGGAAGAAACAGATACATAACAAATATACTTATTTCTTTTAAAAGTTTAAGTTTAAAAATGCACAACTATAATGATTTTCATGTTTTTATTAAACTCGAACTTGAACTTTCCAAAGTTCTTTGAAACATCCATAACGATATCAAATCAAAGAGCAAATAAAAAGAAGTTTCTCGAACACAATGACAGTTTTGATTAATTGATCAATGAAATTTGATTGTTAATATTTACTTACCACTTTCGGCCTGATCACCTTTCTTTGCTGGTGCGTTCCCCATTAGATTTGGGCGTGACAGTTTAGAATCAATTACAGTTAAAAAATGATTTATTAATATTAACAAATCACCATTTATTTTAATCTTATTTCGTTTCTATACCTGCAATTTTTTACAAAACAACATTATTAATAAACTTTATATTTGCTTGAAAAAAGGCAATTCAATCAGAAATTCGTTGCATCTTGAAACTTCTAAATGCTTCGGTTTTTCTCTCTAGCTCTCTAGCTTCAATGTACACTGATCTTAAAATAGCGCATTTTTCGATAATCTCTGTGTAAAATGGTAAAAGATAAATTGCTGAAAAGAAAAAAAGAAACAAGACATGACGCGTACACAATCGATTGATTTAACAAACGCGAGTTGGTAGGTTTCGCTTTTCGTAGTGGTTACTTTTAGATGATATAAAAGGAAGGCATTGGATACTTTATGAACAAACAGCATCATAAAAATTAGGAGCAGCCAGCAAGCTCTTAAATAATGCATGAGGGATTTTGCCTATTTACAGCGACTTCACATTCGCCTGCTTAATTTAATCAATAAAAATTAAATCAACTTCGTACCATTATCATCTTATGTAACTAGCAGCAACTTTACTTCAATATTTTCTCAATACTTTAAAAGTGGCCATTGATCAATGTTTACAATTGAAACTCACTGAATGAAAGGCAAATTTCTAACCAAAATCAAAGAATTTTTTAAAAGAATTTTGAGAAAAGCTACTCAACCTTTTAAATTCGTATAAATCTACTGTGTGTCGTTTCTGTTTGCGCCACTGATAAAAGAGTGAAGACATTTGGCCTGAATAAACAACACGAGATTACCGAGGTTTTGTTGTATAACTGTAGAAACCTAGATGAATACTAACGAAAAAACGAAGGTAGAAGAAGGCGGCAAATCAATGAAGTACCTGAAACAGTAGTAATTGCCAAAGCCCCGAGCGGTTTTAAAGATTAAACATTTTAATTACCAAATGCATTGTCTTGAAACTGGAGAGAAAACGTTTTTCTAGCCATTTCACCGCACCTATGGGTGTTGATTTTGATAGCAACCTTACAACATCATACGAGTTTTGCTTTATTGCTGGGTTTTATTTTATTCTTATTGCTGGCCCACTTGGGAAGAAGGCTCAGAAAAAGTATATGTTCGGCTTTGAAAAATTTTCGCTCGCTCATTTTTGAGAATAAAGAAGTGGTTTGTGGTACAAAATTTGAAAATAGCCAGCAAAATAACCTGCAATCAAAAAGGATGTGTTGCCTGCTGCGCAATGTAGTTTATAATTTTTTGTGCTACTGTGATAGTCGGTACGTAGGCCGCACATCTCAACAAATACAGGACAGAATTCATCATCATGTGCCAAAATTTATTAGACTGACCAAATTCCAAACTCTCGAAACACCTCCACTTGTTCTGGCTAATCTTCAACCCCAGTCATGTTTGGTGAATCCGCGGGTCAACATCTTTTAGATAACCCTTGTGGGCCAAAAATTATAGTAATAAAAATTTACTATACTTTCATTTGACTGTTTATCTTTTCATTTATCTGCTTTAAAAGCCGTTTATATCAAATTATGCAAGCCAAATTTATGCTGCCAAAAAGAGTTGGTTTACAACTTGAAAATCTTGCGCTGATTATGCGCTTTGACGCCTTTCTCAAACATCCAATCATCTTCGTTCAGCTTTATTAGACAATCAATTGGATTTTTCTTCATTCCGACGTTTATCTCTTGACGAGTGTCGGACGCATAGCCGTACCAGCCCAAAAAATTTTGGGGGGGCAATGAAGTTTTGCCCAAATTTTGTGACGTTTGCCCAAATCATGATTTTATAGTACATTTCGGATGTGACAAAAAAATTGTCTGAGATTCTCAGACGAAAAACTAATTTTGTCCTAAAATCATGGTGATCTCTAAAAAAAAAAAAAAAGGTCTTCACCTAAATTTGGGTTATTATTTTTTGCAGTTCCTCATCGTCACCTCTTTAAATTTCCTGACTTTGCCCAAATTTTTCATATCGCTCCCTGAAAAATTATGGTTTTGCCCGAATATTTTCTTCTCACTGCCCAAAAAATCTTAATTTTGCCCAAATCTTCGAAACTTGGGGGGACAGTTGCCCCCCCTGCCCCCCCGGCAGGTACGGCTATGGTCGGACGAAAAGTTTTGAGATGAGTTTTTTTTTTTGGCGATTTGGGAATAAAGGTTTTTTAAATTTAAGTATGACTTTATTGGACAAAAAAGTCTCAGGTCTAGAATCTAGGCCTGGAAACAATAACGCCATTAAAACTTACTTAAACAAGAGAGAGAAATTTCTGGAAATAATTAAATCTCACTTTTTTTTGTACTTCATATACTGTACTACATTACCGTAGCAAATAAAATCACTAGTAAAAAATTATTTTCTACTTCTATTCTAAAAAACTTTTAACATATAAAACAAAAACTATTAATCCTAAATTGATCTAATCTTGATATGCCTGTTACAAAAAGATCTCAAATCAGCATAAAAACACAAAAAATACATGCAGCTAAATAAAACAACTGAAGTACAACCGACCTAAGTCTTAACCAAAGGAAATATACTAATAGTAAAGTGAAAAAAGTGTATACAACTACAGTATGCTACAGATGCAGCTATAAGTGATGATTGCAAAAAGAAATAATGCATGATACATTGACAAAGTAACCCAAAAGTAATAACCAGCAAGAACCATTATTAGCTAAGCTGTAAATATAGTACTTATAACCATAACTTCAAATGATAAATATAAAAATAAACATATTATTGGAAAATGATGCCACATAAAAATGTTGAGCGCAGTGCCCAAATATTGAAGCAATAAAATTTTGAATACCAAATTTAAATAAAAATTCGGAGCAGTTCATGGTTGTAGTATAGAAAAGTCAAATTATACTAATTCAAAATTCTTATTAAAATTGATGTTGGCTTTACTTGGTACTATTTAGATGTATCACATTCAATAAGCAAAAAAAGACAAGGTTTGATTAATCACTGTACACAATAAGATAATACAGGGTGTTCAGAAAGTCACTGTGCACTTTTTTAATAATTTTTATATTTCGGATTTTAATTCATTATTATTCATATTATAACCCTAATATGGTTGTAACAACTGAAGAACGTTTATGGCTCGTCAAACACGTATTCTGAGAGGGTGATAGATACACAGATGTAGTGCAACAGCGGTTTGCTGAAAAATTCCCAGATAAACCTGTTCTGCATCACAATGCAGTTTGTAACCTTGTTGATAAGTTTTGGCATTTAGTTAATTTCAAGCGAGCAACTGACAGCAGTGTTTAGAAACAAAATAAGAAGGGTCCAAGCCTGTATTGATGTTAAGGGGGGTCACTTTCAACATAATTTATAATTGTCATTCATATTTACCTCCTGTATTCTATATTGAAACATGTATGTTAATAAATATGTAAGTGCACAGTGACTTTCCAAACACCCTGTATCATAAGAGGTAATCAAAATAAAACCAATAAAACTAAGTAAAATCAATTGATGCAAAAAGCTTGATTTAAGTACTGTTACAGCTTAAAAAATTAATTTTTGTCCGACAAAAAATATTGTTTTTTGATGAAATTTTTTAACTTTTTAATTATTATTTATTTTACAGCTCACTTATTAAGAATTGCAACTATAAAAAACTCTAAAAACATTCTCCTACAGACTATTTGAAATTGTTGTTTCATCAGAAGATCTTTAATCTATTTAAAAAAGATTCCTTTAATGAACCAACAAGCCAAAACATTTAAAAGAGTGTTTTTATAATTTTCATAGTTTATTGTTCCATAGTTGTAATTTTTGAAAGTGTGCTGAAAATAAAATAATAATTCTTCTGAAACATACTTTTTTGAGCACTCTCCTGTGAAGGTCAGCTTCCAGTTATAATAATTTCTTATCAGGTAGAGACCTATTTTCACTTTTGAACATTAGAAATCCCTATCATCTATTAAAATTTTACACCTTTGTTCTTACTCAATGTAATGATAGTCGATTTAATATGATTTGATATTTACATTGTGTGTTAATAGCCAGTTTTATTATTGGTTAAAAGCATCATTGTTTCAAATATTTATCCTCTAAACTTACAGAGAATCTTGAAGATGTTAAACTTAGAGCAATCATCCAGTGATTACCCCAACTTGTTTTCAGTAATGTTTCTGCTGCCTGGTCAAAGTTTATTTATTTGATTTTTTACCTTTTGTATAGGGACATCAAACTGTAATTTAGGTTTGCTCTATAAAACCAGAAAGCAGAAAAAAGTAAATTAAAGTACATTTTTAAAGACCTAAAAATACCAAAAAAAAAAGTTAAACCAAGACTGTATCAATAGCAGTTTTAAGAAAAAAAGCATTCCTACTTACTTGGCCAAGCTACTGCAACATTTCATATAATAAACAATAAGAACAAAAAAAATGCAAGCTTAAGATCTTTAACCAATAACTTTTAAAAAAATAGTATGATGCTGATAAACCTTTCTGATTATTTTTTATTAGATATAAATGTATGCTATATTCTTAAATACAAGTATCCCCAGAAAAACGTTAATTTTTACAATCAGAACATATACTTTTTTCTTTTTTTCTTTTATCTCTATATTTATCCTACTGACTCTCAGGAAAGCAACAGAGGTACTAATACGTAGGGAAAGCAATTACCTTGATCTGCTTTCAGAGATGCCAAGATATATTGCTGTTCACTTAAATTTTTTTATTTTGTTTTTTTATTTCTAAGAGATATGGCTGAAATTTAGAGCTGCTTGTTAAGATTACTAAGCAGGGGAAAGTGTCATTAAGTGTCTTTCTTAAGAATGCAGCAGAATGGTACAGGTGGGTTCAAATTGAGACCTTGTTGATCACAATTGCAGCACTCTAACCACTCGACCATGTTACCAAAACTGTTTAAATCAAAAATCAGAAATTCTGAAAACAGACGCTAACTTACTAATTCATGCTTGTGTAAAAACATAATACTTTGATATGCTATAGCAAAACAAATTAATAACTACACTACAGGCACACTGTTATAGCATTGCTGTTTAGCAGTGGTGCCAGATAAAATATCACACCAAAAAACCAATTTGACAAAGTTTCTATTACTATTACTAAATGTTTTTGAGTCTCTTTAAAAAGTCACCATAAATGATTTTTGTTTGTGAAACTAATCCAGATCCCACCTGTGGTTACTAATGCTTCTTGAAAAGATTCTTTTCCTCCTGGTTTCTTTTTTATTCCATTCTGATGCTGTAGGGGGGATTTCAGTTAGTTTCACTGAAAAAAATTCCTTATAGTAACTTCTTGAAATAAACCAATTTTTTTGTTTGGCTATCAAACAATGGCATTGTAGTTCTTTTTGGTATTTAAAGTAAGACTAATCTTGTAAAAATTAATATTTTTTTAACTGCAGTTGTTAATACTTTTTAGTGAATCACATTTAACAGTGTTTCAGTTCCTGAATTAGTATTTACAAACACACAAAGAATTGCAACACTTAAAAGTAGCTATAATAAGCTAATTACTTTTATTTAACCATACTTTAACTTTGAGTAGCTTCAAAACTACATACTATACAGAGATTAAATGTATTATTTGCCTTGATGGTAAGAGGTCAAATTACCCCTGTGTGTGCAATTTCTCGATCAGTTGAATATATTGCAGGCCAAAAGTGATTTTGGTTATATTCGTTAAAGTAGTGGCAGAGTTAGGATTGATTCCCTATACTTATCTTTCTATAGTAAATATATAAACGTTTTAATTATTTAGCAATTTTCCATCAATAAACATTTTTATATGGTTTAAGATGGAACATGTCAGTAAAAACTTTCTCAGATTTTTATAGTCAAATGTATACTGAAAAAAATTAGAATAAAAAAAAATTGAACAATTGACTACCGGTATCAGTTTAAGCACTTGTTCTATGGAATTGACAAAATTCAACTAATTTTAAGTCTTTTTCTTTGCCTGTTAGGTCTGTTAGGGTCGCGTTAGAAGTTATAAGATTAAGTCTCCACACATCACGATCTTTTCTTAACTTTTTGGTTTCACTCCGGCAAATCCCAAGCGATTCCAACCAAGATTTTCAATAGACTTAAAAAACTTTATTTTAGACAGACTTTTTAGAAAAAAACTGACTAGTTAGACGATATATCAGTTTTAAGATTAGTAATAACTACTGAAAAATATTATCGGTAATATTCATAATAATTAGTCGAAATAAAGACACGACACAAACATATTTTCGGAATAACGGTTGGCTGTAATCTTATAACAAAAGCATTCATTAAATCAATGAATACTATGAATCTATGAAAACTTCAAATAAATTTTTACGCTACTGGTAGGCTTCTTGGCTCGACTCTTCACGTGTAAGCAGAGTGATCAAATTAAAATAGCCAACGCGATTGCAGCAAACACAGATGCAGCAAAATTTTGCAAAACGCCGAAATTTTGTTGCCCAGTAGCACCAGTTAGCGGTAGTTGATGATTGTGAACTTATCTAATCTATCAAACTGTTGAAATGATTTCACTTGGTTTCGTAAAGGTTACGTAATGGTTCCACGAATGCGTTGTTCAAAAAGATTATATGCGTCCGGTAGCTGACGATCGATCGGTTTTTCAGTCAACTCCTCAAGTTGACATGTATTCGGAAGATATACAGGGCGTTCATAAACTATCGTTATAATTTTCAAAGTTTGTCAAAATTTTATTTTTTGAAATATTTTCATTTGATTTGTGTTATAGTGAAGGAAAATGCTTCAAGCTTTTTTTTTCTTAACAGGTATTTGTGGAAATAATTAGGTTTAAAATTACTATTTATTTAGTGATTAAGCAGAGTATTTTTGAATTCAGTACGATTCTATAAAACCGGTGTAAACCAGCTGAATCGGCCACTGCTTAGCACTGCTTCGAAATCTTCTATTTGTGGTAACGACGTAGTTGCTACAATCTCATTTCTGTCGTACCCGTCATACAGTACCGTCGTACCACCGTAACCAATCCATGATTTCTCGCGGGTTATCTCTAAGAGGAAGTCATTTATCATAGCTTCAATGGTAGATTTTTTCATTTTCTCTCCTAAAGTGGGGTTGAATTATCCCTAAAGCTAAAGCTGAAGCTAAAGCTTTAGGTCCACCAAAAATATAAGTAAAATAGTAAAGTGATTTATTTTAAAGATGCTATAAATTTTGTTGTTCTATTATTGTGCCAAAAAAATTCATTTAAAATTTTTTAAAAAAATAATTCCTAATTGTTAAAATCGAGCAGCAAGAAAAAAATAGTGCTTACTCACTTATTGCTTTTTTTGGGGAAAAGATTTTAAAATTAAAATTTCTTAAAAGGTTTTTTTTCAATTAGATCATAATTTGTTTGTAAATTTTTGGTAAAATTCTGATTGCTAGCTTAATTTAATTTACAATTTACCAATTGCTTAAAATATAAATATTCTAGGCACGGCAGCGTGTGTAGATAGTTATTCCACAAATAATTGAACACTTTCTTTGATTTGTTTATTCTTATTTAAAAGAAATTGAAAGAACACATATTTACAACCAAAATAACACACATCATTACAGTTATATCTTATTATCATTTTTTATATCCACCACTTATTACTTCCTCGTTTCCAGTGTTGCCCTTCCATTTATAGTTATTCTATAAGAACTTGTAGTGATCTATATAGGATCACTACAGACTTCCCCTCCTGACAAAATTTTGCAATTTATATGATAATGTATGTGTTATAACATGGTAACATGGGATGTGTTATAACAATATTTACAAAATATCATACAGCAATTAGCATTGATGCAATATAACGAACTTATTCTATATTAACAACACAGTCCCGCAGCCTTTGGGGAAAAACAGTTTTTCTGCGAGGACGTGGCTGTGGTGGCGACAAGATGGAGCTTTGAGTAGTGTCTGGAATAGGTTCAGTTTCAGGTGTTAAGTTAGAAATATTATGAATAAAGCCGGGTTTTACATTGTTAATGCCAACTGAGATTAATTTGCCACGCTTAATAACTTTGAAAACGTCATTATTGCGGTCTATAACCAGGTATGGGCCGGAGTAGGCGGGACATAAATTTGGGTGAATTGGATCGTTTTTAATAAATATGTGGGTACAATCGTTTAATGTTTTTGGAAGAAAAATTGATTTTTTTTTGTTCCACTCTCGTTGAGGTGGGATGTAATGATTCTGTGAAAGCGCGCATGCTGTTGATTATATCTGAAGAGGAAGCATTCTGGTTCTCATGTGTGGGAGAAATAAGATCACCGGGGAGTCGTAAACATTGTCCGAATAATAATTCTGCAGAACTGCCTTGTAAATCTTCTTTAAACATGGTATTAAGTGAAAGAATGATGGAAGATAAATGAAAAGCCCAATTAGCTGAATCTAGTTTTGCAGTTAGTGCCGTTTTAATAGTTCTGATAGCTCTTTCAACAAGTCCATTTGATTCTGGATAACGTACACTGCTGATTCTGTGAGTTGCTCCGAGAAATTTACAATAATCTTTAAAGGTATGTGATGTAAATTGGCTTCCTGCATCAGAGTGAATTTCTACAGGTGCACCAAATGTTTGAACATGAAGATTTAAATTTTGAATGACTGAGGCAATAGACATATCTGGCATTGGAAAGGCTTCAGTCCATCTTGTGAATGGATCAATACAAACCAAAACATGTGTATAGCCATTTGAGCTGGGAAATGGTCCAGCTATGTCAATGTTAATGCGTTCGAAACGAGCATTTGGCATAGGTATTGATGTGATTTGTTTAACAATGTGTCGGTTTGTTTTCGTTCGTTGACAATTGATGCAAGCATGAACAAAATTACGAATTTTCGATTTCATATTCTTAAAAAGAAATCTGGCACATATGAAACGTTGAGTGGCCTTTATGCCTAAATGATTCATGTTATGGTAATATGATATTATCGTCTGTTCCAAACTAGGAGGAATTAGTATGTGGTCATGTGGTAAACTGGTATCAATTAAAATGCAGAAATTAGTTTTAGGTACGGACACAGATTTGATATTGATGGATGAGTCAGTAGGAAATGAAAAGGAATCTGATTGAGACTCATGTTGCTGAGCGTCAGCAATTGATTCCAGAGAAATAGGCATAGGTTCTTCAAAAATGTTGGCTACAATAACTCGGGATAGGCAATCAGCCACAATATTGTTTCTGCCTGGCAAATGTTGAATATTAAAATCAAATTGACTGAGATAAGACAATTGACGCACTTGCCTAGGAGAGTGATTTTCAGAAGGTTTTGCAAAACTGTTAACTAAAGGTTTATTATCTGTGAAGATTACAAAGGGTTTATCAAGTAGCATATATTCAAAATATTTAACGTTAGAGTAAACACTAAGAAGTTCGAGGTCATAGGTTGAGTAATGTTTTTGAGCATCTGTTAGTGATTTGGAATACAAACTGAAACTTCGATTTTGTCGTCATAAATTTGTTCAAGTACACTACCAAGAGAGGTAGCAGATGCATCTGTTTTTAATTGTACTTTAGCATAAGCTTTAGGATGAGCCAAATAAGCAAGATTGGCAATAATTTCTTTTACTTTCTTAAAGGCTTGCAGTGCATTGCAATTCAATGATATTTTTGTTTCGTTTTTTATTTTACCTTTGAGATAATCTTGTAATGAAGAAAGTAATTCAGCTGCATTTTCAGTTCAGTTCAGTTTAGTTTTCTTTTATTTCTGCTCCGCCACATGAACAAAATAACAAAATGTTGAAAAGTTTGTGTGTTGTTAAAGACGGGGTTAGAAAAAGGAAGAAGCAACAAAACGAGTTGACGTTGTGTCTTGCTAATTAGCGATGAAAGGTGTGACTTGTTGTTTAATATAGAAGCAAGGTTGCTTCACCTCATTATAAAATTGTTTAAAAAAATAGAAAGAGAAAAAGAAAAAAAAAAAAGTATAGGACCGAGGTTATTTGCTTAATAAAACACTGCTATGGGGGCGGTGCAATGGTGGGACCATAGCAGAGTTCGACTGGATGAATATGATCAGTCCTTAAAAATATGTAAATGACTTTCAATGAAACGACGTTGATAATTAACTAGACCAAAAAATTGACGTAATTCTTTGATGTTTACAGGTTCAGGAAAGTTTTTGACAGCTGCAATTTTTTCATCAGATGCAGTTATGCCACTGGCATTTAATTTGTATCCAAGTACATTAAGTTGAGAAGCACCAAATACACATTTGTTCATGTTTAATGTTAATCCATAAGAATTGAGTCTATTAGCAATTTCTAAAAGATGTTTTTTGTGTTCAAGCTCATTTTTGGAAAATATAATAATGTCATCAATGTAAGCAAAACAAAAAGTATCAGTATTTTGTAGAACATGATTGATAAAACGTTGGAAGCTGCTGCTCGCATAAGTTAAACCTTGTGGAAGTTTATTGTACATGAAGTTACCACGATGAGTGCAAAAAGCCGTAAATTGTCTATCAGTGGGGCGGACATCCAGTTGCCAAAAAGCACTTTTTAAATCTAAAGAAGAAAAAATGGTTGCGCCATGAATGTTAACCTTGGTAATGGATAATTTTGTTTTTTGCAACGTTTATTGATAAGTCTGTAATCATGTACCAACCTAAAGGAACCATTCTTCTTTTTAACTAAATGTACTGGTGAGGCCCAAGGGCTGGTAGTTGAACTAATAGGGTGGAGTGAAAATAATTTTTTTTTTGAAATTGAAAAAAGTGTAGTTCTAAAAACCTGCCAAACAGGTAAAATCTACAAAAAAAATTGGTTTTGGCGAGTTGCTACCTTTGGGGGGCTAGCAACCCCCCAAAATGTGTTTTGAGGGGGAAAATTTTCTAAAAATGTCGTAACTCAGTAACCGCTTATCGTAGAGGCATGATTTACGGCTCAAAATTTGCAGAATCATCATGTTTCTATATGTGCTAAGAGAAAGTTTTTGTCTATTTCCACAAGAAAAAAAGTTATGATAGAAAAACTGTTTAATTAGTTTATTTGTTTGTACTTAACTAATAGTTATCTGAAAAGTTATTATTATTTTTTGCAGGTATATTGTTAAGTAATTGTGTAAATCAAAGCTTTGGCCAAACTGCGAAGTAGTAAAACATGAAAAGACGGAGTTCAACTTCTGTAAAGAAGATTTTACATAGTGGACACACTTTCTCTACCCGTGATAGTTTTCCACCAGGAGTATTGCCTACCAAGCGACATGTAATAGAACGCATTCTTCATTTGAAAAACTTTCGAACCTACAATGCTGCAAATGACATTGCCAGAGAAATTTATGACAGATGGGTATGGTGCAACGTATATCCCATTCATCTGTACACCATTTCGAAAAAAGTTCAAAGTTTTGTGAATTGTTTCAGTGCACTTGTCATTGTTTCAGTGATCGCTGGTCAAAGAAAAAACGAGGAGAAGCATTTTTACAAAAGGAAAAAGAGTTTATGTCAACTATTGATGAAATATTTGATGTTTTTTGTGCTGACGATAAGCAGCGCAGAATTTTGGAGAAACAACATGGTTTGAAAATGACAGATGATGATTATGCTTTTTATAAAGATCAAACTAGTAAGCGAGTTGGAAAATGTGTGGATGTTGTGGTTCCTTCAACATCAGCTGACATACAGTTTTTGAGGCGCTCTCGACCCTTACAACCTCATCCAGAACCACTAACATGTTCTTCCGTTACATCAGTTACATCAGTGCCTGAGTCAGCTTTGGATTATCTGTCAGATTCTAGTTCAACCAACACAGACCAAACGCAATCTTCTGCTGCTTCTGAATTTGTTTCTCAATCAATGCCATCTGAAAATCAGAATCGAATGATTTGGTCAAACCTTGCAAGGATGAATGAGCGTTTTCAGATATCCGACAGAGCTGCTGCTGCGATCGCTAATAGTGTGATGCAAGATTTGGGTCTAATTACTGATGATGACAAGACATACGTTATTGATCGTAGCAAGCTTCGAAGAGAGGGAGAACGAAGCCGTGCTGAAATTAGGAAAAAGGAGCAAGAAAATTTCAAGTTAGTGAATGCCATATACTTTGATGGGCGCAAAGATGCAACACAGGTCACCATGCAAGGGCCAAATGACAAGTTTTACAGGTCTGTGCAACTTGAAGATCACTATACAATGGTTGGGCAGCCTGGTGAATACTATCTTTCTCATTTTTCCACAGAGGATGGCAAAGGAAGAACCATAGCACAAAAGATCTTTAACACCATTGCCAACACCGAATTACATGACAAGCTTACAGTAGTTGGCACTGATGGAACTGCAGCAATGACAGGCAAGTTCAATGGTTGCATTTGTAAGTTGGAAGAACTATTGAACAAGCCACTACAATGGGTAATTTGCCTACTACATACCAATGAACTACCCTTGCGCCATGTCTTTACTATGCTTGATGGAACCACCAATAGTCCTGACACATTTGCAGGACCAATTGGGAAGTGTTTAACTGGAGATGTTTCAAGTTGGCCGGTTGCTGCTAATTTTAAGTCAATTTCAAACCCTCAGTTTGTACAGTTGCCAGAATCAGTTGTTAATGATCTGAGTACTGATCAACACTATGCTTACAAGATATGTTCAGCAATAATCATGGGAGTTGTCGACAGCGACTTGCAATATTTAAAAGTAGGTCCCATTGTGCATTCACGCTGGCTAACTCTGGGCTGTCGAATCCTCAGATATTATGTTTCGGTGGATGAACCCTCCTCAAACTTGGAAACTCTGACGAAGTTTTGTCTTCAAGTTTACTTTACAAGTTGGTTTGAAATTAAGTTAAATAGTCAACTAACTTGCGGATCTAGAAATTTTTTCAACTTGGTCCAACGAATTCTTCAGGTGCCTGATGAAGCTGTTCGGAAAACTGCTCTGAAAGTTGTGCAACGAGATGCATTTTTCGCACACCAGGAAAATGTCTTGATCGCCATGTTGGGTGACAACGATGAGGAGATACGAATGCGAGGAGTGAACAAAGTGCTTTCGATTCGTGGAAACTTGCCATCAACGGTTTCATTTGATAATCATGACTTGGTTGACAGTCGCAGTGAAGAATATTCTTTGGAAGGAGCAAAATATTATGATACCGCCTCAACTGTACGGCTGTTTAAACCGCCCACACTGGATCTAACAGTGAACTCGTACTACAAGATGGTGAATTTAACATCTTGCCATCAGCAGCCTCCGGTAATTGAACATTTAACTGATTTAGATATTGAACAATGCCGGATAAGACCACTGCAGCTCGACCACCCATGTTACAACCAATGTGTAGAGCGCCATGTCAAAATGGTAACAGAGGCTGCAGCACAAGTTGAAGGATTTGAGCGAAGAGATGGGTTGATCCGCCAGAAGATTAAATCTCGAAAACTTTTTAAAAAATTTGACACTAAAGTGCAATTCTGATGCGCTTCATTTTGCGTAGGGTATTTGGTGTACTCTAACTTGCTTTCTTATTTTTCTCTCACTCCTTAGGCAAAACAACCCAATATCAGCATCAACAGTTCGAAAGTAATGAGATGTAACAGATTTTCTTTAAATTACTGAAATACTAAACATTTTATGGGCAGTAAAGCTAGCACGTTCTGTACCTTATGAGTAGGCCTATTTAGGTACTTTGTCTGGTGACCAAAGTTATCCCAAATCATCTTGTTAATATTGTGATTGTCATAATTAGTCCTTATCAGTTAGACATATATCATTTCAAATGTTAGATCAAAGTTATTTCCATACAGCGCAATTTTCGAGTATTGAGCATAAAAAACGGTTTATCGATTATAACTTTTTTTCTTGTGGAAATAGACAAAAACTTTCTCTTAGCACATATAGAAACATGATGATTCTGCAAATTTTAAGCCATAAATCATGCCTCTACGATAAGCGGTTACCGAGTTACAACATTTTTTGTCAATTTTACCCCCCAAAAACACATTTTGGGGGGTTGCTAGCCCCCCAAAGGTAGCAACTCGCCAAAACCAATTTTTTTTAAAGTTTTAACCTATTTGGCAGGATTTAAGAACTACACTTTTTTCAAATTTTTTTTTCACTCCACCCTATTGAACTAATAATGTTTTTTTCGAGAATGTCATCTAATATTTTATTGAGAGCATTTGTTTTTTCTAAATTGAGTCTTCTCGGTCGAAAGGCTACTGGGGGTCTATCAACTTCTAATACATGTTCAAAAGGATGTTTCTTTTTTCCCACTTTAATTTGTCCAGATACAAGATGAGGAAACATGTTTAAAATATCTTCATATGAATTTATATTGTAGTCAATGCTGGGCAATGGAGTTAAAATATTTTCCTTTGTAGAATTTAAAATGTCAACTGTGCTTGCAGCTGTGTCAATTATAAAATTGTGCAATTTCAAAAAATCCAAACCAAGAATAGCATGTTTAATGTTTGCAACAATAAAAGAATGAGTAAACTGTTTATTAGGAAATTCCTGAAAATGTATTGTTAGTTCAATGACACCTGATTGTTGTATAGGATGACAATCAGCAGCAAATAATCTACAGGGATCTAGATTTGTCACACAAGTATATCTGTTAGAGGGAATCAGTGACTTAGGGCTAGCTGTATCAATAATAAATACAATGTTATTGTGTGTGTCAGTTAACTGAATATATTTGTCAGCAGATTCAGACAATGCATTGCTGACGTTGATAGTATTTATTTGCAAGTCATGATTTATTGAGGAGCATTGCCTTGTGACTTTAAATGTTTAGTCTTCATATAGCTATCAAAATGAGTGCAGCCTTGGACACAATATCTGGCAGTAGTTCCATATTTTTGGTGGTAAAAACACAGACCATTAAAAATCTTATCTCTACCTGGAATAGTGAGATTCGGACCTGGTGGTGGTCATAAAGTAGAAGAAAATGACAATAGTTGGGATGAAGTTGGGGGATGATTTTGAGGGTTTTGATTAAAAGACTTGGAGTGAGATCTATTGTGTGATGGGTAAGAAATGAGGTGTGGTAGTTTGGTGAGAAAGAATTTTACGCAGACCCAAAACTTCAGCTTTAAGAGAGGAAAATTCTTTTAACATAGCAGAAAAAACATCATCAGTGGAATTATCATTTTGTATTAGAGAATCAGCAATGGGAGCTAGTTCTTCAACAGATTTGAAAGGGAATGCAGCTAAAATGAATTGTATATTGTTAGGAAGCCTATTCATAAATTCAGTTTGTAAAAACCAATTTAATGTTTCATCTTGAGGGTCAATTGTTCCTAAAATGTTTTTTAAATCATATAGTAATTGTGTGGGAGAATAGTCTCCCAAAGGAGGAGCAGTGTGAAGCTGGGTTAATCTTTTGTGTAAAGGAAGACTGTATGCTTTTATTAAGGCAGCCTTGAGTGTAGTGTAGCTGTTGACACTATCTCTTGACATGCAAAGTGATGCTTTGTGAAAATGTTCAGAAGATAAACATTTTATCAATTCAAAATTTGTTCTTCAATTAGATGCTTTCCAAAATAATGTGCATTAAATGTTTGAAAAAACATGTCAATGTGAGAAGGATAAAATTGGAGTTGTGGAGAATTTTGAATTATTATAGTAGGTGGTTGAGTATTTTGCAATATAGATTGATGTACAACAGTAGATGATGATAAAGGTGTAGAAAAGACTTGAGAAGTAGTAGTAGGTAGAATTGAAGCTGAACTAACTGGAATTTCATCAGCACTTTGTGCTTGCAAATGGGTTTGTGTTGAAGAATTATTTTAAACCAAGGCTATACGATTATCATTCATATTAGATTTAAGACTTCGTAAAAAATATTGATTTGAATGCATAAATAATAATAATAACAAATAATTTTATAGACAACAATAATAATTTTAAGCAATAAGGTAATAATAATAATGTTCATACAAGTAGGGTTACCAACCGTCCCGGAATGGCCGGGACAGTCCCGGAATTGACTTCTGGCGTCCCTTGTCCCGGGCTGGGTCACTTTTGTCCCGGAATTTACTGACAGCTCTTTGGATTGTTTTGGGGCAACTTTTTGGGGCTCTGTCCTGCCTATTTTGGCAAAAATTCCGCCGGAAATCGAAGACAGATTTTATGTAAAAACTTCTTTTTCTCTTGTTTTTTCCGACATCACTAGTTTTCAGAGAAAAATAATGAAATCCGAGACTGATTTCAAGTGAGGACCTTTTCTTTTTTGAGAGATCACTATGAGTTTGGGACAAAAATCGAGGTGTTTCATTTGTTTGGCCTGCCAATATTTTTGATGAGCCAAAATGGCCCTCGGCTTAAAAAGGTTCAACGCCCCTGTATTAAGGTGTCCCGGAATGGCGAAACAAAAAGTTGGTAACCCTACATACAAGCAATTAGTAAAATTGTTTAAAAATTGTAAATAATGTTCTTTATAGATTGAATACAATGCTTGAGATAAGATAGTCTTTTAAAATAATTGGTATAGATTAATATGATCCAAGTCACTTTGTTAGTTGTTAGTTGTCAGTTGTCATCAATTGTAGATGTCTTGTTAATTGTCAGGGTCACCAATTGTAGATAGTTATTCCACAAATAATTGAACACTTTCTTTGATTTGTTTATTCTTATTTAAAAGAAATTGAAAGAACACATATTTACAACCAAAATAACACACATCATTACAGTTATATCTTATTATCATTTTTTATATCCACCACTTATTACTTCCTCGTTTCCAGTGTTGCCCTTCCATTTATAGTTATTCTATAAGAACTTGTAGTGATCTATATAGGATCACTACACGTGGTCGAGTGGTTAAAGCACCGGGCTCGTGACCAACACGGTCTCGGTTCAAAACCCACTCGCGCCATTCCGTTGTGTCCTTGGGAAAGACACTTTACGGTACATTCCCCTGCTTGGTGGTCGTGGCAAGCAGTTCTAAATTACAGTCATATCTCTATTAAATTACAAGCGGACAGCAATACCTTGGTATCTCCGGAAGCAGGTGGGGGTAATTGCCTACCCTATGTATTAGCGCCTATTTCGCTTTCCTGCGAGTCAGGAGGATAAATATAGAGATAATAAAAAATATATATGTGTATATATTCTAAAATAGACTAGACCTAGTTTCATGGCAATATCCCGCCGTACCGACAGTTTGATACGAACATGACGTTTCTTAAGAGTAAGAGTGTAAGCCTATCCACAGTGATGGTCTTACAAAAAAGGAAACCTGGTGCAGGAAAAGTAAAGGGGGCCACTATTTGGTGTACTAAAAAAAAAGGTAGCTGAAGCCAAACGGTCATACCCTATGACCGTTTTGCCCCAAACATATTGCTTTTAGAAATTAATATCTAGCGCGGTTATTAAAAATATTTTTTAAAAATTATAAACCTCGTTATAATTGTACATTGTCACACTTCACTGAACATCTAAAAACTTTTAAATTTAGACATCACTCGATCAACAGATTGACTTTACTTTTTATCAAATTTTACAACAAATCTCTGCCAAACACATTTTCATCAATACAACATCCGGGACAATTACAAAGTTGTCAATTTTAATTTCATAGTTTTAAACTAAATTAAAAAAATAAAAAAAGATAAAAAAAATAATGGAAACTTTGAAATTGCTAGAAATATAGCAGATGTCCGTTTTGCCCCGCATGATCGTTTTGCCCCGTCTTCCCCTACTTTTGATTAACTTAAAATTATGATAAGCCTGTACAAATTAATAAAATAATAGTAGATGCTACAAGCAAAACAGGACACTACTAAACTAAAATTGGAACTATAACTTTTAGGATGTTTCGAGATTAAATAAGAATAGTCAAAGATATATAAGAATACGATTCATCCTTGAGATTGTTTGCTGGAGTTCAAAATTTATGGCACTGACAAAAAAACCTTGAAACAAATTTTTCATTCTTTATCCAGTTGTGCAACTTTTCATTAAAAAATTTCATTGTTATGACATAATAAAATTTTTCTTTATCTTTTTGCATGTAAGAATGGCGCAATCTGGTTGCGATAAGTAGGCAGACCATATTTTCTTAGGGGCAAACCGGGACGGTTGTTTAATAGAAAAAAATTCGTCCCTAAAAAGTAGTGTTGTTCAACAAAAAAGCTCTTCACATCAAGTCAGTCTCGAATTTCTTGATTTTCGTCCCAAAAAAGAAGTGTTTTCTAAAAAAAAAGGTCTTCACTTTGAATCTGTCTTGGATGTCTGGCAAACCGGGAGGGACAAAGCCCTAAAAGCCGGGACGTATGGTGCGCCTAGCGATAGATGAAATCCAATACAGTTTACACCTTTTACCTTTTTCGAATTGTTACAATTTGCATCAACGCTACAAAGCTATTGTTGCTAGTATGCAGCTGAAATAACTGGGGACAAACTGCTTCATTAAGAGGGAGATATAGGAGTCGCAACATAGATCAAAACCAAGGAACTAAACCAAAACAAAATTTCAGAATGAAAAAGCCAATATATTTCGAAACATAGTTTTCAATTCTCTTTTTGATTGGTGCTTTTTCGATGTTGACTGTTAATATTTAAGCTCGTAATTGTAGATTATTATTTAGAATTTCCATTTCCAAAAAAGTTACTTCATGGAATTCTCACCTTAGTTTTTCGTGCTGCCTATTCGCCTAAGAGGTTACCATAAGTTATGCTTGATGAGGTCCATAAGACCGAAACAGGCTTGCCGCATAATAAATCGTCCGCTCTGTTAATTTGTATTAGTCGCTTTTTTACTGTTCCTATTTTGCTCATTGAAATTACATTTAATCGATTATATTTGTTATCTCTTTAGAACATTGGTTTTCAACTTTTTTACAGGCGTGGATCGTCTAAAAAGCGTAATTTTTCTTGCGGATCCCCATGTACATGAATGTACATAAGAAATTTTTTTAATGAAATAAAAAAAGGTTTACATTTACAAAAACACAATACTATCTAAATTTGTTTATTTAAGAGAATTACAAATTAATATGAAATTTGACTTTGATGATTTTCGAACAGAACTGGAAAGTTTGACCTTGTTTTGGAAAGACACACATGCATCTCTTCTTCAAGAGCTAGTAATTTTTCTCTTTTCTTACTTTTAATATTCATCATGGTGGAGAATCCTAATTTGCACAAGTATGACGCAAAAACTGCAGGAAAATACGCAGAGCCTTTTTTGAGATTGATGGATATTCTTTTGTAGTTAAAATCCAAAATGAGTCCAAATCAAGTTCAGTGCGTGTTGCGACCAAATCAATGACCTAGTTTCGTGACCTAGTTTACGGATGAATAATTAGGACGGTACACGTCATTCTAATCGGGACCACGTTTCACACGCATAAGATTCCTTTCATTCAGTGAAGTAGCAGGTTTGATTGCGCACGGAAATTTTGGCTCGCTCGTTTAATGAAGAAAGTTTCCGCTATCTTGAATAATTTGGTAAGTCACATCTTATTGGGTTTATGAATAGTTTTAATATATGACATTGCTTTAGGTGACCTATAAAATTTTTGAATCGCAACTATTGCATCGGCGTGTGTTTTCGTTTTTCTTTGCTCGTTGTTGGTGTGCTGGAGCAGGCAGCATAGTGCTTCGCATTTCTCGTCTTTTATATTAAATTATTTAGCTATTTATTCGCTGGTATAATAATTTCGCGCATTCGAAATTATTCATAGTCTCTTAGATTTAAGATAGCGGTAGTTGGGCCATTCGTCCCTCCCCCCCCCCTGTAGGTTTTGGAGCCTACAGTGTGCTTCATTCTAAATGTCCGGTCATTTGAAATACCTGCCAACTTTTCCTCTTCCGTCAAACTAAAATCCACGTTCAGAGATTCAACGAATGGATTTCTAATCCAATCACACTCTTCAAGCGATATAGAAGGAAAGTATTTATCCAATTCTTTAATTAAAGATTCCAGATGGTTCAGTGGCAAAATCTCAATTAAATTCGCTCTTTGAACTAAAATGGGAAACATTTCACAGTTGCCTCATCAAACATGCTTTTTCCAAATAATCAATTTCCTTTTGAACACATTAATTTTGTCTACTGAAGTTAAAATATTCTCTTTTTTTTTCTTGCATACTCATATTTAAATTATTCAGGTGCTGGAAGATGTCAGGTAAGTAGGCCAATTTTGAACACCAACTTTTTTCATTCAGAAACTTCACATATTCACACTTGTTGCTTGTAAAAAAATTCAACAATTCTTCTCTAAGCTTATAAAATCGAGATAGCATTCGTCCTCGAGAGAGCCATCTAACTTCAGTATGAAGTCGAAGAGTGACATGTTCAGCATCCATGCTTTCGTAAAGTTTAGTGAACTGCCGACATTTCACTGGCCTTGATTTTAAGTAGTTGACTATTTTGACCACCATATCAAGTACATCTTTTAGCTCTGGGACAATAGCTTTGGCAACTAAGGCTTCACGATGAAGAAAGCAGTGTGTTGTGAAAATATTTGGTTGGGATTGCTTTACCAATGTAACAAAATTTTTCACACTTGCAATCATTGAAGGACACCCATCTGTGCATATTCCAAAACACTTCTCCCATGTCGTGTGCCAGTGGTTCAAATACGAGGTAAGTGCATCATATATATCTTATCCTTTCATTGTTTCGGGCAATTCTTTGCAACATAAAAATTCTTTGACAATTGTATCATTTTCAATAAATCTAATAAAAGCAAGCAGCCGTGATTTTCCACTTATATCAATGCTTTCATCCACTTGAATAGCAAAAAAATCAACAGCTTTCAATTTCAACATAACTCTTTTTTTGATATCGATTGACATGTCCGTAATCCGCCTGCTTATTGTATTGTCACACAGAGGGATGTTCTTAATTTCAGCAGCAGCATCTACAAATCTTCGCAATTGTAACGCATGCTGGTAATATTAATGATTCAACAAATGTATGTGATTTCATCTGCTTGGCTACAATCTCTGCCATAGCAAAGCTTGCTTGGTTCGCTTTTTGGCTAATGTTGAACTTTCTTTTAAATGCACCAGCCTGTTTTGAAGTTGGTTGACTTGGCGTCGATCATGAACAATTGTCTTCAACTGCTGGGTGGGAGTGGAGTTAGTGGAATGCTCAATGTGGGTCTGAAGTCTTTTGAAAAGGCTTTCACCTTTCTGATTGTTGCTCTCCAGCTCTGTTACTTCGTTCTCATCTTGACTTTTTGCTTTATTGCTGTCCCTTTCAAACGGCAAAATAAGGTGATAGCAGTTTTCACAAAACCTTCTTCGCTGTTACTTCATCAGCATAATGTTCATTATAAATCAATAAATTTGGATTTGAAGATAACGTAGCAAATTGACCACTTCATGTTGTCGTCTTTGTTGTACACTGTTTTTTACGGCACAAAGTAAGTCTTCCGCAAGGCTCGACTTTCTCTTCTCCAACTCTACAAATAAAAATTGAAAACCCCTTCGGCAGTCAAAAGCGCTGCATTTTTACGACATAAAGCTTCGACCGCAAGTTTTAATGGTTTAAGAGCGCATTTTAGCTCATTGAGTAACAAAAATTCAGTTCAAATAAAAAATTAGATATGCCATGTTTATTGTTCAATCGACAAATCGAGTAAAGCCTCCGATATGCACTTTTTAAGACATATAAGCCTTTCAACCATTTCATACATGAAACTCTAGCGAGTTTTGCAATCTAGGACAAGTGACAACTCCTTGTTTTATTCCAACAACACATATTTCTGCAAGACTTGGTTTTTCACGGGAATTTTCCAAAATATTTTAACCACTTTCCGCAACTTCTTGAGTACATTTTCTATTTCTAGATTGAAAATTGGTACTTCGTTTGATGCTATTTTGAGGGTCACTATGCCAAAATGGCAAAACCTTCTTCATACATTTCTTCGTTTTGATCATTGTCATAATCTTTACCTGCAATATGAATCATACTTTTGTTTTTGTATAACATATCACATACAGCCAGGTGCGCACCATGCGAGTTGGTGATGAAGTGGAGAAATTTTATCAAGTTTTTTCATTACTGAGGCGCCATCAGAAGCAATGCTGACAATAGTTGTCTGCATGTTTGTAATTCTAAAACGAGCCAACTGTTTTTCAACAACTAAAAAAATTTTTCAGCACCACATGAATCACGCATTTTTATTAGGCCCAAGTTTATAACATCGTTTTGGCAATGAATGTTGATGTTCATGCATCTTCGGCAACAAACTGAAGTATACTCGTTCATAGTAACACTGAAACAGAAATTTAAGTTTCGTTTCAATTTTAGTTTTTATTTGTTTTTGAATGTCGTTGTATTCTCGGTGCATTAAGTTCATAATATCAGAGTCCCAAGATGGAAGACATAAGCCTTTGGCACTAAGCGACTCACGAATAAACTTACTTTTGCCAACAGAATGTATAGAAAAATCATACACAGCTGCCAGTTGAGAGACAATACCTTTCAAACTTTCTTTCTTAACACTTACAAACGGTAAGGTCGATTTCTGCTGAACTTTTACTTTCTTAGAACAAGGTTGATCTTCGCTTTCTGAGCTATTAAGGTTATGCTTGCTTTTCAAATGACGAGAAAGACCACTAGTTGATCCACCTTTACACGACATACTTGGCGAACAATGTATGCACTTAGCTTTATCATCATTATAATCTCGAGTGAAATGTTTCCAAACTTTAGATTGATTAACGCGCTCCATAACTAAATACACTGCATCTGAATTTCAACTACTTGCTCGACAGCAATGACAGTACCAAACCGAATCAAACCTGTTTATCTCATAATCAACAAGAAACAACTTAAAAAATGGGACAAGAAGCATTGTGTCGTCACAATCGGAACAGACAGGATGATTTTGCTTTAGATACATCACACGGCTGTCGTGGTAATATTACATACAAAAGCTCACAAAACCGGGAATTTTTAGTCAAAAAAAACGGGGAAACCTAAAATGTCGCAAAATCCCGGGAATTTCCAAAACCGGGATCGCGGTTCCCAAACCCTAGCAATCACACTACCTACACCAGGGGTGTCCAAAGTCCGGCCCGCGATGAGTTTTCATACGGCCCGCGCCTGTGGTCGCACAATGTGTTATTTTTGGCCTGCAGACACATATACTAATTCAGGGGTGGGCAGACTACGGCCCGCGGAATAGATGTGGTAATATGCACTCACTTTGAACCATAGTTGGATAGAATTATGTCCGAAATAACCGATTTTACCATGTTAATTACTTCTTTTTAAAGAGCACCACAATTTTGGGGGAATAACAATCAAACTAAAGATCAAATCGCAGTAAAGACTTTTTTTTTTTTTTTTTTTTTTTAGAGATCACAACGACTCTGGGAGAAATATAACGAAATTTGAAATCAAATCGAAAAGAAGACCTTTTTTTTTAGAGATCGTTCTTGGCCCTCGGTCACTTTCACATTATCAATCTGGCCCTCCTGGAAAAAAGTTTGGACACCCCTGACCTACACGTTGTCTAACAGATGACGAATAATCTGAGACAGATTTTGGTAAAGCAGTTTAAACCACGCTATTCATCTGTAGCACCTGGCACTCTGTGATTTGATAGCGCATGCAGTTTCGTAACCTTGAATAGCGCCGATTCTACCACGTTCTTTCGACGCAGAGATAAGCGAGAGATCGACGAACAGCGCACGCCATGCGTGACAAAGCGTGCATTGTTTGCATTTCATCTAAGCGACTGTAGACAAGAAAGCAAGACACCGAGATTATTGGCGTTATGTGGCGAGTACGTCGTGAACCTTTTGTTTGTTGCAATGTATATCTTCAATGTATGTATGTCTTTTATTTTCACATCCGTCGATGTTGCGGATCCCCTGAGAGAACTTCGCGGATCCCAACGGATCACCAGTTGAAAATCACTGCTTTAGAGAATGCATTGTACTGTTGAGAATTGATTTTTCACACGTTGCATTCGCTTCGGCCTGGATCCCTTTTAAACGGTTTTTTACTTTAATTGTGTTAATTAAATTATGGCAGCGTTTTTTGATTTTTATTATTTTTAATTCTTAACTTTTGCACGATATTTTAACCAATAGGTAATAGATTGTTCAGTAAAATAAGAATAAAATCTTTATAAAACAACTTGTATTTTTTGCTTTCGTTTTCTGTAATTTTTTTATAATGCCATCAATAAATTTATAATAACTGATTTTAAAATATTTTTTTGCATGGGACATTTAGAAAACTTTGTTTCATAGGTCTTACATGCCACGATCTCTTGAACTATTAATAAATCTGCACCGATAAAAAGTAGGAAGATCCTGCTTAATGCATTGACACTTTAACTTCTACGCAAAAGAATGCGACTTCGATCCTCAGTCTATCTAAGTAACTTTCGTTACCATCTCGGCAGCGGCACTTTGAGGAGAGTTCCTCAATGGAGTTACGCTGCTGAAATAGAATCATCCGTCAAAAATTTAAAATTTTCAGGTAAGTTACTTTTATTGCTCAAAAAAAAAATAATAATTAAAATACATTTGTCTTCCCTAAGTAAAAGATTTGGCTACGTTGACTGAAAAAATTTTTGCCGCCACGTGCAGTTGCGCAATCAATAAAGCTTGGAAGTTTCGTTAAATTTACGGTGTTGACAATTTGTAGTATGTGTCCGGTTCTTATTTGCATAATTGTTTATATAAAAAGGGTAAATTTAATCGAATTTTGAGGGCATATGCATATAGTCTACTCCATAACTGCGGTGTGAGGACCGCACTACCGTAATTTTCAGCAGCAAAGCATAAAAAAGTTTTTTCTGAATTCTAAATCCGTTAAAACAATATTTTTATCAGTAAAATGGATTATAAACTACTTTATTTCAGTCTTAAAGGAAAAAAATTGTGATTTAACAACAAGTTTTTTAAGATATTTAGTTTTATGGCAAGCAAGAAATTAATACAAAAGATGAGTATACGAAGGTAGGGAATCACTCCTAACTCTGCCACTGCTTTAATGAATATGACCAAAATCACTTTGGTTTTTTAAGATAATTTACAACATTGCGCCAGTTTGTAGCGCACGCAGTCAAGCCTATCATTTGTTATCTATTTTACAGCGTTTAGCGGACATAGGCTTCGACTTGTAGAAAAAAAACAAAGGCATTTTGATGGGCTGCTCGTGCGATGTAAAAGTTCAACGTGAGGCGTGGAATAAAGAAAAGGAGGTTTGATTGGGTAAAGTGTGTAGAAATCTTGTGATGGAATTATAAATAATTTTTATAGAAATCTTTTTAACTGGTTGCCTTTTTATATTCAAATTGAACCACTATAATAGTTTAAGTTACTGGTTGACTTCGATTAATAAAAAATATACTTGAAAATATTATTCAGAAACTACTTTCAAATACAGTTAGAGCAAAATACATGTATTAGAAATAATAACACTCAACAAACCCAAACCAAAATTATTTTGACGACAAATCATTAACGCAAAGAAAACATATTTCTGCAAAAGCTTTATGACTTTATTTAATTCCAGTGAAAGTGACATCAAAGCCATGTAGGCTATTGTTCCTGACGTCAGATGGGTCTGGGCCAGCCACAGAAACCAGATTGTCAAAAGTAGCTGCACTGAATGGAAGATACAGCTAATCAGTACAGTCTAAACTACCTTGCTTACTCGTAACTTGTAACAAATTCAGCCAATTATTCTTTTAATTCCTTCTATTAATTACAAGATTACAATTTCAAATACCAACGATCAACTGTTAAATTTACTTTTCCAATCAAACTGTATCAATAAAATTCTGAGGTTGCTGAACCCCAGAGAACGCATTGAAAAGGTTGTTAAAAAGAATTGCTTTGACTGTAGAATTGAAAACGTGGTTAGTTCAGGACGTCTATGACATCATAAGCGCCAACTGAAATAATGTTCTACGCGCCATTATAACATTGATAAACGAAGTGAATAAATACAAATAATTCGTTCGGACCAGCTATCATTGCGTCATAGACAGTATATCAATGAAATTAAGCTTGAATAGTTTTATTTCGGCCCACCACTGTGGCACATTAAGTATAAAAAATTTAAAAGCAACTTGGCCTTTTTTTTAATGCGTTCTTTTGAAAAATAAACTGCAGACTAATAGTTTCTATACCACTCCAATAAATTTGCAGGAAAGCAAGCCCATGAGTAAAACAAATTTATTAAAGGTGCTGTACCTTTAATCTTAGATACGAATGTTCAATCTGGATTTAGAGAATTAGGTATTTAGATAAGTTTTCAGTTGATTATCACTATACGAAGTATCATTTCCCGCCTTAAAGCAAATGCATGTAATATCGCTGATACCTTCGAGGAATGCAGAATCAAAAAACGTCCAAGCTATCTTTGTTCACTTTCATTAGAGAAAAACACTAGCCTACTGATAAAATGAAAAACAAAAATTTATTAGGGTGGTCTATGGCCTAACAAGAGACAATCCTTGTTTTCAAAAAATGAATAACACCATACAAATAAAACAAAAGTGTGACCGTATACTATACTTAAATGGCTAGCTTAGACCTTTAATTTTTAAAAGACTATTTTTAATTGTCTTCAATGATTAGAAAGTCATAGTGCAATGTGCTAAATTTTCATAAATGCTTCTAATTTCTCTCCGGAATAATCGGTGGTGGCTTTAATAGGGTGCGAATGGAATGGCCGCACCGGGTCCCCTTAAAATACATCAAAAAACAACCCCCACAAGATATTGCTCTGTTTTTTCATAGTAGCAGCAGGACGGTGACATGTCTAAAATAAAGACTTTTAATCTTCTATTTTTTTATTTTTTTTAGAGATAACTATGTTTTGAGACACTAGAAAGTGGCCCCTGCTAAAACAATGACTTTTTTTAGAGATCACAGTGTTTTGGAACACTTATCAGTGGCCCCCTAAAATGAAAAACTTTTTTTTAGAGATAACTTTGTTTTGATAAACTAAAAAGTGACTCCCCCTATAACAATGACCTTTTTTTAAAAATTGTTTAGCGTTGGAACACTGAATAGTCCCCCCTCCTTACTTTTCTTGCACCGGGTCCCTTTTTTCGTGAAGCTATCATTGATAAAAATATATATATATATACAGTGGCCGCTCGTGGCTTTCATTAATGGTGGGGCCAGCCAAATAATTATTGAAATGTCAAAAAGTTCCATTCATAGACTACCTAAATTCAAAGCCGGGGTAAATAAATTTTTAGCATAAAATGCAATATTCAACACTAACCTTTATTTGTATAAGTAGTCAACTCTTCGGTCCTTTATCTGCGCGAAAAGGTTGATGACTTTGTTGTTGTAATCTCTGATTTTGCTAATATACTCCTTGTGTATCGACAGGCAAGTGAGGCTGTTCAGTCTGTCTTGCAACATGGTGTTTCGAAGATACGTTTTTATTCGCTTCATTGTGCTGAAGCTTCTCTCTGAGTCAGCAGTTGAAATTGGTATCACAAGAACAATTTCAAGCGGTCTAGACACTTCAGAAAATGTTTCATCAAGTTTATTTTCATTTATGAATTTTAATAGCTCGCTAATATTGGAAATTCCACTAAAATTATCATTTGCATACAAAACGGACAATTCACACTTCAGTTTATCTTTATTAAGCATTGCGTAATTCGAAGCAATTTCTTTAACATAATTGTCGGAAAAAGAATTTCTATAAAGCTCAAATTCAGCTGGATTCACTATGGAAAATAAACAAAATTTATCCGAAGATCCGAAGTTTTCTTTAACTTCCTCTGTGATTGTATCACATGCTTCCGTTACACATGATTGCAATTGCAAATGAAAAACAGATGCATGAGTTGCAGCTCTTCTAGGCCTCTTTGCTTGCTGGGATGTTTTATATTCTGTTATTGCTTCTGATTGTTCACTGTTATTGAAATATTTGACCACATTTCCACGCAAGTGATTAACAGCTGTGACAAAAGACTTAAGAGCTTTTTCAGAAGTTATGCTGTTTGATTTTTTAGATTGTAAGATTCCAAAAAGTACACTAACATGTTTGAACAAATCATCAAAAAATTCTACAAAGAAAATAAATTCTTTATCTTTCAAAATTTTCGTGAATCCAATTGATTCACAAAAACTCTGCTGGTCTCAACCTTCTCCATTTTGAATGTTGGTAAAGCACTCTAAAATTTGCTCCCTGTTGCTAGGCACTGCAGAGATTATTCTAGATATATAATTCCAGCGTGTCTCACATATTCTCGGTATCTGAGCAGAACAGAATTTCTTGAGCTGACTATTGCGCTTTGGCGAAACAGTGAAAAATACTCCAATTCCATTTAAATTTGAAAAAAACAGCTTAAGCCTTTTGTTGCAAGAAGCCATTTTCTTTATGATCAGATTCAGTTGGTGAGCGTAGCAGTGAACGTAATGAGCGTGTGGGAAAAACTTTTTCATTTGAACCTGGACTCCATTTATGGAACCCCGCATTACTGCCGCGCCATCATATGCCTGAGCAATAAGCTTGCTTTCCAAATTAAGCGATCAAGATTTTCCTTCAATGCCTGAGTAAGTCCATTAGCTGTTCTATCTTGAAGCTCAACAAACTTAAGAAATCTTTCGACAGGTTCAAAGTCCTTCACATAGCGCACTATAATCACAAATTGAGATTTGCATGAAATGTCAGTAGTTTCATCTGCCTGCACAGACACGTAACTAGAATTTTTAATTTCCCTTGTTATTTCTTCAGTATATACTTTAAGCACGCAAGACAAAAGATCATTTTGTATAGATTTCGATGTATTTTTTACCACATTATATTTTTCAAGATGATCACGAAATGCACCGTCCAAATCTGCCGTGTACGTTACAAGATCAAGAAAAACACCTCGGTTGGCAGACCCTTCCACTTTATCATGTCCTCTTAGCGGTAATTCATGAAAGCCACAAAATTTTATGCAGTTAATGATCCTGTTCAAAGCGTGCCTATTTCTGTCAACTAATTCGTTATGTTTAATTATGCTTCGACGATAGCCAGCATCAATTGCAGATAATATATTGACTTTTCCAAACATTTGTATTGAAACACAATTGTTCATATGAGCCTTACTGCATTCGTGCTTAGAAATTCGTTCTGACAAATGTTTTAAGTCGTTGTAACCTTTATTTGTCCATAAACTCTCACCTCCAAATAAGAGACAGCAAAAGCAAAATAAACTCTTTCTTTTATCGCAGGCTGTAAGCCACGATTTTTTATCAAACCACGTCGATGAAAATGTCCTCAATTTCCTAGCATCTTTCCAGAAGATATTGATGTCACGTGGTTGATATGGACCTAGTCTTTTAATTTCTAGTTGTTCCTCATGTTTTAAGTTTTTAAATGGATTTTTCAATAAATTATCAACCTTATTCATGGTGAGGGGTGTTGAATCACAAATATAAACCATGCAAAACGTAACGTCTAAGCTCAATAATTACGAGAAAACAAACCAAAATGTAGTAATCGCTAGTGAGCAATTTGACACCACTTACTGGAATAGCTTGTTTGAAGTTAAATTATTTTGATCTGGAAATACGAAAATCTCACTAAATATAAATAAACTAAGCACGTTATTCAAAAACGAAAATGAACATAACTGGCGCAGTGAAATTACTGCAATTGATTCTACTTGAGGTAATTCTTACTAACCAATTTGTTTCCTTATTCAAATAGAAAACCAAAATATTTGTTTTACCAAAAATAATTACAAGATTACAAATTATTTCTTTATTTTAAGTTGAAGTTGAAATACCTTATTCAAATAGAAAAATAAATTAAAACTGTCGAATTGAAAACGAACTCAAACTCACAAAATTAAAGCAAATTAAACTGTACAATTGCTCACGTTTAAGCCAAAAAAGGCAGAGAAAATCAAAGCGACCTAAATTCAAACGCATGTAACGTGATTGAATCACAATACCAATGGTCTTAACCTTTTAACCTTTTTTTACTTCGCCAACGAGGTAAGCGCAACAAAATAACAATAAATCACGTTACCAATAAAGGCGCGTTTACAGCCATTTACAGTACTTTTTTTATTCAGTGCGATCTTGGTTTGTTTTATTGACGCTCAAATCCACTCATGTTTTCGTGAAAAAATGAGTGGATTTGAGCGTCAATAAAACAAACCAAAATCGCGCTGAAAGAAAAAAGTACTGTAAATGGCTGTAAACGCGCCTTAACTGATAAACAACCACAGCTGTGAAAAAACATGTGCTGAGAAGCAGAAACTGCTGTCTCACAAAAGAATGCACAACATCACCCAATATCAACTGAATAACAACTAATTTTCTAAGGCTGCACATAAGCAGGCGCAGCTAACGTCCGCTTATAAGTTACGATTGCTGTTTGGGCCAGATATCGCTGGCCCCAATTTTGTGCTATTGACTTGCATAGTAAAATCTTCACAAAGCGCGGCGTGAGTTGGTTGGCTTTAGGTGTAAATATATAGGAGTAAACGGGCCAAAATATGTGGGCCCCTCTGCATCGTTTTCAAGAGGCTTTTTACTAACCAATTTGTTTCCTTATTCAAATAGAAAACCAAAATATTTGTTTTACCAAAATTATTCTTCAACAAATTATTTCTTTATTTTAAGTTGATGTTGAAATACCTTATTCAAATAGAAAAACAAATTATAACTGTCGAATTGAAAACGAACTCAAACTCACAAAATTAAAGCAAATTAAACTGTACAATTGCTCACGCTTAAGCCAAAAAAGGCAGGCGCAGGCGCAGCTAACGTCCGCTTATAAGTTACGATTGCTGTTTGGGCCAGATATCGCTGGCCCCAATTTTGTGCTATTGCTAGCATAGTAAAATCTTCACAAAGCGCGGCGTGCGTTGGTTGGCTTTAGGTGTAAATATATAGGAGTAAACGGGCCAAAATATGTGGGCCTCTCTGCATCGTTTTTAAGAGACTTCAGAAAATATTTGAAAATATTTCTCGTTGTTTTTCTGTTAACTATTGTCTTGGCATGCATGTAAACATTTTGATATTTAATATAGGGTTTTTCTTTAGAAATTCACATATTATTAGTCACATTTTTAGTGGGGCCCGGCCCATGTACCCCTATGTACGAGCCGCCACTGTATATATATATATATATATATATATATATATATATTCAATCTTAAAGTTTTGTGATATTTAGCGTGGTTTTATCAACTAAGGTTCAGGGGCGCCTAAGAATACGTCTAAGAAGTAAAGGAAGTGCTTAGTTTCTTTTTTATGAGTAAACTGTAAAAAAAAAGAAGATAATGAAGACCTCCGAAGACGCAAATTTAATGTGGGGTTTATGACCTGCTTGAATAGCAAATTGCAAATAAGATTGTTCCAGATTTGATCTACTTTAATCACCAATGGCTACCAGGAACACATATTCAATTATACTCTTATTCAAAAATTTGGACAACCAAATGCCAAGCCGGTGAACAAGGTGGAAGAAAGCCTAACCTACCTCCATGCTCTATTGATAGAAACTGTTTCGACAAACAAATCATCAACGGCAGTCAACCCTGCTATTTTGCCGTCAAACCACGCGCTTTATTTTACGACCTGACAGCTATTTCCAGCTCTAAGTAGGGCGTGCTAATTTCCTGTCATTGCAGCAATGTTATCTATCAATAGGTGTGCCGCTGTGATGGTGGGTACGTTGGTCACACGTCGAACGCTTGTAAGAGCGTATTAAACAACACATCCCTAAGTTCGTCACTAACCTTCTCACCTCTCGAAGCCGCAATAGTCTTCCTCGCCCCTGCAAAGTAATCGTTCCCCCTCCCCACATCACCTTTACCATAAATCTACTATTGGCCAGAATTGTTTGGACAACACTGAATCCCGCTTTGTTACAGCGACACAATAATTTGTATCAATCAATCAATCAATTTAGTTTATTTTGTCGCAAAAACAAAATGGGCAAATATACTCAGCAATATAAATCCTATTATAAATTCATAAATTGCGTCAAGGTGATTGCGAAAGGACTGTGAGGTTTTCGAGTCAAGCAATCACCTTGTAAAATACAGAAATATACAAGGAAAGTAACAATATAAAAATTGAATATGTATACAAAAAAATGAAAAACAACAACAAAAAACAAAACAAAACAACAAAATAACATTAAGAATAAATAAGACAAACCAAGCAATGAAGAAAAAATAAAATAAGGTACATAAAACAAATTGTAGAATTATAAGAATTTAATCACTGAAAAGTAGAACTGATTTATAATGTTTTTAAATTTATTAAATGTCATTGTTCTCAGATTATGAGTGATAGAATTCCAAATTTTTGGTCCTATATATTTGATTGATCTTTGAGTTCGATTATTTTTGAACAGAGAAATTTCCAGAAAGTTTGCTTATGCTGATGATTTAGCATTGTTGCATTCTTCTGGAAACTGGAAGGACTTGGAGGGGACCTTAAGCCAAGACATGTCCACACTTTCAGCGTATCTCCAGACTTGGAGGTTGAAGCTCAGTCACACTAAGACGGTGACGGCAGCCTTTCACTTAAATAACCGAGAGGCCAAACGTGAGCTAAAGGTCTACAACAACGGTAGACTTTTACCGTTCTGTCCAACCCCTACTTATGTTGGGTAAAACTGGACAAATTGCTCACGTTTGGTCACCATTTAGTGGCATTGCGCAAAAAACTATCCTCGGGCGTCACACTGCTGAGGCGACTCGTGGGCTCGGGATGGGGTGCTGGTGCTAAAACACTACGCATAGCCACCTTGTCTCTAGTCTACTCAACAGCTGAGTACTGTGCGCCAGTCTGGTGTCGCAGTGCTCACACTCGCCTCATTGACAGTGTCTTGAATGACGCCTTGCGCATAGTTACTGGATGCCTGCGTCCCACTCCAACGGACCACCTACCTGTACTCTCAGGCATCCAGCCAGCTGAGCTTCGCCGACTGGGAACGACACTCTCCTTGGCTTACCGTGGATCTCTGGACCCCGATAATATTTTGCATGGTCTTTTAAGTGGGTTTTCAGATACTGGCCAAGTGAGACTAAGATCCAGACGCCCGTTTCTGCCAGGTGCGCGGAATCTCTTGGACAACCTTGCCAGAATTGGCATCCGCGCCTCTGAATGGACAAATCACAAATAGAACGCGGAGCACTGTGAAAATGCTTCCAGGCTCCGTGCTTTTGTGCCCGAGACCAGTGCCAGGCCTGTTGGGATGGGCTTACCCCGAGCAGCTTGGGTTAAGCTCAACCGCCTGCGGACTGGTATTGGGAGATTCCATTCGTCCATGCACAAATGGGGTCTCGCTTTTTCACCGAATTGCGAGTGTGGCGCCTCTGAGCAAACCGCAGACCATGTACTAACAGCGTGCCCTATACATCGGGCACCACATGGAGCACGAAGTCTGACGGTTTTGGATGACGAAACTCAATGCTGGCTTAATGACATCACTGCCAGTATCTGATCCAGGCAGTGCAGCAGTCTGGGGTAGTAAAAGGATAAACTTTCGGCCCCAGTCCTGTTTGTGTTTGGCCTGGAGTGGATACCCTTCAAACGACGACGACGACGACGAGAGGAATGGTAAGGTGATTTTTTAGTGAAAATCTTATTTTAGTGAAACGAAAATGGCAAAATTTAGCATATGAAAAGTAGATATCAAAAATCTTAGGTAACAAATTAAATTTATAAGTATAAACAAATTTAGCTGTTTCGAACTTAACGATTTAGGCAAGGGCAAAATATTTGTTTTAATGCATAATGGTCTCGAGTTAGTTGACCTATGAGAAGAAGTAACTATACGAATTGCTATATTTTGAAGCAATTTTAGTTTGTCAAGATATGTCGGATAAGTGCTTCCCCAAACAAAAAGGCCATAATTAAAATGGGAATGGATAAGTGAATAATATAACTTCAATAAAGCCGAGCTGGGTAAAAAGTACTTCAATTTATTTAGAATTCCAACTGATCGAGCTATTTTTGCTTCCAGAGTTTTTATATGCTCATGAAAGTTTAATCGATTATCAAATATAATTCCCAAATATCTTGCCTTATAAACAGTTTTAATTTCACCAGCTGAACTTTGAATATTTAAAACAACATTTAAAGACTTGAGGCTTGGCGAAATATTTAATATTTGCGATTTTTTAAAATTTGGCGTTAAATTGTTTGCAGATATCCAATTGCAAATATTATTCAGTTTATCTTCAAGTTGGTTTTCAAGAATATTAATGGACGGAGCTCCCATCAGGAGATAAGTATCGTCAGCAAATAAACGTGGAGTACAATTAACATTGTTAGGAATATTATTAATATATAGTAAAAAAAAGAAACCAAGAATGGAGCCTTGAGGAACTCCAATATCTATAAATTTTAAGATAAAATTAGTATTATTAACCATAACATAGCCTACTGATTTCTGTTCGTTAAAAAAGAAACAAAAAAAAATGTTAACTATTCCTCGTATTCCATCTTCTTCAAGTTTTTAAAGTAAAATAGAATGATTAACAGTATCAAATGCTTCGGTTAAATCTAAAAATACAAGCCCAGTATATAATTTTTTCAATATTATCTTATGTAGAATTAGTAATATCTAATAAAGCATGCAAAGTTGAATACTTAGGTGTGAATCCATACAGTGTAGGGGTTAATACTGGATGAAATTTTACAAAAGAAAGTGTCCGCGTGTAGAATTTAGTAAATAGTTTTTGAAATTTTGTTCCGATGTTAAAAGGTTTTTTGAAATTTTGTTACTTCCACAAATTTTAGTTTTTTAAATTTTGGAAAGTTTATTCGGTAACTTAGCACGTATTTAATCGTCTACCTTTTCGGCGCCTGTAAAGAAAGGCTCTCACCGATAACGCAATCTAGGTGTCTACTAATGGTAAATTCTTAATCTTCTTGCTGGATCTGACCTTCTAACCAGCGACAGCAAAAATATAGTCTAGCTAAATCACAGCTCAGACTACCACAATATCTTCTTTATTAAGAAATATGCTCCAATCCACTTAGGAGCCCGAATAGTATAAATCAAAGCAACAGGTTAAAGCTCAATAGCTTAATTCTTCACAATCACGTAGACAACCAAAGACTTGCGGCCAAAAAACTGACTTCACACAGTTAACGATTTTCCAATTTTAAGTTACCACAACGAAACATCGAATTATTATTGCTGCTTTTCAGCGAACCGTATTTATACCATTCAGTAAGGTTACTCGAATGTTCTGACATTCTCCAAAGCAACAACAACTATTACGTCATAATCAAAACAGGTCAATCGGATAGTTCTGGAAATTACTTTAAAGTTCGTGAAATTAAGCAGTGTTGCCATTTTCTTATAAATAAATGTAAAATATTTAAATTACTTATAAAACTGTTATTTCTTCGGCTATTTGAGCCGGACCAAAGCGAAATCAAAGATATTTTTTATGAGATTGTGAATCTACATAATTTGGGCGATTTTTAGGAACGGAACACCGCGTATGAACTAATTTTTCTAAAATTTTTGAAAATATAGACAATATAGAAATAGGTCTATAATTTGTTACTTCATTTTTATCTGCAGCCTTATGAACAGGAATGACTTTAGCTGTTTCAAAACAGGTAGGAAAAATTCCAAAATCAAAAAAAGCATTAAACAATATAGCTAACACTGGAGACAAAACCTCAGACGTAAGCACGATAAATTTTGCTTGAATCCCATCAAAACCACAACTTTTGTTAGAATCCTACTGATTAATAATGCAGCGAATTTCAAACGAACTAGTAGGATTTAAAAACATAGAAGAACAAATACGATTACATAGATACTGTTGAAAATTATTCAAATTAGAAGGTTTGACTTTTTCAGCCAAGGCTTTACCAAGCCTACAAAAGTGATTATTGAATTTATCTGCAATATCTAATGGTGTATCTATTATTTGGCCCTCTTCATGAATATAATTAGGAAGAACCCGAGTTGGTTTATTAGGAAGTAAAGTCTTCATAATACACCAAAATTTACTCATATCATGTCTAGAGTTGATAGTCTCTTGTTTTAAGTGAAGTTTTTTTGATAAGGCTTTGATATAGACAATCTATTCGCATAAGTTTTATACAATATTTTTTTTATTTCAGTACCATTTAAAAAAAAAATTATATATTGTTATAGTATGTGACGTCATAGCGCACGGCTCCGCTGCCTTCTTCTCTCTGGTTTCATAAGTGTGGTTAACCGCGTGATAAATTATTAGTATAACTTACAGATTCAGTCGTATAGCTATCGTGTAACTCCGTATAAATAAAAGAGCTAACTGCAGATACTAGTGAACTCATAACATATATAGTTTTTGTTTACGTCGAATTGAAACTAAAATACCTTTTGTTATCCATGGTTTATTCATTAATTTACGTTTTCTACGGGAAGCTTTATTAATGGTGCATGCATGTTAATAGTCGTGGTTACGAGTTCAATAAAATTTAAAAAAGATTTTTTAACTTTATTACTTGAATTACAGGAAAGGGGATACCCAAAAATTATTCATAGATGATTGATAATTATTAACAAAGCTATCATAAATAAATTTTTTTAATTTTCTAGAATAGTAAAGTTGCTTATTGCATCTAATATTATTTTGTTTTTTATTTTTGCGTTCCACTATAATTGCTATGGGAAAGTGATCATTAATATCACTTAAAAATACACAAGGAAAAATTATATTAAAGATAACATTTTTAAATAACATGATCAATAATAGATCTGGATTTACCTATGACTCGAGTGTGTTTATCAATAGGTAAATGTAAAAAAAATGTATTCTTGCTTTGTTCTTATATTGTTCATCTTTCCCCTCTAGCAGGTATTATTATTTAGTCTTTAACTCAATTTTATGTAAATAAAAAGATTTTGCCTATGACTGGAAGGTCTTTTAGCTTTTTCTCTTCTCTCTTTTTTACTTTATAGCTGAGTTCGGCTTGCTTCTTTTTTATTCTGACGATTTTTTTTGAAAAATGTTAGACTGAAAACTCTTTGATTCTACTTGCTATTTTTAAAAAATGAAAAAGTTTTTATTCGTAAAATTCGGTTCCGGTGTTTTATTTACTTGGCTAGCAAATACTTTTGATAAACCTAAATGGTCCTTGTTTCAAAAACTTTAAACGCTCCAATGCGAGTCTTTTTTTGTCTCTACTTTAAAGATTTTTATGCTTAAAATTCTTTTTTATTATTTAAGTCTTTACTGAGTTTTTTAATAAAGTTTTTTTTCCCAATTTGCTAAAATTTATCTTTATTGAGACTACCTTTTCAACGAACAAAGTGCTTTTTTTCTAAATTTTCTCTATTGCTAAATTGTCGTTATTTGCTGGTGGCTGTTTTCAAGAGATATTTGGTGACTCAATAATATTTTACAAATTTTTTTGGATTTTATTTTGGTCCAGATTATATAGTTACAGAGACTAGTGTTACCCAATGTTTCTTCTTTTGCATAAATTAAAGGACACTATCTGCTCCCCTGTGCCCCCGCATCTAAAAAATATAGCAGGAAAAGGGGGAAATTACTTTCCTGCCCCATCTTTCGGTGCCTCTGCCTTTCAAGCTTATATGTCGAATTTGTATTCCCAGATGTTGATTGACACACATAGGCTAAAAGTGTTACGGCTGTAGTGTAACAAATAGATGTAGCTTTTTAATTTTCGTTTAATTTTACCATAATATTAGGCAATAAAATTCAGTTTTAGAGCACATCTTAAACAATACTTTCCGTCCCCTACTGATTTTCACCCGAAGCATGCATATGGCATTATGATTATAAAGTTGTAGCATTAGCTAATTCTTGATAGTAGCATTAGCTAATTCTTGATATTTATCTAATTTAGAAGATAAAATCGCTATTACTTATTACGTGTCTTTTTCTTGATTTTTCTTTTTTTTAAACACAAGCTACTTCAATATTCAATCAATCATTTAGGTTACTTGTTTTGTCTACTTTTTTCCCCATCAATGTTACAAAAATAAAAAGCAAAATTTATCACTTAAAAGGGGAGTGAAAATGCAGGAAAATAAGCGTTGCAAAAAAACGCAGTAATACAATTCAATTCAAATTTATTTGCAATCAAGGTATTACGTTTTGAAGTTCTTATTGAAAAAGTGATTGCGAAATAGGAAACAGCGGCTAAACGATATACGTTATTACACGCACAACGTCAATTGTGCGTGGTCGCCGTACCTTTACAATTATAAACGCCGTACAATTATAAAAGAACACAAGGTAAACGAAAAAAAGGTTTCGGATCTCACAGTTGTGACAAAGATTAATATAGCGATGCAGCTATGACAGAAAGATTGAGCTCAACTGTCTTTAATGCCTCTCCATTCGCACAAATAAAAAACTACCGGTATGTCATTTTTAACGTTATTACAACAATGTTATGTGATGCCTAACAAAATTTAATAGTTTGACTACTCGAACTGTCGAACTCCAGTATAGGTTTGCCTGCTTTCTATCGTGATCTCTTTGAGGTTAGTGTCAAAATTGTAAAATGGCAACAAATGATCGTGCTCATTCAGCCAGTAATTTTTCCCGGCAAATTGAATTTAATTATGTAGTTATTGTTTCCTAATTCCTGCAAAAAGATTTTGATGCAAATAAACAGATCTCTCTCTCTCTCTCTCTCTCTCTCTCTCTCTCTCTCTCTCTCTATCTCTCTCTTATTAGGTAAATGTAAATTTTTAGAATACCGTGATTAATGAAAGTTACATATTCTTTATTTAGTTTAAGTTTATATGCCATAAATATTGCGCAGCTGATTAAACACTTGTTATATGGTGTTTTAATATTTTATTTAAGACAAGTAGAGTTTGTTTATTTACAGTACTACAGCGTTTTCATCCTAGTTGATCAGATTCACGGTACACAAGGCTGCCGGCAAAAGACCAGTGTCATTCTGGCAGAATTCTCTCATTTCAACAAAAAAAAAGAAAAAAAGAAGAAAAATCTTTAGCTCCAACAAAAAAATTGCGGATGAAAACAACAACAAAAAATTCGTTATAGGGCGCACGCAAACAAAACAATAAAAGCAAACTCATAGCAACGGGTCAACAGAATCAAAATCTAAATTTAAAACCTTTTTTTGGAGAAATTCATCAAATGCAAAAATTTCTCAAACACTAAGTTGAATTTTATCTTAACTTTATAACTTTTAAGAATCAAACTTGTAATTTAAGCCAAAACAAACGAATAAATAAAAAACTCAAAATTTTGCTGCAAAAATCTATTAAATACAAAATTTCTCAAACTTTTAGTCAATTTTATTTCCAATAGCTACCTTTTAACAGTTACAAAAAATTATTGTCACTTCATCAAAACTAAATCTACAAACTGGAGAAAGTTAGTTTAGGGAATTTATACTAACACCATACCCAGTTTTGAGTAAAATGAACTTGAACATGGGTCGCTTTACGTTAAACGATATGTCACTTTAAGCGGAAACGCGTCACATTGAACTCAAAATAAAACATGTTTCCTGTTATATATCCACATATGCCGAACATGTTTCAATATCTACGTTTCCTGCAGATTACGAATATGCATTCGGTTGGTGTCAACCAGGGGCGCCGAAAGCGGGGGGCAGATTGTACTCTTTAAAATTAGCATTACAGATATTTTTTTTAGTTATGCTCTACAATGTTAAATATTGGAATGAATTACCAGATTTAATTAAATCATCATGCCACATTTATGCTTTTTCTAAACAATTAAAAAAATATTTAATTAGAAGTTATAAATAATGTCCACAATAGTTTTGTCTGTATGGTAGTTTAAAGATATGCGTAATTGTGTATTATTATGTTTGTGTGCTTATTTGAATTTTATGTAAACCTATTACTGTGATTTATGTAAACATTGCTCAATTTATAGTTACACATTCTAATTCATGCTTGATTGATAATAAACAGGGAGCATCTTGACTTGAAAACCTTAGGGTTTTTCGATGCTTCCTGGCCTGAATAGTTCTGTGTTGACGTTAATTGTGTGTTTATTTTCGGGCAAAACAATAAATTCTGTTCTGTTCTGTTCCAACAATATTTGTAAAATTACAAAGACAACCGTGACCCATAGCACAGCAATAAAAGCAAGAATAAAGTTTTAACGTATGCAATATAGAGTTATCGATATCGTAAACGACCTAAACTTCTGGTGAATTTCTTATTCTGGTTGAATCAGTAAACTGAATTATATCTTAGCCGAAGATCAAATTTTGATTCATTAACTGATGGCAAATAGCCATATATAACAATCATGGATACCTAAACTACCATCCCGGTAGTTTAGATTTTCTTAACAACAATTATACCAAGCGTTTTAAAAAAAAGAATAAAGCATCAGAAAATTTCTAAGTGCTAACAAAGAGTAAAAGTTTCTAGTAATTATAACAAAAAATTTTGATTTAGAAGCAAAGAAATTGTGGCGTTAATCTAATTTTAACAAGCAACACAAGCTGTCTGACTTGGCTGCTCAATATTCACTTATGGCCGACATTAAAGTCTAAAAATAAAAATACCAAGACTAAACGCGTGACATTCTTAGCGCTTTTGAAGGACCGTGGTACATATGCGTGCCATGATTGTGATTATAACGTAAAATTTCAAGAGTCTTGTTCGTTTTGTTGTGTTTACAGAAGAACTCGCAAACCTACATGCTCACATTAAGTTATTTAACAAAGAAAGTACCACGCCTCTGAAAAAAGTAACAAAGATTTCAACAGTTTGCAAAGTTTTAAGCAAAAAGTCGACAAGCAAGAAATGCTTTTTGGAAATACATAAATTGCTTTAAATTTACTGCGGCGTAGCTCTCGTTTCGGCTTTTGCAGAAAGGTGTTTCAGTGTCATGAGAAGAATTAAAACATGGCTTAGAAGCAATATGAGAGATAACAGTCTCAATAATTGAATGTTTGCAAATATTTATTGAACTTGTTGGACAATATCAATTTACAAGCTGTTGCAGATGACTTTGCCAGCAAGCGAAACACTAATAAATTATTTTGGGTTACAATTACATTAATTGTGCAACGTTTAATAACTGACATCAAACCTCAATCTAAAGGGCCATTCATGCTCATGTAATTACGTTTTTTCTTTTACCCAATTTATTATAGCTGTTTAAGTTTTTTATTGTTCTATCTATTTTAACTTTTGGTATTCTTAATAGCGTAAATGTTTTAGCCAGCGTTTTGTTGCAGGTAACGAAAGACTATTTACTGATTAGCATGTGAAAAACATTTTGTGATATTCCCAAGCAAAATGCATTCGATCTGTATCTATCTGTTTTTGGCTGCCGTGCATGGACGTCGCAATTGTTGAATGCTGTTTCCAAAACTAGCTTGTGTGCTTTTGACAAAATTTTAGTTGTGTGCAGCCTATGTTGGATAGCTTTTGGTTTAATAACCAGTTAAAAGAGTTGTATTTTTTTAATGTCTAGCGTAAGTGACAAAAACTTGTGTAAAATTGGCTATTACTGCGGCTATCGCAGTGAGTGGTCATGGCAGAGTCAACTTAAAGGCTTTTGCAAGATGCAGTACAACTTAAGGTTAAGTTTTTGAACTCTAAGTTTATTAAAAAGAGTTGGCATTGGCTGAAAAATTTATCGAACCAAAATAACAATTTAGCAAAATAAATTTTTTCCGAGATATCGGTCTGTCTTGTGCAAATTGAAATTCTATCATGTCCACCAAAATTTCAAATTGCAGCATGACTACCAAAATTTGCTTTTTTTGGCAGTGCCTTTTCAACAAAAAAAGTGCTCTTTTTTAAAATTTTGTCCCCCTGGCAAAAAAAACTCCGGCGGCCCTGGTGTCAACACCATGCTCAGTTTTGAGTAAAATGAACTTAAACATAGGTTACTTTACGTTAAACGCTATGTCGAGAAAAGCGGAAACGCGTGACATTGAACTCAAAATAAACATGTTTCCGGTCATATATTCACATATGCAGAACTGGTTTGGATATTTACACATTTTGCACATTACAAATATGCAATCTGTTGCTGTCAACACCAGTGGAGTGCGGTGACCTCTGAGACTATTCATGCAATTGGCATGCCAAAACCATGTCATAAAATTGAGTATATACGAGGGTCAGTCAATAAGTAATGAGACTTTCTCAATTACTTTGGTGTTCTTGGAGTTATGCAACTGAAATTTTATGTGATGATTATGAATGGAGTTGTCATCTTATTTACAACAAAACTTGTTTATTTTCAGATTACTGTAGGTGTGACGATAAATTGAAATGACTACTAGGCTAGGAAACAGCTCATGCTTGGAACAAAGAGGAGTCATCAGATTTCTGTTGGCAGAGAGTGTAAAATCATGTGAGATTCTGTCTAGAATGCAAAGACAATATGGTCCTTCCTGTATGTCTAGAGCAAACTTCTACAAATGGGTGCAAGCATTCAAAGATGGACGCGAAAGCATTACTGATGATCTGAGAAGTGGAAGACCTGTGGATGTCTCTACCCCAGAAGCAGTACAGGCAGTTGAAGACCTGATCAAATCTGATAGAAGGGTCACTTTAGATGAAATTGCTACAAACTTGGACATCTCCCATGGCACAGTGTACGCAATTGTGCGTGAGAAGCTGCGTTTTTCAAAAGTCAGCTGTCGCTGGGTTCCAAAGATGTTAACGGATGATCACAAAATGCAGCGCCTGATGGCTTCCAGAGCATCACTACGCAGATACAGAAAGGAGGGAGATGTATTTCTATCGAGAATAGTGACAACTGATGAGACCTGGGTCTTTCATTATGAACCTGAATCGAAACGACAATCAATGGAGTGGAAGCATGTTTCTTCCCCAGTGAAGAAAAAATTCAAATCTCAGAAAAGTTTAAGGAAAGTCATGCTCACTGTGTTCTGGGACAGAAATGGGCCGATCACTATCAGTTTCTTGGAAAGGGGCAATACTGTGAACTCAGAGAACTACTGTGAGCTGCTAACTCAAGTGAAAAAAGACATTAAGAACAAACGGAGAGGACTTCAATCAAGAGGTGTGATTCTCCTTCAGGATAATGCAAGGCCCCACACAGCAGCAAGAACCCTAGCCAAAATTGAAGATTTAGGCTGGAAACTTCTAACACACCCACCCTACAGCCCAGACCTTGCACCATCTGATTTTCACCTCTTCGGCCCACTCAAAGAGAGTATGAGGGGAATTCACTTCCAGACTGATGAAGAAGTGAAGGCTGCTGTGAGCAACTGGCTAAGGACCCAGTCCACGGAATTCTATGCCAAAGGAATAGACAATCTAATATCAAGATGGAACAAGTGTGTTGCAAAGGAGGGAGACTATGTTGAAAAATAAAAAAGCATTTTTTGATTACCAGTCATTGCAAACTTGAGTTATTAAAAAAGTCTCATTACTTATTGACTGACCCTCGTATATATTCAAGACCAATTTTCGTCCTAGTTTCAAGGTGATCTCTAAAAAAAAGGTCATCATTACTTGGAGTCATTCCATGGTAATGCAGTTTTCGTCCTAAAAATGCAATGATCTCTAAAAAAAAAAGCTTATCGCCTGAAATCATTTTGGATAATGCACTTTTCGTCCTCAAAATGCAGTAATCTCTAAAAAAAAAGTCAGCTCTTCTAAACAGTCTCCGATTTTTTACTTTTTGTCCTAAATTTGCGATATTCTCTAAAATAACACAAAAAATAGGTCTTCATCTCGGATCGATCTCAGATTTTATCCGAAACAAATAATGTTTCTCACCGAATTCAACGATATCTACCTTATCGCGCAAAAGTTCGTTATGAAATTCCTAAAAATTTGATCATGCAAGGCATGACTTGCATGCCCTGACTGCGCGCCACTGGACAACACTATACTCGGTTTTGAGTAAAATGAACTTGAACATGACTTTTTGTTAAACACTATGTCGCTTTAAGCGGAAACGCGTCACATTGAACTCAAAATAAAACATGTTTCTGGTCATATATGCATATATGCCGAACTGGTTTGGATATCTACACATCTTGCACATTGCAAATAGACAATCGGTTGGTGTCAACACCATACTCAGTTTTGAGTAAAATGAACTTAAACTTGGGTCACTTTACGTTAAACGCTATGTCGCTTGAAACGTAAACGCGTGACATTGAACTCAAAATAAAATATGTTTCCGGTCATATATCCACATATGCCAAACTGTTTTGGATATCTACACATCTTGCATATTACGAATATGCAATCGGTTGTGATTTTTGAGCAGAATGTTTGAAAATGTACTGTTACCAGTTGTTAATGCTTTGTCGCGAAAATTGAAAACGCTTAGGCATAGTTAACGTACAGAATATGATTTTTAAATGTGGTGGCCTACAATAACATTCTTCTAATAGGTAGTATAAATTTTTTCACTGCCACATTCCAATCTCACCCAAGAGGTTGTGGCGTTTGAGATCGTTAGGTTATTTTTAGCAGGACCTTCACCGGTAGTCCTATTTTACCTGCTTTGAAAACTGCAGTCTTTAGTATTTTAAGATATCTATTTTAATTGCTTGTTGTATAAATGTTGTAATTTTTTTCACCCTAATTTAAAAGTTTTTAGTTATTTCGATGAGAGTACTTATAGCTGCTTGTAATTGTAGCTTTTGTTACTAGTGCGATTTTAGACAATTGTAATAGAGCATAGCGTTTTTCAAATTGTATGAAATGATAAATTTTGGATTAGTGTCTTGTTTTAGCTGAACAGTAGCCTACTGCAAAATATTGTTTTTATTTGATTTCAAATTTATATAATCATTACAAATGCCACTCTTTTACCTTAATGTATAGTGCTACTTTCTAAAAATAGTTGATTAAATGTTTTTTTGTTTTAATTGGAAAACCATTTTATTATAATCTCGTTTTAGTTGTTGTGTCACTTTAATTTAAAGTTGCTTTATTTTTCAAACTCTGAAAAGATTATTGTTTTAATATTGTTTTGCACTAAAAAAAACATAAAACAATGACATTACCAAAAATTTCGCTTTAAATATAAAAGTAGGAACAAAAGATATTTGTCGATTCCTAAACTACTGTATATTTTGCTTTCACAGACTTTAGTGCAAATGTTATTTAATATTTGCCATCATTTAGCCAAAAAGTTTTAATTTTCGTGCTAGTAATGATTGTCAGCTGAAGCTGTAAACATTGTAGATCAGGGATGTCAAACTCGCGGCCCGCGGGCCGCATGCGACCCTCGGAGCTCTCTAATCCGGCCCTAAAGCATCCATCAATAATTGTCATATTTTGTAAGATTTTTCAATTTTTCAGAATCAATATCAGTAATTGTCATAATGAAATGCAAAAAATTGGCATGTAAATGTCATTTAATATTTAAAAAAATAACAACACCTCGTCCGGCTCATAAATTACGTCGCAATATATGTCGCAAACTACACCTAACTAACAATATGCTATAAAAATACATTGAAAATTGCATGCGGCCCTCGACACAATTCCCAACATGCAATGTGGCCCCCAGAAGCCCGCGAGTTTGACACCCCTGATGTAAACGAAAGCAATTATTCTGAGGGTTAACAAAAAAGAGCTATTTCACGTTTTTTTTTTTTTATTCTTTCATTAATTACATTTGTCAAATGCTAAAATGTCCAACGTAAATATTTTTTTCCACCTACTGACTTAATATCTAAATTATGATTTTAAAATAGTTCGAAAATAAATATGTATAATACATTTTCATCTGCAAGAAAGCACCAAAATTAGCCCCGCAACACTCGCATCGTAACCATGCAACCAAAAAAGAATCAAGAAGTGGATAACTAGGTTGATTTTAACAGAGGTTTGAGGAATTGCTCCTTTAAGCACAGTCGTGGGCGGAGACAACTACAACTACAGCAACAATATACTTTCCAATTTTTGTCACAAAATATATGAATTTTTCTCAGTACCCAAATTTATTTTGGAGGAATTTTTTTTGGAAATAAAAAATATAAAAAATGAAAAGTTTTCTCCAATTTTGGAACAAAACTAAACAAATTCAAAATTTCGGTGCCCCCATAAAGCAATCGAAAACGACATTCTAGTTTAGTGTATTGCGGTGCCAGGTTAACTTTACTCTACGGAAGAGCAAATTTTTTTTTGCCAACGATCATAACCACATGCTACGATGGTGCAATGATAATTAAATTTTTTAAAGTTTTAATTAGAAGTTTTTTTGTTTTGTTATATACCGGCTCTATTTTGTTAATTCTCAACTTCTAGTTTTAAGTTGTGTGATGCCTTGCTGTAATCCACATTATAACGGAACATCACATAGTAAATTATGGCTTCCATATCAATAACCAATTTCATGTACTCATTACAAGAACCTGAATAATTAATATTTAAATCTTTTTCGAGTTCATTCGATGGTTGTACGGCGGTACGTTTAAAAACTAATGTTCCAACAGTAAATTTACTGTAAATATCGTCACCAAACATTTTAACTGTTTCAACTTGCAGACATAATTTTTTTCGAATGCAATTAAAAAAGTCTAAAACAAATTCTGGTGTAAATTTGTAAAAAGTGTAGTCAAAACGTTTATTGCATGCAAAAAGAGTTTTTTCACCTGATTTCAAAAACATGATATGTCGGTAGTATTTTTTATTACATTTGTTTTTAGTTACAGAAAAAGATATTATTTCTCTAAGGTTATCAATTACAAATTGTAAATTTTCTTGGTGTAAAGCTTCCCACTGATTATCTAGTACATAATAGCGTGGTTTATAATCAATATATCTACGCTTTATTGTGGGTTGTGTGTCAAAAGAGCTTTCTACCGCGGTTATCTTAGTCGCTTTACAAATATTTTTTTGCGCTTTTTACAATAATTATGTTCTTTATAAGTACAATCGGAAGAATTATTGTCAGTTTGTTTTTTGTAAAAAAATAAATACCCATTTTTTTCAAGAACTGTCTTTACTTGTGATAGGTCCAGTTTACGAACACTCTGGTCATTTATTTCAATTATGTCGTTTCCGTTTAGAAAAAAATAGCAAACAAAATGGCCGCCTTCTACTTTCTCACCTAAATGTACAACCACGCTAACCAATTCGTACATTGCATCAAGGTCACTGCAATCTTTTCCTTTTATTTGCACATACCTTGATAAAGAAACTTTTTTTCCACATTTTACGGTATCAACGTTTCTGGCTAAATTAACGACTAATAAGTTTGGAAAACTCATAAAAGCTGCACACGTTTTGTGGTTTCTCACTTTTCGACAAAAAACACAATATTTGCATTCGTTTGCTCTCATAAATTGCTCTATGTACTTGCTTAAACTATGACCATCATCAATTGTGTCAAAGAGTGGCAATCGTAAAATTATTTGCTTGAAGAATTCGGTTTCCCCTGCTTTCAAACAAGTAATACACTTAAACTGTTTGGAAAATTTTACCAAGCAAGTGATATTATTTTTGGCCAAAACGTTTTGTAAAATGCTGCATTGAAAAAACTCATCCGGGTCTTGTTGTTCACCGAAAGTAAATCCACATTGCTGGCAAACAACCCTCAGGGTATTCTCCAAAAAATTGTCCGACACTTCTGTCTTTTTCAAAAGAAAATAAAATAACGAAAATAAAAAGTTATTATTTGTTTCTAAATTTAAATCACTTTCATTAGTAATGTATTTGTGCGCTTGAAGCACTCTCACGATTGCTTGCACCACTGCATTAAACCAACAATTATTAGCAATGTTAGATAAACCAATCACATAATTATAAATCATGTCTTTACATGCCTCAGTAATCTCTATGCAGCATGAAGTAGAATTTAGGTACAAAATATAGAGCATCCAATTACGATATTCCAAGATTTGTGATTTCGGCAAAGTTTTATCAAACGATAGTTGTTTTTTGCGGCAAATCATATCGGCAGCCATGCACACGCACACGCCGCAACTGCTGTTGTCTGGTTGAACTAAACCTGTTTTCACTTCAAATTTAATGACTGGGGATCTGCCACTGCTTTGTAAAGAACCAAAAAAATTAATAAAGCTCTTTTTCGTAATTTCTGCTACTGATGACGAATCTTTTCGAAGAGAATTGATTAGAAATAGAGTATGGTTTATGTTTGAATACCAAAGTAACAAGAAATGGTTTTCGAACAAAATTGGTGCTAAAATATGTGGCCGAATGTTTTGTGTTTTTTTTATCATAAGGCGATTGTTAAATATTGCTTTATTTTTGATTTTATTCTGTAAAATGCAAGTACTATCGTCGCAGTCTAATGATCCAAACATCTGTTCATTGTTCTCAATGTTAAATTGTTTTGTTAATAAACTGATGTAGCTATCTATTATGTATTTGCTAACCCATCCCGTGCAAAAGGATTGTTTCAAATGCTTTACCATTTCAGAATAAACTTTCTGATTTGTTGATGAATTCAAAGAATGTAAATCAAGCCACGTTAATTGATGTCCGTGATCAATTTGCATGGCGATTTGAGTTACCGGAAAGTTGTAAATACCAGGTAGTGAATTCCATACTAGATCAGAAAACTTTATTGCATTTGTCAAATGTTTTTTGTAATAATCCATTAACTTAAATTTGTCGTTTACGTCCAGATGCGCTTCATTTCCATAATTACAATGCAAAGTTTGGTCCAATAGTTCTTTGTCATCACTTTTATTTCTTTTAATTTCAGTATCAGCTCCAATAAAATTTATTTTTTTTTTGGCCAAACTAGAAGCATAATACCCAGTTTGTTGTCTTTTCCTTTTTCGAAACTTTGAAAGAACAACTGAGGTAGATCTTGGGTTTTCCTGTTTTTTTGATTTATTATTCTTCATTACGCTATGAAATGCATAGTCCGAAAATAATTTTTGTGTAATTTTTAACTCCGTGTAATATTTTTGAACAAAATCATCTATTCTGCCGATTCGATTTCCTTTTAAATAAACCTTTTTTAGGCTGTTGAAATGTTGTTCGATTATTCCTTGAGTTAAATTTTTTTCAACCGTAATGTTTGATAATGTGTTTTGCAGTACTTTGTAAAACGCCGAATAATTATCAAAAAGCTTTTTAATATCATTATTTGACCTACTACTTTTATGTCGGGACAAATCACCCAGCATTAACTTTGATGTGCAGCAGATTCGACAAACTATTATTCTAATTAATTTCTGACAAAATACGTTTCCAAAATAAACATTGGCTATATTGTGATCTGTTTTTTCATTTCGCTTATGACTTTGATAATTTTCGCTTTGTAAAAAATTGTTTAGTTTTTTTGTGAAGTGCAAATAAAATGGGGAATTTAGTTCTTGTTTTTCATCAGTACCTTTCGACGCATAAAAAAAGTCTTCCTCGGGTGAACTAGATATACTAGATATATTTTCATTTACCATATCCGCTGTAACACGATTTATGTCCAAATCAGTGCAATGTTTTATGTTTTCAAAATGTTGTTTGACGAATCGAGAACTATTTTCGCAATTAGTAATAGCAATAATACTCTCCATTATCGATTCCAATTGATCAAATGTCGACACAGAAAATAATGCACTAATCCAAAACATTGCTACATGTTTGTAAGCGCGTTTATAGTACTTTCCAATAATGATTTTAGCAGCACGCATCGCATGACTTAAACAGTTTTGAACAAACGTTTTTTTCATATCGCCCGCACACGGTTTGCTAGTAACAATTCTCCAACAGCGATGATAGTATTCTACGCGTGTTTCATTTGCAAATGCTCTAAGCACAGCATTCCACATAGCCATGGAGCCGTCTATCATGACGATCATTGGTTTGTGATTAAATCCACAAACTTTAACGGCGTCAAGCAGAAACAGCTCCAAAAAACGCCGAATACTACCAGCGTCGTGTCTTGTGGAAATAGAAGTAGCTACAGGAAGGCCGGGACCGCCTTTGGAAGGATTACGCACCAATAAAGTATAAATTTGAAAATCGTTATAGTTTTCAATACGCTTCAAAACACTTCCCGTAGAATCAAAATAAACAATATCGTTTTTGCAAATTAAATTGTAGGCTTGTATTTGCTTATCACTGTATAATATTACTCCTGGAGGACGAACGGAAATGTCTCTGATAAATGTTTCATTGTTTTCTTTTAGTATTTTAGCGAATACCTCTACATTAACCACCCAATTATCACTATAACGGGTACAAGCAGCACCTTTATATTTTAAATTGCGCAATACAGACTGTGAAGGCGCGTAAGTATGAGCGCCGTAAAGGCGTTCCTGGTCATTAAGAGAGTTTTGAAGTTTTCGATACATTAAATTTGGTGTTTGGTGTTGCAATTCTTCCATAAGTTTTCTTTTCAAAATACCTTTTATTGGTCTACTTTTAACACATGCAACATAATGCGATCTATTTCCTGAGAGCGAAACAATTCATTCTACGCAATGTTCATACGAATAAAAAGAAATTTTTCCAAACACCTCACAGTTACAGCAGTGTGCATGGCGACAATATATATTGACATAACCTTCGTAGTATTTTTTACTAGCACCACGCAGTTTTGTTACTTTTTCAGGTTTTCTCAAGTAGTGATTTGCGATGCATGGTACACAACAGTTGTATAGTACTTTTAATTTCGGTAAAAGTATTTCCGAATAATAATACGATCCAAATCTATTTATTGATCTATTAGCAGTCATCTTTTTCCAATCGTCTAAACTGATTTTAATTTGAACAGAGCTTAAGTCTACATATTGAAAGCGCTTTTCCTCTAATTCAACCACGCTTTTGCTGTAGTTACCCACGGTGCTGATCAGCTGAATTACATCTTTATACCGATTATTAATACTAGTTGGTGTATTTATGTTTACATCGCTATTTTGCTGCTTTTTCGATGGCTGACAATCAGCGAAACATGACTGAAGTGGTTTAAAGTATTTCTTGTTTTTTGAATAAACATAGTTTTCTTCCTTTTTTTCATATTGGCGTTTATAAAAATCAATATTTACCGAAACTTCTGCAAACCTTTGTTTGTCCAGCGTTGTGGTGGTTTTGTGAATTTTATTAACTTCATTGAAAACATCTACCGTTTTTACCGAATGGTACAACGTAGTCAAATTATTTTTTAAAGACAAGTTTACACCTGCACAAACACAATTACATTTTTTCCACTGCTCTTTAGACAAGGTTAAAGCTAGATGATCCTTTTCAAAAACACATTTTGGATGAAACCACTCCTGACATGCTTCACAAAATACATACAAACTGCCATCATTAGGACTTCTACAAATACAATATAATTTTTCCGGCTTTTCATTGCTATCATTTGGTTTCGATTTTTCAAATTGTCTATTTGTTTGATTTGAGACACGGATAGATAAATCATTAGTTGTGTTGTGTATACTTATAAGACCACTTTTATGAGAATTTTGCTCTTCAAACTCTTGTTTTAAGTTCGCGCTGTTAAATACTCTCGAGGACTTTTTTAATAACTGTAAGTAATGCTTTTCTATTTCTTTTTTAAAATGTTTGTTTCGTTTAAATTTGTTTTGGAGTCGTTGCCTAAAGCTTTTTTGAGATGACTTTGCCAAATGTAACATTTCGAATGCATGGTCCAAGCAACCGAGAGGCATCTTATCGCTTTTTGGAAAAGGAATGTTATACTTAATTAAGGCTGTTGCTAGTGCATGTGCAGTTAGTTTGTAATGATGTGACACAAGATCACTTTTTTTAATATTTTGGGGGTTTTTTTTTTTGCTTTTAACTTTTTTGGTTGCACCACAACCAACAATTTGTTGGCAATAGGGAACATTCGGTAGTCTGTCTATTGTTTTTAGCGGAACATCAGAGAGAACCAAAGTTCGTTTGTCGGTTGTCAGAAGAAATTGTTTTTTTGTTTAAACTTATGTTTTGAAGAACGACTTTTTCCTAGAGCGTCACTATCAACATTGCGACAAAGAATCTCTGCACAACATAAAACTCCTGAGGATTTTGTTGAAGTTTTTACTGGAGCAGCAGCACGGACCAAGTTTGTTTTAACTTTCACAGAAAAACGTTTTGTTTTTCGCGAAAAGTAAGGCTTCCATAAACGAAATGAACTTTCTAAGTCACAGTTAACAACATCACTGTTAGCGACCGCTTCCAAATAGCTACAAACATTCTTATCAACGGTACATTCATCCTTATTATCGTCACTACCATCAACAGCCGCATAACAATCACAAACATCAACACCACTACTAGCACAAGAAGCACATTTACTACCGTCCTCACGATGTTTTCTACCACTATCAATACCTAAAATACAATCAGAATAACCACCAGCTCTCTTAGGAATTATTTTTGAAATCCGTGTGTTTGCTTTACACCATTTACTTGAAATAGACATTTTGTTAGGTTTATTAGTACGTCTTTTTTTTTTCTTACTTTGTCGACGAGAAAATTTAAAAATTTTTCCAGTTTGAAGGGACGTTGAAGATTTATAATGTTTAAAAGGAAAAATATCAAGAATACCTGCATCTTTGAGTTTCTGTTCAGAGGGAATATCCACCCAAAATGATATAGGCCAAGCTTGATTTTCCAATCGAAAGTTTGAAGAATTCTAAACAAAAAACTAAGCGTTACAGCTTGACGTCGATGAAACTTGCTGGCTGTATTGTTGGAACAGAGAGGTATCAGACAAAAAAAACAATGCGTGGTTGGTGGCAAACAATTGAACTTGTCCGGGTTGAAACAAACTAGTTGATAAAATTTATTTCTAATACAGCTACAGGTTTTTTTGCCGTTGTGACTGTTACCGTAATTTTTTTTTTCTTCCCCTTTCAAAATTCATAATTACTCCGCCAAAACGCCTAAACAAAGAAATTAACTCACGACGTATGGTATATTTTCATTTAACTTTGGATTGCCCAGGCGTGTTGTCGTAATCTTCTCACCACAGTTTGCTGATGTAAAAATGGTTAACGCAGTTTGGTCGAAATACTTTTAGTAGTTTAATTTGTATAATTGAATTTAAATAACTTTAAATATTTAACGATTGTAATTTTTCAAATATGTGTTTGTAATAAGTTTAACCTTTTCTATTAAATTAACAAGCTGTTCTACATTTGCTGTCACCGTATTGTTTAACGGGAGTTATCAGACATCAAATAAAACCTGGCAACGAATTTCACTTCACCACTGACATCACTTTTACTGTGCACATTTAATTGACATTTTGTAGCATTTTACGAAAACTTCGGACAATAAAAAGTAAATGTTCGCACAAAATTAGAATATGGTCAAAAGAAAAATTAATTATGTAAACATTTTAATAAACTTTCTCCTCCTTCCGAAGTAGCGACCATAACCGTCCACCTCTTTATTTTGATTACGTAATATTAGCACGATTTTTGGTAATTTTTGCAGCGATCAAGATAAATTGCAAAAGCGTCACAATGCAGAATTCACGATCAGCCAAAATTTTTGATTGATAAAAAAGAGGAAACAAAATTGATTTTGGAGAACTAACAGCGTCAAATTAAATTTGCCGAATTCCGGTTAAAAAAATAAAGGTGTCAGAACTCGAAATTGTTTAATTGAAATAGACTTATGATATTTTGTAAAAAGTACGTTTACGCTTTCAAAATGAAAATAAGAAATCAAGAAAGAAAGGCAACTGGGTATGCCAAACTTATATGTTGTATGCAATTATGATTGGGCTTACACGAAAATGTTTAAGTCGCCTGTAGCGGTACCAAAAAACGCTCAAGAGCAATGAATTGTATAAAAGGCCATCATAGTCACTTTTTCTTATCTACAGTATATACAATTTCTTTATCTCCTAAAAATGTTTTAATTGGCCATCCGTCAATTAGCTTAATATCCGGATTTTTCCATCTTTTTCGTTCCACGAACCTTTCATTTTATTCGCTAATTTGTTACATATAAGTTGATAATGGAATGATTTCTAATTCCGAAACGTCCTTAATAAACTATGTTTCATACAAGTTTATGAACTTTTAAATGAAGAATTGTCTTGTCTTCAATGCAATGTTGCAAAAATAGCTATTCACTTCGCTTGTTTTGTCTAGGGCAGGGCTCTCAAACTGTGGGTCGCGTAAAGAGTTTTTGGGTCGCAAAACAAATTGGCTTTTTGTGCCTTTGAAATTGTTTTTTTTTTACAATGATGTTTATTGAACAAAAACTAAAAAAGGTAAAGTGTCATTACACTATTGTTGCGTTATAAAGTAATAAGGTTGTATGATCAAAAGGTGAGTCGTGTGGCGTAATCAAGAGAACAGTAAGAAACAAAAGAAAAAAAATTACTTACTGAGTCTAAAGCCAAGATTGATTTTTATAGATGAATGCGAAAAAAATTAAACATGTTAAAAGTCGTTTCACAGAAATGAATTTATGCATCGAAAAAATTAAATTATTTATTTGTCTTGATAAGGTAGCTGTGAAAGAATATAAACTAATTTTTTTATACTATTAAATGTGCTTGATATGTTTATTTAATAAATATAAACACTGTTACCAGGGATATTACTTAGTTTAAAATTCATTTTTTCTTCTGGTAGAATCAGAAGCAAGTTAAACTTCAATAAATAACAGAAGGCATAACATGTTTATGAAAGAAAAATTTAACACGACCTTTCGTCCGTTACATCGGGCTTCATCTAACCAAAATTTAGTTAATAAAGACTGTTTTTGCAATTTTGTTAATTCGCTTCAGGTTGCTATTTTCATTCCTCGTTGTTTATACATGTTTTTCTTGCACACGCGTGGTTTTCCATGGCAAAAAATTAACATAAAATTAACCTGTACATAAGAGGGTCGCACAAAAATTTATTTTTTAAAATATTGTCGCAGAACAAAAATATTTCAAAAGCCCTGGTCTAGGGCAATGTTTTTCAAATTGTGTGCCGCGGCACATTACTGAGAAATCTCTAAGTGTACCGTGAAACTTTTTAAAATACATTAATCCATGCTCCGCAGCAGCAACGTAAACACACTCTATAACAGAGAAAAATGATGTTTTATTATGGTCTGCGACCAAAAAAACTTAAAAATTGTAAATGTAATTCCCATTACGCAAAGTTTGAGTGATCAGCTGTCTTCCAGACTCGTTGCAGTACACCATGCATTTCAAACTCGCTGCCTACGAAGTCTTTCAACGAATTTTTTGATCAGATGTTCAATACGAAATCAAATTAATGATAAATTCAGAACTAAATTTGAATAATTGAAGTGACAAGGTTTATTAGCAGGAACTTGATTTTCCAACCGAAATTAACCAACCAATTAAGTGAAGACCTTTTTTTTGGTCCTCACCTTGATTTCAATACAAAATTTAAAAGAATAGCCTTGATCAGCCAAATAATTCAAGTGAAGACTTTTTTTATTGGCCTTCAATTTCTTTTGTAACCAGATTGCGACCAGTGGCAAAATTTCAGGCTAAAATTTCACCGATGCGCCCCACATAGCCGCGCGAGTTTGACATGCCTGTCATACACGATATGCGGAACCTAAATACTTTATGTGAAAACAAACAGTACAAAATATAGTGAAGAATAATAAAAGAACGTTTTCACTTTATTTATAAAAAGTTAAATAAAAATTCGAGGCCTTTATGTAATACACTATAATGCATTAGGTAAAGGAAAACTCAGTACAGACCAAAAAAGATCTCCACTCTGGTCCAAGTGTGCCGCAAAATTTGGAAAGGTAGCAAAGTGTGCCTCGGGCGCAAAATATTTGAAGAAGCACTGGTCTTGGTTGAGACAATTGAAGGAAAGAAATATATTTGCTTCAAATGGACGCTTTTAGACACATTGACAGCATGCTTAGCATTTTGTCCTTATTTCTAAATAAAGTGGTTGGTTTTTTTTAATATAGTTTTAGTTTTTAATAGCCTTTCTGCAAAGCGTGCTTATTATACAGACAACGTCAAGTAAACAAAAAAAAAAAAGAGGACTGGACTTGATTTTGCCACTATAAATAGTTTCAAAACAAGTACAGCTTACAAGTTTTGGTTGGTACCCCTTCAGTTTGGATAATAGCCGAACTTACTTTTTTGGTCATCTCAGATGGTAACTTTGTTGACAACTTGTGTCACGCGCTTTAATGAGTTTTGATTGAAAGCGCAGCTGCATTGCGACAAAACATTTTTTAAAAAGTTGTTAACTATTTGTTTTTGAAATGGGCAGACTAACGTAAAAAACATTGCAAATTTACCTGAATACTTTTCAAAGAGTGTTTTGCTTTAATTGTGTTTCTCAATATATTTGCGTATGATATCTCAATATAAGTGATTTTGGTTATATTCATTAAAGCAGTGGCAGAGTTAGGAGTGATTCCCTATACTCATCTTTTTATAGTAATTAATATATTTAGTTTTATGGAGTTGATAATGGAATGAGTTATAATTCGGAAACGTCCTAAATAAAACTATATTTCAAAGTACGTACATTGGCTATACTTTTTATTCTGAAATGACCTAAGCGTTCCAAATTTTATGCTCCCAAATTAAGTGAGAGTTATTTTTTTATTTAATGCAGCACATAAAACATCCAAAAATTTATAAAAAATTAAACAGAGATTGAAGTAAAATAATCAAATTAATTGCAGTTGAATAATCAAAAAATAAAGTGCTTATTTTCATTAAGTAGTAGAACGTCGTCTTAGGCTACTGCCAACTGCAAAAACATAGTTTTACGTTGCTAAAAAACATTAAAATTTATAACAATATCTTGATATTTTTAAAAGCAGATCGAAATAATCGCTTGATGGTTGCCCCAAGTATAAGGTTTCCGACTTTATCCTGCGAGTCAGGAGGATAATTATAGAGATGACAACAAAAATTATTTCTACCCTCATTACATACATATGAAAAATCAATGAAAGCATCATTGACATTACCAATACTAACCCATGCAAAGACATCTCTTTGATAAAACAAGAAAGGTATTTTTGGTCTAGCCGTACATTGCAGAGCCTAGTATATTACTGTAATAAATCAATGTTCTAAATTACACTAATATCTCTATTAAATTACTAGCGGACAGCAATATCTTGGCATCTCCGAAAGCAGGTCGGGGTAATTGCTTGCCCTATGTATAGAGCCTCCGTCGCTTTCCTACGAGTAAGGAAAATAAATATAGAGATAAAAATAAATTAAAAAAAATAAAAAAATTTTTGGGGGATGTCTTTTATTTCACCTATCAACAAATAAAGTTACTAAGTACAGATTTGTAGCAGCAGCCAAAAAACCCCTGATTTATGAAAGAATGAAAAAACAGCGTCTTGCAAAGTCTGCAACGTTCTTTGCAACGTCTTGCAACGTCCTTTACAAAAAACATGCACATTAGACAACTAAACAGTGGAGGATAGCGATGTTTTCCGATGAGAGCAATTTCCAAGTCTTGAAGATGGGGTCTACCACCATGCGGTATCCAAGATCATCTGATCACTTTGACCCTCGATACACAGTGCCAACTGTTAAACATTCGCAGTCAATAATGGTATAAGGATGTTTTTCAGGAGAGAAAGAAAGGGGAGGTCTGTACTTTATCCCAAACAACTAAGAAATGAATGCCGATCTCTATCTGCAAGTTTTGGAAGATCACATGCTTAACTTTTACAACATTCATGGAGTTATGCATGATAATGTACCCTGCCACAAGTCCACGAAGGTGACAAGATACATCGAACGAAAGCAAATAAATATACTTGAATGGCCTGGAAACAACCTGAATTTAAAGCCTGAATTTAAAATTGCTGGCACAAGATGAAAAAACTTTGTGCGAAAAGAAAATAACAAACCTTGGAAAACTGAAAGAAGCGCTGAAAAAAGTGTGGTACCAGGAGATGACAGCGGAATATTTTAAAAATTTGAGTGACTCTATGCCCAAGCGTTTGCAAATGGTAATCAAATATAAGGGCAATATGACTAAGTATTGAAATATATGGTTATGGTTTTAATAAAACCAGAATACAAATAAACTTTGCGTTTTTCTCAAAAAACTAGGCAGGTTTCAAGTCCCTTTGCGGCAGCTGTATATAAAAAATCGTATTCAGAAATAAAAAACATATAGTAATTGTTATATTTGTTGCCGCCTGAGAACTGCAAGTTTAAATTTTATTTCTTTATTATTTACAGTATATAACTGTGCTTCCCAAACTTGTTTGTCAGTGGAACACTGCAAGGGTTCTAAAATGGAAAAGGAACACCTAATACGCTGGAAATCTGGTGAAATACAAAATAAATCAAGCAATTATTTATAATAGCAGCAGCAAATAAATTAAAATTCCTTTAATTAAAAGAGCTTCCGTTTTTCTTAAGAGACCTTAATTAAAAGAGATTAAACAAAAATTTGCCTTAATAAACAGCAATATGCCAATTAAGCTTCTTTTGATTAAAGATATTTTAATATATTTATTCCTAGCTTTGTAATTTATTGCTTGATTTACTTTTTTATCTCATCATATAAAAAATTCTTATTTAGATTTAGCACGTACATGATGTTGGGCTTTTCCAATCAAAAGCAAAAATGCAATAAAATCACTGCCACTGTAATTTCGTCATCACTACAGCTTCGTTTTGCTGCAAAAAAGTTAATGACAGATTTGCAAGTTTTTTGAACAAAAATTTGTACAAAAATAATATAGATAGTGTTGCAATAACTGCTTCAAACAAAAACTTTTCAACAAATTTTAAAATTTTATTACGTTAAATTTTCATTACATTTAACAAATTTTAAACATTTCTTCCCTTAACTTTGGCTTTTATTTTTTGCCGCAAAAAAATTAAATTTCAATAGCGTGATCGAATTACAGCAAAACGATTAGTTTTAGTGAAACTGCATCGCGTGTGGCTCAAATCGTGAATAATTGCAACCATCTGCTAAAGAGCATTTACTGTTTGGTAACAACAAATACCAAACCAGAAACACAATATCAATTTTCTGCTAGACTGCAAAGGTTTAAAAAAAAGATTTGAAACAATTTAAAAATTATATCCATGCTAAGAAAAGAGACATCACATAAAATTAGTTAAAACGCTATTACACATTAAATCTAAAAAATTTCTTGTAAAATACCACATGAGCAACTATATAAAAACTAATTACTATCTTAAAAAAATACGAAAATAAAAAACACAAAAACTACAAAACAGGTAGATATCCAAGCATGCTCGGCATATGTGGATATATGACCGGAAACATGTTTTATTTAGAGTTCAATGTCACGCGTTTCCACTTAAAGTGATCTATCGTTTAGCGTAAAGCGGTCTATGTTCAAGCTCGTTTTACTCAAAACTGAGCATGGTGTTGACACCAACCGAATGCATATTCGTATTGTGCAGGAAACGTAGATATCGAAACATATACGGCATATATGGATATATGACCGGAAACATGTTTTATTTAGAGTTCAATGTCAGGCGTTTCCACTTAAAGTGATCTATCGTTTAACGTAAAGCGGTCTATGTTCAAGCTCGTTTTACTCAAAACTGAGCATGGTGTTGACACCAACCGAATACATATTCGTATTGTGCAGGAAACGTAGATATCGAAACATATACGGCATATGTGGATATATGACCGGAAACATGTTTTATTTAGAGTTTAATATGACGCGTTTCCACTTAAAGTGATCTATCGTTTAACGTAAAGCGGTCTATGTTCAAGCTCGTTTTACTCAAAACTGAGCATGGTGTTGACACCAACCGAATACATATTCGTATTGTGCAGGAAACGTAGATATCGAAACATATACGGCATATGTGGATATATGACCGGAAACATGTTTTATTTAGAGTTCAATATGACGCGTTTCCACTTAAAGTGATCTATCGTTTAACGTAAAGCGGTCTATGTTCAAGCTCGTTTTACTCAAAACTGAGCATGGTGTTGACACCAACCGAATGCATATTCGTATTGTGCAGGAAACGTAGATATCGAAACATATACGGCATATGTGGATATATGACCGGAAACATGTTTTATTTAGAGTTTAATATGACGCGTTTCCGCTTAAAGTGATCTATCGTTTAACGTAAAGCGGTCTATGTTCAAGCTCGTTTTACTCAAAACTGAGCATGGTGTTGACACCAACCGAATGCATATTCGTATTGTGCAGGAAACGTAGATATCGAAACATATACGGCATATGTGGATATATGACCGGAAACATGTTTTATTTAGAGTTCAATGTTACGCGTTTCCACTTAAAGTGATCTATCGTTTAACGTAAAGCGGTCAATGTTCAAGCTCGTTTTGCTCAAAACTGAGCATGGTGTTGACACCAACCGAATGCATATTCGTATTGTGCAGGAAACGTAGATATCGAAACATATACGGCATATGTGGATATATGACCGGAAACATGTTTTATTTAGAGTTCAATATGACGCGTTTCCACTTAAAGTGATCTATCGTTTAACGTAAAGCGGTCTATGTTCAAGCTCGTTTTACTCAAAACTGAGCATGGTGTTGACACCAACCGAATGCATATTCGTATTGTGCAGGAAACGTAGATATCGAAACATATACGGCATATGTGGATATATGACCGGAAACATGTTTTATTTAGAGTTCAATATGACGCGTTTCCACTTAAAGTGATCTATCGTTTAACGTAAAGCGGTCTATGTTCAAGCTCGTTTTACTCAAAACTGAGCATGGTGTTGACACCAACCGAATGCATATTCGTATTGTGCAGGAAACGTAGATATCGAAACATATACGGCATATGTGGATATATGACCGGAAACATGTTTTATTTAGAGTTCAATATGACGCGTTTCCACTTAAAGTGATCTATCGTTTAACGTAAAGCGGTCTATGTTCAAGCTCGTTTTACTCAAAACTGAGCATGGTGTTGACACCAACCGAATGCATATTCGTATTGTGCAGGAAACGTAGATATCGAAACATATACGGCATATGTGGATATATGACCGGAAACATGTTTTATTTAGAGTTCAATATGACGCGTTTCCACTTAAAGTGATCTATCGTTTAACGTAAAGCGGTCTATGTTCAAGCTCGTTTTACTCAAAACTGAGCATGGTGTTGACACCAACCGAATGCATATTCGTATTGTGCAGGAAACGTAGATATCGAAACATATACGGCATATGTGGATATATGACCGGAAACATGTTTTATTTAGAGTTCAATATGACGCGTTTCCGCTTAAAGTGATCTATCGTTTAGCGTAAAGCGGTCTATGTTCAAGCTCGTTTTACTCAAAACTGAGCATGGTGTTGACACCAACCGAATGCATATTCGTATTGTGCAGGAAACGTAGATATCGAAACATATACGGCATATGTGGATATATGACCGGAAACATGTTTTATTTAGAGTTCAATGTTACGCGTTTCCACTTAAAGTGATCTATCGTTTAACGTAAAGCGGTCTATGTTCAAGCTCGTTTTACTCAAAACTGAGCATGGTGTTGACACCAACCGAATGCATATTCGTATTGTGCAGCAAACGTAGATATTGAAACATATACGGCATATGTGGATATATGACCGGAAACATGTTTTATTTAGAGTTCAATATGACGCGTTTCCGCTTAAAGTGATCTATCGTTTAGCGTAAAGCGGTCTATGTTCAAGCTCGTTTTACTCAAAACTGAGCATGGTGTTGACACCAACCGAATGCATATTCGTATTGTGCAGGAAACGTAGATATCGAAACATATACGGCATATGTGGATATATGACCGGAAACATGTTTTATTTAGAGTTCAATGTTACGCGTTTCCACTTAAAGTGATCTATCGTTTAACGTAAAGCGGTCTATGTTCAAGCTCGTTTTGCTCAAAACTGAGCATGGTGTTGACACCAACCGAATACATATTCGTATTGTGCAGGAAACGTAGATATCGAAACATATACGGCATATGTGGATATATGACCGGAAACATGTTTTATTTAGAGTTCAATATGACGCGTTTCCACTTAAAGTGATCTATCGTTTAACGTAAAGCGGTCTATGTTCAAGCTCGTTTTACTCAAAACTGAGCATGGTGTTGACACCAACCGAATGCATATTCGTATTGTGCAGGAAACGTAGATATCGAAACATATACGGCATATGTGGATATATGACCGGAAACATGTTTTATTTAGAGTTCAATATGACGCGTTTCCGCTTAAAGTGATCTATCGTTTAGCGTAAAGCGGTCTATGTTCAAGCTCGTTTTACTCAAAACTGAGCATGGTGTTGACACCAACCGAATGCATATTCGTATTGTGCAGCAAACGTAGATATCGAAACATATACGGCATATGTGGATATATGACCGGAAACATGTTTTATTTAGAGTTCAATGTCACGCGTTTCCACTTAAAGTGATCTATCGTTTAACGTAAAGCGGTCTATGTTCAAGCTCGTTTTACTCAAAACTGAGCATGGTGTTGACACCAACCGAATACATATTCGTATTGTGCAGGAAACGTAGATATCGAAACATATACGGCATATGTGGATATATGACCGGAAACATGTTTTATTTAGAGTTCAATATGACGCGTTTCCGCTTAAAGTGATCTATCGTTTAACGTAAAGCGGTCTATGTTCAAGCTCGTTTTACTCAAAACTGAGCATGGTGTTGACACCAACCGAATACATATTCGTATTGTGCAGGAAACGTAGATATCGAAACATGTTTGGCATACGTGGATATATGACCGGAAACATGTTTTATTTAGAGTTCAATATGACGCGTTTCCACTTAAAGTGATCTATCGTTTAACGTAAAGCGGTCAATGTTCAAGCTCGTTTTACTCAAAACTGAGCATGGTGTTGACACCAAACGAATACATATTCATATTGTGCAGGAAACGTAGATATCGAAACATATACGGCATATGTGGATATATGACCGGAAACATGTTTTATTTAGAGTTCAATATGACGCGTTTCCACATAAAGTGATCTATCGTTTAACGTAAAGCGGTCTATGTTCAAGCTCGTTTTACTCAAAACTGAGCATGGTGTTGACACCAACCGAATGCATATTCGTATTGTGCAGCAAACGTAGATATCGAAACATATACGGCATATGTGGATATATGACCGGAAACATGTTTTATTTAGAGTTCAATGTCACGCGTTTCCACTTAAAGTGATCTATCGTTTAACGTAAAGCGGTCTATGTTCAAGCTCGTTTTACTCAAAACTGAGCATGGTGTTGACACCAAACGAATACATATTCGTATTGTGCAGGAAACGTAGATATCGAAACATATACGGCATATGTGGATATATGACCGGAAACATGTTTTATTTAGAGTTCAATATCAGGCGTTTCCACATAAAGTGATCTATCGTTTAACGTAAAGCGGTTTATGTTCAAGCTCGTTTTACTCAAAACTGAGCATGGTGTTGACACCAACCGAATGCATATTCGTATTGTGCAGGAAACGTAGATATCGAAACATATACGGCATATGTGGATATATGACCGGAAACATGTTTTATTTAGAGTTTAATATGACGCGTTTCCGCTTAAAATGATCTATCGTTTAACGTAAAGCGGTCTATGTTCAAGCTCGTTTTACTCAAAACTGAGCATGGTGTTGACACCAACCGAATGCATATTCGTATTGTGCAGGAAACGTAGATATCGAAACATATACGGCATATGTGGATATATGACCGGAAACATGTTTTATTTAGAGTTCAATATGACGCGTTTCCACTTAAAGTGATCTATCGTTTAACTTAAAGCGGTCTATGTTCAAGCTCGTTTTACTCAAAACTGAGCATGGTGTTGACACCAACCGAATGCATATTCGTATTGTGCAGGAAACATAGATGTTGAAACATATACGGCATATGTGGATATATGACCGGAAACATGTTTTATTTAGAGTTCAATGTCAGGCGTTTCCACTTAAAGTGATCTATCGTTTAGCTTAAAGCGGTCTATGTTCAAGCTCGTTTTACTCAAAACTGAGCATGGTGTTGACACCAACCGAATGCATATTCGTATTGTGCAGGAAACGTAGATATCGAAACATATACGGCATATGTGGATATATGACCGGAAACATGTTTTATTTAGAGTTCAATATGACGCGTTTCCACTTAAAGTGATCTATCGTTTAGCTTAAAGCGGTCTATGTTCAAGCTCGTTTTACTCAAAACTGAGCATGGTGTTGACACCAACCGAATGCATATTCGTATTGTGCAGGAAACGTAGATATCGAAACATATACGGCATATGTGGATATATGACCGGAAACATGTTTTATTTAGAGTTCAATATGACGCGTTTCTGCTTAAAGTGATCTATCGTTTAACGTAAAGCGGTCTATGTTCAAGCTCGTTTTACTCAAAACTGAGCATGGTGTTGACACCAACCGAATACATATTCGTATTGTGCAGGAAATGCAGATATTGATAAGTGTGTTAATTATGTGGTTTTTGTTTGTATTTTTTCATATTTAATTGTTTTCTTTTGGGAAAGAATTTTTTAACTTGTTTTGGTTGATGTTGATTTTGCTTTTTTCTTTTTTTTGTCGAAAACGAGAGAATCATTCTGCTAGAATGATAGTGGTGGCAAAAGACTGAATGAATGCAACAAGGGTTACATGATGAATGGTTTATGACAATCATGTGAAATCTAACTTCAAGTAAGTCAATTTGCTGTAGCTAAAGCTACTTGTTCACTAACTAAGTGTTACTAACTTTGCAGGCTTTGGGGATTTTTCTAAATTTTAGGATATCTTCAATAAGTGATGAACGGTTTTTGTTATTAAAACTAACCCAAAATCCTCCTGTGGTTACTATCATGTCTTGAGATTCTTTTTTTCTTGGTTGCTTTTTTATTGCTTCATAGTGCTGAAGGGTGAATTCCAAGTTAGTTTCACTGACAAACAACAGTTATAAGGTCTCTTCAAGAAGTCACCATAAGCGATTTTTGTTTATGAAACTAACCTGTATCTTTCACTGGTTACTATTGCTTCTTAAGAGATTTTTTTCTTTTATTTTCTTCTTCATTCCATCCTGATGCTAAAAGGGAGGTTTTGGGTTAGTTTCACCAAAAAAAATTGCTTATGGTGACTTGAAGAGATCCCAGTTATACACAGTCTCTTCTTTAGGAGACCCAAATTTTTAGGTAATCAAGTTGGAAGGGCAAACAATGAATGAGATTAACTTTGTCTTTTATTATTGAAAAAATGTTTTATACCTTGATCTTATCAGTATTAGAACTTGCTATCTGTATCATTATAAACACACTGCTTTTTGAGAAATCAAGATTTTTGCTCAATATAAACTTAGCCTTATGATTGTTCATAAAGTTTATGTTTTATGTATACTGATATATTAGTTATATTTATATTTTTTAACAATTTTTTTATTGTTTTCACTAATTTTTTTATCTTATATTTTTTATGTTTTTATTAAGTCATTTTCAATGATGTGTATTTTATTTTTAATATTATGTATCACCTTTTTATAATATATTTTAATATTTGGATCATGATGACTGTTAATTTTAGGGTCTCATTTACATTTTGTCATTACTAACCTTTCAGGCCTTGGAATTCTTCAAAATTTAAGAGTTTGTGAAATAAACACAATAAATAGTAAACAAGAACATTAATTTATATGCTTTTTATTTTGTATGGGCAGTAGGGTGAAAAGGCAATAAGATACAGTCTTTTCAAAAAGTAACCATGAGCAATTTTTGTTAGTGAAACTAACTTAGAATCCCCTTGTGGTTATTATCATTTTTTAAGAAATCCTTTTTTTTTTCTTGATTTATTTTTTATTGCCTCATAGTGTTGTATGGAGGATTCTGCATTTGTTTTACCAACAGACAACAGTTACGGCCTCTACTTTGACCTGTATGATGTTTGTCATTAAAACTCAAAATAGCAAATAAGATTTTTTGGTAAATACAAAAGGTTGTAGATTATTTATCAAATATTTTAACACAGATAAAAATTAGAACATAAGTATTATATAAGTCATTGTACTGTTTTATTTCTAGAAACAACAAAAGAGGATAATGAAACTGCTTGATTTGCATTTGTAAAATGTGAATCTATGTCATGAAACATTACATGGTGGATAATTTGTTACAGCTAGTCATAAAATATATCTTTCTATGCAACTTTAGTGAAGACAAGCAACCATTCATCAGGATTTACAAACTCATCATGGATGCATGTGAAAAAGAGCATGTTTGATTTGAGAGCTACTTTTTTGTTCAGAGAAGAGTGTAAATATTTGATGTATGATTGCACTAAGTTTTATTGTTTAGGCCAGGGATGTTCAACCTGTGGCCCACTTAAGGTTTTGATGTGACCTGCTGCCTATTCCAATTTGATATATTTTCAAATCTGTATTGCAGCATTTCCACGAACTTGCTCAGTACATTTTTGAGATGAGAATTGACAAATTAGAGTTTGATTCAAATTGAAGACATTTTTGTGTCCTGCTGACTTAGCTTAATACAGAATTTGGCCCATAATGAAACAAGGTTGGACATCCCTGGTCTAGACTATTTTATGAATCAAATTAATGGCAAGTTTTCTTTTATTAAAGATGTGGCTGCCATTCTAAAGCATGTCAAGTAATTGTCTTCTGTTTTTCCAGTTTCTGACATTTACATTTACAGATACAAAATTTATTTTTTTAGACTATATGTAGCTGATTTCTCTATATAAAAAGTATTATCAGTTATCTGTTTTAAATATTAAGCAATATATCAATATATGGATATACTCCAGGGCATTTTAACTTGGAAGTCTGAAAGTGCAAAAATTGCAGATAATCAAGATTGATATGCTGTTAGTTGATAAAACTAGTGCTTAAAACTTTACCAATCTTTATATTAACTACAGTTAAATCATACTTGTATTGATGTATAGTTTCAATAAAGCACTTAGTTTTATACATAAGCAAGCAGTAGAAGTGTTAAAAAACTTAGTTATAATCATAGTTATAATTATACATAAAACTTAGTTATAATCATAAAAGTATTGAAAAACAAAATCATCTCATAGTGGTGTAGCAAAAAATAAATAAATAAATAAAAAAAAGCATTAAAACTTGGCTATTCTCTTAGTTGTTATTGTGAAATATTAAGTATTGTCATTTTTTGCTTTAAAGTACTTGTTTAACATTGTGTTAAACAAAACTCCTGCACAATTTAATACAATAACAGACTTATTTTTAGACACAAGGGCTCCTTTATACTGCCAACATTGGGTGGGAAGTTTACAAGCAGAATTTTTGGATTTAGTTGAAAAAACTTAAATTTTATGACTTTTTTTCATATTTGTATGAACTGAAGTGGCTTGATTGAAAATCAGAAATATGAGTATAGTTTTGAAAAAACACACAACAAGGCCAAGCTTTCTAAAGACCAATTTTTTTTCTGTATTATATTTAAATATGATTTGTTTTTGTCAGGTTATATACTATTTTTAATATTTATGACATTCACAGAAATGTTTAATGCATACAACTATATATACTACAGACCAAAATAAAAGTCGTGTGTCTCATAATTTATTAATAGTTAATTGGACCACCCTTAGCTTTGATGACAGCTTTCATTTAACTAGGTATTAAATCTACAATATTTTTCAACCTGCAAAGATCAATTTTTGGCCATAATTGAAGTAATTTCTCCTCCAAATCAGGTAAAGTTCTAGGAAATGGTGATGAGTCTCATAGCTTCCTCTCAAGTTCATTCCACAGGTTCTCTATAGGATTCAAATTAAGGGACTGGGACAGCCAATACATATGCTGAAATATCCACTAAATGTTTCAAACCAATTTTTCAGTCTTCTAGCCTTATGAATGCAAGCATTGTTGTCGTGGAAGATTCCATTTCTGTTTGGGAAATAAAAATCCATTGCATGTTGGACATGGTCCCCAGTATCTCCATATAGTCATTAGAGTTCATTTTATTGCTGCATTTAGTGACAGAACCTTGCCCATGCCAGCAAAAGCAAGTCCAAATCATCACACTGCCCCCAGATGCTTGAACAGTTGGATTGACACATGATGGATCCAAAGCTTCAAGTGACTTGTGCCACACCCTAACTCAACCATCATTCTGAAACAGAGTAAATCTGGACTTATCAGACCACATTACCTGTTTCCAATCCTCAACAGTCCAATTCTGATGGTTTCAAGCAAATTCTAAACATTTTTTTCTGTTTGCAGCAGACACCAGTGGTTTTCTTGTTGCTTTGCATTTAGTTAAATTGATATTTTTTACTCACAATGCATAGTGCAAGGAGATACTCTTTTTTGACATTGATTGAAAACACTGGTAATCATTTAAATAAAAGCATGGCAATCTTTCCTTACAATTCTTTTTAAAGAGTATCTATACCTTTCAATCATAATGTTGTGTCTACCACAGTTACCACACCAAGAACTGGGTTGTCCATGCTTTTTCCAATAAGCTATGGTCGATTGAATTGTCCTATAGCCTATACCTGTTTATTTACTCCAGAGTTATCATTCCACCTTGATGCAGTCCTATAATTCCTCCTTTATCAAAGGACAACAAGTCCTTACCATGAATATTTATTTAGGTCATAACAACTAAATTTGAGATAATGAAATTGGTCTGAAACATATCAAAATTATGTATGAACATATAAAAATGGTGTTTCTACACCTGTCAAACTTGAAAAATATTATTCAGGGTGTGGGAGGAGCCCATATGACCTTCTTTGACATGATAAAATATGATCAATAATTTAGTGACTGCATGCTTAAAAGGCAAAAGTATTGGATGTTGGACCGACTCATCAACAGGCAAGTTTTGCAAATGTCCACTAATGATTGAAGTAGTTGCAAGCACAGAAATTTTCTCAATTGATCCTTTGTCAATTGTTCAACTTTAGCATCAAAATCAGGATGATCATGCAAGAGACACAACACATTGGAAAACAATTCTCTTTGTGTGGCTTTCATGATAGCCATAGTAGCTGAAATTAATTCTTCTACAATCATTAAACCTTACCACTGTGGAACACAATTTGGTGAAACCTTTGATCACAGAAACTGTTTGTATCACAACAACCAAGCAACCATGTGCTGCAGAGCATGAAATTTTGAATAATAATTCAGCAAATATGAAATATTATCACTTGTCAGCTTGAAGTGTGTTAAACAAATCTTGGTCTTCATCTCAGGGTTGTCTTCTTGGAGCTCTTTTACAAATGCTGGCTGTTAGGGCCACTCACTTCTGTCAGTAAAAACCCCATGAAACCACAAATCTGCTGACGTAGCTTCCTCAGGAGACAAACCACGTGAAGCAATATCTGCTGGATTTAAGTGAGTTGGCATGTAATGCCATTGTTTAACTGATGTCAAAATGTGTATCATCTCAAGTCTATTAGCCACAAAGGTTTGAAATCATGTACTCATATTTTGCATATAGCACAGCACAACCGTCACATCAGTCCATAAAACAACATGGTTTAAATCATATTCTAGCTCATGACAAATCATTACAGCAAGTTTAGCACCAATTAATGCAGCAATTAGTTTGAGTTGGAGTACAATAATAATATTTACTGGGTCAACACGAGACTTTTCCATAACTAAAGCACAGCTAACATGATTATCAGAATAAATAAAATGCAGATCTTTAACTGTCAGTGGATGCGTCACAGAAAACATACAACTTGATTGATTCTACTACCAGTCCATACATTTAGGTTCTAGTGAAAGATATTGCCTCTAAATTAGGGAGTGCTCACAACCATTGAATCCAAAGTTTACCCAAACCTCCCATGACTGAAATTAATTCATCCCAGGGTAGCCCCATTTGACATGCCTTTTGCAAAATTTTCTTAACTGGTAGAATAAAAGGTTGCAACAATTTAAGGATCATATGCCCAAGTTTGGGCGGCTTTCATGATTACTTTCTCATTTTGCATAAATTACCATCTTAATTCAGATTTTTTTCACATTTCTACATAATATGCAGTACTTTTCGCATAATCAACTGTTCTATTTATAGGATGCTGGGTGAATTAGGTAGCGTTTTTTGTATATGCTTCACACTGCAATCAACATATTACAGATCAAAAACATGTCAATAACAACAACTGAAAACAGTTCAAATGAAACAGCACATGATTAAATTATGTTCTTGATGATTTTTTAGAATAGTTTGCCAAGGCCCAAGCATTTAATTTTTAAGTTTGTTACTTGCAAACTTTCTTGTGGTAACTTGACAAACTACTGGTACACAGAGTGATGTTACATTTCATGCAATAAGTTGGTGGTTTTTCGTTACAGTCCTTTAGTTGGCATCATCTTTGTTTTTCTTTTTTAGCAATGACATGGCCTAGTCCAGGGGTGGGGAACCTTTTACTCTATGAAGGCCGCACTAACAATCATAATTAAGCAGATGGCCGCAAGGAGACTGAGAAAAAAAGTCTAAAGGTTAACTTTGACAACAATTTAGCTAAGTTCATGTAAAATATAAAATTTAATGTTATCCTTTCTCAAAACTTAGTGCAGGGGTGGGAACCTTTCTAAAAATAAAGGCCACACCAGCACTATCCGCTCTCCCTTGAGGCCACAGACAATAAATGTGCGAACTTCTATATAATACTAATACTGCAGTTATTAATGATATAATTATGCCTATAATCAGCATGAAAATTTAAAGATTATTGAAAAAAAGAAACAGAAAATGTATTGTTCACTTATCTTTTAATCGTTTAATGACTTTTCTGCGGTTGCTTCTGTTGAACCAGCATTGAGATATTTGGTTCCAATGAAGACGTTTTGAGCTTTAGTTGGTTTTCAAGATGTACGTCTGTTATCTGAGTTCTCAAATCATTTTTTATTTGTCTCATGTAAGAGAATGATGATTCACAAAGATATGTTGAACAGAAACACGATATCAACTTACGTGCGTGTTCACGAAGACGAGGATACTCTGTTGCTCCCTTCCATATTCTTGCGGGATCTTCTTTATTGTCGAATTGTGCTTTAACAATGTTATCTTCAGATAACTCAATAAGCTCCATCTGGAACTTTTCTGGTGCTTCAGAAAAATCAAGTACGTGTGGCTGAAAAGCCAGCTTTAATGTCATTTCATGCTTCTCAAAATCCTTGAATCTACCGTTATATTCTTCGATCAGGTTATCTAAAACTGTGACGTATCTTACAACACATTCACTAGTGTCGTCGCTCCTTCCATTCATTAACTTTGCTAACTCGGGAAAATAATTTTCTGAAAGATTTGATTTTTCAAGTAGTGATCGGAAAAAAGACAACTTCTTCCGAAATACCTGAATTTTTTGCCACATCTCGAAAACAGATTTATTTTTACCTTGCAGAGAGACATTTAATTCGTTCTGTTTTGCCATGATATCACACAAAAAAGCAGTGTCTTGAAGAAAATTAGCATCTGATAATACGCAGTTTTGATTGTTCTCATTATACAGTTGAATTATTTTCTCACGTAAAGACAAAATTTTCACTAAAACTTGACCTTGCGATAACCATCGCACTTTCGAATGGTAGGGCAAATCTGCACTGATGATTTCCTCATCCAACATGAGCATTTCTCGAAAATGGCGATGTCTTGTAGAATTTGCGCGAATATAGTTTACTATGGCCACAATATTCTTCAGAGTGTCATCGAGAATGACAGATTTGGAACAGAGGTTTTGCTGATGTAATATACAATGAAAGGAAATAAAATCTTGATTTACAAATTCCTTTTTGAGATGTGCTACGAATCCTTCATTTTTACCAGTCATAGATGGGGCACCATCTGTGCACACGCTCACTATATTCGCAAAATTCAGACTTTTTTCAATAAATTTTTCTTTGAAGTCGTTGAAAACATCAATTCCTCGTGTCCTCCCTTTAAGGGTGCCTAAAGCAAACAATTCTTCGTATACTTCAAATTCTTCAGTTACTGCTCGAACAAAATACAAGACTTGTGCGGAATCTGTTGCATCTGTTGATTCGTCAAGTGCTACTGAATAATAGGTAGTGTTTTTATTCATAACATTCATTAACTGCTCTGTTATGTTTTGAGCCAATTCCTGCTGCCGATCAGTATTTGTTCTTCTTGATAAAGGTATGTTCTTATATTTGTTGATCTTGTCTGGATCTAAGCATCCTACAACTTCAATGATACAGTCCTTTATCAGTTGTGAATCGCTGAAAGGTTTACCTTGTTTTCCAAGAAGATATGCAACTTTGTAGCTGGCCTCAGTAACAGCTTTATCCTGATGTATTATTCTATGAAAAAATTGCTGTTGTTTTTGTCTTCCTTCTTTCAACTTCTTTAATGCAATACTTCGAGATTCACCTTCTAATTTAGCATGCTTGTTGTCCTTATGAGTACTACGAGGGTCAGTCAATAAGTAATGAGACTTTTTTAATAACTCAAGTTTGCAATGACTGGTAATCAAAAAATGCTTTTTTATTTTTCAACATAGTCTCCCTCCTTTGCAACACACTTGTTCCATCTTGATATTAGATTGTCTATTCCTTTGGCATAGAATTCCGTGGACTGGGTCCTTAGCCAGTTGCTCACAGCAGCCTTCACTTCTTCATCAGTCTGGAAGTGAATTCCCCTCATACTCTCTTTGAGTGGGCCGAAGAGGTGAAAATCAGATGGTGCAAGGTCTGGGCTGTAGGGTGGGTGTGTTAGAAGTTTCCAGCCTAAATCTTCAATTTTGGCTAGGGTTCTTGCTGCTGTGTGGGGCCTTGCATTATCCTGAAGGAGAATCACACCTCTTGATTGAAGTCCTCTCCGTTTGTTCTTAATGTCTTTTTTCACTTGAGTTAGCAGCTCACAGTAGTTCTCTGAGTTCACAGTATTGCCCCTTTCCAAGAAACTGATAGTGATCGGCCCATTTCTGTCCCAGAACACAGTGAGCATGACTTTCCTTAAACTTTTCTGAGATTTGAATTTTTTCTTCACTGGGGAAGAAACATGCTTCCACTCCATTGATTGTCGTTTCGATTCAGGTTCATAATGAAAGACCCAGGTCTCATCAGTTGTCACTATTCTCGATAGAAATACATCTCCCTCCTTTCTGTATCTGCGTAGTGATGCTCTGGAAGCCATCAGGCGCTGCATTTTGTGATCATCCGTTAACATCTTTGGAACCCAGCGACAGCTGACTTTTGAAAAACGCAGCTTCTCACGCACAATTGCGTACACTGTGCCATGGGAGATGTCCAAGTTTGTAGCAATTTCATCTAAAGTGACCCTTCTATCAGATTTGATCAGGTCTTCAACTGCCTGTACTGCTTCTGGGGTAGAGACATCCACAGGTCTTCCACTTCTCAGATCATCAGTAATGCTTTCGCGTCCATCTTTGAATGCTTGCACCCATTTGTAGAAGTTTGCTCTAGACATACAGGAAGGACCATATTGTCTTTGCATTCTAGACAGAATCTCACATGATTTTACACTCTCTGCCAACAGAAATCTGATGACTCCTCTTTGTTCCAAGCATGAGCTGTTTCCTAGCCTAGTAGTCATTTCAATTTATCGTCACACCTACAGTAATCTGAAAATAAACAAGTTTTGTTGTAAATAAGATGACAACTCCATTCATAATCATCACATAAAATTTCAGTTGCATAACTCCAAGAACACCAAAGTAATTGAGAAAGTCTCATTACTTATTGACTGACCCTCGTATAATGCTGATGTGCATTGTATTTCTTTATTGTTGCAATTGTTGTTTCACAGAGCAAGCATTGCATTTTGCCATTATCTGACACAACGAAATATTGCAACTCCCACTCTTCATTGAAGACTCTGTGTTTATCTTTTAATGTTCTTTTCAATTTCTTGGACATGATATGAGTAGAATGAACTAATTTACCTCAAAATGCGCTAAAAATGCGATAGCTGTTTTATAAGTTCAAGTTATATGATAAATATCAATAACTGTTCAATAACACTGTATTTGGCATCAATGCACTACTTATTGCTAGCAAAATTTATAAATTAAAGGACTTATCAAAGTAAAATTGTTTTTAATATGTTGTACACAAAAATATATATAATTCAGTGCAATCACTGTAATGCAACACTCAAAATAAAACTATCAGCAAATATTTTTATGAATTCAAACAAATATGACGACACCTTCACTGCTAATACCGAACTGATCTGCAGCCTTTTTTCTCTCTCTCTCGTATTGGTGGCAGAGTCACGTTCATGTGATCTCACACACGTTATATCTTGAACGTGTGCAAAAATACTTATTGCCACCGACTTCTGATTTATACAGAGGTAAACGTGTTCATTTTTGGCAGTTTTATTCGATTGTAAAAACTAGTTCATATATGCATATGATAACATAGTGATAATAAGGATGATGTTGAAAAAAATCTGAAAATGGCAAAATAATGACAAATCGTGTATGACATTATGATATATTTATTCGATGCCAAACACGCTCCAATAATGCCAATTGACATTAAATGGTCATACCTGGCAACACTGTTTAACACTGCCACCGATCAGAGTTTTTGTTGCATATGTAACCAATAACGAGCGCGTTTACATCCTTTGTAGCACAATCTGACGAACCAACGGCGAGTAAGGTATGACGTGTGCTGTTTAATTTTTCTAATGGAAGCTGTACCACTACCTTTTACTGTACTGTGACACTACTACGAAGCTATCTGAAACAAATAGAGGCGGGAAGCAGTGGGCTAAACAACAACCGAACAAGAATGTAGCATGAGTAAAACATAGTGAGCGGCACTAGTACACAAACTATACATGAAAGAACTGCTCTTACTGCTATAAATAGTATGTTTTTGCTTTGCTTGAAATGTAGATTTCACAAATGCCAAATTTAAAGTGATAATAGATAACTAATAGTGTCAAATTATACATAAATGACAGAAAAGAAATATCTAGCGTTTACAGAACTGGTATTTGCTACTCTTAGGTGTCAGATGTATAATTCTGAGTTTAAGTTTTAAAGAACTTCCATAAGCCACGGAAGGCCGCACTTCATGACTCAGAAGGCTGCATGTGGCCTTAAGGCCGCAGGTTCCCCACCCCTGGCCTAGTCCATTGTAACAAATATGGGGGTTTTGGAAGTGAATTGGTAACTAAGTGGTCACCCTTGCATGATATGCTTTCCATGACCTTTCTGCAAATAGCTTACAGCCACTGCTCTTTGTTGAAATAGAATTAGGTCTGTGAATCAGCCAGTAAATGATGCAAGCATTCACCACAATTATGTCAATCATTCTTGTGACCAAGCACCAATACCACTTTTTCCCCCTTATTGCAATACAATGTTTACCAAAAGCCAGTCATGATGATCCACTCCTCCCATGTATTTGTTGTAATTTTTGATCATAAAAGACTGGGATATTGACACTTTTTCTTTTAGTTCTTTACTCCATCTCTTTGTTATGGCAAGAGGTTTAATCCTATCAAAATTGGAAGCCAACGCAACTGATTTGTTATCTTTCCATCTAATCCTAATGATTTTGTTTTCTGTGTCGAATCTGTAGTTGTACTTTCCTTTCTTCATTTTATTTATTTAAGAAAAGAATTTGCACATGTTACAATTGACTAGCAGGCTTGCCAAAATATTGCTAAAGAATAATAAAAAAACTTATTGGTAAAATTTTATAATATTATAGAAAAAAATTTAAAAATAGTGATGTGTTGAAATTTTGTTTCAAAATTTCTGTTCTCAAAGGTTAAAAACAATTTTCTTGTCAATGGCATTTTGGCATTCAAAAAAAGCAAATACAAAATCAAAGATCAAATATAGAAAATCAATAAAACAATTTACAAGTAGTTCATAAGTAATTCACCATGCCACCCTTAACCATATTCAAATTTCTTAACAATAATGATTATAATAGTCAGAAAATATAAACTAATTTTACCTTGTCTTAGTTGTAATCAAATATCAATGACAGCAATGGCTGGTAACACAGTGTTGTTAGTTTACTAACAAAAATTATGTAAAAAAATACAACATGACCACAATTAACACGTTAAGTGCCGCGTGTATATCGCGCGCGCATACTGGCTGGTGCCGGCCATTTCTGTCTGCAGTTTTCCAGTGCGTTTATTTCGTATGCGTAAATCTTCTTGTTTTAGTTCCGACGAGAAAAGCAAGCAAAATTGATATACTGCTATTTCTAGAAGAAAATTACACACATAGAACATAAACCAGTTTTTATTCAAACTTTCAGCAAAATGATTTGCGCAAATGGTACACGGAGAAGCAAGTCTTTGGGCAAAGGGGAACTTCGCACTTTTTGCAAAACACTCTTGTGTCTTTTCTAATGCCGTTTTTTTGGCAAACTCTGCAGCGTCTCTGGGGGAACTTTTTTTTGTCAGTTGCAGGGAAGACTGCTTGCTGATGACGTTGAAAGCCACCTCTCAATCTTTCAATAGAGTCATTTCTCGGAACTTTTGCAGGTGGCACCTCATCATCGCTAGAACTAGAAGAATCGTAATTTGAAATTTGGCAAAGTTTTTCAATCACTTTCAGGTGGAAGGAGCGTAAGTTCAACTTTGCTTGAGGCTTTTTTGCTTTGTATATTACGAAGCTGTTCCAAAGGCTTACTTCCAAAAGATAAAAGAACACCTTTTTTGGCCATTTCATCGTTTTTCTTGTAAATGGATAGTAGGATATCATCTGATCCAGGCGGTCAACTCCTGACATATACTGATTGTACTCAATAATACACAGTGGCTTCATTATTTGTTCTGTTTCACCATGGCCCCTCTTTTTTCTTCTGGTAATTGCAGCAAGACTTCCATCATGTTTGGTACTTAGTGCCGTCACAACTCTTTTATCCTTCCAGGCCAACACCATTACCCTGCCATTATCTCTGGAAATACAATCTCCTGCCTTCATTTTAGGGTTTCCGGACTTCGCGCTTCGAATTTCAGAAGGCTCTCCTCGGTGTGATTGTAGTGTCCCCACGGTATGCACTTTGTCAGCTAGCAGCTCTTCACTCAGCTCAACACTATTGTAAAAATTGTCCATGTAGAGGGAATGCCCGGAACGAAGACATGTGTCAGCTAATAAGCCGGTAACAGTTTCTCTCAGGCGTTTTCCTTTTCCATGGTAAATATCCATATTCCAGCAGTAGCCGGAATTGGAATCAGCGAGAATCTACGCTTTTATGCCATACTTTGTTGGTTTATCTTTGTTGTAAACCCTGAAAGATAATCGACCCCTCCATTTCAACATCCCCTCATCGATTGATATTTGCTCTCCCGGATTATACAACGTACGCCAATTTTCGACGATTTTATCGTGAATTGGTCTCAGTTTGTACAATTTGTCAGTTGAGTCGGATGGCCTGGCTGCATTATCGTTGAAGTGCAAAAACTTCAAGATGTACCTATTTCGAGACATAGTTTGACCAAAAAATGGAGTGTAAAGAAGTGGATTTTTGCTCCAGTAATCTGACAAGTGGCCTCTTTTGTCAAGTATTCCAGTAAGGAGTGTCAAACCAAGAAATATTTTCAGCTCCGGGAGAGTCAAGGGCTTCCAATCATGGGCTCTGGAATGTGTTGGCAAAGTTCCAGCTGTTGAAGAAAAGAATTGGTCGGCGTAACGATTAGTTTCTTCAACTACTATGCCAAGAACATCATCGTTTATTATCACCTGAAAATATTCTAGAAAATTCTCAGGATCTGATACCTCAGCCAGAGTGGTTGGGCCAGGGTTTCCCGTAAAACCGATACGCTGTGGTTGCCTTGTAGCTGGGCACCATACATAATTGTTTCCTCCTCTTACTTGCGTTCTTCTGCCACCACAACCACTTTGCGCAGCCTGTGACGTACTAGGTGCATCATCTGTGTCACTACTCTCATCAGAAATATTCATGTCATCACTATCTTCAGCATCGCTTTCGTTTTCTAACATACTTTCATCTGAATCAGAGTTTAAAACTAGTTCTTGAGCTTCACTTACACGTAGAAATTTGCCTGCCATGTTGCTGTTATAACGGTTGAAAAGTTATGAAAATGGTTGTTTCAAAGAGCAACTCCAACCCTAGAGCGCTCCTCTAAGTTCTCTCTTCTATTCTCTAATCACTTCTCTAAGCCATCCTTGTGCAAACACACATGCAGACATTCAGGAAACCGTGTCTAGACTTATAACGATGGTAAATTACGTCGAATCCAGCAATTTGGCAGTTAACCAATGGCATTTACCGAACGACGTAGATTTACGTCATAAAGCACTCTGCGCAAAAAACTCGACGACGTTAATCTACGTCACACGGCACTTAACGTGTTAAGTTAAAACAACCTCTAATTTTCTGTTACCAAATTATCACAGTTGTTATTTTTATACATGTTTACATAAACTTACAAAGATACTAGCTTAATAACAATTCCCTTAAAATTACTCTCTGCTATTTTACAGGGTCCGCCACCCAAGTGTAGACTGTTAAAAATTCATTTATTTCAAAAAGTTAAAGGAAAAATGAAACAAACTTTTAAGAATATGAAAGAAAAATCTTTAATCTTTAAAATGAACTCCTATTTACTTGATATATCCTCCTTTTGCATGGATTACACGACAGAGACATTCAGAAACTTGCGCACAAGTGGCACGCACAGTCTCAAAGTCAATTTCGTCCCATGATTCGATCAGCTTTTGCTTCAAGACCTCCACACTTGAATGGGAAACTTTGCATGCCTTCTGTTCCAATATGGACCATATGCCAAAATCCATCGGATTAAGGTCCGGTGAAGAAGGAGGCCAAATATCCTTCGGCCAGAAAGCCTTAAAATGCTCCTTGCACCACTCCTGAACCATTTTGGCAGTGTGGGCAGTCGCTCCGTCTTGCTGGAGCGTCAAATCGTCGTCTAATGACAAGGAATTCATCCAGGGAACAACTTTGTTGAAGGATTTGTATGTGGAACCCCATGTAACAATTCCGTATTTAATATGTGAATAAAACAAAAAATAATATAATATTCAAAAAATTTTACTAGAAAAATAAGGTTTACACTTGTAGAGAATACCAGTGGCACAAGCAATTTTTGATTGAATACAATTTAGGTGTTTACTAAAATGCAGATCTTTGCTTGAATAAATACTTAAATATTTTAAGTTGTGCAAAACTTGTAATTGTGCTTGAGTGAAGGCAATATTGATATTTATGTTTTTAAGTTTTGATTTTAAGGGAATTACGAGTGCTTGAGATTTTGTTGTATTAATAGTTAATTTGTTGGCATTCATCCACTCATATATATTAGTTAGCTCATTACTACACTTTACTTCAAGGCTTTTTAGATTTAAATCCTTCATAAGGACACAAGTATCATCAGCAAAAATAGAGGGGGAAAAGTGGTGCAGTTTGGTAGGTCGTTAATATAGATCCGAAACTGATCCTGTTATATAAAGTGGTGACAAAGACTGTTGATCAATGGAAACATATTGCCTTCTATTAGTTAAATGGTTTTTCATAAGATTATTAGCAATACCACGAATTCCATAAAATTCTAATTTTTTAATCAAAATGTTGTGATTCACAGTATCAAAAGCTTTTTTTAAATTTAGCATAAGTAAGCATGTGTGTTGATGGTTTTGAAAGGATTTATAGCAAGTAGATAAGATGTCAGAAACAGCTAGTTTTGTAGATTGATGTTCACGAAAACCATATTGATGTTTATGAAAAATCTCTGTTTATTAAAAAAATTGGTTAAATGATTATCAATTATTTTTTCTAGTATTTTAGAGAACAAAGATGATAAAGATATCAGTCTGTAATTACTAGTTAACTTATTGTCACCGGATTTAAGAATTGGTACAACTTTGGCAATTTTTAGTGATGAAGGAAAAAGATCTTTGTTGAAGGAGAAAGCAAAAAAATCAGTTAAGATAGGAGATAATTCAAAAGCAGCTGCACGTATGAAGACATTCGAAATATTGTCATAAACACAAGATTTTTTAGGATTTAAACATAATACAATTTTAAAAATTTTATCAATTTGAGGAGGTTCAAGGTATATAGAAGAACAAATAGAGTTTTTGATAAATTTAGTAAAATCAGTTTTCAAAGAATTATTGCACGAAGAACAAGATTTTTACCAATGTTAGAAAAATACTTGTTGAAAACATTAGCAATTTCAGTGGAGGAATTAATAGTTTGTCGTTATTTATGATACATTTTGGGTAATTTAGATTATTATTTTTATTATTTATAATGGAGCGAATACATTTCCAAATTTCATAACTACTTTCTTGATTTTCTTTTATATTTTTCTCATAATGCATCTTATGTGATTTTGTTTTAATTTTGTTTAACTTGTTAGAATATTTTTTGTAAAATGTTTTTTGCTTAATATTACCATTTTTCAAATGAGTTATGTACATTTTCTTATTATCAAAACACAAATATTAAAAAAACATTTTATTAATATAGTCTCGACTGCTTCACCTATAAGGCTCATCAGGGGACACAACATCTAAAAAAAGCCATATTATTTACATTGAAAGAAATAAAATAAGCAAAAATTAAAAGTTAAAATAAATTTTTACACTTCAGATGAAAATTAGCATTTTAGAAAAATAATGGTACCAAAAGTTAGGGTTTAACCCTTTCAAGACGGCGTTTGTTTATTTACTGCACACTGTTTTTTTTTTGAGATTTTTATTTTAATATTCTCACATTTTCGCATACTACAAGATGAAACACAAACATTGGGTAGAATGGGGAAAAATGAGGGTGGGACAGTATATATCCCAATAGACACAATTGGCAGGATGTATCTGTCCCAGTAGACTGGAACAAAATTTTGAGTACTTATGAGAAAGGTGCACAATCAGATCAACTGCAATTTGAAGTCATCTCTTTTAGTTTGCTGGAAAAGTTTAAGAATGACAGTCTGAAGCAATCCATACAGTCTGAAGCAAATCACACTCTGTGCACAAAATCTTGGTGCGTTTTTCTTTGCCTTTTTTTTGCATATCCATTGCATCTTCTAGTTTTTCCCAAAACCAGAAGGTGTGTGCCAACATCTTTCATCAGCTTGACACATTTTGGTCTTTATCCTGAATAGGACCTGCACTTGACCACTGCTTTGCTTCTTTCTTCCTCAATTAGTTGCTCTGCTAATTCTACAAGAAATTGAAAAAATGGTTGTTTGCTGTTTCTGTGCAGTTTTTTGTATATTATCCAAGCATTTACAGCAGAATGCATCAACAAACGATAAAAAACTTTTTTCCACCACTTTCTGGATTTTCTATCCAACTCATATATGCCAGCCATTTGATCAGCTCTGTCCACTCCACCCATTTTTTTGCAGTAAAACTGTATAGCTGTGGGGCAGGTGGTGGACTTTTTGGAGCCATCTTTTTGTTTTTTTGTTTTAATTTGCCCCATATTATCAGTGTGGCTGTTACTAAGCAGCAGCACCTCTTTGGTATCCTGCCAGCGTACTGCAATAGTTCCATTATTATTGCTTTTAAAATCGGATTTGCTTTTCTTGAGAGTTGTTGTAAACAAAGGCATTAGTTTCTGTTTTTTATGCATGTCCCAACAGCTGCAATAGGTAAAGTATTCATCAAATGTACTGACATAAAGTATCTATCAAAAGCTAAAGTAATGTCTTGGTTTTTTATAGTACCTGCTAATGCAAATACTATGCATTCTCTAACCATATCTTCACATCATTTTTCTTCTCTTCCAGCATACACATTCATATCATATGTATAGCCAGGATAAGCATCACATCTCCACACTTTTATACCTCTTTTTACCGGCTTCAAAGGAAGATAACTGCTTGAACGAACATCTTTGAACTTTGTCATGGACTCATCTATGCTCTGATATGTGCTATCTTTTCTATACTTTTGGAATGTTGACTTCAAGCAGGACACAAGTTGTTCTACATAATATGTTGTTTTAGCAGTAGATGGCTTCTCTGGTTCATTGAGGTACAATTTTGACATAAGAATCTTGAATCGGTCTCCAGAAAATGCTTTCTTCATAAGTGGATTGCCTAGTGAACAGTGACTAGACCAGTAGTTGTTGATGGATGGAAGGTGGTTAAAGCTCATAATCAAAAAACAACCAACCAAAGCAATCAATTCATGAAGATCTGTTGCAGCATTACTTTTTTTTTCATTTTCTGATTGTAAATTTCCAGACACTTATTAGTAAATCTACAAATCAGTACAAACAAACCATATGGGAACAATTTGAAAAAGATTTCAAGAACCTTACTATGACTCAACGTTGGATGTAGCTCAAGAGAGTGGGGCTGGGAAGGAACTAGATGTGAATAAAATTTGACATTACGCTGGACCATACTGTGTTATGGTTTCAGACCCATTCTGATTGGTAGACAAAGATGGAGTTTCATCATCATCATTTTCACTTGTGCGACTATCACTATCATTTCTGCTCATACAGCTCTCACTCTCTTCTCCCTGCTCTACATCACTACAATCACTTTCATCAGGATAATACTTATCGTCACTATAGCTGAAAAGTTCCGAGTCGCTAGAAGATGACCCTGCATACTCAAAAGCCACAAGCAATTGCTTGTCAGTATAACGTTTAGCCATTTTATGCTTAAATTTTCTTATAAACTTAAAAACAATAGGAAAACTCTAAATAATGCTTGTAGATGTTCAGGTCTGCTGGGACACATGCATCCCAGATTTCAATACTATTGGGACACTATTGTCCCACTTTCACGCCATAGTCAAAATTTTCTATTTTCTTTTGAATATATTTTTTTATCAAAGACCTATTTGCTTTTTCTAATCTTCAGTAAAACTAAAATGTTTACTTCGTAATTTTAAAGGTAATAAAATCCATAAAACGTGAAGAAAATGATTGACCACGTGTACTATTTTGCTTAACTTTCTTCAATACACAACTGTAAAAAAGGCAAAATCAGTAAACCATAACGTAAGTAACAGAAAAAAGCATTTGAAGTTCTGAAAAGTCAAAACAGTCAAGATAACATGCCTTTTTGTGACAGATATAAACCAAACATCTGGAAGCAGTTCAGTGGGACATATAATGTCCTGGGAGTCTTGAAGGGTTAAATGATTATTGTACTAAAGTTAGTGATTGATTATCAAATAGTTACTTTTGTTGTGAGATATTATAAGAAAACATGCTGTAATGTTGCACATAAGTGTATTTTTAAACTTAGCCAAGCTGCTGAAAAGACAAAAGTATTTTCAAAAATTTTTATTTAATAATTTGCTCATAAAAACAAAATTGCTTCTGTAAGTTTCTCCTTCATTGCAGCCCTTTGGTCTGTTCTGATGAGCCTTAGTGATGAAAACAGACATTTAACACTTGCTTGTGTTGAAGGAAGCAGTGTTGCCACTTTGTTAATACCAAATAAAACTAGATAAAGTTCCAAATAAAACTAGAAAAGACCAAACAAAAAATAAAATAAAAAACCAAAAAAAGACTAAAATTTTATTGAAATTGACTAAGTATTAATGCTTCTAAATTTTCTTCTTCAGAGTCTTTATTCTTCTCTAAGTTCGAGCAGAAAATGTTATTTTTTTTGAAAAACTTTCCAGGAAAATATATGTATGACAATTTTTTCAACTCTATTTAGACCAGCACGAATTGTTAAAACTGCATTAAGAAGTTCATAGCCAATTTTATTTCTTTGTTTCCATTTTAGTATGTTTATTGTACTGAAAACATGTTCAACTTCAGCATTTGAGTGTGGTATTGTTAGAATCTTTCTGACAAAGAATGCCAATTCTTTGAAAGGATTAAATCCACTAGCATCTATCAATACATACATTGAAACTTCTGCCCACAATTTTTGAGTGTCTTGTACATTGTCCAATTGCACAAGAGTTATTGTTTTCCATTGATTTTCAATTTGACTAATATCATTTAGATCAATTTAAAACATTTGAAGCAATTTAATTATTTAGTCTTTTGTTGCATTCAATCCATTTGTAGCAGAGAAAATTGACATTTTTTCTAAGATTTTAACATTTTCAAGAACTCTCAGCCTTATTTCTGCAGGTAGCTTGACAGCAAACTTACTACATCTACTTTTAATAACATTGGTTTTTGTTTCATTAAGCTTGAGCTCCCTTAACTTCTTTTTTTAGCTTCATAGCCTAAATATGGATGGATCCGAGTTTTTATCAATGTTACAAGTAAAAGGATTGTGTTGTTTTGTTAGTATTAATATCTGCTTTAAAAAACTTTTTATAACAGTGGTTCTCAACCTTTTTAAGTCTGTGGATTGGTAATACAGTACATCCTTGATTATCTGGTCATATTGGGCAACCTTTTTCCAAAATCTTGGCCAGATAAGAAAAGTATCTATCATAGGTACCCACTGTCCACCATTTACACCACACTTAAAAGAACCTAAAGAAAAAGAAAGAAAAAACGAAACTAGTATGAGAACAAGCTTAGCCACAAAACAATTTAAATGCTAAATGAAACAGAAACTTGGGTGAAGTTTAAAATCACATAATTTAACAAAAATAAGTTATTAAACATTTTTTTCATCAGTACTATTGCTGAAAAACGAAAGGATGGAGATTTGCTTGATAGTGCTTTCTCGCCTTTCAGCAGTAAACTCATGGAACTGGATAAGGCATGACATATTTGCTGGTGTCACTTGTGGTTGACAATGGTACCATGTTAATTATCCATGCTATTCATGGCTTCACTGTGAGTGATTGGACACTTTGATGATTATGGATCTTCAATTTCTTCCTCTTCATTGCTGTCTTTTTTATTGTCCCTAGAAATCAGTGCAACAATACCTTGCTCATCCATGTGCTCATATCCAGGACCATCACAGCACATCCAGTTCTGGATATCATTGTCTGTCAGTGTAATATTCACCCTGGAAAATTACTGCACGAACTTGTTGTTCGAAATCACTTTTTGAGGGACGTTATTTTGCTGGATATCATTTGGTAATGGCATCAACTTCTTCCAGGAGTTTCTGATAGCAGCTGGTGTAACCATATCCCAAGCAGCTGCAACAGTATTGACAACTTTGATCATATCAACTTTTTTTAGGAAGTCTTGTATGGTGAAGGTTGATTGCAATACAAGATCTCTCAGAATTGACTTTCTATAAACCCTTTTGATGGATTCGAGCACCCCTTGATCCATTGGCTGTATTAAAGCAGTCACATTTGGAGGCAAAAACTTGGCAATGATTTTGCCATCATCTGACACAAGTTCTTCCTCATTTGGATGAGTGGCACAGTTGTCAAGAAACAAAATTGCTTTTTCCTCCTGCCCAAGCTCTCAACTTTAGTGTTGTTTCAGGAATGAAACAATTTAAAAACCAATCTCTGAAAATCCGTGTGTTGACCCAAGCATTTTTTGATTTCTATAAGCAACTGGCAATGCTTCCTTGTTAATTTTGCGAAAACAACGTAGGTTTTTTGCCTTACCAATTAACAATAAAGGCAATTTTATTGTTCCACTGGCGTTTGTGCAGGCATTTATTGTGACCCTGTCTTTAGCATTTTTTGTTCCATCTGGTTGGTTGTGAATCGAAGCTAAAGTGTGGCCTGGCAACATCTTGAAATATAAGCCGGTTTCCATCACAGTTAAAAATTTGGTTGGCTGAATAGCCTTTAGTCATAACAGAAAAGCCATTGATGAACTGTTCTGCAGAAAGGCTATCGGAACTTAACTTTTCACCAGATATTGTCAGATTTCTCAAGCCAAACCTTCTGCAAAAGCGCCACTGGAACCCTGAGCTTGCAACAAAGGGCTTGGAGCTTTCACCATAAATTAAGCGGTAAAACTTGGAGGCCTTTCCCATCAGTATCGAGCCAGTTACTAGACAGCCTTTTTTGCGCTGCTGATGAAACCAAATATAAAGTGCACTATCTAATTTGTCAAAACCTCCATTTTTTATCGCTTTACAAGTTTTAACCGCACCAGGTGTTTCCAACTCATTCTTTTTTGCTTTAGACTGTGTGAACTGCTCAAAATATCATTTAAAGTAGATTTCCCAATTTTTGAATTGGTTCATTAATACAGATTTAGGTATGTTCTGCTTTGCCAATCTGCAAACTTTCAGTTTATCTTCAATTGTTAGTACAACACGTTTTCTCTTTGTTGCATGGTTATCCATTGTAAAACTTAGCCAATAGAAAGTGAACTTGATATATCTACCCAACACAGCATATATGTACACTGTATAAATAAAACTCAACTGATTTGAAAAAACTTCTACTTTAACTAGCCATAGGAATAATTATTACATAATAACTATTATATAATAATATAAATAAACAAAATAAGAAACGAGCTTCTTGACAACATTGTTTGTTGGCTTTCTAGTGTTTTTCCACTGTAAAACATGTAGATTTTAAACTAAATAATTGAATGTACCTACCAGTTGAACCCGGCTGGTTAATCGATGGCCAGATAATTGAGGATGCACTGTATATCAAAAAAAATTTGATGGACTGGTAATCTTTTTAATGTCTGAAAAAATTGTAATAAATGTAATAAATTAATAAAAAAAATTTTTATTAAACAAAAGTAAGCATTTAGCATCAGAAGAACTCTATATAATGTGAAATTGGCTGCTGTCTTCTTGATATAATATGTAGTAAACATGGCTCTATTGAAGTTTTTGAATGGCAAAGTCAGGGGAGCCAGAAGCGGGGGGACACAGTAGGGTAGAAAATTTACAAGAAGGTACAAAGTACTTTTTGATATACACTAATTTCTTCAAAAACAAGCTTTCAAAATTTTCTTTCAAGATTAGTACTGATTTTAAATTGTTTCTTTTATGACAATGCCGGTACTTTCCATCTTTATTATTCTTATTTAAGTTTGAAATTGTAGATTTTTGGTTACAATTCCAAATTTCCAAGGAAGTTACTATGTGAAATTCTTATCTTTTTTCGCTTAGTCTTTTCGAATGACTGTCTTAACTCAGTTGAAAGATAGTCTGGCACCATTTCTCTCAATAACTAGAGACTGATTTCTTAATTCATTTTCATACTTTTTCTTCACCACTTCTTTTGAAACCATTAGTTTTGTTGCACACTGTAAATATATTGATGCAATGAGTTATAGGGTTTTTCAATCTAATTCATTGTTTTTGCAGTCAACTTCATTCTTTTTGCAATCAAATTCATTTTTTTGCAATCAAATTCATTTTTTTGCAATCAACTTCGTTTTGCAAAAACTTTTATATATATACAGTATCTTTGTATAGGGTCTCCCGATAGGGTCTATATACAGGGTGTCCGTAAAGTTACTATACAGTCTTACAAGTTACTATACAGTTTCATTGTATTATATGTAATAGTTTTTGTTACTATATAGTTTTATTGTATTATATTTAATATTATCGGATGTAACACATGTATTTTCTGAGATTTTTATAAACATAAAGGTGTTATTTCTTTTGTTACAAATAAATATTTTAATACAATATCTTACTGTATTGCAGGGTGTCTGTATAGTAACTTTACGGACACCCTGTACATATATAGATAATATGGGGTCTCTTTCTATAATTTAGTCTCCATAATGTATATATAGATAGGTATGTAGACCTATCAGAGATCCTAAATGGAGACCCAATATTATGTGGACTATACAGGGTGTGCAAAAAGTTTCCGGACTACTTTTTATTGATTTAATAAATAAATAAAAAAATAATATTTTTTTTTATTAAATCATGAAATTAATGTTCTAGACAACTGTTTGTGTTTTACGCATTAAAATTCACAAATTTTTGAAAATTAATCATTAAAAATGGAGAAAAGAAAAGCAATCATTGAATTACACCTTGTGGGAATATCAGCCCCTCTTATTACTGTATAATACAACTTTAAGTTGCTAAATCAGCAGTCTATGATACAATTAAAAGATACAAAGAACTGGGAAATAACACAAGACCATCCCAGAACTGGTTGACCAAGAACAGCACGTACTTCAAAGAAAATTAAAGGCATACGGAAGAGGATCAGAAGAAACCCACAAAGAACAATAAAGGGGATGACAGAAAGCCTAGGAATATCTCCATATTCTATGCTTTCCATAGTCAAAAAAGACCCTATAGATATCTTGGAAATTCTTTCTCCAGCATTGATTGAAATGAAATTGAAATGAAAAAACAAAGTGTTTACCTTTCAACACGATGGTGCACCATTGCCAGGGCTGCAAACTTGAACTCGAAGAACTCGGCAATTTTGGCCGAACTCAAAAAATAAAAATTTCTGAACTTGAACTTGAACTCGAACTCGAAAAAAGTTTGTGGAGTTTGAGTTCTTTTATTGAATAAATTTGACAATAACATTTCTCAGCGATGGTGCCAAATTATAATTTGCTACCCTCTTTTATTTTGTTTAATAATAGATTAAAATTGGTAACATTGATGACAAAGCATTTTTAACATGTGATCAGTTTTTCGCAGTTGAATTATCCTTTTAACTCTATTCCGACTGTATTTTTTCAACTCTATTTTGTGAACTCGAACTCGAAAAATTGAAATTTAAAGAACTCAAACTTGGACTTGCATTTTTTTGTGAACTTGAACTCGATTAAAAATGCTTTGAGTTTGCAGCCCTGACCATCGCACATCTCGAAAAAAACTCAATCATGGTGCAAATAAAACTTTCCTTCATTTTGGGACAAAAAAATGTGGCCTCCTTCCTCTCCTAACCTATACCCACTTGACTTTAGCATCTGGTCAATGCTCAAAAAAAATGCATGCCGCTCAGAAAAAATTTCCGTCAACCACTTGAAGAAATCTTTACAAAAGGCCCCAGGTTGCTGAACTTCCTGGATCAGATGCACTTTTCTTTGTTTCATGGATGCATACAACATTTCTACAGGCAATCCGCTTTTGTTTGTTAATGAATGCTCCAACATTTTCCACTCTTTCAAGAATATTTTTGGGGTGAGGTACTCTTGAAGTTTTTTTATCGCTTTAAAAGGTAGTCTAATGAGGTCCTCCAGTTCTTTAAGTTTCTTCCATTGCAATTCAGTTCGGGTGACATCTGGATTTGTCATATCAGTAAGAACAGGCCTCAATTCAACAAGACATTTTACCATATTATATGTGCTTCCCCATTGAGTAGCTTGGTCCATAATAGCCCCTTTTCCAGCTCACCATTTGAGGATGGCATCAAGCTTTGTTGTTCTTACTGCAGTAGAATTTTTTCTTACCTTGGCTGGAAGGTTGCTTGAATGGTGTCCTTTGAGAGCATCATGCACAGCAAGTTGATGAGTATGAACACAACAGCACTGCTGTTTAATTTTTGTATAACAAGCTGCTACTTCAGCAAACTCATCTAAGCCACACGTTTCTTTCCCAAACCCTTCAAAAAAGTTTGAGTTCCATTTGTATTAATTCATTTTAGTCCATTCACTGACTACTGTGACTAGACCCTGGTTATTCTTCCTGAATTTGCACTTCAAATTTTTTTGTCATAATGGAGTCTTCTTTTGGCCTTTCATTTATTTTCTTGACCATTCTTAGCATGTTGGGTGCATTATCGGTAACAATACACAATACATGCTCCTTCTGAATGCCATAGTCTTTCAACACGTTATTTACCAATTTAAAAAGTTACTAGAATGTTGGGCTTCAGTATCTTTTATCACTAAGGTTTTTGTTATATTTCTCCCATCATCCACATTCCTGACACATTCCTGGCAAAGCAATTAGCATGGTGTCATGTGCATGCATCCATTTTTAAATGTACAAATTTGTTGTTTAGTTTTTTCTTTATTTGTTCTTTTTGGTTTTTATATTTCTCAATTATTAATATCTTTATATTATGTCTGTTTAAAGCCACTCCAAGCTTTAGAGTCAGTTTGCCAATTAGTGTTAACACTTCAGGTTTAGAAAAAAAATCTTGAAGAAATACCATTGAGAACTGTAATTTTTACAATATTTTTTAAAAACTCATTGGGAGTCATTGATAAAGTCACTTTATCACTAACAAAAAAACTTGTCAGAGATGATGAAGGAAGTTTTTTCTCAGGGTTAGTTTTACAGGGTGTCCACACCAAGTGTAGACTATTTTTAACAATTAATTTGATTTAAATACTTATTTTTCTATCCAATAAATCAAAGTTTTTTATATTTGTAAATTTTTTATTTAAATACTTATTTTTCTATCCAATAAATCAAAGCATTTTGTAATATTTAATTTTGTTTGTAAGTTTTTCAAAAAATAAGCAGTCTACACTTGGTGTGGACACTCTGTACAATTCAGTGTTGATGTCTCAGAAAAAGCTTTGTCTTTATCTCTTACAAGTTTAAAGATGTCAGAATGACAGCATTCCAAATGCCTTTTTAGGTTAGAAGCACATGTAGGACAATGACTTTTAGGTTAACTACCACTAGAAGCACTAATTTTAGTATTACAAATTGTTTTTTCATTATATTTGTTAATTATGCACTGGCACACAAAATATTTAAGATCACTAGTTAGTGAAAAATGTTCAAATAGTGCATATTTTTGTCTTGCAGTCATACTCAGGCTATACAGTACAGTAGACACTGCTTAATATGACCACCTTGGGACCAGACCATTTTGGTCATAATATCTGAATGGTCATTGTAAAATATTGGCACTGTCGTAGAGACGACCGGTCAGCATAGAGAGAGTTCCTTTAAATAATTATCCTGCTTAAAACTACCTCAATAATACTTAAGCGAATTAAACTGCCGCGCTCAGCTAATTAACTAAATTTTACCTATATGTAACTTATACTGCAGCGCTAACAGAAGCAACACTTAGCTTAAATATCAATGAAAGTTAAATAACTTACCAAAATTTAATTCCAGAGGTAGAAGAAGCACAATTAATCACACGCAAGAACAGTGATGAACGAAGAACAGATACAAAGGATAATATGAATGTATTTTAAGGAGAAATTATTACTCCTCTGCTTGCCGATGCAGTCGTAACCAAAATGAACGACAATCAAACGAATTTCGCAATCGAAAACACTTGCCTGCCTCTAGTGGACCACGTGGTCACAAGACAACATAAAAAAAAAAATAAATAAAAGGGATCGTGTTTCTGTTTCCAACATTCCCACCCCAATAAGGCGTAACTCAAGTACTATCGCCTTATTACAGATTACGGAAACAGAAACCGCCAAATCGATATAATACAGTACGATATCAAGAATTTTATACAGACTAAGCAATCTGGTTTTTTACCTAATTAATAATTGTTAAAAACAAAACAAAACACAGCAAGCCATACACAAATACAAACAAAAAAAAAAAAAAAAAATTACTTTAACTGTCCTTCCAGTAGACACAGTTTTCGAATGTCTCTCAGGAATATGGAATTATCCGCTGTTCGCACATGCACCCTTCTCACCAGACCACGTTTATCAGGTAAATTTTCCACTACGATAGCCTTTGGCCATTGCCCACGAGGTGTAGCTTCGTCCATCATCAATACTAAATCGCCGGGCACCATATTAGGAGATGAACCAAACCATTTTTGTTTGGGTTGAAGTAATGGTAAGTATTGATTGAGCATTTGTTTCCAAAATTTATCTGCCAAATATTCGGTTTTCTTCCATGAATGACAATAGGCGTCAGCTTTCATGAAACTGTCGAATTTTTACATCATCGGCCAGAGATCCGCTCAAAATTGCACTGGGCGATAAAGCAGTCCAATCATCAGGTGAGTTGGGAAGCTTAGTAATGGGCCGGTTGTTTAAAATTCGCTCAATTTCCACCACATAAGTAAATAAATCAAATTCATTCAAGGTACATGTAGATGTGATGGATCGAAAAATCTTGCGGAAAAGTTTAAAGAAGATTTCGTAAAATCCGCCCTGGTGGGATGCACGCGGCGGATTGAAAACCCAGTCAATTTTTCCTTTTAGCAACTTTTGAGCAGCAACAAAATTTCTGCCATTATCGCTGTATATAGTTTTCGGGCTGATATTTTGTCGGTTAGAGAATCGTTTGAACGCCTGCAGAAATGAATCAGCTTCAAGTGAGGGCACCACTTCAAGATGAACAGCTCTCGTAGCAAGACAGTTAAATATACAAATGTAACGCTTCACTCTACTTCGACCAACGGTGATCATTATTGGTCCCATGATGTCTGTGCCAATATTACTGAATGGATGGCTCTCTTGAATTCTTGATGGTGGAAGATAGCCCATTTGTTGTCTCCCAGCGCTCGCCTTCCATATTCGACAAGGAATGCAACCATCCAGCACTCTTTTTATCGCAGACCGTCCGTTCACAATCCAAAAAGTCCTATTCAGGTCTGCTAACACATGATTAACCCCCAAATGACCTTCCTTTTCGTGATGAAACTTAATTAAAAGGTCCGTCACTGGGTGTGAGTGTGGTAGAAGCAACGGAAATTTCGCCTCGTAAGGCAAGGAAGCATTTCTAAGTCTTCCACCAACGCGAAGGAAACCTTGTACAACAAACGGACTTAGTGATTGAATCTCCCGAAGTGTGGTTGAACCTTTTATCATTTGTTCAGTAACAATAAAGGCTGGGTCTGAAACTTCAGATTGGTTCGGCAAAATGGCAAACACCTCAGCAAAGGATTGGACTTGAGTTACTCAAAGGATTGTTTCTCGTGCCGCGCAGCATTCTGCGGCCGTTAACGGTCCTGTCAAGGGAATCTGGTTGCAGCTCTTTCCCTTTCATCACAAAAACACTATAAATCGCAGCATCCAAGCTACCGCACGTTGCAGTCTGGTAAAGTCAGAGTAGTGCGCGAACAAACGTGAAACTACATCTTCCTTCTGGAACTTTTGGAAACAGCATTGTTTCATCCCTTCGACTTCTTGGTCATCATTTAACCACTCAGATAGAAATTTGGGTTGCTCAGGCCAATGTTCACTATTACACAATAAAAACGGTGGCCCTTTAAACCACAAATCAGCCGAACAACACATTTTTGGCGGAATGCCTTGCGACGATAAATCGGCGGGGTTTTCATTTGTGGGCACGTAGCGCCATTGAGTGACTGACGTAAGCGTGTGCAACAGATCAACACGGTTTGCAATAAACATTTCGAAACGCAATGACGAATTATTAATATAGTGAAGAACCACAGTAGCATCTGTCCAGTAATATTCCTCATCAATCGTTAAATCAAGCTCGTTTTTAATTAAATTACTTAATCTAGCCGAAAGTACAGCAGCAACTAATTCAAGGCGAGGAATAGAAATCCTTTTAATTGGGGCAACACGAGACTTACCCATAATCAAATTGCAATACACTACACCGTCACTACATACACTGCGCAAGTAACTACACGCCCCATAGCCCACAGTACTGGCGTCAGAAAAAGTATGAAGCTCTACCCACTTGGTGTTGTTATCGGGCAAGATACACCTAATCACTTCTACTTGTTCAAGCTTAGGAAGCGACCCAAACCAACAGTCCCATCCCTGCTCCAGGCCTGGAATTTTGCTAATATTTTGGTCCCACCCCAAATTAGACTGGCAGGCTTCTTGGAGCAACCTTCTAGCAGGCAGTAAAAAGGGTTGTATGATCCCGAGAGGGTCATAAGTCTGTCCGATCATTGAGAGCAGACCACGACGAGTATTTGGTTTGGTCTTAATATTCACTTTTACCTTTAGCAGATCTGACGAAGCATCCCAGAACACTCCCAACGTTTTATGGACAGGCAACTTACCGGATAGATTCATATGTCCTGCCAAGTCTTCAGGCGACAATTGTTCTAAGACAGTCCTGTTGTTGGATAAAAATTTAGTTAAATGAAATCCCCCACTTGCCAACAAGGGGCAAAGCTGGGTCACCAAATCACTGGCATCTTTCTCTGTAATACATGACACGCACATATCATCTACGTATATATTTCTTAACACCGCATCCACAACATCCTGACTCGCACCCGTTACATTCTCACTTGCTGTTCTCCTCAAAGCAAAAGCCGCACAGCAAGGGGAAGATTTGGCCCCAAAAACATGAGTGTGCATATGATAAGTTATAGCATTTTGGGTTAAATCGTTATCCGGATACCAAAGAAATTGCAACGAGTCCCGGTCGTTTTCATCTACCATTACTTGCGAAAACATTCCCTTTATGTCCGCAACTACCGCAATTGGGTGTTGCCGGAAACGAATCAAAACGCCAACAACAGTGTTAGTCAAATCGGGCCCGCGTAGCAGCTTATCGTTTAATGATTCACCATTGCAGCGAGTGCTACAATCGAATACAACGCGGAACTTACTCTCACCCATGATGCAGTGATGGGGAATATATCGTATCTGACCACTGGACGTCAACTCCTCAGAAACACGTTCGGCATACTTATCTATGTATTCAGACATCTTTTCTGAATAGCGATCGAAAAGAACAGGATCTTTCTGAAATTTTTTCTTAAGATATTTTAAACGCGTCTCTGCTAACGAACGACCATCAGACAACAGTGTCGCGAATAATGACCATCTACTTTCTTAACCGATCTATTTAAAATAAAAAGAGCATGTTTATCTTCCTGCGACAAAGCCAGTGCGTTTCTGCCTTCATCGCAGTCCTCAAAATCTTGGGCTAATATTTCTAATAATCGCTCGCAAGACGTATCTGTGTTTTCAGTGCTTAAAAAATTAACCATTAAATTAAAAGGCTCTTCCAGCCTCTGGTCTCCCCCATCTGTGCCGTAAATAGTCCACCCCAAAGCTGTGTGAAGCCCACATGGATCGCCTGGATCACTGACAATCATATTTTTCGTCAAAAATGCTTGGTGTAAATCACAACCTAATAAGAGATCTATATTTTTTTCGGCCAATGAAGGGAAGTTTAAGCTACGAAGGTGAGAATAACCTTGAATTAACTCGTCTGTTGGAATGCTACAACTTACATCCACCACTTCATCGACTACAAACTTCATTTGAATGCCTGATTGACTAATGAAAATAACTACAAACTTCATTTGAATGACTGATTGACTAATTTGATTGACTAACATCCTTCACTTTGAATGCTTCAACCTCATTCACCCCCTGGATGGCCAGGTCACTTACCTTTCGATCCATGATGGACACCGCATTGCTCGTAAGTAATCTCACATTCGTTGCAGAAGGAGACAACCCCAGTTGCTTGGCTAAGTGATCTGAACACATGTTGACGCTTGATCCTTCATCAATAAAAGCGTATGTAAGCACATAGTTGCCAGGATCATGTGCCCACACCTTCATGGGAACAACCTTAAAAATAGCTGATCCGGAGGCATCCCCAGATAGATTAGTCCTAGAACTAGCTGCACACACCACCTGATCAGCGTCCTGATTCATCTCGTCGTCAGTGGGGGGAATATTAGCATCAACATTTATAGATTTTTTTTCCCTTGGATACCAATGAAGTAAGGTATTATGCTTCTTACCACAGCTACCACACGCTATTTTAACCCTGCAGCTAGAAACTTGATGCCCAGGGAGTAAGCAGTTAAAACACAGTCCCTTTTTCTGAATAATCAGTCTCCTATCATCTATCGATTTGGATTTAAAGTCAGAGCATCGCCATAATTTATGATGGCCTTCACAGCATGCACACACCAATTTGTTTAAAGGAAGTGATATTGATCTTTGAGCGGTACAAACTCGCTGGGGTTTTCCTGCAAAATTTCGAGACCTCATCTGGTTTGATTGAATATGCTGCGTTTTATAGAGCAATCTGCCAAACTCGCTCTCGGCTTCCGAGGCCGATTTCTCAACTAAAATTCTCAAATCGTGAAACGACTTAAATCCATCTGTGCTCATGGAAACAAACTGAGATTTAACCCTATGTGGCAACTTTTCAAATAACCCATGCAAAAGCTCTTGTGAATTCAATATCCACATCTTGTCTAATCCTTCAAACGTTACTTTGCACTGAAACATCTTATCCGCAAGAAGCAGCAAACTTTCGGCATCACCCTCTTTGATTATAAATCCGTTAAGAAGATCAACGCGTAGATGTTCGATAAGTTTTTGAACATCACCAAATCGCTTGTCCAATCTATCCCAAGCTTTAGCATAAGCAGTTTGACTATCAATAAGGCATCCTATTCCTGCGATCACTTCATGAGCCTTTCCTACGCATGCACTATTCAAAAATGCCATTCTATCTTCAAAATTAGTATATACACCTTCCACGTGTCTTTTAAAATGCCTTTTGAAGTCCCAATATTTTAAGACATCTCCATCAAAATTATCAAGGTTTAGTCTAGGCGCAGGAGGTAAAGGTATCTGACCATAACCCACTTGTGCTGCTGGAAAATTGTTTACATTACCAAGAAAGGGTACCGCTCCTGGATTGAGAGTTGGCTTAGTAAAGTCTACCTTGCTGTCTGCTTCCAATTTACCTGTGTCAGAACCTTTTCTTATACAATGGGTCTGATTTTGCGGCGGTGAAAATTCATTATCATTGATATTCACAGGAAACCTTTCACTAACCTTTACATTAGAGATATTATCAACAGGGATGTCAAGATGCTTACTCAACAAATAACTTGATGCACAACTTTTGTTAATGCTAGACCTTCCGTCAACATCGTACTTTAAAACCCGTGAAACCTCTTCCTTAACTTCAAACAGCACATCCTCTACCCGACAAGCCATTTTATCCAAGTCTACGTCAACCTCATCATCATCACACGCAAGAACATCTGCATGTAGCAATGAAATTGCTTCAAAACACCTTTGCCACTCATTCTCAACACATGATGCTCCTTCTTTCACAGATTTACGGTTAAGCTGCCTTTTTAACACAGAAGCTCTTGCTTGAATAGCAATGATTTTTCGTTTTAATTCGTTCTTACAGGGCGTCCCAAAAAAAATGTAACACTTTTACATTGCAATTAATTTTTTATTTTAGATTGAAATTAATAGTGCTTTTGCCAATAGATAGAGTACATTAGGGAAATTTTTTCCTGAAAAAATGAAGTCATAATTCCTACTTTGAAGTTCAATTTAGTTATTTTTGCCTTCAGCACTGATCTCTGCAGTGAATGAAATGTTCGATGTGTCCTCCATTTCGATTCATGCAGGCATTTAGCCTGACAGCAAAGTTTTCAACAACCCGTTGGCACATGTCATTTGGAATTCTCCTTATGAACTGAGTGATCTCAGCCTTTAGTTCCTGAACAGTTTGGGGATTATTTTTGTAAACATTTTCTTTGGCATAGCCCCACAAAAAAAAGTCCAAAGGGTTAAGATCAGGTGAGTGAGGAGCCCAAAGGTGTGCCGTCTTGAATGAAATTAAACGGTTTTCAAATTTTTGCCAAAGAAATTCAAGAGTTTCCTTGGCAGTGTGTGGAGTAGCCCCATCTTGTTGAAACCACTGTGTACTGAAGGTAATGTTTCTTTTCCGACAAAGGTTGGTACAGAACGTCTGAACAACTCTTCTGTAATTCTCTTGATTGATGGTTACTGCATTCTCATCCTCATCTTCGAACCAAAATGGTCCAATAATTCCTCTGTAGCTTAAAGCACACCATGCAGTGACCTTCGAACTGTGAAGAGGTTTTTGGGTAATGAAATCAGCAGGCATTTTTATTCCCCAGAAGCGATAGTTGTGTTTACTGACAATGCCATTAAGGTGGAAATGTGCCTCGTCACTGAACCACACATCCTTTATCCATTCTTGATCTCCTTCCATCATCTCATTAAACCATTCACCCATTTCCATTCTTCTTTCCATGTCAAAATTTGTCAATTTGTGTGTTATCTGTACCTGATAAGGATACAGATTCAGATCCATTCGCAAGATTCTATGGATAGAGTTTCTTGTTACTGTAAGCTCCTGAGAACGTCTGCGAATTGACTTTTTGGGACTTTGAACCACAGAGTTTCTGACTGCGTTGACATTGCTTGCCGACCTGCCAGTTCTTTGTCTGCCTGATCTTGTTTTATTCAGATTCTGTACAGTCCCATGTTCTCTAAATTTTTCCACTTGGTATTGAATCATACGGCGACTTGGTTTCGCTCTTGTTTCAAAATGAGCTGCAAACCGTCTTTGAGTCTTCACATAGGACTTAGTTTCAATGTACCACTCCACAATTTTTGTCCTTTGCTCATATGTGTACACCATCTTGGCCAAAATATTAAAATATTGGTGTCAAACAAATCTCCTATACTTAGCTAGTCACACCTGAAAAGATGAAAATGTTAGAGTAAAGAATAATAAGCACAGACCAAAACAAAAGTGTTACATTTTTTTTGGGACACCCTGTATTAATAGTCTGTGAATTGCTTTCACTACATCGCCTGGGGCTACCACTACTCAAAGTCACCGCCCTTTTATCATGAGAACTCATGGTTAAACAATTGGTACTAAAATAATTACCACAAACAAATGAAACACAAGTTATCAATCAAGACAAATGCCAAATTTTAAATAGAATTAAAACTTATCTTAAAATAATTTCTCCTTAAAAGAAATGTAAAATATTGGCACTGTCGTAGAGACGACCGGTCAGCGTAGAGAGAGTTCCTTTAAATAATTATCCTGCTTAAAACTACCTCAATAATACTTAAGCGAATTAAACTGCCGCGCTCAGCTAATTAACTAAATTTTACCTATATGTAACTTATACTGCAGCGCTAACAGAAGCAACACTTAGCTTAAATATCAATGAAAGTTAAATAACTTACCAAAATTTAATTCCAGAGGTAGAAGAAGCACAATTAATCACACGCAAGAACAGTGATGAACGAAGAACAGATACAAAGGATAATATGAATGTATTTTAAGGAGAAATTATTACTCCTCTGCTTGCCGACGCAGTCGTAACCAAAATGAATGACAATCAAACGAATTTCGCAATCGAAAACACTTGCCTGCCTCTAGTGGACCACGTGGTTACAAGACAACATAAAAAAAAAAAAATAAATAAAAGGGATCGTGTTTCTGTTTCCAACAGTCATAAAAACTGAAGCCGCCATAACCACACCTGAATCAATGCCGTAAGTCACAAGAAGTTGAAATACCATCAAATTCATCGTTTAACTGAAGTAACAGTGTGACGTTGGCAGTGAAACAAAATACAGTACTGTAACAGTACAAGTGATGATAAAACTAAGTACAGTATGTAACAATATGTACAAGCAGTGGTACAGTGTAAACAAAGTAAATAACAGTTCAAGTAATATTTAATTAAAGTAACATATCAAGGCACCACAAAACAAATTCAAAATGTTACGCACGTACATTAGTTAATTTTAGGTGCAAAAAACTTGGTAATGTCCCACTAAACAAGATCTTTTTGCAAAAAATCACAAATTTGTCCATCAAAAGTATTGAACTCTTCCATTGACAGAAAACTTGAATTGTTTCTCCTGTGGCAATTTCAACGTCGTTGTCAATGTCTACCCACTGCAAAAAGTCATTTTCAGTCATTTCGGCTGGAGCTGGAGGCATGTCAACATTTTCTGCATCTTCCACTGCCCTGTCCTGAACTTCGGTCTTCGATTTTGCCTTTACCCAGCAGTTTTGAATGCATTTTGCTGTAACTTTTGCCCACAATGTTGCCAGAATATACATTGCATCCAAAACGAAAATTTCATTTGCAATTTCATTAGCCTTTTTGGTCTTTCCTTTCACAGAATCATCTATTTTCTTGATAATCTTACAATGAATTTCATGGTGTGCATATGCTTTCAAGGCCCTAATTATGTCCATGTTATATGGCTGGATTAAAAATGTCTTGTTTGGTGGGAGAAACATCATTTGCATCTGTTTCAGCAGAACATTTGTATGTGCAGAGCAATTGTCCAACAGCAACAGAATTTTCTTATTTTCTTTGCAGAGCTGAAGATCATAGTTCTACAGCCAATTCATCCAGATTTGCAATGTCATTCAGGCATTTCGAGAGGACCTTTATTCTGTTGAAAATGTCTTGACGTTTTTGAAGCACTATGGCTGTTTAGATTTTCCAATTACCAACAGTTGTGATTTTGAGCCAGCCTTATTGTTGCACACTAGCACAGTTAGATGATCTTTAGCGACTTTTACACTTCTTTTAAACTGCTTCTTGCTCTTTTCAACATATGTCAAGTTGGTCATTGCACGGAAATAAAATCCTGTCTTGTCAGCATTGTAAATGTTGTCTGGACCATTCTTCTTGATGAAATTGGCTACATTTGTTTTCAGTCCAGGCATTTGCTGCTTTCCCATTTGCTTCTTTGGACTCACCCTGTACTTTACCCAGCCACTCCAATCCATATCGAACTTTCCAGTGATGAAACCATCCTTCTGCAGCTGAGAAGTCATCGTAGCTCAACTGTTGAGCTAACTGCTCTGACTTCTGCCTCAAAAATTGGGCTATTAATCGTTACTCTTCTCAACTTGGCGAACTTGTACCAATCATACAGTCTGTCTTCCACATTTTCATTTTTTCCAGTTCAGTGTCATTTTCTGTTGTTGCCACATTGTTCAACAACTTCTGCCCATATCTTGGCCCCTTTTTGAATCGCAAGTCACAAATCCATGTTTCACCTTCAATGCTTTCGCCACTTTCCTCTCACTCATCTTGGGCAGCTTTTCAGATTGCTCAAGAAGTGCAAGTTTTTCTGATGTGTAACGTCTGTCAAACTCTTTTCAGCAACATGTTGCTCAAGCTGTAAAATGTTTTTGGCTGATTTGAAACAAAGAATGTAACAAAATATAAACAACAAACAAAGTACAACAACAAAGTACGACTGTGTTACAGACTGAAGTCAATTTTCTGGCTGTCAGAGTCCGAGTAAATCTACATCATAGCAATGTGACTGTTTCATCATTAAGAGCTGGTACAGAGCACACACACTACCATGCACACGTAGCATGCATACAGAAATTACACACAATGAAAAGGCAAAGTTATAAGTGCATGGCAGGAAAGAATACTGTACTGTGATAAAAGAGATGGAGAAAATGTTGGTTATATTATTCGAAATTTGGTCATATTAAACAGAAAATTCCAGACCATACCAAATTGGTTAAAATAAGTGGCTGTTCATATTATCCATGGTCATAATAAGCACTGCCTACTGTATATGATTTAACCCTTTGAACGTCCCTTTAATTTTTGTGTATATATGTGTGTTACATAAAAATATTTTCTAACCAAAGAAAAACCACTGCACATATTGCAATTTAGTTTTTTTCCTTGATAACTTATAATAATTATTTTATCAAGTGTTAAAAAATTCTTCTAAAAAGGTATGTACCAAAATTGGCTCATTTGCATTTCAGTCATGAATTGGCGATGTACCAAAATTGGTACATTGGCGTTCAAAGGGTTAAGGAATTCTACAAAAAAAAAAATTGTAAGCGATAGAAAAAATAACACAAAACAATGAATTATAACCATTAAAGTACAGGGTGGGCCAAAAGTCACATCGGGCTTTTAACCTTTAAGACATGCATGGGCAACCTTTTGTCACTGGGGGCCAAAATGTGCATTTGGAACTTGACTGAGGGCCGGAGCCGTAATTGTGATTTTAAGTGTAAGCTAGGTACATATTTTTGTGGGTTTGGATTGTATTCATGTAATGCTATTTTACATGCAATGTGTTTTCAATTTTGTTTGCACAGGGATATCCATAAAAAATGTATACCTATATTGATATAGGCAGCATTTTCACCATATTTTATCTGTAATTTCTGTATTGACATATAATTGTAATAATGAAAATGAAAAATTTATTGAACCCAATGAATTGTCAATCTTAATATGTCAGATATGCTATAAAACTAATAGCAATGTTTAATTAAATTACTTTCTAATGGGAAATCTGGGCTTGGTGCTTTTTCACCAACGTGTCAATTTTTGGTGCTATACTGGAGGTGGCCACTCTTAGACTATTTTCAAGATGACAATCTGTCAGTCTTGATCTAGTTTTTGACTTAGTGTGCTTCATTTTGGTGAACAGTTGCTTGCAGATATAAGTACTCCCGAATAGTGACATTTTCTTTCGGGCTAAATCTTTAATCTTTGGGAAGGATTCTTCAGGTAACCTTTTATAAAACTCAAGCAATGAATAATCTTTCATGTCCTGCTTTAAATCATCATTTCCTTGTAGTTCAATCAATTCCATTTGGAATTCTTCTGGAGCCTGTTCAACATTCACATCAAATGGTGATGAAAACATATGCAAACTACTCTCTTGTGATCTAAAATCTTGAAATCTATGATCAAATTCTTCATTCATGGATATGAGCTCATCAGCATAAGGAGCACATTTTGATTTGCCACAGCCAGCCAATGTCGGGAAATGAAAACTTGTGGGGAAATGAAAAAAAAAACGGAATTATCGGGAAATGAAAAAAAAAACCAATGTGTTATCATTTCTAAGCTGTTTTTCCCACAGTTGAAGTTTGCTTTGAAATGTTTTCACATGACTGTACAGATGATGAACAAACTGGCCCTGTCCTTGCAATTTTGTGTTCAAGTCATTGAAATGCATTGTCAAGTCAACAAGAAAAGCAAGATCCCAAACCCAGTTATCATCACTTAATTCCGGAATGATTTTGCCTTTCATATCCATAAATGTAGCAATTTCATCTCTGAGATCATAAAACCTTTTTAACATTTTTCCTTTGCTCAACCATCGCACCTCACAGTAATAAATCAGATCTCCACATTCTGCCTCAACATCCTCCAGAAATTGTTGAAACTGGCAATGATTTAATGCTCGAGATTTGATGAAATTGATAGTAGAAACAACTTTTTTCATGACATGGTCAAATTTTACTGATTTGGCGCACAAATTCTGTTGGTGAATTATGCAGTGAAATGCAGTAAAATCGTGCATATCAACATTATTAGATGCCAATTCTTTTTTAATGAGGGAACTTACACTGCCTCTACTACCAACCATTGCAGGTGCCCCATCCGTTGAAAAACCACGAAGGTTTTGAAGTTGGAGATTGAATTTTGTCATTAAGGCTTTCACTTCATTGAAAATATCATCTCCTGTGGTGGTGTCTTTCATTGCTTGAAGGCCAAGCATTTCTTCCGTAATGTTAAATTCTTGGTCAATCCCACGAACAAAAACTGCAAGCTGGGCTGTACTAGTAATGTCTGTGCTTTCATCAATAGCCAATGAATAATATACAAACTTTGAGGCTAGCTCTTTTAAAGTCGATTCTATGTTTGTGGCAAGTTCTTCAATATGCCTTGTTATTGTTCTTCGTGACAAACTAATATTATCAAAATCTTTCCTCTTTTCTGGGCACAAACATTCAGCTACCACTATCAAGCAGTCCTTCACAAATTCACCATCAGAATAATTTTTCGAATGTTTTGCAATTTTTTCACTCACAATGTAACTAGCACGAAGAAGGTTATCAGCATTATCACTTTTTGTGAAAATTGATTGTTGTTGTTTCAAATTCTTTATCATATTTTGAACCTTTTCTTTCCTGTGTTCACCTTGAAAACTGTCATATTTAGCAGAATGCTTGGTAACGTAATGTCGCCTAACATTATATTCTTTCATAACAGAAACTGACTCTGAACATAGCAAGCACACTGGCTTTTCATTTATTTGAGTGAAAAAATAATCAATTGTCCACTTTTCCTGAAAAATTCGAGATTCAGTATCTACTTTTCTCTTCTTATTAGTCGCCATTTTAAGGTTAATTACAGTCAATGATTTTCGCACTTTAGTACCATCTAAAAAATATATAATTAGTATGACAAAGTATGTACTGCTGGGAGCAGCACACTGGAGAATTCGCTCCAAATGGTTTAGAAAATTTCGTTGCGATCACACTATCGCAAGTAACAAGTTTACCTACTTCCTTTCGAAGTACCTTAAAAACCGTTTGATTCTAGATTGGTAAGAATTAACACTTCTTCGGTGCCTGTTATGTAGGTTCACCGACAACACAACCTCGCTGCCTATCAAACTAAAATCTTCTTCAGCTGGACCTAACCTTGGGAACCAGTAAGTGAAGGTATAAGTCTAGCCCAACACGCTATGACTTTTATACAACAACTTTATTAAACAAGCTCCAGCCACTTGAAGCACACAAAATGAAGGTAGCTAAAGCTCAACACTAGCTTAAGCTCCGGAACAGATACGACAGCCAAGAATTGCGGTTCTAAACTAAAATTTACACGGTCAACAACCTAATTTCACTTTTACCAAATCAATACTAGAATACCGCTCGCTTCCAAGCGAGCGTATTTATATTTGTCGGTCATAGTTACTAGATTATTCTACAATATACTACGATTAATTGAGCATTCACAAACACGATTGTTGCGTCATAGGTCTGATTATGCTCGAACATTCTATTAAGAAATTACTAGACAATTCTATTATCAGTGTTGCCATTTTTCGCCAAGTTACTGTAAAATGATTAAACCTTTATAAAGCTGCCATTTCTTTGGCTATTTGAGCTGGACTAACGCCAAATTAATGATAACAACCAAAGTGGCCTAAAAACACATAAATAAAGCGATTTTGAGAACGTAACACACATTATATAAAATAAATGAATATCGATATATTACATAGGCCTACAGCCCTAGAAAATTTATTGGCGGGCCGGATTTGGCCCGCGGGCTGTAGGTTGCCCATGCATGCTTTAAGATCTTTTTTATTGTTGTAGTTATAATTATGAAATTTCAACACAATATAAACAAAAGTCAGGAAATTTATTTGGGTAACTTTAACAAAAGAACAAAATAAAAATTATTTATGAAAAATAACATCTTTTAAATGTCGACCATTCTCATTCTGGCACATTATAGCCCTTTCCAATACAGATCCACTGACTGCTCAGAAAATTTCTGGATTACGGTTTAGATCCATGATTTCATTTCGAATATTGTCCTTCAGTTCTTGCAAGGTTCGCGGCTTGTTGGCAAAAACTTTATCTTTGAGATAACCCCACAAGAAAAAATCAGAGCTGGTTAGGTCTGGGGAACGTGATGGCCAGTTGACATTGCCATTTCGAGAGATTATTCTGTCATCAAAGCATTCTGTCAGCAGGTGCATTGTTTCTCGTGCAGTATGAGCAGTTGCCCCATCCTGCTGAAACCATAAACCAGGCATATTTGCAATCTGCAGTCTTAGGAAGTCCCTAATCATTGCTCTATAGCGTTCATCAGTTACAGTGACAGAATTTCCATTATCATCCTCAAAGAAATAAGGCCCTATGATCTTATCAGCCATCATTGCACACCAAACTGTGCACTTTATTGGATGCAACTGTCTCATTTGAATTATTCTTGGATTCTCTGATCCCCAGAATCTGTAATTTTGAGTGTTAATAAAGCCATTCAAATGGAAATGAGCTTCATCAGACATCAGCAACTTTTGAATAAAATTTGGTTCATTTTGTGCCAACTCTTGAAGTCTAATTGCACATTGAAGCCTTGCTTCGTAATCTGCTGGTTTCAGTTCTTGGACCATTTGCACCTTGTACGGAAAGAGTTTGAGGCTATGAAGAATTCTCCTTAAAGAACTTCGGGATATCCCAAGTTCAGTTGAGCATCTTCGAGTTGATGTTGTTGCAGTCTCTTCAACACTTTCCCTTACTCTTTCACGGTTTTCATCTGTTCTTACATTCCAAGGTCTCCCAGTTCGTGGAAGGTCAGTTACTGCACCTTGTTGCTCAAACCGACAAACTATGCTTCTTATTGCATTGTCACTAGGTGCATTTCTCACTTGGTAATGATGTCTATATGCTCTTTGAGTTGAAATAATTGACTCACGATTTTGATAGAATAATTTGACAATTTGCGTTCTTTTTGGAATGCTGTACTTTTCCATAATTAATTTCCAATGATTCTAATATAATATTATCTGAAAAAAATTAATAATAACTACGTATATTTAGCAAATTGACAGAATATTAAAAACCCGAAGTGACTTTTGGCCCACCCTGTATATAAAATTATTTGGTTTAACACGGATCTAAATGCCTTATTGGTGAAGGCACCTAATCAATGAAACATAACATTCACAATTTCAATTTATATTCAACATTGTAATAATAATATACGACAAGCGCCTGTTTCGATCTTGTTTGATCTCGTCAGGTATATATAATTACGATTACAAGTAGAAAATTCGCTGTAAATTTGGAATTGATAACATGTCAAAATAATTCATTGCAGTAAAATTTGATGAAAAGCCAAAGAAAACGACGAGAATATTAATGAACTATTAATGAACTGTGAGAATTCCAAAGTAACTCTTTTGAAAATTTGGAATTCTAACTATTAAAATTAAAAGGCAAATTAATAAGAAGAATTTTGGACGCCAGCAAAATAGCAGAATGACAGAATGACATTGTCTATTTAACTTAGATCGAATTATTAACAAAATTGTGCTAAGAAGTAGGAAGTTATTTAAAAAGATTGCTGAAAATTGAAATTAGAAGTTGATAACACGTCGAATTCATTGAAGTTGATTACACTTCGAATCCATTGAAGAAATTTAAAGCTGATATAACGTCAAATTCCTACATTATGGCAGTAAAATTTGAAGCTGATAACGCAACGAATCAAATAGGAATTATGATGAAAGACAAAGCTTTGCGTTATCAAAGCTTATTTAGTAGCGTCACAAATTATGTAACATAAATGAAAAGGGATCTCGTGCTTCGTATCACAAGTATACAAAATTATTTGGTTTAACACGGATCTAAATGCCTTATTGGTGAAGGCACCTAATCAATGAAACATAACATTCACAATTTCAATTTATATTCAACATTGAAATAATAATATACGACATGTGCCTGTTTCGATCTTGTTTAATCTCATCAGGTATATATAATTACGATTACAAGTAGAAAATTCACTGTAAATTTGGAATTGATAACATGTCGAAATAATTCATTGCAGTAAAATTTGATGAAAAGCCAAAGAAAACGACAAGAATATTAATGAACTATTAATGAACTATGAGAATTCCAAAGTAACTCTTTTGAAAATTTGGAATTCTAACTATTAAAATTAAAAGGCAAATAATTTTGTATAAATATTAATATTGTATTAAACCAAATAATTTTGTATACTTGTGATACGAAGCACGAGATCCCTTTTCATTTATGTTACATAATTTGTCACGCTACTAAATAAGCTTTGATAACGCAAAGCTTTGTCTTTCATCATAATTCCATTAAAGTATATTGCATAATAGTTGAATAGTGAAGAAAATTGACAACATAACTGAATGATATAATTTTAATGCTTTTCTCTACAAAAACAATCTTTATAATTCTTTTTACACGAAATAGGTCTTAACTGTCACTACCAGATTAAAAATTTCAATTGCAAACTTCTTCTTTGTAGTTTGAATACATCTACTCAATGGTGCTTTATGTTTTTAGGATGTTTTGCCAAATAAACCATGGCAAAAGGATTTCTTTAATCTTTATAAACCAGGGCTGCCACTATATATTTCAATGGTGGGCAACTTCTCTAGTCGGCAGGACAGATGTGGGAAAATGGAGTCCTTTGCGGGCCGGATTATTACATGAATAGTATTCAATATTTTAATCACATATTTATTCACATATGCAAGAAATAAAATAAGAAATCGTGTTTAATATAAAGTTTAAACTTTACAAAGTTTAGAGACCAAAAAATACATAATGAATTTATTATGTGAAGTCAATGAGACATTTGTGGTCGATCAAAGTTGTTAACAAGTTGTTTGAAATCTGGCTGCATGTTTGATGTAGAAATTCTCAGTAAAGACTGCAGGTGAACATCAGTTAGATTGGAACGTAGCTTAGTCTTGTTAATGTTCATGGTCGAAAACGTTTGTTCACAAATGTATGTGGACCCAAACAGAACGAGTAGTTTCATGGCCATCTTTCTCAAGTTGGCAACTTGGATGTATTCAGTAATGCATAAAATTTGTCAATACTTTCAGATTGGAATTTCTCTTTGAGGGTAGAGTCACACTGCAGATCAATCAGTTCCAGCTGTATAGCATCAGGCGCTTTTTCAAAGTCGGTTGTAAACGTTGATGACACAATATCAAATTCAGCACCAAGTTTTTGAAAGTCCGCAAAACGACGACCAAATTCATTATCCAGTGCGAATATCATATTGGTGTACTTTTCAGTTGACATCATTGGTTGTGCCGTAGTTGCAAGTGTTGCAAAGTGTGTTGTGTTATTCTGACTGAGCTGGCAAGAAAATAGTTTTAGTTTTACCCTGAATGCCTTCACTATTGAGTACATTTCGTGAGCAAAAGTGCCCTTCCCTTGAAGTTTAGTGTTCAGTTCATTCATATGTTCAAAGAGATCGACTGCAAATGCCAAATTTGAGAGCCATTCTGTTTGTTTGAATTGAGGAAAATCTTTATCTTTCCCTTTCATCTCCAAAAATAATAGGATTTGCATTTTTAGGTCCCAGACACGTCTCAGAACTTTCCCCAAACTCAACCAGCGTACAGCTGTATGATACGGAACACCACTGTGATCCGAGTCGCAATCTTCTAGAAGCGTGATAAACTGCCTGTGATTTAGACCTCTCACCCTAATGAAATTAACAACCTTTACAACTGGATCAACAACATGTTTCATGTCAAGCACCTTTTTACACAATACTTCCTGGTGTATTATGCAATGTAGAAATATTAATTCCCTATTGCAATCAACCTCTGCAACACGGTCACTTAGTCTCTTCAGTAGACCAACATTCTTTCCTGTCAATGATGGACAACCATCCGTAGTAACACTGACCATGTTCTGCCATGATAATTCCATTGTACGAAGTGCATTTTTTACACATTCGAAAATATCTTCCCTGGTAGTTGTGTCTTTCATTGATTCCATAGACAGCAATTCTTCGGTGATTTCAAAGTTTTCTGAAATGCCTCGTACAAAGATGAGCAGCTGTGCAGTATCATCAATGTCTGTGCTTTCATCTAATGCCAGTGAAAACAGTTGAAATGAAGGTACAAGCCCTTTCAATTGTGACGTCAGGTCTTTACCAATTGCTTCAATGCAGCGAGCCACGGTTCGTCTCAATAAACTTACTTCTTCAAACTTCTGTCTGTATTGTGGACAGACTTGATCAGCCACATCAAGCATGCACTTTTTTAAAAATTCACCATCACTGAATGGTTTGCTGTGTTTAGCAATGTTGTATGCGACCATAAAGTTGGCATGAGTGGAAGCTTCCTGGGTCAATTTGCCTTTTACAAATACATTCTGCTGCCTAGCAAGTTTTCTGTCCAGTTCTGTTGCTCTAGTTTGCCGTTCCACTGCCGATAAATTATTACCATAGTTTCCATGTTTTGTTGCATAATGATGACTAATGTTGTACTCTTTCAACACAGCAACAGTTTGATAACACAGCAAACATACTGCTTTATTGCCAACCTTTGTAAAGAAATACTTCGGCATCCATTCTTCATTAAATGCTTGACACTCTCTGTCAACTTTCTTGGGAAATTCCATGGTTAATAAAAGTTAATATAAAATCTAATTTCTATAAAATGTTAAAAATCTTAAATTCTAAATCTAAATGTAACTGATAACAGCTTAATTTAGCAGTTAACAATGTCCAAACGATAAAAGAACATGAAGCGTGTTTTCTATCAACTGCAGCTGACGGCCGAACCTGCCTGTGAGGCAGCGAGGAGCCGAGCCTTATTGATAATTGACGTCATAATGTATGCACCAGCCTGATAAAGAGACGGCAATAGATACGCGCCAATCACGAGGTATTGTGCAAGCCTAGGTGAGGCATGGCTCCTCGCTGCCTCCCATCTGTATTTAAATAGGACATACGCAAATTTTGCAGTTCTAACCATAAAATTAATCGAAATGATTTCGTAACTGATAACAGCTAAAGAATAACTAACACTAACAACAACGTTGTCACACAGTAGTGGGAGATGTTTACAGCACTCTCTGCTGTGACCTAATTTCCAGCAATCGCACTAAGTGACTAAGGCAATTGTTTGTTAGGAATGAGGCCTTGGGCTGGATAACAGAGTATGGTTAGATACAGTCTGCGGGCCGATCAAAATCCCTTCACGGGCCGGACCCGGCTTGCAGGCCGTATGTTGCCCACCCCTGATATATTTTATAGCTACTGTATTTACGTATTTGTGTATAAGTCGACCTCCCTAATTCTGGCTCAAGATGTGGTACAAAATTTTTTAAAACTTTTATTTACACAAAACAATTCAGACAATGTCTAAAATTCTTCAAAACTTTCATCACTGTTATCAAACAGTTCTTCACATTGTTCTTGGGACATATTTTCATTGGTTTCCCATGAAGGTGGAACATACTCGATGGCTTTAGCCTCTTCCTCTTCAGCCTCTTCATCTTGACATTCGTCCAACAGGTAATGGTCCTCACTTCTATCCATACTGTTAGAAATTCCAGTTTTAAAAAAGCTCTTTATGACCAGTCCTGTGGGATATCATCCCAAGCGCTTTTCACCCAAGATGTGACAAGCGCAAAACCTGGTTTTTTTACATTGCCACCTGTAGATCAGAACACATCCATGCACTCCACTTCTGCCGCAACCTGTCTTTAAACGGTTTGTTCAGCACAACATCCAGAGGCTGAAGTACAGACGTAAGACTCCCTGGAATCATTGTTTGAATTGCATTTATACCTTTGAGCTTCTTTTTTACCTGCTCCATTTTATTGGCTCAAAATTGGTCCCAAACCAGTGGTGATTTCTTCTTCAACAAAACTTGTGGTCTCCTGTCCCAAACTTTGTTTAACCACAAAACAATTCCTTCCTCGTCCATCCACCCTTTAGGATGGCAGTGTACTAACACACCAGATGGCTTCTCCCCTTTAGGTATACGCTTACGTTTAAAGATCACCATAGGCTTCAGCTTTGTTCCATCTGCCATGCAGGCCAGAACAACAGTGAAGTGTGTGCGTTCATGGCCTGTTGTTTTCTTCCCTTTACTCTCAATTGTACAATTAGGAGGCAAGTCAAAACACATTGGTGTTTCATCCATATTTCCGATCTGACTGATGTCAAACTAGTGTTCTTTCCTTATGTTTTGGACAAACTTATGAAAAGATGCTATAATATTTTTTCTTCCAAATCCTCTGAGAGTTTTTGGGTGATCTTTGTTTTTTGGCACACAGCAAGCCCATTTCTTTTCATGAACTTTTGGTTCCAACCATTTGATGCTTTGAAGGATGCATCATTGCAAAACTTCAATGCCTGTAATCGTATTTGAGCCATTGTAACAATGTACCCATTGCTTCATTTGCTGCATATCCAGTCCAACAATGTTTTTTCCAAATCTGGATACTTGGCTGCTTTTCCATGGCATGCCCTCTTCATTTTGGGCAGTTTTTCCAGGCTGGCTTTTGCTTTGCGCCAGTCTCTGACAAGTTTTTCTGATACAGAAAATTTGCACTCTGCTGCTACATTCTTATTTTCTTCAGCAAACTGTACAACTTTCAGCTTAAACTGAGCAGAGTATGATAAATGTTTCCTTTTCACTGAGAGCATTGTTAAGCTGTTGTTGTTAAGTTGTAAGAAGAGTTTGCATTTTCTCAGCAGACATAAAAAAATTATGATTTCTAGATTGAGATGCATATTTTACAGTTTCAGCAGTTAAATGTTCAATGGCTGTATCATCCAAGAATAGTTCAAACACTTTACCAGGAGTGCATGGGTAAACACAGCCTTACTACAATGTGCTCCAACTCTTCAATTGACCAAGGCAAATCTTCCTTGACCAAGTTATGCAATTTTAATTTCTTTTGTCCTGTCATGGCAGGAGCACTGGTGCAAGGTGCTGCTACAGTCGCATTATGATGCATGATAATGCATCAGCAATTATCTGATTGTGAGGTAGATTATGCAACTGTACATTTTCTTTACTACCCAAATCTTTGTCAGTAATGATCTCATTATTTGGTGGAAAGATAAACACAGTAACTACTTTGGTTGCTTTTACAGTGGTGACATTCTCATCAACAGTCAATCCTTTGCTGTCTTTATCGTTAAACCACAGTTCTATACCATTTCCAATTCAAAATGAGACTAAGCAAATTCAAAGTGGACTAAGCAAATTCAAAGTGAGACTAAGCAAATTCAAAGTGAGACTAAGCAAATTCAAAGTGGACTAAGCAAATTTAAAGTGAGACTAAGCAAATTCAAAGTGAGACTAAGCAAATTCAAAGTGGACTAAGCAAATTCAAAGTGAGACTAAGCAAATTCAAAGTGAGACTAAGCAAATTCAAAGTGAGACTAAGCAAATTCAAAGTGAGACTAAGCAAATTCAAAGTGGACTAAGCAAATTCAAAGTGAGACTATACAAATTCAAAGTGAGACTAAGCAAATTCAAAGTGAGACTATGCAAATTCAAAGTGAGACTATGCAAATTCAAAGTGGACTAAGCAAATTCAGAATGAGTCAAAAAATAAAATAAATATATAAGCGTTAATGTTTTTTAGAAACCCACATCTTCAAGATTGATTGCACCAATTACTTTGGACTGGATGCTTGCTATAGAACTATTACATAGTGCTGGTGTAACTAAGTCAGCTGCAGATAACATTAATCTTTCCAGTACCCGTATTCTCTGTTCCTTTATTGTTACTTCCCTGTTTGTTGAACTTAAAATAGCATTGAGTTCGGAAGCGAGGTTACATTTGACTTGGCTTTTCATGACAGACCAAATATTTTCGATTGGATTAAACATAGGGCTGTATGGGCCAAGTCTTAAAACCTTGCAATCAGCTAGATCTTCTTTCAACAATTCAGCTTCTATATTTGAATGGCATGGAGCATTATCAATTACAAGTATTATTGGTCCACCATGTTTCTCCATCGCTATTCTTAAACACGTTCTCATCCACACCAGAGCGTTTTCTTTCTTGAAAGAACCCCTTTTTAATTCATAGTGAATTAAACCCAGATTGCTTATGGCACCAATACAATAACATTCACTTCCTTAGAACCTGCAGCGACTGTAGTGCATCTGCTCCCTTTTACAGACCTGCCTTCTGATCTTGATATGTGGATATTGAGATTAGTCTCATCCATAAACACAATGGGTATATTTTGACCCTGATAATTTAAAAGTTTTTCGACAAACTGCTTTCTTTTTATTTTGTTATCTGGGTGATTTGCCCTTTCTGGCTCAAACCGTACACTTTTCAAAGTATATACCATGCTATCCAGATGATTGGAAACGGTTTGAGCACAGACATGGAGATCAAACTTTTCAGCTAGGGATGCCACGATTTCTCCCAATGTAATCTGGCAATTAGACTCAATCATTGAAACCATGTGCTCACGGTGAATATCTTTCACTTTTGAATAACGCTTTCCACCTCTTTTATCCTCTATACCCTGTTCGCCTTGTTCCATCCACCTATAAGCAGTTGAACGCTTTATGTTCTCATCTGCTGCTGTACGCCTCCAATCTCCATCTGCAAGGTAAACTGCAACGATCTTTGCTCTCTTTCTCGCTCTCTCACTTTTATTCATCATTAGCCACGTTGTCAAATTTTAACATCAAAAATATTTTTAAATCCAACTGTTCTGATTGATAAAAAAAAAAAAGCTTTTGAATTTGCAGAGTTTAATTCCGATGGTTTAACTTTTTGGCGCCTGTAAAGAAGGTCTTGCCGATAACGCAGTCCTAGTTGTTTACTAAAGATGAACTTCTTAATCGTATTACTGGCTCAGCCCTAGAAACCAGTAACCTCAAAATACAGTTGAGCCACACCACAGCCCAGACTATCGTACAATGTATTCTTTATTACAAATAGTATACAATCCACTTCTTCAGCAATCACGTAAACAACCAGCGACTTACGTTCAAAAACTATGATTTTACACGGCTAGCCAATCTTACAGTACCAATTCCATTATTATGTAACATTCGATTTTCAAAATAAACGATGTGGGTGATTTTTTAAGAACGGAACACCAACCTTTATTTTTGTCTCATTTTAAATTTGCTTAGTCCCATTTTGAATTTGCTTAGTCCACTTTGAATTTGCTTAGTCCACTTTGAATTTGCTTAGTCTCACTTTGAATTTGCTTGGTCTCACTTTGAATTTGTTTGGTCTCACTTTGAATTTGCTTAGTCTCATTTTGAATTGGAAATGGTATAGTTGTTCCAGAACATTATCCAATCTCATTTACTTCCTGAAAGTACAAATAAATAAGTTTATCCAACAATGAGATTCATTTAGATTGTTAGAAACACACCTACTACAGCAGTGAACTAGATTGGTAGTTTAATCTGGGTTATAGAAGTGGAGCAAAAATTGACAACAGTGATTGTGTAAAGCAGTTTGAGCAACTTTGAGATGACAAGTTAACAGTTTGTAAAGTGTGGCTACCCTAAGCCACAAAGTTTAGCTACCACAAATAAAAGATTAAAATGCTTTTAAGATCATGCATGAAGGACAAGTGTGTTCATGTAACCAACTAGTTGGCCAGACTGCAGTCCCTTGACATCAGGTGATTGCCATCCACCCAGCACAACAAGCATGCCTCAAAGGCATAAAAGACTTGCTTGTGAAAGCAAATAGTGCTTACAGTAGATTACATGATATTTTGATGATTTTATTGTTGGCATATAGCCCATACTTTGTATTTTAGAAGTATAAGCAAATCTTTGTAGGCTTACAGTGTGACTGTCTTACATTAAATTACACTTCATAAAATAATTACTTGTTTAATTTATGTAAAAACTTCAGCTATTGTGTAAGAAATTCAATAAAGCTATGGCACCAAACAATGTGATCAGAAATCAGATGCTCTCTGCATGACAAATGATGCCAAAATGCAACGTCTAACGAGACTGGAGTGATAAATCTTGTGAAAATGCAACAAAAGTCTCTGAATATTTTCAGCCAGTAAATTTTGCACCTTTAGTTGCAGCCAGAACACATGTAAATGGCTAAACCAAGTGCTTATCAAGTAAATTACAATACCTATGCAAAAATGCATAAAACTATAAATATGTGCTGCATACCTGGTATTGTCATCGGCCATTGTACTTTGCAAAAACACTCAACTTCTGACCTCCAAAAAAATTTCTGTGTCCTCTCTAAAACCTTGAAGTAACTTGAGTCTGACTGCCACATAATCAGTCTAACTAAAGAAAGCAGTTTGGCTGGAAACTATCCAGCAGCATGGCAGAGACAAATGACGCAACTGCCCTACTTTTTTGTTGGGAAAACACAACATTTGCCATAATGAGTTAATTTAATTTAAAATTTTGACTACATCTGAATCATCTTCACTTAAATCTTATTTCAATAGATTGTATTTGGTACTTTTTCAATGATTGTTTTGAAAACTTTTTGCATCTCCAGATTGCACACTGACCTGAACAGAACACACATGCTGTTTTATAATGTTGCTTTCTCCATCATTATGTCAAATCTTCACTGCAAATTATTGACTGGATATTTTTATAGTCATCAGGGCCTGAGTTCTGGTAGTAAACTAGAGCTAAAACCTCTTTCCTTATGATGAGCCAATTGTTTTGGAAAACTTTTTCTATCAGTAAATGCCTTCCCAGAAGCTCCAAAAATTGTCTAAACATAATAGGCTGAGGTCCAGCCAAAGCCATAAATTTTTCTTGCAGATTTGCAGGTAAATGCTTGAAAATACTAGCAACTGCATGCTGCATGTTCAGCCCAACACTTGACATACTCACACAGAAAATCTCACAATTTTTTATATCGTGAGCTAGCTGAGTTAAAGCAGATCTATTATTATAGCAAATAGGTAGACTCCTGTAAGCTTTCTTTCATTAGCACTCACTACAGCATGTTTTTGACGAAAATTGATTGCAAAAATTCTGGCTTCATAATAACCTAACTCTGAAGACCTAACCAAGATATAGTCTGCAATGCTTTCTTTCACTTTTTCAGTACAGGAGAAAATAAGATTTAATTTATCTGCCATGTCCATAACACCTCTTGAGGTATAAGCATCAAAGTGACTTACAAAGCACCAGTAATTTAAAGGATTGCCATCAAACATTTTTCCTTAGATAGTCCCAAAGGCCTTTGATTTACATGGTTGGTTAAACTATATAGTGCTGACACTAATTTTTCAACTTCACTGCACAAGTTTGCAAATCTTGACATAAGTAGATGTTGACATAACCTTGACATAACAAACCTGATGTAAGTAGTTTGGATCAGTATTAGCTGAAAATCTAAGTCTACCAAACACTATTTCTGCCATTGAGTTTTGAAAATGCAGGAGCATTAAATTCAATATCTTGACTACAGTAAACTGTAGATAGGTGAAAGCTGACATGAGGTTGAAGAAGCAAGGGGTGGGCTGTTTTGGCATCTAAATAAATGGGACAAGGTGCTTTTGTAAAGTGGCTTACCACAAATTGGGCCATACATTGTGTTGATTGATAGCTGTCAACAAACAAGAAGCCTTGCCCAAAGTGAGCTATGTGGATCAACACAGTTTCTCTTAATGCTTTTTTAGTTTGGGGGGATTAGTTTGGTGGGGATTAAGAAAGATTCAGTGGGAAATGAACAATCTGAACAATAAAAAGGAGGCAACAAACTATGATTGCCCAAGCATAAAGATTCTTTTCTTTTTTTACAATTTCGTTGCAAGCCTCTCTCCCTATGTTTAAGGTTTTCATTTCAACTGCGCTTCCCTGGAGTTTAGCGCAGTGTAGTGTCTACTCACAAGCTGCAGATCTTTTTTTGTTCTGCAAGTGAGTGACATACTACATTAATTCATAATCTAACAGCATGAAATGAAACAGTAGCTAGTGAAAAAAAAAACAAAGCTATTGCAATTAGCAAATTAGCTATTGCAATTAGCTATTGCAATTGCAATTATTAGCAAGCTATTTTTCAAATATATCAAACAGCAAGTAACCCAAAACAAACCTTAAATTTTGAATGTGCTTGCAGCAAAAAACCAAAATTTTTGATTGTATGTAGGCTCTAAAATACACTGTTACAAGTCCTAAAGGGAGAGTGGGCAGATGACCAACTACCACTGCAAAAACCTCAGTGAGAGTAACAAATAACAAAAACAACTTAATATTGTGTGAAGCATTATTTTGCCTGTTCAAGCACATCAAACAAGTAAACCCATTCAACCAAGTAATGCATGCTAGCATAGCAATTTCAATTCAAAAACTTTGCAGATTCTCTAAAAGCAGCTGTTCACAAAAAGCAACAAAGTTTGAGTTATTAAATTATTTGTGGCAGCAGTAAACTTGAAGTAAGTGAGCTAGCTAGAAAATTTCATGCTTCATCTATATTGCTTATTTACCTAATACAATGAATTTACTTGCATTGACAAAATGTGATCTTGATTATGATGATGTGTAATTGTCTCACCAGTAAAGCAACAAAATTAAAACGTAAAACTAGGTCAGAAAGAGAAGAAAAAAAGGAATTTGATTTGGTCACAACAGTGGGTATGTGATACCCTTGTCATGCAGTAATGCAGTGTTTCTCAAACTTTTGTACACCAGAGCGCACCTATGAAACAACCAAAACTTTGAGGCGCACCATTGTTATTTATATAGCAAAATTAGTGATGAACTTTAGAAATAGGAAAATTATAAAGAATTTACTTGAAATAACCATTTTTATTTTAGAACAATACATTTTACATTCAAATATCTTAATGGGAAACATGAGATTGGTGAGATTTTACAATTTTGTGAATATTTGGCCTTATATGCGATAAACATACTCTCATCTCTTCATCTATGCATTTAAAATTTGATCTATTTTTACATTTAATGTTAGTTAGCACAGAAAATCCTTGTTCACAGAGATACGATGTGGAAAACTGCAATAAAACAGTCAAAGCTTTCCTAGCTATTGAAGGGTATTCTCCTTTGATTGAAATCCAAAACTGCTCGATGGATGTCTCTTTATGCTTGATCTTTAAGCCTCGATCAGTAGATATAGTAGCCAGCTCCTCCTCTTCTATTAACGAAAAGCCAGCATCATAAGTTGAAATGTCAATGAAAGGGTTGCGAATCCAATCGTATTGCTCGATATTTATTGATGGAAAATAATAATCCATTTTATCTTCCAAAATCGTTAAATGATCCACTATTAATGGGATTAAACCATCTGAATTGTCTTTTCCAACCAAAGGGAACATTTCTAAACACCCTGAACCGGCTTTTCTTTTCCAAATAGCTAGTTTTTTCTGGAATGCTTTAATTTTGTCGGTAGAAGAGAGAAGATTTTCATTCCCATTTTGCATGGACAAATTCAGATTATTAAAATGCTGAAACATATCAGTCAGATATCTCAGCTTTGAAACCCAAAACTCATTTTTCAAGAGTCCACAAAATTTACTTTTATTTTCTTTCTCAAAAAATGCCAATAGTTCTTGATGAAGTTCAAGCACTCGACAAAGCACCCTACCTCTTGATAACCATCTTACTTCTGTATGCAATAGTAAGCGTGTGTGCTGTGAATCCATGTTTTCACAAAGTAGCTCAAATACACGAGCTTTTACTGGTCTAGTCTTAATAAAATTCACCATTTCCACAACTTGATCAAAAACTTCTTTCAATTTAGTACCCAGTGTTTTTGCCATCAGGACCTCTCTATGTAAGAAACAATGAGTTGTTATGATGTTGGGATGTTGTTGCGTCACAAACGATGCAAGACCTTTAATAGAACCCACCATTGATGGGGCTCCATCAGTACAAACCCCAACACACGACTTCCAGGATAAATTCCATTTCTTAAAATAGTCATTTAATATATAAAAAATATCTTCACCTCTAGTAGTGGTAGGCATTTTTTTGCAACAAAGATACTGATTTACTATATTGTCTGCATCAATAAAGCGAATAAAGGTGAGTAGTTGTGCTTTATTGGTTATGTCGGTTGATTCATCAACTTGGAGAGCAAAGTATGAATCCTGAAGTTTATTAATGCAAACATTTTCTTCAATATTGTTAGACAGTTCCAGAATGCGCCTATGAACAGTATCATTTGATAAAGGAATTTTGCTTATTTGTTTTTCTGCATCGTCTCCTAACATAGTCTTAACCATCTTTTTGCAAGCAGGCAAAATTAAAGATTCAGCAAGAGTATGTGACTTCATTTTAATAGCTATCATTTCTGATACTTCATAAGAAGCAATTTGAGCTTTCTCAGATACCGTTGCTCTACTTTTGAAACCAACAGCTTGCTTTGTTTGATTTTCAAGTAATCTTTTGAAATAAGATACATCTTTGTCTTGAAGACTGCGATGTAATGTTTGAAAATGCTTACTTAATTTACTAGGAACCATTGCCTCATTTGTCATTTTGCACCCACAAACCAAACACAATGGCTGAGGCTGATTTTCATCTCCAGTCCACGTGAAACCATAACTTAAATAACTTTTGTCATATTTACGATTTGGTCTGCTCTTTTTTTTCTTAGCTGGAGGTTTTATGCCACTTAGAGTAGCTTCATTAACAGAAGAAAGTTCTTCACTGGTACGTTTCTTGCTTAGAAATCTATCCATTGTATGGGCAATTCAATTTTTTTAATGATAGATAAGAAATTAAAAAAAACACTATATTTCACTGAGTGTATCGAACGAGAGCTGTAAAAAATAGTACATTTTTAACTGGAAGGCAAATTCATTAAAGTCTTAACCAGGGGTGGGCAAAGTTGTTCAAAGAAAGAGCCGCTTGCGGAAAACCATAAACAGCAGCGAGCCGCAAAATTGTGCAATATATTTAGTATTATATTAAAACATATACTTGTTTTACCACTCTAAAATACATCGATAAATGAAAACAATATTAATAAATGTTAGAAATTTAGAAGGAATTTAGTTATAATCGAAATGTTTTCTTGGGGAAACTCCAAGAACTTTACCCTCTCTCGACTCAAAAAACAAAAACTCAATAATCCTGTTCAATGTATTTCATGCAATTCAGTAAATACCAGCTACAAAACACAAACTGCCACTCCAAAGCGGTCAAAAGGGGCGTAACTTCAAAGTACCTTTCAAATTTAAACTCCCGAGACAACATAATAAAAGTGCATTGAAGTTGTAAAGTGGAATGGCGCCACGAACAGAATTTTTAATTATCTTAATTAATTAAATGAAGTGAACAATGAAACGAACACTACGCAGGTCAATGCTTTAACAATAAAGTATAATCTTAATTTTTTTGTAATATTACGATTCAATACAAGACCCACAAAATTTATGTCGGCAAGCCGCAATTTGCCCACTGTGGGTCTTAACTGACTTGGATACAACATTCATGATGTCTAAAGTATATCAAAGTCATATGATTTTTTAAAAATATAATCAGATAAAGATTAAATTTTCTGTGATCAAAAGCGCACTTGGCCACCTTCTAGAGCGCACCAGTGTGCTCTTGCACACCATTTGAGAATCACTGCAGTAATGTAACATATACAATTTGTATGGTTTTTGAATATTCATCTGTATAAATTTTTTTGTTGCAAAGACTGTCTCCAAAAACTAAGAAAATTTGAAGCAGATTGAGTAGGACTATAAAAATTATGCTTAGCAAAAATTTTGAAGGGTCTCATAGACCCCTTGAAATGTATTCCAGGATTAAGCTATTTATTTGCAAATGTGTAACTGTTGTAAACCAAATCCATTTGAACATTTTAAAGAGTTATATAGGATGATTATAAAGTCCTTGCCTGATTACAAACTTTCGTTGCTCCTAGGGTATAAAATAGAATGATTATTTTTAGCATACTGCTACTATATATCAAAAGATTTATTCACATATAAATAAAGTTTAATAAATCTTAATACGAACTCCATTTGTGGCTTAGAGCACATCCTAACAATATTCAATTTCATGTGATGTATTTTGTAGCTTTTCAAGCATTACAGATTCAATTGCTTCAATGATCTTGCTATTAGTGTGCTTACATCACAAACAGGACTGCAGTACACTTTGTCCCTGACATAACCTCAAAGAAAAAAGTCAAGAGGGATAATGTCTGGCAAACGAGGTGGCCAAGATGTTGATGTGTCTCTTCTGATCCAATTGTTTGAAAAGGTGCTCTTGAAAAACTGACAGTCCTATAATTGCCAATGTTAAAAGCTCCCTCTTGTTGGAAGACCATGTGTGATTCAAACTCTTCCAACTGGGTTGCAGCATAGAGCTGTAGCATGTCTAGGTACATGTTTGCTGTGATGGAAGATTCAGGAAAAAAAATCAGTCCAATGACCTTGTTATGCATTATATAGTGTCATATGTATAACTTACAGCTATCTCTTTGGTACTCCACCACCATGTGTGGATTTTTTGATTTCCAAATTCTGACATTGTGTTTGTTAACTTATTCTGATATGTGAAAAGTAGCCTTATCAAAAAAGGCAACACGTTGTAGATCAAGGTTGGGCAAACTTTTTAGCTCAAGGACTGCATTGAAAACTTAAATTTGTTTGTGGGCTGCACTATGGTGATCTTGTAAAAAAAAGTCTTCACTTTGAATCTGTCTCTGATTTTTTGATTGCATCCCTAAAATGTAGTGATCTCTAAAGTTATTTGCTTGAGGTTTTCACAGGCTGCAGGCCATAGTTTGCCCCTCTCTTGTAGATAATCCTTGTCAATTATGTTAAGAATTTTTCCAGTGAAAGCAGCTCACTGGAGAAGATTATTTGTTGCAGCACTTGAACAATATGCACTTTATATGCTTGTAACTGTAAGTGCTTGTGAAAAATTTAGACAATTAATTCCTAGATGCTCTGTGATTACATTTTATAGAGCTTTGTTAAAATGACTTCTCACTATGCAAGGGTGTGGTAAATACGAAATTAGATTTTCTGAAGATCATCCTTGATTGGCAAATAAACCCTCATCAACATATGAGTTTGTTTTTTTGCAATGTTTTTTATATAAATCAGGTGACCTTTCCAAGTGCCACCTCAGGCCAGCTTAACATTTTAAAACTAGCTCTTGTTTTCCAAATGTAAATGTTAAAAAGCTTTTTAGGCAGTTGAACTTGATAGTGTTTACCACACTTAGTAATGCCTGCTATCTTAATATCTGATGCTCTTTTATCCTGCTTGACCAAGTTGACATTTTTGGTTTTTGATATGCATTAAGATCATAAAAATCTTTCTTCAGAAGGTTGATTACATCATTGCAAACACTGTTATCAGCCCTTCCATCTGGTAGAACAGACTTTATAGCATAAATTTAATCATTAGATTCATTTTCAAAAGCTTTATATTCAAAATCAAAAATTGTCCAGCCAAGTGCAGTATGTAATCCATCAAATTTACTACAACACTGCTCACTTATATTGAAGACTACACAAGCATTTCCACCTAAGAAAAGCTCTACTTTGTACCAAATATGGAAATTTTAAATCTTGCAAGCAAGGACACCTAACTACCCTGTCATCACTTGGAACATTTTTTTCATATTTGGAAGTTAATCCATCACCACGCTGTGGTCTTAAACACATGCAGTTTATTAATTCTCTGAATAAAAAATTCAACAGTTCTGATTGAACAAGAAGAAACAGATTTATAACATGAAGTTTTATAATAGGAAATATACAAAGTTTTTTTTTGATTTTCAGTTAATCTGGTGCTTTTTTTGGAGATCTGGCTGGTTAAAGTGAAATAATTACACAAATTTTCAGGAAGCATTTTTTAAAAATTAACTTATACAAATTTACCAACTTCAAGTTTATAGAAATCTGTAAGTTTAATAATCTGAAAGCAATTGTAATAAGGTGAGGTTCTATGACAAATTTTGCTTGCACCTATATGTTTAATGGCTTTAGTTTGAAGAGTAGTCAATTTTTTAAAAATATATTGGAAAAGTAGATTTCCAAATAATTACTTGCTTAATCAAATTAATCAAATGATCAAATTAATTACTTGATTAAAATTTGCTTAATCAGTTTAAATGACTTATAACAAGAAATGTTTTTTGTTAAGAGTGTTACACTTCATTTGTAGTAATGATCAGTGTGGTTCAAAACTTAGATCGAGAAGCAATTACTCTCAATATATTTCGTAAATTACAAAAACAATTCAAGTTGGTTTAAGCTTGAAGTCATTGGTTTAATTTAAGTTTAAAATCAATTTACAGGGCGAGTTGAAGTTTAAATACCCTAATAAAAAAAGATTCATGGGAAAAGTTAAAGCTCGTGATCTGAGAGGAAAATCAAAAAAAGATTTTCTTTAATCAACCTAAATGAATTACAACAAGAATTGTCATCATTAAGAATGTCCATCCTACTTCATTCATAATAATAATCAGTGTGGTTTAAAAATATGGGATATTGAGAAGCAATTTGTATATTCCATAAATTACAAAAACAATTAAAGTTGGTTTAAGCTTGAAGTCGTTGGTTTAAGTTAAGCCTAAAATTGTTTTACAGGGTGTGTTGAAGTTGAAAAACCCTAATAAAAAGAAATCAATGGAAAGCAAAATCAAAGGAAAATTTTCCTAAATTGTGTTAAATAAATTACAACAGGAATTGTCATCATTAAGAGTGTCACAAATTACAACAAGAATTGTCATTGATAAGAGTGTCACACTTCATTTGTAATAATAATAATCAGTGTGGTTCAAAACTTGGGATATCAAGAAGCAATTAGCATATTCCATAAATTACAAAAACAATTCAAGATGGTTTAAGCTTGACGTCATTCGTTTAATCTAAATTCAAATTCGTTTTACAAAGTGAGTTGAAATTCAAAAACCCTAAAAAGAATCATGGGAAAAGTTAAAGCTCGTGATCTGTGAGCAAAATCAAAGGAAAATTTTCCTTTATCAAATTTAACAAATTACATTAAAAATTGTCAGCATTAAGAGTATCACACTTCAATTGTAATAATAATCAATGTGGTTCAAAACTTGAGATATCGAGAAGCAATTAGTATATTCCATAAATTACAAACACAATTCAAGTTGGTTTAAGCTTGAAGTCGTTGGTTTAACCCTTTCAATACTGATTTTGTAATGAACATATTAGGTTGAATATGTTTGTAGCATTTTTATCAAAGATTTTTATTTAAACAAAAATGAAAACTTATGGCTATGAATTAATAAATTACACTGGTCAACACACAAATTTTTGCCACAGATATTATATTGATTTTAGGGTATATCAGGTGCGTAGATTTCGAAAATGACATTCATTTTTGCTAGTTGGCTCTAGTTTTTGAGATAATTGCATTTTTTTGTAAAAATATTACTTAGACTGTGTTATATGGCATTTTTGTTCATTTAATGCTATTTAATCAATACTGTACGCTTCAATCTTCTTTTGTAAACGCAGTAAAACAAAAATGCAAAGCATCCATGCAAACTACAATGCTAAAAAAGGATGCAACAGCAATATTTACCGTTAGTTTGCAAGAAACGTATTGGAACTAAAACCCAGTATTACAGCATATAAATGTATGTTGCCGTTATTTATTTAAACAAATGAAGCTTGAAAATACTGAGCTTTAACAACTACCATTCTGTCAAATCTACGAAACCAATCGCCTCTTGAGGTTTATAGCGTGAGGAGCAAATGGCTTATGTCGTTGAAGATTCCAACAATAGTCCGCCATCATGTGGGTGTCCCGTCGTCCTTGATACCTTTCTTCCATTACTTTAATGTCCTGATGGAATCTTTCTCCTTGCTCTTCACTTAATTCCCCAAGATTTTCTGGAAATCTATCTAAATGACTAAAGAGGTAATGAATCTTGATGCTCATCTTTGCTCCCAAACTTTGAAATTTTGAAAGTATATCTTCAACTATCTGAATGTAATTGTTTGCTTTATTGTTTCCCAAAAAGTTTTTTACAACCACAGTAAAAGAAATCCAAGCAGCAAATTCCTTCTCAGTCATAGATGCAGTGAAGTTTGGATCGTTCATCAGCTTTCGAATTTGAGGACCATCAAATATTCCTGCTTTTAGTTTTTCATTGCTCATCCCTGGAAATACTCTGCAAATGTAATTAAAACAATTTCCGTGTACTGGCAAAGCTTTCACAAACTGCTTCATTATACCCAATTTGATGTGTAGAGGTGGCAAAATGATTTTTTCTCTTGGGACAAGGGGCTCATTAATGACATTACATTCATTAACTGTTAGTGTAATTCTTTCAGGCCATTCCTTCTTCACCCAGTGGTCACTGCGAGCACGGCTGTCCCACAAACAAATAAAGCACGGATATTTAGTATAACCACTCTGCTGACCAAGCAAAAAGTTGACCATTTTCAAATCAACACATATTAACCATTGGTGGTCACAGTAGTTCAGTTTTTCTAGCACTCGTTTAATATTGTTGTATTTTTCTTTGACCAATGTAGAGTGGCCAATGGGAATCGAGGCATACTTGTTTCCATTGTGCAGCAATACACACTTCAAACTTCTTTTTGAACTGTCTATAAATAAACGCTAATCTTGAGGTTTATATTCAGGTATTCCCATTTTTAAAAGAAGTCCTTCAACATCTGACAGAAAACAAGCCCTTCTTCTGAACAATAGTACGGAAGTAAGTCGCTCTCCCTTGTGCAGTAAAAGGTTACTTTCGTACCAACACTAAGGCATTTCTTGTCTTTAAGCCTGGATGCCAATACTTCAGAAGCTTCTTTAGATAGATTAAGATCTCTTATGAGATTGCTCAGTTCCTCCTGATTAAACTGCTTCGGACTGGTCGAACTTTCTTCAAAAATGCTTGAAACATCACTTTCACTACAGCTTTCTGAAGCTTGGTGGACAAAGTCCCATTCTGATGGTTTTTCTGGAAGATGACTAAATTGTAGCATGGGTATATCTTCACAGTGGGGTACAGGACGCCTAGCAGATTCTAAGTCCGGGTAAATCCATGATTTTTTCTTGTGACGATTAAAACCCTTCAAATCTACCATACAAAAATAACAATCATCAAAGTGGTTTTTCTGTTCTCGCCACACCATTGGCACACCAAATCTAAAGCTTTTAGTTTTTCCTTTTGTCCACATTCGTAAGTGCTCAACACATGATTTGCAGACAACATGTGGAGCCCATGGCTTGTCTTGGTCACCAAGTTTACCTCCAAAGTAAGCACGGTATACTTTGCAAACAAAATCTGTAATAGACCTTTTATACTCTTTAAGAATATATTCTCCACATATGTAACAGAAACTGTCAGGGTCATTACAACAACTTCTTCTTGAACAACTCATAGCAGGCAACATAAAGCAATTGAAGGGTTTAGAACGAAAAGTAACTAAGTCACAAAATACTGCTTTTGAGTAAATTGCATTTAAAGTTTTTAAATGAGTCATAAAATCAGGTTTCACAGCGATTTTTGTTTTTAGGATTATTAAGCATTTACATATTGTATAATGAACTTATTTCATCATTTACAGATATTTTGGATGAACATGTCAGATGATATTAATAAAATACTAGATTGGACTTAGGCACTTTTATTGTGATTTTATGGACTTAGGCACTTTTAACCACAAACTATGGACTTAGGCACTTTGCTTTTAAAGTCCATTAGTCATATTTAAGTAAAAATACTTAATATTGAATTATTTACAAAGAGAATTTCAGGACACGTCAAAATATCCAAGTAATCACTCTTTTTCATTGTCCTTGTAACTACCTTATTAGATTTATTGGGTAAAAATTAGCTATAACTTCTGCAGTTGTCCTGCTATATTCTACCATTTCATCACTGCATAAGGCTTGTAAAATCAAATGCTCCATAACAATAATACTTACAAACTGTTTCTCAATGTTTTAAAAACGCATATGACACTAAAATTGTTAGGTCCGTAGTCAAAGCACTAATAAGATTTATGAAAAAAAAATTCGAAGCAGTAAACATAGGGTGAAGTTTAATTTAAGCCTCTCCTTCTGTTCATTACAAACAATACTTTTATTTACAAAAAGTTTATTGATGAAGGTGATGCTTAAATTTAAACCCTCTCAAACAGGAAATGTCTGTTAAAAATTTTTGAAAATGAATAAAATGTCTGACATATATTTAAAATACTTTGATTTTACCATTGCTCACAAAGTACGCTTATGAGTAAGCAAAGGTTTGCCAACCTAGCTTTTAATTCTAATTAAATTCTCTGTGTTTACTTCATTCTTGATTACTGTATTCAATTTAAGAACCAAACATTTTAATAGAACATTCGTGCATATTTCTTTGAAGCCTACACCTATATATGAGTAAACTAAAAATGAAACCTAATTTACCAGTTTTTATGTTATATAGTCAAAGCACCAAGCTACAATATTAACCCTTTGAACCCGACATTCCCACATTTAAAAGCTCTCCGACCCGAGATTCCCAGCCAAAAATTTTCAAAAAAAATCATTTTCTTTTTTTTTTCGTTTTGGGATTATGAATCGCCTGCAGCTCTCAAACCAACTTCAAAATCAGTGTAATAACATTGAAATAGCCTTTGCAGGTGCAGATATGATCCTTATTGTACATTTTCACCTACAACAGCACCGCGGTTTGGTGCAGTGGTTAGCGCTTCGTACTCGGCATTTCTACGCCTCGAGTTCGAAGCCTACCCAGCCTATTCAATCTAGCTCAAACGAAGAAGAAGAAGACCTACAACAGTAGCAAAGAATTTAACAAATTTTTATTATATACCAAGACACAAATCAAATCGGAATCAGTGATGCAATGATTGTTTCACTTCAGCTTATGATAATAATTGTCTTTGCAACAAAATTATTTCAAGTAGAAGGAATTCAAACGATTTTATTCAAGTTTTGGGCCTTTAGGGTATATACGCTAAACAATTTAACACCAATACGATTGTTTTGTGTTAAAGGCCGTTTTTCAGGCCTTTCGGGAATAAAAACCGACCATGTTTGGCCGGAAATCCGGCCTTTAGGGTTCAAAGGGTTAACAAAACTGATTTCGTATCACGTGACTAAACCTTACAATGTGATTGGATAAAATGGACTTAGAAACTTTTAAAAAAAAAATTCAGCATTTCCAGCAAAACCTTGCATTCAAAAAAAAGACTTAGTAACATTTTTTAGAAATAATATTTTGCATGGTGATTAAGGACATTGAAAGCAACGCACTACAATGGCTAACTCAATTCAGGTAAAAATGTGACTTAGTTACTTTTCGTTCTAAACCCTTCAATTAAAACTGAAAACATGAAAACCTAAATATAGTAAAAGTTATTGCATTTCAACTTTTCATTAGAATTTTTTTAGACTCCAAGATTGCTAATGGTCAGTTATTGACTTTTCTGCTTTGTTAACCTTTCTAAAAATGAGACAACTGGTCCTTTATTACAAAACAAAATCTCCTTGTCAGCACAATTGCCTCTTACGTGTAGTTTATATGGTCGTTATCTGAGCTTTTATAGCCAGTTATTGTGTCTGCATTATCTCAAAAACTAGAGCCAATTCAACAAAAGTAAAGTCATTTTTGGAATCAGCACACCTGATATACTATAAAATTGTTGAAAGATCTATCGCAAAAAGAAAAAAATATTTTTTTGTTGAGCTGTGTTATGTATTTTCCATTGCTGTTTACGACCTCCTCCCACCTCTCAACCAATTCGTTAATGTGGTTCTGCCAAAAATCCCTGGGTCTGGTATCGAAGAATTTGTTGAGCCAGTTTTTTAGGTCCTTTTCATTGTGAAAGGTAACACCCCTCATATGGTTCAACAAAGAGCAGAAAAGATAGTAATCCATGGGTGCAAGGTCTAGAGAATACGACAGATGCTGAAGGACCTCCCATTTGAACTCTTGGGAGTGCGGCTTTGACGACTTGTGCAACATGAGGCCTGGTGTTGTGAAGAAGTATGGTTTGGCCTTGTTGATGGGTTTTTTTCAGTCAAATAACATCATTTATGTGATGCAGCTGGGCTATGTAGAGCTTCTTGTTGACCATGGCATTCCTTTCGAGCATTTTTCAGTGCACCATGCCCTCCCAGTCTCATCAAATGCAGATCATGGTCTTCCTTGGATGGAGGTCAGACTTAACTCTTGGCTTTGGCGTATCTCCAGGAGCCTTTCTTTGCTTCATATTTTATATAGGCATTGTTTCTCATCTCCCGTGACAATTTGGTACAAAAAGCACTGTTTGTGACCGCATGTTTTTTGATGGCAGGTGAGATGTTGAGAAGCAATTTGAAGGCAATTTTCTTTGTTATTTTTACTAAGCTCATGAGGCACCCAGACTCCCAATTTTTTGGCAAATCCCATTGAATGAAGATGATTGAGAATCGTTTTTTGATCGCAGTTCATTTTTTTCAGCCAATTCACAATTTGTTTGGTGACTTTCCTCCTTCAAAAGTGCTTTAAGATGGTCTTTGTCAAATTTAGAAGGTCTTCCACTGCAGGGCATGTTGTCGATGTCAAAATTGCCATTTCTAAACTTTGCAAACCATTTTCTTGCCGTAGATTTGCCTATGACACCTTCCCCATAATATTATGCAAATGTCCTGGGTTGCTTCAGCAGCTTTTTAGCCTCAATAAAAAGCAAAGAATAGCAAGTGAAAATATTGCTTTTTACCCCCCTGGATATTCCATATGTAAGCCTCACAAATAATAAAATCTTAAAATACTCAAAAAGACGATCAGCACAGTTTGTTACAGTAGAAAAAGCTCTATTGAATGAATATATACATTTTGCCAAGTAATAAAAAATCATTGTAAAATAAAAGAAAATATAAAAATGCTACGAACATATTCCTCAACCCAATATATGCAACATTTTGAAATGTGAGAATCAAAATTCAGATTCATATCAATGGTTAAACCTAAGTATTTAATGGTTATGTATTGTGGAATAGAAATATTATTTAAAGTATATTAGTTTGTGGAGAAGATTTATTTAATTTGGAAGGTATAATTAGGAAGTTAGATTTAGAGGGATTAACCATGAGATTGTTAAAATCAAACCAAATTGACTTTGAAGTTTTTTATTCATAATTTTAATAAGGAAGTAAGGTCAGGGGCAAAAAAAATAATGCATGTGTCATCAGCAAAGAGTATTAGCATGCTTGAGGCATATTATTAACATACAAAAGAAATAAAAGAGGACCAAGAATCAAACCCTGGGGAACACCATACTTATTTTGTACATACATAGAAGCTTAGATTTTATACCTTTAATAAAGATGAATTGTTTGCTTGATAAGAACAATTGATTTAATGTAAACACTGTTACCAGGGATATGATTTAATTTAAAATTTATTAGTTTTTCTGGTACAATCAGGGCAAGTTAAACTTTAACAAATATAACAAAAGGCATAATACATTTTATAAAGAAAAACTTGTAACACGACATTTCTTCTGTTACATTGAGCAGACTTCTTCAGGTTAAAACAACACACAATGTGCAATGTATTTAAAAGCAAAACGCAAAACTTATGAACACAATGGTGAAAGGCAAACCATACGTAACAATTTAACAACTTTGTGCAACAGAACTAAAATTAACTGGTTGAAAACCAACATTCATTATAAGATTTTTATATTACTGTATATTTTCAGAAAAACATTCCAATGTTTATCATTTATTGAATATTTTGTATTATAGATATACATTATACAATGATTCTAAAAATTTTAGTTTATTATAATCAGTGTTAAAATGCAATACAGTAAACCAGTGTTTTTCCAACCTTTTTTGGTGGCAGACTAATTCCAAACCAGCCAAAGTCTTTGTGGACTCGAAGCGCAACAATGAAGGCCACTTCACGCAGAGTATGGTTAGTTGACAACGTCATGTCCCTTAATTGCAATTTGAGTGAAGAGGCCACGAAACAAACACAATGAAACATTACAGACCTTAAATACAGTCAGTTTAAGGCAACAAACAGAAGCTGCATTTACAGCTTTCAATGGGAACCTTGTCCCTGGACTTTCACCACTAGCTTGTCGGAATTAGGGTCTATGGTTGTCAACGCACATCTAATGTCATCTTCTGGTTGAAGATGGTTGCGGTACTTGGTTTTTATCATAGCTAAAGCTGAAAATCCAGCTTCACAGAGATATGTAGTTGGAAAAGGTAGAAGAGCTTTTGTTGCCTGCCAACAGAGATCAGATAGATTTGGTTTCTTTGATTGAACTTCTGCCCAAAATTGAGTCAGAGATACATTTTCAAACTTGTTCCTCCACAGTTGTCGATTCTGCAACTCAATCAGCTGTTCAGCAATGCAGTCCGTATCAGGGTGAACATGCAAAGCTGATACCTTGAAAGGACATTGCACCAAGTTAAACGTTTTGCTGTAATCATTAGAAGGGATATATCTATCCAACTCAGAAAGAAATGAAGGAAGGTGATCAAGAAATGTATGACGAATGCTGTGCAAATTAAATTCTTCTTCTACAAATGCATATAATGCTGGAAACGCAACTATCTTTCCTTGTTCCATTCGATGCATCCACAACTCCATTTTAGCTTTAAAAGTGCTAATATCTTCAGACACATCCAAAAGTATTTTGTCTTTCCCCTGCATAGAGGTATTGAGTTGATTTAAATGACTGAAAAAATCAGCTCAAAATAACAACTTTGCAATCCACTCGTCACTGAATCGCTCTGAAAGTTCATGCTTTTGTGCTTTTAAAAAAGCACCTACTTTGTTGCGTAAGCTAGCTATTCTCTGCAACACTTTTCGTCTTGATAGCCAACGGATGTTTGAATGATACAGAAGTCCACTGTGTTCAGCTCCCATTTCATCATAAAACACGCAAAATAAATGAGTACATAAGGAGTGGGATTTTATATAATTGACAACACATACAAACTCCTTGAACACTAAGGCCAGGTTTGCTTGAATGTCTTTAGCGGCAAGATTTTCTCTGTGAAAGTAACAGTGGACAATTAAAATGTCATTGTTTTGCTTTTTCGCAAAACTTATAAATCTTTTTTTGATTCTCATCATAGCTGGAGCACCATTGGCACAAGCAGACATGCAGTCGGTCCACAAAAGCTGATGTTCTTTCTCCTGTTGTATGAGCAGCTTTAGCTCTAGCAATTTTCCATGCAACAGAAAAGGAAGCTTGCACTGCATCTTTATGAGAGTAGGCTACCCCTCCTCAAATACTTGGACGATCAATGCGACTTCTCTTGGCATGCAGTTCTTTGCTCTTAAAGAATTCATAATCTTTGCCAAGGTACTTTTCATGTTTAGATTTAAGGTGTCGTTGAAGTTTAGCTTCTTTTAAAGAGCTGTGAGCTAAAACTTCTAAACACAACACATGCTGTGGCCTGACCTTGCCATTTATTTCCACTGACGTAAATCCAAATTTTAAAAAGTCTTTGTTATATGAAAATATTTGTTTTCGTTTTGCTATTGAAAATCATCTACTGTACTATGTTAGAATTTACTGCAGTTTAAATTTTAGACTCGTCCTTGTGGGAGTTAGATAGAAAAGAAAAAAAGAATGTGAGCACAAAGGCATGATAGTTTTGTTGTGATGCAATAAAACAAAATTTATTACATTTCACTCCCAAGCAGGGTTGCCAGATATGGCTAATTTTAGCCATTTTGGCTATTTTAAGAGTTTTGCTAGCATTGCTGGCTAAAAAGCAAATATTCTCTTTAGCCATTAAATTTTTGGCTAAATCTGGCTAAAAAGTTCCAATGCATTAGAGTAGCCTATATGTGGTTATAAGGTTCTATCATTATAAGGTTCTATCCAAATGAGTCTGTGGACTCGGGGTGGGAAACACTGCAGTAAACCTTGGTTAATCCAGACATTGACCTAATCAGGATAAAACTAAAGGTACAAACAATTTCTAATGTTTTTCTTATTAATAAAAAGCTTTGGATAATTCATATTATTTAATCTGCATAAAAATTGTTCTTTTTATATTCATAATTTGGATTTCCTTGCTTCACAACTGTAGCAGGATGTCTTTTGTCAACATCATAAACATTATTCCATGTTATGGTTTACAAGTGTTGGCTATGTTGCTTATTACCTGAAATTTATATCAGTTCAACTTAGGAAATGTGTTTGTTGGTTTGCTATAGTTGTGTCATATATAAGTGTGCTATAATTGTGTTGCATAACTAAGCTTATTAAAGTACACTAACTTTGTTAGTTCTCTACAAGTGTTTAAACTGTATAAATAAATTTTTTTATTTTAAAAACTTGTACCATTTAGTCTTTTATGTATTCAAATAAGGTGGTTTTTATCTAGATCTTGCTATTCTGGATAACGTCTGGCTTGAAACAATAGCCTTCGAATAATCTGGATCTTTGCATAATACAAATCAATTTGTGCATCCAATTAAATCTGAATTAACTGAGGTTTACTGATTTCAAAATTCACAAAATCAATCCTATGTTCACATTTAACTTTTTCATGGTGGGGCTTTTGTCCACTAGCAGCACTATAAAAGAGTTTTTTCAAGAATTAAGCAATATTTAACCCATATTATCCCAAGACCTTTAAAAATCAAAAAAATATCCCGAAATTTTGTGTGGCGGCTGATTTTCACACTATTTGACGATTCTGTAAGTCTCATCTCGTTTGCAATACCAAAAGGCCCTTTTTTAGGGGGGTCTACTTTTGTAGTCAGTGGGATAATCCAATATCAAATTTTGCTCAAATTGATATTTTTCGGAGTTGGAATCTAGCACAGGTTTTGCGTTATTACTGCTCAAAACGAAATGTTTATGCATAAAATGTTGTGCATTTAGAGTCTTGACGGATATAGAGTGGCTAATTCCTCAATATTCAGGCAATTAGCTAAGCTTAGGCTATTGTTACCACTTTCTCCTGATGGTTTACCAGTAGATGATAAGTCCCATTTACTTCTCATCAATAAACCCTTCCTAAGTTTGTTATAGTTGAAAATAAGAAACAAATGATAGAAGCAGGAAAAGATGTTTATTTCTCATGAAACAGTTGAAAACACGTGTTTACATGCAAGCTTTGACTACATTTTCCACAAGAATTACGACAATTTTTTTTACAAATCGCACACTTCTCACAGAAGTGGGAGAAGGATAATGCCCTATGCCATCTAGATGTATTTCATTCGCCACTTTGAAAGCATGGGCTGGGCGACTTCTGACATCCAGAATCTGTGAAGCAGACCTTCTGATCATAATGCTGACGACTCCTCGACAGAAGTCCTTTTGGGAAAAGACTTCACCAGAAATGATCCTATATATACGCCAACTATATACAAATGCGATGTTTATCGCATTTATGATCAGTGGCCAATACCATTTTTTCCCACGAATTACTGGCCTGAGATCGGACAAAGCATGGTCTAGCAGATCAACACCACCCATTCCGCGATTGTATGCAGCAATCACAGCTGGTTCAGTGATGTTTCCTCTTCCCTTCCCTCTGATCCACCTCTTGGCATTTCCCACTGGCTCCACCCCATATGCATTACTTCCGATGGTGACTACTGAGTTATCATTCCACTGCACAATTTCCAGGTTGCTCGTGCTCCTGAAATCGTACGACCCCTTTTCTCTTTTCTTCATATCACTAACATCTGCCAATGGGCATTTTCCAATCCGATTGTTTCTCATGGTACCGGTGGCTCTGAAACCTTTCACATCCAAGTCAACAAGCAGCTTATAACTTGAAAAAAAGTTGTCAAAGAAAACACTATGGTTGACCGGATTGTTGCATGTTTTCAATGCAGTTTTGACAACGCGCTCCCCAAGAGGGACATCTTCTGCATTTGGCGACTTTCCTTCATATATTTCAACGTGGTAAGGCAAACCAGTTGAACTTGCCAGTACCCAAAGCTTATACCTGAAACGAATAGGCTTTCCCCTGATGAACTGTTTGCATGAGTGACGTCCATAGTATGGCACCATGGACTCGTCTATGCTTAGATCCTCATGAACTACACCAAATCGTCTCAGCTTCTCATTCAAAATATCATATAATGGCTTCACTTTCGCCATTCGACAGTCACATAAGCATTGATTGTTTGCTGCATGCAGTACCGATTTTATTTCAAAAAAGCAATTCCTACTCATAGTTGTGCAAAAAGCATCACATCGTAAATCTGGGTCTGTGCTCCAGTAGTCTCTTTCTGATAGGCGTATATTGTAGGCTGACAGAAAAATCAGTCCAATAAATTGCATCATTTCTTCCATAGAAACGCTAAATTTCGGCTTGTTCTTGTTGCAGGTGGCATATCGGTTTGTTTCATTTACCAAAAATTCTGCCATTTCTGAAAACACACTTTCAAAAGTGTTCCAAATTGTTGCTTGAACAAGCTCAGGATGTTTGTTGATTAACTATGCTTGTGCCATTTTATCCTGGTCCAAAGATGAAGTAGGTTTTGGCTGAATGTGTTTCTTCTCCCATTTAACATTATCGTTTTTCTTGGCTGATTTCTTTGCTTTTTTGGATGTTGGTTCACAGCTACCTTGCTCTTCCGAGTCGGAATCAGACATGACCTCATTGCTAGTGATTTGAAACACTTCCACTTCTCCTGCAACCTCATTTGGCAGACCTGTTGCATCCAGAATCTCTTCATTTTCACATTCCATATCGCTATCTTCACCTCCAGTATGAGGCCCTATCATGACTATATCAGCAGTTTCAGGGTCATCGTTTTCGATTTGACTGATTGCATCATTCAGTAAACAATGTTGGGTATTCTTTTTACGATAAAATGTTTTAGTGCTTATCATCCTGCTAGTATTCCTGCAAAAACTGTAGCCTAAAATATTTTTATAAACAGTGCATCATCAGTCTCAGGCTTTACAGAATAACTCAACAGTACAAAAAAACTTAGGCAAAAAGAAAACCTCTAATTGATAGTAATAATGCAGAAAACAATAGTACATGATTACTCTATAGCATAACAAAGATAAGGCAAAAGTTGTAAGAATGTTGAACTTTTATAGGCCTATGTCTAGCTGATAACTCGCTTAGTCAAATTCCTGTCTGGATAGATTTTATGACCTCGTATTATCCCACTGACTACATTTGTAGACTCAGCTATTCCAGCAGCAGTAGCTTTTCTCCGAACTGCAGTATTGAGAAATTTTTTAATGATTTCACATCTATAACTCAAGTACCTTTGCAAGAACTTTCTTTTTTCACGCTTCGTTACGCTTCATTGAATTTTTTGCACGAAAACAAAAACGAGGCTTGTGAACACAAAATTGCGGTTTTTTAGATACAAGAAAACCTATCAAAAATATTCAGAATTTAATGAATTTATGTTGAACTTGAAAGTTTCAACATAACTCTATGTGAAGAAGCGAAAAACTATTAAATTATATCTGTTTTGAGGGTAGAAAGCGCTCTTTGAAAATAGGTTTACTTTTGTAGACAGTGGGATAATTTGGGTTAATTATAATTTTCCTGAGTAAATTGCTATAAAATTTTTTTAATTTTGTTCAAAAACAAGTTTGCAATAAGCAAAGTAAGAGACCCCACTCTTGTTTGCAAAAAAGCCTTTTTTTCTCAATAATTATGACTAGCAACAAGATAATTCAAATTTTCAAGTCACTATGTGTCGCTAGAGTTGTACTCTTGTCTGGAAGAAAAAATTTTGTTTGAATATTTTGCAAAGCACATGCACTGTGCTAAATTTTTCTTCAAGGGGAATATGACAAATGGTACATTACTTATTAGAACAACCATATTTTGAACTTTATCTGAGTGTGTGTGCTAGCATGCCATTGTTTGAATCTTTGCTCGCCTTGACTTTAAGAACAAGAAAAAAAGTTTCGGCTATTTTCATGACAATATATAAAGAAGAAATGTCAAGCTCATAGTTTATTTTAGCTTGTTCAGCAAAGTAACGTAGTTGTCACTCAATAAAACCTTATGTAACAAGTTTTAATCAACTGATGTATTTTTGCTCAAGCATAAAACTGCAGCAGAATAATGTCTTAAAAAATATTTTCAATTGGGTTATTTCAATTTTTTAACTTTAGCAAATGTATCACTTAGTTTTTTTATGCATTTCGTGTAATAAGCAATATAGCATTTTTTAAACACAAAGTTCACCATCCATACAGCACAGGAGTCAATTTATTTTTTTAATATTTATCCTTCTTACCAAAAAGCGTCTAAGGCACTCTAAATACAGCTACTGTCAAGCAATTACCTCAACCTGCTTGTGGAGATGACTAAATATTGTTGTCCACTTTAAACTTTATATGTATGTATATTTATAGCTTTATTTATAGGCTTGATAGAAATCTAGAGCTGAATGCTAAATTTATAGCACTATAAAGTATCATCTGTAGCATTGTGCATCAAATCTCTTTCAGGACAGGAGTCACAATATGTGGCAATGCCGGTTTTATCTTTCAAGATGAGTCACAATATGTGACAATGTTTTTTATCTCTCAAGACAGGAGTCACAATATATGACAATGTCAGTTTTATCTTTAAAGACAGTAGTTACAACATGTAACAATGCTGTTTCTATCTTTTAAGACGGGAGTCACAATATGTGGCAATGCTGTTTTTATCTTTCATAATTGTGACCTGATTAGCTAAAATATAATTTATTAAATTGAACAACTTATCTCTATATCATTTGTTTCAGGGCTTTTAGATGCTTTTCATTCTGGCTGATAAAGAATTCTGGCTTTGAAGCAAGGCACAGCCATCTATGAATGAGTGTGCATAGGCCTTGTGATGTAAACAATGAACTTCAAAGGTTTTTCAGAAAGTTTTGACGTAGAAAAGTGCACCTAATTGGTCTTTCTGCTCACCTGAGGTCATGTGACTTGTCACATATTGTGACTCCTGCCATAAAAGAGTTGAGCTGTAGAAATAGATATAATATTTTAGCAATTGTTAGCCAAGGGCTCACAAAAATAGTTATGGCTTGAAAAAACAATTTGAACAAATTTTTTCATTTATTAAAAATAGCCATATTTTTTTTATCATAATCGATAGGTACACATGTTTAAAAAAATGGCAAAAAGCATAAAATATGCATATTGCACAAAAGAAAAATGAAAAATGTACACTTAGAATGGATGCAAGAAAAACAAAATCAAAGCAAAAAGGGGAAAAATTATTAAATCATAAATTTACTTATACTCAACAGGCTGCAAAGAGCTTTTTGATTTAAGTTCAACTCTAATTTCTCAATTTTTGTGTCAAAAACGTAGTAAAAAAAGATAAGTAAACTCGCAGTCAGTTTGAGAAATGCTGTTACACAGTTATGAAAATATAACTAAAAAGTTTTAGTTTGCAGTGGGCTGCATGTTGGGCGTTCCTGACATATGCAATAAAAGCAATAACAAAAAAGAACACAAAAAAACAAACAAACAAAAATTTTAAAAAATTGAAAAATTAAAAAAAAAGAACCTTGAATTAAACCAAACATTTGAACATTGCATTCCAAAAGAAAAGTTTAAAAAAAGAAAAAATTACCTGTATTTCTGCTTTGTATGATATTCACAGTTACAATTTCCAATACATGGAGATACATTGCACACAGGGCAATAATAAATTGTCCACTCGGGATGTTTCAGTGGAGAGCTACCCTCCCCCATTTATACTTTTTTTGCAGACATAACACCTCTGATAGGGGGGGTTCTTTTGGGATTTTTTCCAATTGATGATATTTTAGGACTGAAAAGCTGGTTGGGAAAGCTGACAAGAAAAGAGCTTGATGAACCATGGTGGGTTGCCTTTGGGGTGATGACCGAACTGGTCAGGGCCTCAGCAATTTCAGTTGAATAGTTCGAAAGTGACACTGTTTTTTTATTCTTTATTCACCAAAGATTGTACAATTTTTGCGAATTCACTAGTGCCAAATTAAATAGATGGAAAAAAGTTTTTTTCCACCATTTTTTAGTTTTTCTCTTAACCCTTAAAGCACTGCTGACTCATTTTGTGACGACGCAGCAAAACCACAAACAGAGCGAAATTTGCTTTTTTTTAAATTAAGTTTTTCAATAAATAATTATGCTTTTCTTGTTTAGAGAACCTAATTAATTTGTGTATCATTAAAAAGATATTTTTTTCTTGATTAAAAAGATATAAAATTTGTTTAAATGTGATAAAAAATAAATGAGTAATCGATAAAAATATTAACCATAGTTTTTCAGAAAAAAAATGCTTATTTTTGATTTAGTGCCATAGTGTGGTTATACAGTTTAAACTTTTTAGTCACTATGTGTAGTAAAACACTTAATCTATAAACCTAATCTAAATCCCTTGAAAAAAACTTCAAAATTATCTTATTTTAAAATTTATCATAATTATCAACATTGCATCGTATGTGCACAGCCAAAATTGTATGTGTGTGCTTGCACTGTGACATAAGGCAAATGTAGTTGCTTGCTCTCACTGTGACATTGATTGTTTTCAAAGTTCTTTTCACTTTTATTTGTCTTCTAATCTTTTGTTTCAACAATGTTTAGGTAAAAAATGTAGTTTTTGAAAAACAAGATCAATTATTTGAAATTTAGATTTTTAAAATAGGAAATAATTTTAACAATTTAAAAAATTGTTCTAAGCCCATTTTTTAAAAATTAATTTACAACTTAAAAAAATTAACTACATTGATTTGTATATCCTAACATTTTACATAAGTTTGGTGTATGCTAGATAGGGCTGAAAATAGGGGAATTAGACCTCCCTATTCAAGGTCGCAAGCATAACCACAATAAAGTTGAAAAATATTTAATTTTTGTATATAATTTACACAAATAATTTAAAATAACATTCACAAATAACATTAGAACACATACACATATATAAATAAGATACAGAACACAATAATATTAAAAATTTTGCAGCGTGTGGTAAATTTTGAAGCATGGATCTATGCATAGAGCAACATCACATCCTGGGCAATAGGTGGTCACAAGCTTTTTTTGTTGTGGACAAAGTTTTGTGGTGGAACAAACGTGGCATTGTCTTTGTTTTTTTCTTCCTGCTTGATTAATTGGGTAGAATTTTGGAAAGTGGTATTCATAAAATGAAGCTGCTTGGAGCCTGTCTATAGATGCACCACCTTTTGGTTACTGGAGTACCGTATTTGGTAAGCAATTGCCTTACCACTTCTCGGCTAAATTTTCTCAGAACTTTTTTTCCCTGTTTTTTTTACATACATGTTATAGCTATTCAGCATAGCTATATCAATTAAATGAAAAAAAAGTTTTTTATACCATTTGACTGTTTTTCATACACATTCAGTAGAACTGATCTGCATGTCAGCTTTATCGACCAGCCTCATGTTTTTATTGTAGTCGACGATGCAGTCTGGTTTTAATTTTGGTTCTTGGGTTTGATAGTCAATTTTACCCGAATTATTGAGTTTGCCTGTATGCACAGTTGTCAGCATATGCACTTCTCTTTTATCTTGCCATTTTATTGCAAGCAAATTGTTTGATGCCTGCTTCAAAATCGTCCTTCTTTGAAAGATAAGCGCAAAAGCAGGAAAATATTTTCATGTTTTCTTTACAGTCCCACAACTACCCGTATTATTTTGTGCCAAGTAAACTGATAAACTGGGACTCGAATACCAATTATCGATATACAAAATATGTCCCTTATTTAAATAAGGAGCTATTAATTTTTTTACAATTGCTCCAGATGCACCATGAACTTTGTCTTTTGGAATATTGATGTCAGTTCTTGTGTAAACAATCATGTCCAGAACAAGTCCCGTATCACAATCACTAAGAATAAAAAGCTTTATCCCAAACCTATGTCTTTTAGAAGGAATATACTGCTTGAATACAAGCCTGCCTTGGAACAATACAAGCGATTCGTCTATCACTAGTTTTTGACTTGGATTATAAAATTTTCCAAATTTACTGACCAGTTTAATAAACAAATTCCTTATTTTCCACAGTGTATCGTGTTCATTTGCATTATCATTGTTCTTAAAATCTAGAAATTGAAGTATTTATGTAAACCTATTTTTAGTCAAAAATTTTTTAAATAGCAGAGTGTCACTAATTTCATTGACAGACCAATACTCATAGAGTGCTGGCTTTTTAAGAGTGTCACATTGCTAAAACAAATGACAAAAACAAATACATTTCTTCACTAGTTACATTGACAAAAGGTTTTTGTTTTGCAGATACCTTAACAATACCTTTAGCTACACAGTCATGATAAAAAGCATTAGTTTGCCTAATTAAAATGCTTATAATTTCATCATCCAAAAATGCCTAAAAATACTCAACTTTATTAGATTTTTGCATCACAAGAAATGATCTGTGAAACCCGCAGTTTCAAAATTAAAATTTGGAACATGCACCTCAAAATTCTCATTGATATTTGTCCACACAAAATTTTTGTTTGGCTCTTCGATTTTAATTTCTTTAATATTTTCTTTGCTTGAACTTGAACAAATTTCACTTATGTCTAAATCTAAATCGTCCTCAGTTTCTAAAATTTGGTGAACATCTATGGTTGTCCACTTACTTTTAGTACCTCTTGAAGTTAAAGGCATTTTAAGCTCCATCACTTTTTTAGTTTTATATACTGTTTTATAAGCAGAATAAAGTAAATACAATAACAAATAAACTAACAAATAAATATGCTTTGAAAGTGCACACTGCACATGTCGGATCAGCTATTGCTCACATGACATTCACGCACTCACTACATTCTTGCTTGCAACATTCATGTGTCACGCGAAACTGTATATTTCTGGAATGATACCAGTTTTGCATTGCTAATCAACTATCGTTGATTCCGGTCTTCTAAGAGTTGAAGCTGTAATATTGCATGAGGTGGTCGCTCTTGTTTACTCCAGCCACGTTCTTCTTGTAGTCATGGACTGCAACGGGCTTTAATTTCTCGACTCAACCTCCTGGGGCTCTTACTGAAACAACCTGCATGGAGGGAGTGTGCTTAGTAGAGAGAACAAGAACATCCCATTTGTCGTGCCATTTTAGCACCATTACAGCACCATTTCTACATTTTAGGAATTTCCCATTTCATAAATTTCTAGAAATTTTTTCCTTTTCCAGCTTCTGATTGATCAAATCTTTTGGTAATCCTCTTCAGCTATTCATACATGTTCTGATGGCAATAGTGTTTTGCATGAACAGTTCTTCAAAAAGAGGCATCGATGCATAATATCGATCCATATATATCTTGTGGCCTTTTCCCCTAAGTAACTGCTGAGAAGATCAAGGTGGATGGTGGAAACTTGGTGGAAACTGATTCCCTGCTGCAATCTTGGATTTGCAACAGTAGCCAGTCATGGATTTACACACCTGAATTTGATCCCCCACTTGTTAGGGTTGTAAGTAACAAAACCTAACCAGCCTATGAATGGACAAGTGCCCTCATCCAAACTTAACAATCATTAAATGTGGAAGAAAGAGTATACAGGGTTTAACAGATAAATCCATACAAAATTATTTCGAACAGATTTAATTTTTAATTCAACTAAAAATAAAAAAGGTTGTATTTTTTACTCAATATAACCCCCAGATGCATTTATGACCGCTTCAATTCTGTTTCGAAATTTACTCAAACCATGAATTATTTCTTCTTTTTCTAAAGTATTTATGGCTCTCTTGATAGACATTTTGAGAGAATTTAAATTGTTATGATGCTTTTTACAGGCTATTGTTTGAATCCTTGACCAAAAGTAGTAGTCTAAAGGATTAAGATCAGGAGAGTTTGATGGCCAAGTATTTTTATTCCAAAATTTTAGTCCAAAATCATTTAACAACTTTACTGTCTGTTTTGCAGTATGGGCAGGTGCAAAGTCTTGTTGAAAAACAAAACTCTGCTTTCTACTTTTCAATTTCATCCAAGGTATTATTTTACCTTGTAAGACTTTACAATAAACATTTGCATTTTTTCATTTTTGTCGAAAAAATGAGTAAAAACATTCCTTTTGCTTAAAACAACACAGATTACCATTATTTTTGAAGGATTTTTTTGTTGACATTACAGGAAATACCTCCTTGAAGATGCAATCTAATGGTCATTTCTTCGATTTGAGGCCCTATCAACAGTAAGATTTTTTCATATGAAAAAAATTTTATCTTTGATGAATTGGATTTTAACAAATTCAATATTAATTTACACCAATGAAAACGAATTTCTTTCATTTTTTCTGTTAAAAGGTGTTTTTTCCCTCTTGCATAAGAGTTAAAACCTAATTTGTTAATGCCTCTTTTTATTGTCATTACACTAACTGATCTTTTTTTGCCAACTCAGTCATAGGCACCGCAGGATTTGCTTTAATGCTTCTTTTTAATCCTGCTAAAAAAGTAGGTTTTAAAATCCTGTCTCTTCTGCTATTGTAAGCACTTCTTTGTTCTTTGCCCATTTCATCAAATCTTTTGCAAACATCATAAACTGTTTGTCTCGAATATTTAAGTAATTTTATTATTTTTAATGGTGTGTGCCCTGCGTGGCGCAATTCGCATATTGCAGATCTCGTTTGTTCCATTGCAGAATGAATTGTTTAAAAAAAATTAATATACTTTTTATACAATATGGGTCCTATTAAACACTATTTTAGAAAACTAAAATAATAAGTTGTTACCAAACATTCTTATAACAATTTTAAATTTGTACGGATTTATCTGTTAAACCCTGTAGATGCTTGGTGGTACAGAATTTGAAGATTGCATGAAGTAAAAGATTTTCCCAAAGCTTTTCATCTGACACTCTTCAGGAGAAATCGTCAGAATGAAGCAGAATTGAAACCAAACTGAGTTACAAAGGGGAAAGCAGAGTTCTCATTGGCTGAAAAAAGTTAGCCAATGAGAGAAAAGATTAAGAAATTTTCAAAGAGTAGACGAATTCTTTTTGCTTACACAGAAGGGGATTGAGAGATTTAATGAAAGTCACTTCAAGAGCAGAAAGGTTAAAAGAAGAGCAACCTTGAACGAGAATAGAAAATTTTTCATTGCTGTAGTGAAGAGTGCATTGGGTGTTGTCAAGAAGATGTTGACCAATGGAGGATTCATGAAATTGTTGTGGGTGTGTGTTGGCCTTGCAAGAGCAGGAAAGACTTTGGCAGTTGGGTGAGGCAGGAGGATTGGCGATGGATCTAGGAACGTGTTGTTTAATTCGCTCTTATAGGCATTGAGATGTGCAACCAATATAAACAGAATTCAAAACTATAAAAATTGTTTTCGATGAACTTTTTCTTTAGCAAAGGTATCTATTCCCTGATTGTAATCAATATTTCTACTGACCTCCTGTTCAATTGATATCATGGCAAGACTGTTTAACCTTCCTTGCTTCATATTTGATTGCAAATATGTTTTTATTAATTTTAACTTGGAAAAACTTTTTTTCTACTTGCAATTGAAACTGAAATAGTTGAATAATTCCTAATGCAACATATAAATTTTAGTAACAGTCAATCAAATCAGAACTTTTAATAAAATTCAAAATATCAAAGCATGACTTAAATTTAACTTCATGAAAAATCAAAAAACCCAAATTTTTAACAAGGCATGTGCTTCAACAGCTTCTCCCAGGTTTTTTGAAAATTGTACACACTTTTCATCTAAAGATGTTTGCTGAAAACTTTTTGCCTGTTTTGTTCCCAGTTCTATCAAAAATTTAAACTTGCTGTGGTAGTTGTGAATCATTGCAAATCACTCTTTTATTTGAGCAACAAATGTATCTATCATTACATTAAAAACTTCAGTTTCAAGTTTTTTTTGTGGACTCATCTATTGGTTCATCACAAATTCTTTTTGTGTATCTAACTCGATTGTGTTTAAAAGTTTTGCGAATTTCAATGGTCACATTATTTTGGTTCAGGACATTTGTTGTAGATTTAACACGCAAGCTAAATCCTGTAGATCAAAATTTACCAGCCATGACTCTAATCCCATAATCATGTCAAGTGCAGCTGTAATATTTATTGAACTTGTCTGAAGGTATTTACTAACAATGTTAGTTTGGGAAAGCACAGTGTATTAAATTACAGAAGTTAAAATAAAATCAAAAGTTTTTATTTAATGACACCTTGGATATCAGCAAACTTGTGCTGTCATATGCCTCTTAAAGTATCTGTCAATGCATGGATGTTTTAAGATGGTGATATTCAAAGACCAAAATATCTAAAGACCAAAATATTCAAATCTAACTGTTTTCAAATATTCAAAATATTCAAATCTAACTGTTTTGACATTAGAAATTTTGCTTTCCCGTCTGGTGCTGCTGGGGTATTTTACAACACTTTTGCAAAATTTCAAAATTTGCCATCTTTTAACAGAAGCTGAAAATATAGCAAATATTTTCTGTAAAATGCCAAAGTAAATAAATGTACTAGGGCAACTTTTAGCACTGTCACACAAATATAAATTAGAGAGTGGTTGAAGCATGGTATAAAATGAGCAAAAGGATTTATCTCCAAAATTTGCTTTTGCAATCCTCTGTTTTTTCCAGCCATGTTTGCACCATTATAATATCCTTGTTCAACACAATCATTAATTGACTAACCCAGTTTATCAAGCTTTTCTAAAACAGTAATTGTTAGGCTTGTACTATCTGTATCAATCACTGGAATAAAACCAACAAAAATTTGTTCTGCTTTGTTGAATTTATAATAGTAAAAACAATTTTTTTCTCCAACCAACTGAATTTGTTCATTTTGAATGTCTTTTCCCAGGAAATGATCTTTAATTTCTTTAGATTTATTTCTTAAAATATACTGTGAAAGAAGTCGTACTTTAAAAGCAGCTCAATAAGAGATAAAAAAAGGTTCATTTTTAAAATTTCAAAGTTGCTCACATTCATCTGTCCCTCTAAATGCAATATCATGACTGGCCAAATATTGTGTAATATCAAGGAAGCAATGCACAACATTTCTCCAGTATGTCACTTATTTGCTAAATGTTTTTTGCGAAGCAGTATCTACTTTAGGTTGTGTTTGCTTGAATGTTGTCAGCACTGCAGACTCTGCAGATGATTGTTTGAAATTTCATGTTCTTTTAGCATTTGACCAAGATGTTTCCAATTACCACCCCTGAAGTAGCCAAGCTATTTCTTACATATGAAAACAACTTGCAACAAAAACAAAACACAACATCTTTTGCTTTGGAATATGTAAGCCAAGTTTTTTTGTACTGCTCGCCATTTCTAAGTTTTTTAATAAAATAGAATGTGGAAAATTTTTTACCTTGTTTATTAGATGGATAGCAGAAATTTTCTTCAATAAAAATAGGTCAATATTGGACAATACCTTGTAATTCATGTGTGGAAATCTTATCTGGCCACAACCCATTATCTTATGCAAATATTGATCATCAGACTTAAAAATACCAGTATCTACAGCATTTGCACTGTCCCATGTCTAGGATTTGAGAACAATCTTCAGTACCAGCTTTCTTTAAATTTCCATCCACAATAACACAACATCAATATAACAAATCTTATTTCTCAAACTTATTCAAATAGAATTCATGAGTGTAAACTTGTCCATTCAAGCGCTTCTGAAGTTTTGAGTAATTCTACTCGAAAAGACTTAGGGAGTATTTCAACACCTAATCTTCAAGCACTCACAGAATTTTAATTAAGAGTGTATTTAATTTTATTACTTTAGAGAGCCATTGCAAGATTTTAGGAGTTAAATTCGATTATTCCATTGTCTAAATATGCATAATCAAAAATTATTACAATTTACAATTACCACATTGTACAGTGTACATTAATTTATTTTACCTATATTAAATTTGCAAGCCTGCTTAGCACACATTACTTTGTCACTCCTAGCCATGACCAAAGTAAGACACTGGTTTCAATTCTGGCCTTTATACATGAGGTCCCATGATTTTTGGTCATGTGTGCCTCGTGCAATCTTGTGACCATTGTGCAATCCCATGACAGAGACATAGTCAAATTTATAGGATGAATTGTAATTTGTCGTAGCAATTTCTAAAAAGCCAATCAAATTGCCAGTTCACGTAACAATGACCTTTATTAAATAGAATCTAATAATAGAAATAATTAATAAGACATAACATAACACAATTGCAGATTATATCTTAATTACATAATACAAATCTACAAAGTATACCTAACCCCAATCTAACTAAACAAAGCTAGCATAATTAAAACACTAACCTAACCCTAAACTAGCTAAACTAACTCACCATGTTTTTGAAATGAGTAAATACAATGCACATTATTATGGAACTTTATACACACATCACAGAAATCTCAAGAAATACTGTCTGCATTTGCCAGTGAATCATGAAAAGCATTTAAAATCACACCTCTATCATTAGAGCTTAAATCAGTTTGTTTATAAGGTGTTGAAGAGGTTGTTGCTTGGTTCTCATTACTGCTTTCCATATCATTTTCAGTATCAGTATTAAAGTATATAGTACAGACAATCAGTAAAGCATCTGATACCAAAGACAAATTATTATCTTGAGCCTGGTTATATGTTGCAGCTTCCAGAAAAATATCTTCATTTATAGTGGAAGTCTGCCCTTCACTAGAAGGATGACTGCTCTTCCTCACACTGGGTTCATGAGAAGGTTTAAAACACTTATGCAAAGCACAGCCCATTGCTTTTTTGCCTGCATTTTTTACCACCAGATTCACATTTGCTATATACAGGGTGGGCCAAAAGTCACATCGGGCTTTTAACCTTTAAGATCTTTTTTATTGTTGCAGTTATAATTATGAAATTTCAACACAATATAAACAAAAGTCAGGAAATTTACAGGGTGATCAAGCCAAGTGTAGACAAATGTTTAATGCAATGTAAATTATATCAACAGAAAAAAATTGAAAATAATTTTGAGGAAAACACGAAAAAAGACAAAGGAAACAGAAGCCATAGCTATTTTTCGATATATCCTCCCTTCGCCTTCACAACACGTCTCAATCTGTCAGGAACTTGAATGCATGAGGCACGTATGGTTTCTCCTGAAATTTCATCCCAACAAATCCTTAATCTGTGCTTCAGAGCTTCGACACTTTGGTGATTAGATGAGCAGGCTTTATTCTCCAGAATACTCCAAATGGCGAAGTCCATGGGATTTAAATCTGGAGAGGAAGGAGGCCACAATTCCTTCGGCCAAAACCCCACCATATTCCTCTTACACCATTCTTGGACAAGATTAGCCGTGTGGGATGTGGCTCCGTCCTGCTGGAGTGTAATTCCGCCTTCCTCGAACGTTGCATTGACCCAGGGCACTAATTTTTCCCTTAACAGCTCCAGATACACATGCTGATTCACTTTTACTCCTTCTTCAATGAAGAAAAGAGGAGTTTTCTTCCCAGTTGAAGTCACTCCCGCCCAGACCATGACAGAAGCTGGTTTTTGTCTCTGGAACATGAGCCTGTCATTCAATGGGATGTCTCCTTTATTCACAGCATAAATCCGGTCATTCTGATGATTGTGCATGGCCTGGACAGTGAATAACTTCTCATCAGTCCACAGAACTGGAGGCTGCGTGTCGTCTGCAAGCTTTTCCAAAAGAAGCTTGGATCTCTGCGCTCTTTTGGTTTTTGCAGCTTGTGACAGTAACTGAGCTTTTGTTTTCTTGTAAGGGGATAGGTTCAGATCATTTTTGAGCACATTCTGCATCGTTCCATAGCTCACACCAGCGGCTGAAGCCAATTTTCTTATGCTTCTCTTGGGATTCCTCCTGATTTTTTCCCTTGTGTTTTTAATGAGTTTTGGTGTTCTGACTTTGCGACTTGGAGTGCTCCTAACCTTCGGGAGGGCTGAACCAGTCTCATTCAAACGTTTCAGAGCCTTGTAAACACCAGATCTGCTTACACGACCCTTCAACAGTTTGCATATTTTGCTAGGGGTCTGTCCTGACTCAAACAATTCCTGAATAGTCGCAGTTACAGTGCTCATTCCTAAGTTAATATTTACGAATATTTCTGAAAAAGAAATTTTTTAATTAGTCCACATAATAAGCTACTTGGGAGTGCAGTAGGACTTAAAATTTAATGTTTTTAGGGTTTCAATATTTACTTTCAAAATCTGTCTACACTTGGGCTGATCACCCTGTATTTGGGTAACTTTAACAAAAGAACAAAATAAAAATTATTTATGAAAAATAACATCTTTTAAATGTCGACCATTCTCATTCTGGCACATTATAGCCCTTTCCAATACAGATCCACTGACTGCTCAGAAAATTTCTGGATTACGGTTTAGATCCATGATTTCATTTCGAATATTGTCCTTCAGTTCTTGCAAGGTTCGCGGCTTGTTGGCAAAAACTTTATCTTTGAGATAACCCCACAAGAAAAAATCAGAGCTGGTTAGGTCTGGGGAACGTGATGGCCAGTTGACATTGCCATTTCGAGAGATTATTCTGTCATCAAAGCATTCTGTCAGCAGGTGCATTGTTTCTCGTGCAGTATGAGCAGTTGCCCCATCCTGCTGAAACCATAAACCAGGCATATTTGCAATCTGCAGTCTTAGGAAGTCCCTAATCATTGCTCTATAGCGTTCATCAGTTACAGTGACAGAATTTCCATTATCATCCTCAAAGAAATAAGGCCCTATGATCTTATCAGCCATCATTGCACACCAAACTGTGCACTTTATTGGATGCAACTGTCTCATTTGAATTATTCTTGGATTCTCTGATCCCCAGAATCTGTAATTTTGAGTGTTAATAAAGCCATTCAAATGGAAATGAGCTTCATCAGACATCAGCAACTTTTGAATAAAATTTGGTTCATTTTGTGCCAACTCTTGAAGTCTAATTGCACATTGAAGCCTTGCTTCGTAATCTGCTGGTTTCAGTTCTTGGACCATTTGCACCTTGTACAGAAAGAGTTTGAGGCTATAAAGAATTCTCCTTAAAGAACTTCGGGATATCCCAAGTTCAGTTGAGCATCTTCGAGTTGATGTTGTTGCAGTCTCTTCAACACTTTCCCTTACTCTTTCACGGTTTTCATCTGTTCTTACATTCCGAGGTCTCCCAGTTCGTGGAAGGTCAGTTACTGCACCTTGTTGCTCAAACCGACAAACTATGCTTCTTATTGCATTGTCACTAGGTGCATTTCTCACTTGGTAATGGCGTCTATATGCTCTTTGAGTTGAAATAATTGACTCACGATTTTGATAGAATAATTTGACAATTTGCGTTCTTTTTGGAATGCTGTACTTTTCCATAATTAATTTCCAATGATTCTAATATAATATTATCTGAAAAAATTAATAATAACTATATTTAGCAAATTGACAGCATATTAAAAACCCGAAGTGACTTTTGGCCCACCCTGTACGTGAGGCATATTTGAAAAACAAGTTTACTCAATCATTAACAGTACGAAAAAGTGTAAGCTATCAAAGTAACAAAATTGAAATATTTTTAAAAGGGAAAATAATAAAGAGTTAACAAATAGATTAACTGGTTAGATACTGTTATGCATCACTGTTTAATCATACACTAAAGTAAATGTAAAACTAGTTAGGCAGTATTATGCAGTACCATATTATATAGCACAGGGGTTCCCAAACTGGGGTACATTTTGACTTTTCAAGGGGTACATGAGATTAAGTATAAGGATATTCTTTCCATAACTTGTAATCTGCATTAAAATATTTTTTATCACCTGATGTTAATAATTTGAAGACCTGAGTTTAAGAACTCTTGAGGAAGTCAGATTTTCACCCCAGTAAAAACTTTAACTACAACTACAGTAACTAGCAAGTCCACTTTCGCAGTTCACATGACTTATTTTGTCCAATGACGGCATGCAAGACAAAACAGCTGATTGATTGCTACAAGAATTATAGTTACAAAGATTAGAAAGCAAATACAGTCAACCCCGCTTATTTTAAACAACATTTACATCTCTTTGCCATTTTGAAAACAAAATCAAATAACAGCATAACGAAGTGTAAAACCGTGAAATGCAAGACAAAAAATGTGGGTTATTAAGCAAGGTTTTGGGTTTATAGGGTGAGTTTTTTATTACAGGAATAAATGTAGTTGTCACGAATAAGGCCTTTTTTGAAACGCAAATACTCTGAGAATCATTTGTATCGCATGGTTTTATATTAATGCTAAGTCAACATAAGAAATATTCGGAAGTTTGATTGATACATTCATTTGTTTGTGATGTAATAATGTTAATTATTTTGTCTTGTTATTTTTCTAGTAAATTCTCATTGTCTCTCGTTTAATTTAGAATTTTCTAGCTTTCTCTCATTTTTACTCCAATAAGAAAAAAAGTTTTTGAATGTTATGAGAATTGTATAAAAGGCGATAATTTTTGAAGTTATTCATTTGAGAATGTAAATTCGAAATTTGAGATTTGTGATTCAGTGTAAAGTTGTAATTGTGAATTAGTGATTAGTTGTAATTGCCGCTTGATAGAAGTTGGAGTTTTCTTCATTGCTTAGCAATAAAGTTGAGATTTTATCTCTCTGTCTGTAAGTTTAGACAGTGATTGAATTTGCTAAATTAGCGTAACAGAAATTAGATAGCCTGCTATCACTATTATTTGGCAAGATTAATCGTCGTAGCAAGGTTAAAGATTTGTTTGATCCACTGCTTTAAACTATTCGAATTGAATACGCGACAGTAGTAATTCTGAACCAGACAGTTTTGGGCTTGTTAAGTGGGTGAGCTTATTAACTGTGGGCTTAATAAGGGTGGACTACTGTACTGTTGCATAATAATTGCAAAAAAAAATGAAAAGAAAGCTTAAGGAGCGAACTGGAAAAAAACTTGAAGACTGCATGAGTTTCAAATGTAGCCTAAGCCTACCTTAGGATAAGACTGAAAAGATTTAACATGAGATTGAAGTAAGTTTGCAATGTTTTTCAAAACTTCAATTTTCTTTTTTTCAAAAACTTTATTTTGTCATTTATGTAGTTCTTTAATTCAGGTCTTCATTTGCTTTTAGGTTCACTGTGCAATGTAAATTCGCTTAACGATTAGCTCATCGTGCTGCTGAGTTCAAAAACTTCTATAGTTTTGCTTAAAATTTTTGTCTATTTTCAGACTTTCTAAAAAGCTATGCAATGAGTCTCAAAAAAAGAAAATATTCAGAAACCGTATAAGAAACAGTGTGTCAATTCATAACTAAATTCAAAGCATTTCTGGCCAGACTTTGGTTGTGGAGGGAAAATATTTGCTCTGGCACCTTTTCCATGTTTAGTACAGTAACAGAATTTCTGTGTCAAAATCCCCAAATTGAGACCACAAGGTTCTTGGAATTGGTCACTGAACATCTCATGAAGTTGGAAAAGGAAATTGACGGCTATTTTCGAAGTCTTGGTGAAGGCGAAGTTGCATATCTTAAGAATCCTTTCACCACGAACACTCAGACACTGTAGGCTGGGACAGGTATGCAAGAGGAACTGATTGAACTTCAACATGATAGGTTTGCACGCAATGTATATTCTGAGAAAAATTTGGGAGATTTTTGATTTACAATGTGCAAGTCGTACAAAAGGATTGCGGAACCTGCTATTCAAGCATTGTTGTTGTTTCCAACAACATGGTTGTGTGAATTGACATGAACCTGCTATTCAAGCATTGTTGTTGTTTTCAACAACATGGTTGTGTGAATCGACATTTCAGTGATGCTTGGAATCAAATCAAAGTATCGATCACAGCTCAAAACACCTGAATTGATCTTTGTTGTGCTGTTGCTAATGTTTCACTGTGTATTAATGAGCTTGTTGGTAAAAAGCAGGTTCATCCATCACATTAGCTAGGTCTGCTGGACTTATTCAGCCAATATATTGTTAGTTTGATTGTAGTGTTTGTTGCAGAATAATAAAAGCATTAATTAGTTTAATAATTAAAGTGTAGAGCAATCTTATCTTTCCAACAATTGATTTTAATTTGCTTTGCTTTGGCTCGTTCAGATTTAGTGAAGAGTTACTTTAAAATAACAAGAATGAACAAAACTGTAATTACACTTGGTAAAAACTTAATTCAAAAAACTTCAATCCAATGAGGTACTAAATCAATAAACCAAATGACTTGTAATATTAAAGCAATACAAATCAATCAATAGGGGAAGGGAACATGATTTAAGACACTTTTTACATTATTGTCTATCAATTCAAAATGGCTTATGGTAGCAATTTGGTTGATGGTGCATATAAAACAAGATTCTTTTTTCCACTTTTTAGAAAAAACTACAATGTTCTCTCTCATTTATTTTTTCCTCAATTACTAGTTAAAAAATGATGCCCAAACATATCAACTTAGTGAGTTGATACTTAAAGAATATGATTTAATGATACCGGTAAGTTCCAAATCAATATGTGCTAATTGGTGCATATAATATGAGCCAATTGACTTGATCGGTTCATACTAAGATTGCAAGATTGGTTCATACTTCAGCAAACTTATTTTTGACCGGCATTCAAATGTCCAGGTCTAGAAACTGGTTTGTTACCAAACAGAGCTAATTCAAGTACATGTTGAGTGAAACATTCTCGACAAAGTGAAGCTCCACAACCAACAGCTTTGCAATAAGTTGGCACCCTGTTTTTGCATATAATACAATTATACCAAGGTCTTCTCTTTGCCTTTCCAACTTAAACCACTGGGAGGAGCGCCAAAACATGTTGAGATATGTTTTCTGACATTCCATCAACTTTGCATTGAGAGAGTGATACACCATGAAACACCTCATTTCTCTCAGTATTCAAGTAAGGATTTTTTATCAACTCCATTGCTAGTTTGCGACGGAAAACCCAGTGTTTTATGTTCTTCTTTTCCTTGTCTTGATTAAAATAAGTATAAGCATAATAACCATTGGTTTCTATCATACCTATCAAGCCACTGAAGTACTTATGCCAAGGGGTAGTCGTTCTAAATACATCTTTCCAACCACCATTCTTACCACCCAAATGTGTGTGATTCTTAACATCGATGGCTGTGGCATTTTCAAAGTACTCTGTTGCAATCTTTGGTCTTGGAATTTCAATCTTCAGGTCTTGGAATTTCAGTTCCATTTCTAGTTATTCTTCCAGTTTCACTATACCCCGGTTCACCACAAGTAGCAATAAATTGTTTGTCTGACTTGTCTTTCCAAGAAACCGCAATGAGATTAACATCATCTTCTGTTTTAGTTGCAAGTGACATAGCTCCACGACCATTATGATTCAATTTGGTTTTTAAAGTAGATTTTGGGAATCCTCTACAAGCTACCTTGATGTTCATAATTGAAAACAAATCTAACTTTTTTAACTCTTTAGCACAAAGTACACTTCCAAACCAACTGTCAGCAATAACAGTCCTGAAGGTTCCTTTGTAAGGAGTAACTAACCAAATAGTAGTCGCACATGATGAACCAAGCTCATCAGTCCCTTCTTTTGTTGTTTATCAGGGGTTTCTACCAATTCAAGACCTACAACTATCTTACATTCACCACAACAAAGATCTTTCACTTCAATTCCAATAGGCCTAGGTTTTCTTTTAATTTTTTTCTTGGCATACAAGTAAGCAGCATACCCCTTTATAATCCTTTCATCTGCTACCAAGTATTTGCCAACAGTTATTGCATCTCCATCTTTCACAACATGCATAGATAAATTCTTTGACAGCAATTAACTCATTACCTGGTTCTCTGGCAATCTGTTTGTCAAAATCAGATAAACACAAACACACCAAAATATCTTCAAACCTGGTTTGTGACATATATACAGAGAAGCTCCATGGTTTGTCAGGGTTTTTTTTCGTTGTCCAGTATGACCTTCTTTCAGGTAACTGTATAGTCAACATCTCACACCACAAACCAAGCCAACAATAAAATTCACCAATTGTTAAATCTTTCCATTAACTGTCCATCTCTTGTGCATACTCATTTGTACAAGGTAAAATGATGTGTTCAACAAAATAAGCTGGCATAAAGTGTTCAAAGTACTTGAAAATACTTTTTCAATGAAAGTTAGGAAGATGCAGCTTGGGTTTGTGTTTATTAAAGCCAGTATTTTGTCTTTCATCTTCAAAATTGAACTTGTCATCAGACTGAAAAGCCCATTCTTCATAGTCAGCCTCAGCATCTTCGTCACTGCAGTCTTCAGACTCACTACTGGCAAGCTCTGGGTCCTCTAATACCTCCTCATGTTCAGAGTTTTCTTCCTCTATAGGTTGATTTTCGTCGCCACAGTCAGAATGGTCTGATTCCTCTAAATTCTGACCAGAGCCACCATTTGAGTCAGAATCGTGGTCAGTTGAGTTGTTTTCATTCTGTTTTCTGCATTTTCATACATTACGTTTCCATTTCTTGCAAAATCCACTAAATCCTTTCGGATCCATCTGGTACAAGTGCACATCATCAAGGTCAACCTCCTCATCAGCACTGTCAATGTCCATTTTGACAATGCAATGTAATTCCACAATTTACGTTGTATAATGCCTGAGAGCTTTTTGTCATATTCCAAGTTTTGCTCATCACACCAGGTTGTGCCAAAACACCTTGCATACACAAAAACTCGTGTTTCTTTACGTTTTCCAACCATTTTAAAAATAACTGAATTAAATTGAATTTTGAGATTTTGAAAAAGTTATTTTTTTGAATAACTTTAAAACTAAGACAAAAAATGAAAATTTCTGTGAAAAAAAAATTTTTTATGATATAATTCAAGTTTCCCTCTAAAAAAAAAAAGTGAAAAAATTTTTTTCTTCAGGTTGACCTCAACCTTTAAAAATATGTGCCAAGTGGCACAAAATTTGTGCCAATTGGCACATATTTGCGACTTATCATTAATACAGGGAAGGTGAGTTGGTATGGCATTTTGAAAAGCTTATATTTTGAGGTTTTACTGCTTTACTATGCTTTACACTTTATAGTTGAGTGTTTTTCAGCTAAATTTTTAATTTTTATTTGAGAAAATTATTAAAGCACAGTTCGAATCCAATTATAGTTGGCTAAGTTTCTGCATCAAGAATTTTGTGGTAGACTGAAAGTAATAACACACTGGTGGTGGTGAAAATCGAATTATAATGAATTTTGCAACAAAAACATACAACAAAAATCCAACATTTTATTGAGAACAATTGGTATGAGATTTAAAAATTCAAACAAATTTCAAAAAATTGACAAAAAGACAATTTTGTGTAGTTTTAAAAAATGCTTGCACTTTTAATTAACTTAACTTAATTTAAGTCAATTAGAAATGCAAGCCTAAGCACTTATGGACATTACTAAAAATGAATTTTGTTACAATTAAAAATAACTGGGACAGAATTAAAAAACTTTAAACTAGGTCTAATTTGCTAAAGTCAATATTGAACCGTAGTTGATTACTTTTTTCTGATCCACCAACAATAACAGGAGCAGGAAATATTTGCATAATGTCATCCAAAGCAAAAGAAACACCAACTTCTTCATTTACAACAAAAGTCAGTCCTTTATCTTTCATCCCAGACTCAATTTGCTGTTCATTTTTTGGAGAAACACTCCTTTTATATTCACAATCATCTTCATCATAGTTGTTGATCTGAGCTACAAATTAGAAGCTGTGTCAAGAACTGATAAAGTTGGAATTGTTTTTGCAAAGAAAATTAGCTGACTGATCAACACCAGCTGATGCTTGGTGGTAGTAGCTAGTATTTAAAGAAGCACTGTAAGTTTGTTCATAAATTATATCACTTTAAAAAGCTTGAGAATTTAGAGAACTGCTGCTAGAACCTTGAATAATGTCACGATCAGTTACAAAAGTAGGTGCAAAATCAGCTTCAGCAAAAATTTGAGAATTATATGGCCAGCTTCCTGTTGAACAAAATCTGGAAAGTATATTTTGTGGAGTCATTGCAACCATTTGGGCTACTGTAACTAACGATGGAACCTCATATGTTGTCACACTCTTTCCTGGGTTAGTTCTCATCCAGTTGTTGATTGTGTTGTTGTTTCCACTTTTAAATGGCCCATAAACAGATACATCGAAAGGTTGTGATTTATGTGTTGTTTTTTGAGGTATTGTTAGAAGAACAATACCTAAATCTCCAATGGACAAAGGTGATTCATGATTGTCCACTAAAATTTTAGTAAAAAATGACTAAACCACTAAAACAACTAAAATCTTGCAATCTGGTGAGTAGCCTGTAAGTTTACTAATGTGCATTAAAAAATTAACAAAAAGATCTGCATTGATTTAACCAGATCTGGTTGCTCTTCTGATACACCCAGCCAGACCACCACAAATAAAGTGTTCCCTGTATTGCACTCATGGGAAGATCAGCATAGGAGCCAAAGCATGCCCTGCACCACACACTGTATAAAGCATAGTGACAAGCTTGCCTCTTTCACTGGATGTTATAGAACCCACACTCTTGGTTCCACTTGCAGTGACAACCTTTTTTGATTTTGAATGGTGGTTACACCAATTTCATTTAAATTAAAAATTCGATTTGGAGTAAACTGATATGTATCTAACATTCTTTGACGTTGTGATAATTAAAAGCCATTGCATGGTTAATAGATGTGGCTTATGCAGTTGTAATTGAAAGTTTATGTTTCTTTTTGAATCCTTTCCACCCCTGTTTTCAGCTTTTTTATTTATTTCTCACGAATAGAGAACTGATAATTTATTTGCAGCAGCAAATTGGAAAGCAAGTTCTTTGCATTTTTCAACTAATAATCCAAAGAACATATCAGCCGAATGCACTATATGAGATGATAACTGTTGCTCCATTTCCAGAGTAAAAATTTGATTCTTTAAAACTGTTGCTTGATATCCAACAACACAATTTGAGTCGGCCTCCTTTTTTTATATACCTTATTGATGTTATTTTGTCAGCATTAAAATTGGCAGCAGCTTTTCGATAAGAACTACCTTTTTCTATCACACATTTGGCTGCTCTTTTAACACATCCAGCAACAATCAAAAACATCAATTTGTTTTTCTTTTATGCTTAAACGGCATAACTGTATACAGGTATAGTTGTAAAATTACTGTAAAGAGTTTAATAAGAAAGAGTTTTATGTTGATAAGGAAAATATTAACAAAATGTCTGAAATCAAATAAAAAAAATTGTTAGTTTATAGCTTCTATCAGTACCATACAATAATCATTGTAGAATTATACCAGAAGATGAAACCAGTAAATTTTTTGTAAAGCCCTAATTAAATGCTTTGTACTTTTTTTATAGTTTTTCATGCTTCAAACACCAAAAAAGTTTAACATATTAATCTTACCATGTTTTTATAATATTGAAGGAGATTTGATACAATGTATTTTATTATGATAACCATGAAAAATTACGAGTGAAATGACTAGGGGGGGGCTGGGCGACTGTCCAGTTTGTTTAGTATTAAAACCACTATTGCCTCAACATTATTTATAAATTTATGAAACGATGCCGTTTCGGTTTTCTGAAGAACAACAAAACTATCATCAATATAACGTAGCCAAATACGAGGTGGGGACGCAAAATCTTTTAGCATTTTATTTTCAATAGACTCCATTGCAGCGTTTACTTACTAAACACACTCTCTGACTTCGCGATACATGACCCGTTTCTAACAATGCACTTTTAATAATGAAAGCTCGAACAAAGGCTGCGCATACATTAGCGAAAATCATTGTAAGCGTTTTCACGCATGCTTGCACATCGACGTCTCTCGTCACATGAGTCTTTCGCGCGCGCCAGCTGATTGGTCGCCACATGGCTCCCCCCCAGCGTTGTTGTACGACTCTTGTATACCAGCGATATAGTCTTTGACAATATGTGGCGGTCGTCGAACTGATCGTCCACTGCGTGTAGTTGTGATGCCTGGAGATTTATTAGGGAGCGGCGACCGGTGCAGAGGCGCAAGCTGCGAGGCGATTGTGGGGAGGAACGGTGGTAGAAATTTATCATGCCCAAGAAACGTTGAAGAGAAGAACGAGAATCTGGCGTGGGAAAATTGCGGATAACCTCAATGCGGCTCGGGAGAGGTCTAACACCTTCGACTGTGATAAGATGTCCTAAATGTTCGAGTTCTTGAACGCCAAAAATACATTTGGATTTTTGAATTATGGATCAACTAAATAATATGCCCCCATTAATGATCAATTAAATAATATGCCCCCAGAATTTTATCAACTAAATAATATGCCCCTGGGGGATTATTAAATAGAAAAAATATAAATTATTAAAATAGAAGAAATAATAATAATTATTAAAATAAATATGTTAATTTTTAAAATAAAAAATAATTCAAACATCACATCATCATTTATTCAGAATAATAATTCTTTACAAGATCAATCAGTTTTTCACAATCATCATTTATTCAGAATAATAATTCTTTACAAGATCAATAAGTTTTTCAAAAGGATCACCAGGTAAATTATCCCTCCACATAAATTCATACAGATAATCTTGAAGATAAATTCTTTGTATTCCTTTCATTTTCTTTACTCTTAATTTGTTCTTACTCCAGTAAGACTCAACATTTTGAGTATGGACACCAGTTTGTGGAGATACAAAATTGAGAGAATGATTTACTGTATCATGCTCATAACCTAATGATTGAAGATTAGAATAGGCTCTCCATTCATCACTATGGATAATTGAACCTGGTCTAACATACCTAGTTATTAATGGTTTGAGTGTTTCAGCTCTTCTGTTAGGAACTACTATCATAACACCTCTAGCTGGTGTGTATGATGTATCTACAATACCAAACACCCAAATCTGTTCAGAAGCAACTCTGCCACGATGGTATTTTTGTTATTACTTGATCACCACCTAGCCTAAGAGGATTTCTTTCCCAATATAAAGAAACACAAGACCTCAACTTTTGGAAAATTTTAATAATCACGGATGTTGATATTGTCAGGGACTTCTGGACCATACTGATTTGTTCTTCATTACTCCAACGGTAAAGGAGGTCAAGCCAGGTCTGTAGACTTATGTTAGATAATGAAAATAAGGAATAAGAACGTATAGAACTTGTTGTTTTATATTTTCTACAAACCTTATTTTGGCATTTCCAAGCATATTGGTCTATTGAAGATTTCTTCTGTACCCAAACCATCTCCTGATTACAATAATAACAATCCAACTTTGATCTTAAAACACCTTTCATTTTAAAATAACTGGTAATTTCCAATGTGTTTCCTTGGGAAAGTAAGTTTCTAATAGTGTTTTCATAATTTGTAACCATTTTAAGGTAAAATTTAATAAATATCACAATTATATATACTATTTTGTATTTAAAATTTTATCACTAAAAAAATTTAACCAAAATACTGATCAAATAAATAATTTACTTAAATTGTGATCATATAAATAATATGCCCCCAGAAATTTGTCAACTAAATAATATGCCCCTGGGGGCATAATATTTATATGATCCTGAATTATTAATCCGTTTGAGGAAAACAGTGTAAAATCTGTCTTAGGTGATTGTAGTGTTCCACCGGTGATTTACTAGCAACCAAAATATCATCTAGGTAGACGAAAACAAAATCTAAGTGTTGGAAAATGCTGTCCATGAGTCGTTGAAAGGTTTGTGCTGCGTTTTTTAACCCGAAAGGCATCGGAAGAAATTACCAGAGGCCAAAACTGGTGGCGATTGCGGTCTTGGCAATTGAATCTTCGGCCATAGGAATTTGGTGATAACCACGAATGAGGTCTATTTTGGAAAAAATCTTTGCTCCAGCCAGTCGTGTGTTGAAATCGTGAATATGGGGTAGTGGCTAACGATCGTCGGTGGTAATTTGGTTAAGGCGGCGATAATCGCCGCACGGTCTCCATCCCCCAGAGGGTTTAGGCACCATGTGTAGGGGGGTGGACCAAGGTGAATTGAAACGGCGAATTATGCCTGCCCGCTCTTATTGTTGGAATTCGGCTTGGGCTAGAGCTAGTTTTGGGGCAGTTAAACGCCGAGGTCGTGAATGAACTGGTGGGCCGCTTGTGATAATATGGTGTTCTACACCGTGTTTACTCACCTGGTTTTGTAGACTGGGGGCTAAAATTTGTGGAAATTGTAGCAATAGTTGATTAAAGCGGCTAGTTGCGCCCAAAACTAAACCGCAGTGACTGTTCGGTGTGCGCTCTGTATGTGCAGCGAAAATATGGCCGTGATTTAAATCGACAAGTCGGCGTCCGCGTAAATCGATCGCAATGTTATTGGCCGTAAAAAAATTGGCGCCTAGTATAGGGCGAGCGACGTCAGCTAAGTAAAATTTCTGACGATATCGCTTTCCTTGCCCGAGAATAAAAGTAATAACACGTTGTCCCCATGTGTTGATTTCGGAACCGTTGGCTGCTGTGAGGTTTTCTGTAGGGGTACGTTTGCGCTTGTCGTTTGGGGAAGCAGGGAAAACGCAAACGTCAACGCCGGTATCTACTAAGAAAGATGTCCCTGTGGCGCGATCCCACACTGACAAAATGTTAGTTTTGATTAAGCCGACCGCCGCGGTCATTGGCGGCCGGCTTGCCCGTTTTCCTGCACCGTGATTGACGATGACGTTGCCACTGGGAGTAAGCTCGCAAAGGGGCAGCCGGGTCTGCAGGTACGTGCGTTAGGGCCGAATTTTTTATGGTAGTAGCAGATAATGTAATGAATGGAGGGATTAGGTTTGGGTTTGTGTTTTGGTTGTAAGTTCTTAAGATGTATGGGGCTTAACGCCGATACCGAGTTGATAGGGAGTAACTCGTTAGCTTCGATAATACGGTCTGCAGCTAAAGCTAATTCCTGTAGATTTGGAAATTCTTGAGCCGCTAGAATCGCACGAACCTGTGAAGGAAGTTGTGCTAAAAAAAATGCTCGCCGAAGGGTGTCGGCGTCATTGTTGAGGGACTCGAGATAGCGTAGAAATGCGGAGGGCTTCTTGTCCCCAAGCCCTGAAATATTAAGGAGCTCAGCGTCTTTTTGTAGTTGAGATTTACCAAACGCGTTGAGTAAAGCTGTTTTTAAAGCATTATATTTTCCTTGCTCCGGTGGGTTTAGAAGAACTGCTTTAACTTATGCAGCGGCCCGATTGTCTAATGCTGCAATTATGTAGTCAAATTTAGTTTGATCAATAATTATAGATTTAGATCTAAATTGTGCTTCGGCTCGAAGAAACCAAATCTCCGGGTCGTCTGTCCAAAACTCTGGGAGTTTAACTGCTACTGCTTGAATCTTAGTCGTTGACAAGGCGTTGTTTGTTAACTTGCTGACTGCTTCAGTTAACTGCGTTAAAATTTCACTGTCTGCTGACATATCAATGTTTAACAAAGTTAATCCAGTAATTTCATCTTATTTTCTGCTATTAGAAAATTTTGGGCGTATTCGACTTCCGGGGTCACCAATGTAGCGTTTACTTACTAAACACACTCTCTGACTTCGCGATACATGACCCGTTTCTAACAATGCACTTTTAATAATGAAAGCTCGAACAAAGACTGCGCGTACATTAGCGAAAATCATTGTAAGCGTTTTCACGCATGCTTGCACATCGACGTCTCTCGTCACATAAGTCTTTCGCGCGCGCCAGCTGATTGGTCGCCACACCATAACCAGATTGGCCACAATAACGGAAATAGGAGAACCCATCGCAACACCAAAAGTTTGACGATAAAATGTTTTACGAAAAGACAAAATTAATAACACATTTTAGACGATCAAAAATAACTGATTTAACTACATCTACTGGAATTTTGGTAAATAAAGAAAGCATTAAATCATTATGATTAATTTTAAAATTAGATATTCATCGACCAAATCGAATCAATTTTTTTATTGATAAGTTATTAGAATTTACTAAAGGTGTTAATATTTTAGCCACAAATTTAGAAAGATTATATATGGGTAAATTAATAAAAGATACAATTGGTCGAAGAGCCCAATCTGGTTTATGTATCTTTGGCAACCCATCAATACGTAGCGCAATAGCATCAGTGCTTAAATACAAATATTCTTTTTGAGTTAAAAGATCAATTTTGATAATTCAAAAATAAGTTTGTTTAATTTACGTTTAATATTTTTTGTCAAATCATTTTTCAGTATTAACATAAGTACTTTATCATTTTACAATTAAAAACTTTTTTCTTCATATTTTTATTTATCCAGAATAATTGTACAGTTACCTTTATCCACTTTTGTAATTACAATGTTTTCGTCAGCTCGTAAATTCTTCAATGCTTTTTCTCTTTAAAAGACAAATTTGGAATACTTCTATGATTTTTATTTAATACAGCCACAACTTTGCTTCTTATTATAGCAGCTATATTATCCAGCAAATTTTTTTATTCATTTCTCAAGATTAGCTAATACAAATCTAGGAACACAACCCTGTGAGACCAAAAAATTCAAACCTAATGGTAGCACTTTTGCATCTTCTGATAAAAATTTTTATCGAAAAGGTTTACTACCCAATTATTATCTTTGTTACTTATGTTCCCCTTGATTGTTTTTTTATTTGAATTTATCGTCTTGTCATACTTCTTTTTAAAACCTTCCTTCAATTTAGCAATTTTATCTCTATAAAGCTTCATTAGTTTGTTATAAAGTTTATCAGCAGTATACTTTACATGTTGTAAAATAGATTTAAAATCAATTTTTGAAATCTTTAATTAGTCTTCTGTAATATTTTCCATCAAGCGTAGACTTTTCTTTAAGCAAAAGTGATTCATTGATACGGAGTTTAACACAATTAAAACCAAACTTTTCTGCTAATTTTCTCCCTGCCTTGGTGTTTATAGGGGATTTTACATGTATAACTAAGCTTTTAGTGAAAATATTTTCTTTCAAACATGAATGATTGAAAAATAGATGTGCCTTATGTCTTGCAATCGTTTACCGTGGGATATTAAATATTGGAATGTTTTTCCGAAAATATACAGTAATATAAAAATCTCATAATGAGTGTGGATTTTCAATCAGTTAATTTTAGTTCTGTTGCACGAAGTTGTTAAATTGTTGTGTATGGTTTGCCTCTCACTATTGTGTTCATAAGTTTTGTTTTTTGCTTTTAAATATGTTGTGTGTTGTTTTTACCTGAAAAAGTCCGCCCGATGTAACGGACAAAACGTCGTGTTACCAGTTTTTCTTTATAAAATATATTATGCCTTTTGTTGTATTTGTTAAAGTTTAACTTGCCTCTGATTGTACCAGAAGAACTAATGAATTTTAAACAAAACAATTGATTTATGGATTAAAAGCTTTCAGAAAAGTTGATCCAACAAGTTTTACCACTTCATATATTAATACAGCATGTATTAATCAGCCTGGATGCGACATCATCCAAGAATCAAAAAAGCAATAATAAAATGTTTAAATGGACCAAACTAGCAACTAGAAAACTCTTGATGACCCCGATTTGAAAAACCCAATGCTCGGTGTTAAGCACCATTAACATTTTTTACAACGCAAAATGCAAAACCTTTTAACGTCAACGTTGTTGAATACACTACTTGGCACTAAACTGTTGTGCGAGGTGACACAATGAGCGAATTATCTTGTTCGCCTCTGAAAGTTCAGTTTGAGAGGAACCGGATTCATGGCAATCTTTATGCTACAAGACCGTTGTTTGAACCAGTGCAAACTGATTACCTCAACTCGTTTCCACGTGTCTTTCAATTGAATCAAGATTTTTACCTCTCCGATGCAATTACATCGAGAGATTACTTGCTGGTTCTTCGTTAATCGACCACGAGCCAATAGCAGATCGCAATTAAAACGCAATACTTGCAACTTCGGCTATATCAAGTCTCCGCACCGAACGCATTCAAGCATTCCTTGATAGCCAGTCAAATTACTTTTCTATTTACTCGTACCGGCCTATATTCATTTCTCTGACAAGACACATTTGCTGCGCAATAATTTCTTTTGCTCTCAAGCCTTAACCCTTTTTTCAATGCTGTTTTATCCGTTTTTACAGTTTTAGCGCTAATTTGACGTTTGGTCCTCACTATTGATACGATTTGCAAATATTATTAAAAATCTTGTAAGTGAAGCTTACTCCTTTTGTGGCAACGGAACTCGCACCGACTTCGATCAAAGGAAAATATTAACAAGGCTTCCTCCACCACTGATCCCTATTCGGAACCTTTAATTGATAGCGCCACAACTAACGTTTAGAAATGTTATTATCGTCTTCAAATATTTAATGACGTTTTGAAAAATTATCAGTGATACTTTTCATGTTTTACTGACTCTTTAATGAAGATTTTATTGACCAGATTTTTTATTTTTTGAGTTGTTCTTTTGGGTATTCAAATTTGCGTGTGAGTGTTTTGTTCAGTTATATTTTTGAACATATACTGCTGTTACTTTCTTTTAAGCGATGCAGCAATTTCGACCACAAATTGACATCATCGCGCGACACAACATATCGTTGACCACGTCCTCGACACAAAAAGCAGAACAAACTTTCTGATTTTTCGGCTGCTTCGAACTCATCACCGCAAATCGTCTTTCGTGCATATATATGCTTCGATTTTGCCGCAAATGTATTTTCACATGTTGTATTTCGCTCGCTGCAGACTCTGCTTGCAGCGCCCTTCCGCTCGCTGCACAACGTTTATTTACTGCCATGGCAACCGTCATGTAATAATTTTGCATTTTTTAGTATTTTCTTTTTGTACCGCCTTTCTGTTGTTCCCCCCAACTGATCGTTGGCTGATCGCGCCATCAATGCTATTTTTGTGTGATTATTATTATTATTACCGCCTTTCGTGTAATGTATTTTCGACACACCGCATACAGGATGTAGCCTGATCACCTGACCTACGCCTTGTGGTTTTACTTGTAAAAAGGTCAGGCGTCATAACATCACTCTGACGATATATACACTCGCTGGCCAAACCGCCGGACAGAGAGAGAGAGAGAGATTCCGCGACTCGTATAGCTGCTGTGTAATTTAATTCGAGATTCATCGTTGCGACGTCATCAAGCGATGATTCTGTTTACTGTCTAATTCCAAAGTTTTAGTGTTTGTCTGTTAATTTTAAATTGTGCCCTTTTCAATAAAAGGAGTTTAAAGTTTACTGTGTGTCAATACCACTCACACCACAGTCCCGTAACCTATGGTACAAGATTACGAATTACAAGCAAAAAATCAATAATCCATAAAAATTATAGTTAAACTGGAATACTGTACTTTCTTTAACGGCAAATCTATTTCACACAAAAGTACGTAATGTAATAATATCTACGGTTGTATAATTCGTCAAAAGATTAATTAAACTTATTTGCAACGAAAAAATTTATTTTCTGCTTTCTTCATGATGTCTTTAACTACGCTTTCCAAATTTAATGTAAAAATTTATGTAAATAATCGCAACTTCACAACTTAAATTCAAATAGCAACTAGTTTCAATTTTTGCAAAGTAACCAAGTTCCAGTTATTGAGCAGTAAGTAGCTGCTACCCACTCCTTATTACAATACAAAATTTTATGGTCTCTTTCTGTAAGAACAGCACAGTCACCTTACTATTCCAAGCCAATGTGCACGTAGTTCTAAAAATTTTAACCGTGGGACGTAAAAATGCCCTCGAAAAAATTCGGGATATCAAATTGCAATAATACGGACATTATAATTGATAAAAATGGTTGAAACACAAGATGATAATTTGATAATCGGCAAAGCTCAGCTGGCTGCATGTCAAAAAATATGGGTCGTTGGTCCGCTGGAGTGGGATGCAGCTATCTAGTGACTATGCACTAAGCGTAATTCAGGACACTGTCTATGAGGCCAGTGTGAGCGCTGCGACACGGGACTGGTGCACAGTACTCTGCTGTTGACTAGACCAGAGATATGGCAGCTGTACGCAGTGTTTAGATGGTAACGAAGCGTGAGCAATCCATCCAGTTTTACCCCAAGATAAGAAGGGTTTGGACAAAATAGTAAAAATCCATTACTATTTTAGGCTTGAAGCTCACGTTTGGTCTTTGGGTTGGAGCCGAATGACGGAAGATTAAATTTATTTACAAATTTGTGATTTATATAATTGGATTGACTACCAACTACTTTTATTGCATCTTTAGAACATATAAATGTAAAACCCGATTGTGAAAAATTAAAATTGTATTATATTTTTCAGGCCTGCGTACAGTCCTCTTCTTCTTCTTCTCCTTTCAGCCTTTCCCTTCAGTCAGGGGTGGCCACAGCGTATCATCATTCTCCACATCTTTCTGTCTTCAACTGTACAGTCCGTACACTTTCTTAAAAAATTTTTTATCTGGGTTAATTCTCTTTCGATACATTAAGTATAAAAAAGTTTATTTTTTCAAACCCAACAAACTTAAATTTAATGAAAAAAGTAAAAGAAAAATTATTTATTTTTTAGCGTTGCTGATAATATTTAAAACCGCTGCACAGATATTTGGGGGTGCTGCAGCTAGCAGCTCCTGTAGCTTAGCCGCCACTGTAAATAATGTCTAATTGTCTATGTTGTAAACACATTTTTGCAGGTCAAATTATTGCCGGTGACAAACGCTTCAGTAATCAAAGTGATGATCTTTTATTTTGGTCTTTTGATTTTAACGTTAATTTTGAATTAAACTCCTTGACAAAAAAGGCTACAAATTTAGTTGACGTTCAAAATAAAAAAGATTATAATTTTAATTTCTAAAGCAGTTGAGGCCGAAAAAATACTTTATATCAAAGTGATGACATTTTTTTCCGTTTTCAACTAAATTTGTGGTTTGAATTTAATTTAGAAACATGACAGTGTACCCAATGAGGGGGCAATCTCCCTTCAAGTTTCCAAACTTCGGGCAAAATAATAATTTTTCGGGCAGCGGCAAAAAAATATTTGGGCAAAACCAGAATTTTTGGGCAGCGGTAAGAAACATTTGGGTAAAATCAGGACATTTTAAGTAGTGAGAAGGATCTAGAACAGGGACGTCCAACCTGCGGCTAACTGCTTACTCAAATTTTTATTTATATTTTCATAACCGTACCAAATTCGATGTCACTGCTGTTATAGCAACATATAGAAAAAACGAAGTGAATACGTGAATTGATTGCTGCGTCGAGGGACGTCCATTGAACTGATCTATGAAAATTTTTGTGGGCAGAGTTTATCATAAAGACGCTTGCCCCAAGCATCATTTTTAGTATTCACATTGTTTTGCGATTAAATTAATATTGAATAAGTTATTTTCAAACATTTTTACAATATCAAGTGATAGCTGTTAATGACTTACTGGTAGTAAAGGTAGTAACTTTGATCCAATGCGGAGTAGTTTGGTTTAAGGTTACTCTAGTAACAGCGATGCTGCTTGAGGTAAAAAAGAAAATCCGTAGATTTATTAGGAAGGTGGAAAACGGATCAGACATTTTTAGAATTTCTAGGTTCAATCTAGGAATTTAACATGTGGTCGGGCTTAGAGTTGCATTGTTAGCCAAAGGAAGTGTCGATCCTAGTCGGCGAAGCTCAGCTGGCTAAATGCTTGAAAGAGTATTTGAAGGTTGTCTATTGGAATGGGAAGCAGGTATCCAGTGACGATGAGCAAAGCGTCATACAGGACACCGTCTATGACGCAAGTGTCACCGCTGCAACACAAGACTGGCATGGAGTACCCAGCTGTTAAGTAGTCCAGAGATAGGACAGCTGTGCATAGTGTTTCAGCTGCAGCATCTTATTCTAAGCCAGTAAGTTGCTTCAAAAGTTTGACGCGCTAATATAGTTTTTGCTCAATGCCACGAGATGGTGACGAAATATGAGCGATCTGTCTACAAAATAAGTGGGGTAAAAAAAATGGTAAAAGTCTAAAGCTGTTGTAAACATTTGGCTCACGTTTAGCCTCTTTGTTATTTAAGAAAATGCTGCCGTCACCGTCTCAATATGCTGAGCCCCTCAAAGGGCTGTTCCAGAGGAGTGCAACAATGCTAGACTACGTAGGTAAATTTTTAGGAAATTTAGAAAGCAGATGTAGACGTAAATATAAAAAGGTTGGAAAAGAGAGAAGCCCAAATCGATCCTTGAGGAACGCCGTTTCCAGACGGCAATTCCTGCTTTGCTTGCGCAAAACGTCGGGTTTGGACAAGCTCCATGATCATTTTAACTGTGTGCTTATCTGGCAGAAGTCTCAAACAGCTTGTATGTAAGGCCAAGATGCCATACAGAGTCATGTGTCGCCGTCAGATTGACAAATCGACAAAAAAAATCCTCGATGTTTTCTGTTAATAGAATGACTTGATCCACGGTTGATTTTTCGCGTCGAAACTCAGCCTGCTCTCAAGAGAGCAATGAATCTATTTGATTCGACGCGGGTGTAGGTAACCCTTTCAAGGATTTTGTGGGAGACACAGAGCGGAAATATTGGTCGATAACTTTTTGGGTACCCTACTGGCTTCATTAGCTTTGGGATTGCGACTACAAGCGCTCTTCTCCAGATCTTGTGAATTTTGAGTCAGTGCAAGCGAGAAGAAAGGACGTCACGTAACCAGGACTTCAAAGCAGCTCTAGCATGGACATTTTTAGCACTAATTACGTAATAATTTTAATAGTTTCACATTTAACTGAGATTCCCAATTAGTTGACTAATTTTTAATTTATGTTTTAATACTCGTCATTTAATCGTGGCATCTAATACTACAAAGATGAAATTTCATGCACATTTAATTGTGTGGTCCACTGAATGTACTCAAAATTATAATTTGGCCCATTATAAAAAAAGGTTGGACATCCCTGATCTAGAAGTTCACAGCAACGACAAGTTTTGCTATTCCATCCAGTGTTGATGTATGAGATAAAACTGGACAGATCGCTCACGTTTCCTCACCGTCTCGCGGCCTAGCGCAACTGCTGAAACGACTTGTGGACTCAGAATGCTAAATCATTTTGTATAGCTACCCTGTCTCTGGCCTACTTGGAAGTTGATACCGCACGCCACTCTGGCATCACAGCGCTCACACTCGCCTTATAGACAATGTCTTAAATGACCCTATGTGCATTGACACTGGATGCTCATGTCCAACTCGAACGAACCATTTACGCAAACCATTCAGCCAGCCAAACTTTGTCTACTAGGACGCTGACCAATACAGTGATCTTTTAAGTGACAAGGTTAAAGTACTTTCATATTGAAGAGTGAAGACCAGTACCAGGCCTGTTGAAATGGGCTTACCTGGAGGATCGCTGTTAGGTGGTATTGGTAATGTACCTGTGCCCTGCTTAGTAGAAGGTAGCAAGCTGTTAGAATTCTTTGTTTATACCCACTACTTTCTTGAAAAGTCAAAAAGAAGTTTTCTTTTTCTTCAGGTGAAGCAGGAGTGGATGAAAATGAACAACCAGTGTGCTAACCTCGACAAGGCTGGCTCTTTTACGATGTGAACCGGTACCTGAACTCTTAACTTTCCAGTTTTTGACTCCGTTGATTTAGTATCTACCTGTTTAATCAGCTCCGTCAAAGTCAGTATTCTATTTGAATAAGTGGCCAAACAGTTTCTAAATCTTTTTATTATTCCTCTCCCATAATGTACCAATAAAATACTGCAAATCACAGAGTTGCCGACAATAAACTGACACAACTATTAATTCAACAAATGAAATAATTCTGAAGTATAACTAAATTTTATAAACCTCAAACTTGAGATTTTAGAACAAGGACAAAGAATTCAGGTAAAACCTTTTTTCTAATTTAAAACATTAAAGCAGTGTTCTACATAGAAAAGATAAATATCTCGCGGAAACCACTGCTTTTGAAACAGCAAAAGACATAGACAATGGTAGTTCCAAAAAAGCGCAAAAACATGGTAGAAGTCATGAAGGATTAAAATTAACAATTATATAATGATTGGTCTGCTTTAGGAGGGGCCAATAACCGCGCTGATTAAACCAAAAATCGATATGGTTTTTTTAAGGGAATTAAAACTATCTCAATCCAAATGTCCGCGAAAATTTGTGTGCGCCTGGTTTAAATTTACAAAACATCATTACATACAAGTGAAAAAAGCATGATCTAATTAGAACGGCACAATAAAAAAAGGAACGAAGGCGCTTCAGTTGACGGGGACTTTTGTAAAACCAACTTTGTTCATTTGCATAGATTGCACTTTGATCAGGTCAATTTAAAACTTAACGATAAATAAAGATAGAACTTGAAAGGTAAGTCTTCTGTTGCTGTTGAAACGCGGCAAACAAGCGACTTCCAGCAATACAAGAAAACATGGATGCCGAATAAGAGTCTAGTGTGATTGCGTCAATCAATAAGTTATGCAAAAAAACCAAGGACCTAGTTTGCTAGAAAATTTTGGGGGGACAATTTTGTGTGACTACGACATGTTTAATATTGGATTACTAACAAATTCAGTGCGAGATTAAGCACCCTGGAGCCTATAAGCAGTCAAACTTTTGGGGTCCTGGGCATTTTTCTCTATTTTTCTTCATTCAATTTCACTATTTTTCTCCCAAAATCATGGTGGTCTCTAAAAAAAAAAAGTCTTCGCCTCGATTCGTCTCCGATTTCACCATTTTTCTCCCAAAATCATGGTGATTTCTAAAAAACAAGGTATTCACCTTAAATCGATCTTCTATTTACCACTTTTCGTCTCAACTAAATGATAATCTCTGAAAAAACATCTGCAGCAAACTCAAAGAATAAGGACAATGTCCTTGAGTTTGCCATAAATTTGGGGGGACAAAAGTTATTTTATCCTTCCCTTTCCAGATATTGGGGGGGACATGTCCCCCCCATAAAATAGGTCTCTGAGAAAACAACTTTGTTATTAGCGACCATGTTTCAACTGCAGATGTTGAAATGTTGAGGTAAGACTAATCAAATTATTGCATCCAAACTTATGCATAGCTAACCGATCAACGTGGGGGTATTTGGAATGCTAAATAAATTTCCGATAATTACAAAATTTTCGAAAGATGGTTAAAAAAACAAAAAATCATAATCTACAAAATACAAGTGCATGTACTTGAAGGAAGCAATCACCACAAAACGTGTCACGTGATGTATGTATGTATTTGTCACGTGATGTTTCACTCGCGGCAGAGAACCGCGATATTGCACTCGCGGGGGAACGATCGCCCCAATCACCCGTCTTGGTACCAGTTGAGGGAGCGCTTTGTCGCTTTGCACCAAGTCTGCAGCAAGGGCTTGTAATGATTTGCGACTTTTTTTCTCGACTTGTAAGTCCGCTGGTTCTTGACCAGACCCCTAAGCTCGTCCTCGCCCCCCCAATAACCAACAGCCAACCCGGCCAAAAAAGCGGCCCCTAGCGCGGACATCTCCTTGTGCTCGGGTACGCTGATGGGGCGCCCGATGAGGTCCGACGTTAGCTGGACGACCATCTCGTTGTTGGACACCCCCCCGTCACAAACAAACCGCTTCAGCGGCAGGTTCGTCTCTGCGACCAGGGATTCAAACAGCTGCTTGTTTCGAAACGAAAGGGACTCGAGCGTGGCGCGCACGATGTGGCAGGGCCGCGTCTTCTGCGTGATCCCCATGATGCTGCCGCAAGCGCGGAAGTCGTTGATCGGGGCTTGGATCCCGTTGAATCCGGGCACGAAATAGACTCCTTCGGAGTTGTCGGTCAGTCGCGCGACTTCCTCGCTCTCCGACGGACTGCCGATGAAGTTCATGGTTTCCAACCAATCGACGGCGTTGCCGGCCGTGTTCGAGCATCCCTCGGCCAAATGAACCAGTTTCGGGCCGATCTTCCAGCCAATCACCGGGTAGAATCCGGCGACCGACGCGTGGGCCTTTGTCCCGACGTTGAGGTCAAGAAACGCCCCGGTTCCGATCGTCAGCTTGACGTCACCGGGGGAGAAGCAGCACTGACCGAACATGGCGGCTTGCTGGTCTCCTACTACGGAGCGGATCGGGATCCTGGATCCGAACCACTCCGGATCGCATTCTCCGAAGTCTCCGCTCGTATCCCGGGCAGGGGGGAACAGAGCGACCGGAATGCCGAGAAGGCCGCAAACAAACCCGCTCCAAGCGAGAGTGTACGGGTCGTACAAGCCGGTCGCGCTAGCGCACGAGTATTCCGTCACAAACAGTTTGTGATTGGTCAGCTTCCAAATTATCCACGTGTCAAGAGTCCCGAAGCAGACTTTCCCTTCGCTCGCCGCCTTCTTCAGCTCCGGGTGCTTTTGGAAAAGCCAAAGCAAGCGCATCGACACCTGAACGACGACATTGTTCACTTCAATTCTTTCGTTATGATTTTAGAATAATTATACCCCGGAAACTTACTTCCTAGGGCATTTACCCCCAATTATATATCAATAGTATAAAATAGAGGTGGAATCACATCAACTACACAATGACAAAAATTTTAAACGTAATTACATTTAATTATTAACCATAGAACATGAGTAAAAAATACCCTTCCAATGAAATATTAATAAATGGCATTGGGGGTAAATGGTTTAGGTGTATGTTGCCCAGGGGGGTTTAAGACCTGGGGGTGAGTGACCGGGAGCATGAGACCGGAGGGTAAGTGCCAGAAGGTAACTGACCTGTTACCTTTTGTTACATTTCTTTGATGGAGCGAAACGTGTAGCAAGGTCGCAGCGTCATCTTTTTAGATCAAAGGCCGGGGATGGAAAAGTCACAACGAAAAACGAATTGGTGGTGGTGGTGGTGGTGGTATTACCCGACCCATTCCTAGGGATGGGGGCGCGGATCAATTCCGCGGAATCCCAATAGTCGGGCGACTCCCCACGGACGGGACCAGAGGTCCAGAAGAGAAGGGGTGTGGCCGAAAATGGCCCGACGCAGAGGGTCTAGTACAGGGCAGTCGAGCACGAGATGTGAGAGATCCTGTGATTCAGAACCACAGTTGCTGCAAGAAGGAGTCTCGGCTCGACCAACCCTGTGGAGATAAGAGTTGAGGAGAGTGCTGTGCCCATTGCAGCGTAAACGGGAGAGAGCACAGCGAGCGGAGCGAGGGAGAGTAAGCTCCTCGGGAGATACTGTAGGGATTTGGTGTTGGAAGAAACCAGATTGGACACTGCGTCTCCAACTGGTGTAGAGAGATAGCCGTTGAGAGGAGATAAGGGGTGTGAGGCATACTGATATATTGGAGGGATCGAGAGAGGCACCGGCTTTAGCTAGAGAGTCAGCTAAGTCGTTGCCTGGGAGGGAAGAGTGACCAGGTATCCATTGAAGATGGACAACCTTGGATTGAGATAGAGAGTTAAGAAGAGATTGGGTATTGGATAGGGATTTTGGGGTTAAATATGGGAGGGGGGTAGAGAGAGTTGAAAGGACAGATAAAGAGTCGGAAAAGAAGGTGATAGAGTCGAAATTACATGTCTTGGAGTGAGAGATACACCACTCAAGAGCATGTAGGAGAGCGAAGGTTTCAGCACTATAACTGGTAGTCCAGAGACCAGTCGAGAAGGAAAGCGAGGTAGCAGTGACACACTTTGTACACTTGATGTGTATCCCTGCACCACCCTGTCCCAACCCGCCAGGTACCGAACCGTCAGTCCAGGCAGAGATATCGCTGTGAGATAGAGTGGAAAGATGGGAGGTAGCTGCAGTGTTACGAAGGGAGGGGGGGTCTTTGCGAGAGCATGGGGATGAGAGGTGGAGTGAGATTGTGTAATTAGATGGGGCAGACCAGGGGGGTTTAGGAGGGCAGAGGATTAGTGGTTCACGAGTGAGATGTAGGTTAGGGGTAAGGTTATGTGATCTGGAGAAAGATCTCCATGAGTTCTTTTTGAGACGTGTACGGGGGTTAGAGTTCGCAAGAGAGGCTATAGGAAAGGTGGGAGGTAGACGGAGGGCTCGTTCAAAGAAGGAAAGAGATTGGTGAGTGAGGGTGACTCGTAGTGGAGGTAGAAGTGCTTCTATATGAAGTAGAGGAATGGGAGTGGACGATAGACAACCTGTGATTACTCGACAGGAAGATCTATGCATCCTCTCCACGGAGGTGATGTGAGTAGGAGATGAGAAGGGAAACCAGCCTGGGGAAGCATAGGTGAGGATGGGGCGAATGAAGGCTTTGTATAGGGTACATAAGGATTCTTTTGATGGGCCCCAGGAGGCAGAGGCAATGGAGCGAAAAGCACGGAATCGGTTGTGAAACTTTTTCCGTAAGGATAAGACGTGATATCTGAAAGAGAGAGTGCGGTCGAAGGTTACACCGAGAAAGGTTGGATGAGGGTTGAATTTGAGAGGGGTGTTAAGAATGTGAAGAGAGGGTTGTGTACGTGATTGGTAGGGGTCTAAGCTGAAGAAGGATGTTTCACATTTGAGGGGGTTAAGAGGGAGGCGCCATTTTGAGGACCATTCCACCAGTCTGTTGAGGGCAGCTTGTACTACAGCGGTTGCACACTCAACTCTCGGGGAGGAGGCCCAGATGGCTAGGTCATCTGCATAGAGAGAGGTCTTAACAGATGCAGGAAGGAAAGTGGGAAGGTCATTGATGTATAAAGAAAAGAGAACTGGTCCTAGAACCGAACCTTGGGGAACTCCTCTTCGGAGACGGAAAGGACGACTGTATGAATTACAGATACGGACTTTTGAACGGCGATCTGAGAGGTAGGATCGTATCCATTCGACAAAGCAAAGAGGAAGATCTAATGAGAGGAGTTTAGAGAGTAGGGCAGAGTGCCAAACTGAGTCAAAAGCTTTCGCAAAATCCACAGTGGCAAGGACTGTACGTGCGCCTGGCTTAGATTGGTGGAAGGAATCTGCGATTGACTGTGAGAGAAGGAGAACCTGGTCTACAGTCGATCTACCAGGTCTAAAACCAGCTTGCACGGGTGAGAGAATGTCATGTAGTTCGAGAAAATAGGTTAGTCGTCCTAAAACCATTCTTTCGAAGAGTTTGGAGGTACATGAAGTGAGAGAAATGGGTCTATATGAAGAAGGTGAGTCAGAGGGTTTGCCGGGTTTGAGAATGGGGATGATTGTTGATTGTTTCCAAGCAGACGGGAAGGTGTGTGTTGACCAGGAAAGGTTGAAGATGTATAGAAGAAAATGTAACGCAGATTGTGGTAGGTGGGATAGAAGAGGGTAGGTAATTTGATCAGGGCCTGAGGAGGTTGATGTTGAGAGTTGAGAGATAGCTGTAGAGAGTTCAATTGAGGAGAATGGTGAACAGAAAGTGGAATGCAGGGTGTTGCAGTGTGCAGTTCTGATTTGCTTCATTTGGGCTTTGTCGGTGCTTCGAAAAGGTTTTGGGGTTTGGGTAGAGAAATGGGACTGTAGGTGTGAGGAGAGATGGTTGGCACAATCTACAGGGGTATGGCAATTTGAGAAATTGGGAAGGTCAGAAGTAATTGGGGAGGGGGAACCAGAGATGGAGCGAAGTAGAGAAAAGACTTCGCTAGGACGGGTTTTAGGAGAAAGGCTAGAGCAAGTATTCTGCCATGACTTGGCTTTAGCCTTATTAATCACAGTGGAGGTATATCTGGATGTAGCGATATAGTGCTGGCGGTCTTCTTCGGAACAGTGTGCCTTCGCAAATGCCTTTCGGCGTTTTGCGACGGCATCTGCGACTTCAGGAGACCACCAGGCTTTAGCAGGACGGTTGATGCTGCCGAAAGGAATGGCAGAAGTGGCAGCATCATTGAGGAGTTTGGTAAAGGTGTGGGTGGCTTCAGAAAGAGAGAGTGTTGTAAAGTTAGAAGGAGTGGGGCAGTGGGTATCAATATAAGTAAGGTATTCGTCCCAGCGAGCTTTATTATAATTAAATGAGGGGGGGCGGTGGAAAGAGTTAATTATAGGGGAAGTGGGAATAGTGATGGAGATAGGAAGATGATCTGAGCCGAGGTCCGGAAGGGTCTGCCATGTGCATTTAGAGGCTAATCGGGCAGGTACTAGGGAAAGGTCCGGGGAAGAGCGGTTTCCGGTGGCACGGTGTAGTAGGGTGTGGTGTTCGGGGTTATTAAGAGGTAAAAGATCAGAGGAGAGGAGCCAATCAAACAGATCTTTGCCTGAATGGTCTTCCGGTGAGTGGGAGTCCCAGGATGAATGATGGCTATTAAAGTCGCCAAAGATGTAAGTGGTAGGAGATGATGGTAGGAGAAAGGGTGAGAAGGATTTTGGGCGGGAGTCGGAGGAAGAGGAGCGGATAGGAGGGACATAGACGTTGAAAAGATGTATGGGAGCGGCTCCTTTTATTTTAACTGCAATAGCTAAATAATCGGAGCTGGGGTCGAGGGAGGAGAGGGATTGTGTGGAGAGTGAAGTGTAAGATAGACCATTTTTGACAAGTATCAGAACACCTCCTCCTAGGTTTCCCGTAGAGTTGGTGGTTCCTCTCCTCGTCATAAAACGGTTCTTTTGGAGGGTTTTGTATCCTGGTATGCGAAAAGTGGAGTCAGAGGAGAGGTGTGATTCTTGTATGAAGATGAGATCGTACTGATTATGAGAGAGAAAGTGTAGGAGTTCAGTACGACGCGGGCGAATCCCATTAGCATTCCACTGTAGGATTCGGAGGTTGTTTTGAGAGGGAGAGGAAGGATGAAATGAGGATTGTGTGAGAGGAGAGGTGGTTTGTTGGGTTTGTGGAGAAGGAGTAGTCAATGCTGAGGGAGGGTAAGTATAAATTAGTTGGGGGTGATTAGGAAGATAGGTGGGATTATTCGAGGTTGTTTTGGGTGAGGGTTGAGATTTTGAAGATATGGTTTTGTGGTTGATTGTGAGTGAAGGTGGGGGATTTGGAGTGTGAGAGGATGGAGATGCAGAAAAGAATGAGGATATGGGATTGGAGTGTGAGAGGGAGGGGGGGGTTGAGAAGAGGATGGACACATTGGGCAAGTCCAAGAGTGTCCCGGGGAGATTTTGCGGAAGTCAGCGGGAGAAAGACCAGAGCAGGAGAGGTGTACCCAGAGAGAACAGCCGGTACATTGTATCGATCTGTTTCTCCAGGTAACTCTACGGGAGCAGACAGAGCAGGGGTCTATAGGGCCAGGGTTGGGGTGAATGTCACCGCTGATAAGAAGAAGAATAGAGATAAGAATCAGCGGTGAGTGGGATGAGTAATGAAGAGGTTTGGGGTGGAAGGAGGGACGAGGAAGAGATGTCCGAGAGAGAAAAGAAGGGGTAGGGGGGCGGTCAATTGGGTTTAAGAGTGCTGTCCACATGTGACCGCGCATTGGACAGCAGGGATAAAAAATGAGAAGAGTTGTCCAAGGGAGAATCGCCCGAGGATGAGACCCTCGGGGAATTGACAAGCCATTTCGACCCTCCCCAGTGCAGGGAAGGGGACTGCACCACCACGTTGAGGTGGCTTGTCGTTGGTGCAGAAAAAAAAAAAAAAAACGAATTGGTCGGCACCGTGGTCGAGTGGTTAGAGTGCCGTGATTGTGGTCAACATGGTCTCGGTCAAAACCTACTCGCGCCATTCTGTTGTGTCCTTGGGAAAGAAACCTTAGGGCACTTTCTCCTGCTTGGGGGTCCTGGCAAGCAGTTCTAAATTAAAGTCATATCTCTATAAATTTCAAATGGACAGCAATATCTTGGCATCTCCGGAAGCAGGTCTGCCCTTGTATAGCGGCTTTGCGCTTTCCTCCGACTCAGAAGGATAAATATAGAGATGAAATCACTGAAAGGAAAACAAAAATACAATTGATGGCTAACACATAAGTTAAATTTTGAAAACAAATGTTTGGTAAAAAGTACAACGTATAGTAGTTTGGTAAAAAGATTTTCATAACTTTAATAGATTGTCGATTGATAATAATCAATTTAATCATAACTTGTTTCAAAAACAAACAGTTATTTTAACTTACATGCTGGGCTCTAAATCGAAGAACAGCGACAGCAAGAAATTTATTCTGCTGCGTGACAGTGTGAAGGCATTTACAGCCGCCCTGCAAGCCTTTCATTAAATACGAATTGTTCCATTGCGTCGCCATGTTGTCCGCTCTCGTGTCCTGAAAAAATCGATCTCTAAAACATGAAAAATATATGTTCTGAGTGGTGGCTCCTCCTCGGCTCTTTCAACTTCAGCTTATGCAACTCATTTCGATTTCTTCAAAATTTTTATTACTTAGAACAATTTCCAATCTGTCGCCTAACACTTGTAGTCAGTCACAAAGAGTTCTCTTCTTCCATCATGATCTCGCTTGCCACTCCTTCCCTCTCAGGTTTTGCTTCATCTACCTTTCTATCTCCCCAACTCAACACCTTGATCTTCAACCTCAGGAGTATGATATCGATTCCCCAATTCAACTTCTTTTTTCTATAAGCCTGGTGAGTCCTGCGGCACGTGAATTATAAACCAGGTTGTTTTGATACCTTTTAAGTAAAATTTGAAAATTGCACAAAAAAGCTTACAAAAATAATTAAATAACTTTGAAAAAATTACCTGCCAAACTATGAAATCATGAAACGGTTTTCCAGTTTCTTTGTCCCAGAGTATAAAAGTGCCTCTCTGTGTGGAAATTCCCATACTGGCGATATGCTCGGCTGTGAGATTCGCATCTTCTAAAGTTTTCTGTGAAAAATAATTAAAGTAATATTCATAAACAACTAAAACACTAATCACTAATGGTATATGATACCCACCTTGATAACAAACAGAATCTGCTCCCAGAGGGTGTCTGGGTTTAACTCAACAGCGCACTCTTCCGGATAAAGCATGTCGATCTTGCAACAACACCTAAAATATAATGTATATGATGTGAAGTCAGCAAACAAATGGACCGCAAGGAGATCTTGGTCTTCACGGTGCTTCTTTTTTTTTTTTTTTTTTGAGAGCAATAGTTGTTACTTAATTTGCGCAAAAAAAAAAAAACAGCATCAGTGCTACGATGTAGAAAAGCATAATCGCAAATTGATAGTGCCACCCGCACTGTTCATCTCTAATTTACGGGACAGCTGCGGATATGTTTTGCTCAACGCAAACGCCAAGCAATTTCGCCAACTTGCTTTCCAAGATGACAAAATACTCCCACCTGGTTTAAGTTTTAGGTTTGTTTCTACCTAGTGATATGATGAAATTTAGGTCTGCTAGTTCAGAGCGCCAAAAGAAAGATGCTTTTGATTGTCGGTGCAATGATTTTTAATCAACCAAAGCTGAAAACTGAACCGAAATTATAGTGATTTTATTTTATTTTATACTTTAGCTCAAAATCGTGGTTTTAATTTAGCACAAGACCAACTGCTTCTGACAAGCTCACAAACAGACTGGACGATTGGTTAACAGAGAGAGGCCAAGTTGCAATGATTTTGCTGCTCTTAAATGCACGTGCCTTACCTTCCTTTAATGTTGATCGCTTTGTCGTAAACGAAGCATCTTACAGACGTCGTGCCGATGTCCAGCGAAAGTATATACTTCTCTTGCGCCTCATCATGTGACGTCATAGTGGCATGAAACAGATAATTAAAAATTTACACAAAAATTAACTCAGGCAGGTGCCATTTTTATCGCTGCAAAGACAAAATTAATTTAATTTTTTCTCCAACTTAAGCTAAAAGCTGTCAATAACTTAATCAAACTGATAAAATGTCGATTAAAATTTAGGAAATTTCATAAACACGAGTAGGATTTAACAATGCATTAAAATATAATACTCTCTGATTTAAAAGACAATAATGTTGTGTTAAAATTTGTCTTTTGTAAATCAGTTGTACAAGTGTAAACGCTGCAAACGACGTCATGTGTGAGGCGACACTAATCACTTTTACGCAATGACAGTTTCGATGCAACTTTCGGGAAAACAATTCGTTGTCTAAGGGCTGGTAAAATTGAACCATTTCGAGGTCGCTGGTTGGTGATCTTTTTTTGAATTTAGTATTCGTCCTCAATTATCACACCTTTCAGGTCATTTAAAAACTGTTCATTTGTATAGCATTGCGAAGATTTACTGGGAAGTTTGTCAAGGAATTCGGAATCCTCAACTTCAGCCGTCAGAACAGAGCAAGAATAACAAAGACTGCGACTGGCTTCAACCGCGGATGGCACTTGGTTAAACGAATCTGCATCTTCACATTCTCTAGGCAAACCTTCGGTCAGTAGTTTCTCAGTAAACATCAAGTCTCTTTCCGCTGAAGCGCCAGAGGTCTTTCTATCAGCCACAAAACCAAGACACAATCGACACTTCTGTGACCAGAATTTGCTTTTTTCTTTGTTATTTTTCTTCTCACATAACTTGTGTTCGGAAGAACGAACTTTGTTCGATAATCTGTAAACTGTCATTTCAGTCGAAGGAAAATTGCTCATCAATCCTTGGAGAAAAGCTTCGGTTAAATTCGGTATGCTTGAATGAGCACTTTCTAAAGTTGATAGGTTTTGTACAAATACAGTCTTGACCTGCAAAAACAATGAGTAATTAAAGTCTTTAATCTCAAAATTTCTTCTGCATGGTTGCCTTAGCAACCAATTCAAATCAAGGTTAAACTTAAAACTTCTAAAAAAAAATCATAAAAATTCATTCAGATGACAATGCTTGAAAATTTCAAGAAAATTATTGTTAATGTTTCAAGTTTCGTAGGAGCAAGGAAATAAAATCAAACGTAAATTGAAACTCTTGCAACAAAAAACCAGCACTAACTGGTGAGCGCCTCCAGCGGCAACGCTGGTCGTGGACTTCGATGGAGTTTTAGCAAGCATTAAAAAGAAACTTCCCAATCGATAGTGACAGGTTGCGAGTTGGAATCTTAACTTGATTAAAAACAAGATTTTGTCCGAAGTCTTGTTCCTACGGGGGAGGGGGTGAGCAAGATTATAAGACACTTAATTGTCATTGTCCGAGTGGTCAGCAACATAAGGTCTTTATGTGACCCTTAGGTTCCTGCTCCGTTTGGATCTGATCTTAACGGAGTTTTATTCCAGGTTTGAAATTAAAAACCAGATTTAATCAATATTTAAACTCCATCACTGATCGATCCTGTTTCAATATGATACCCCATGACGTCAATATATCAATATATGATAGTTCAATTTTATGCGAAACCGACAAAACCTACTGCATCACTTACTTTGTTCAGAGCATTATACATGACAATTTCCTTAGCGCTTAAGTCTCTCAAAGGTCGCAATAAATCGACTCCGACGCCTTGAAAGCGATTCCCATCGGAGTATCCCGTGTCCTGTGAGAGATGGGCTCCTCTTCCTTGCGCCACGTTGGACAGAATCCTCGACGCCAGCCGTGTGCTGTTTTCAGCAAGAAAGACATGTTTGTAACCGAGGAAAAGAGCTTTCTGAGACAGCAGCTGGCACCTGAAACAATAAGTTTAAATTCAAAAGTGGATTGATTTAACCTACACTTGAAACGTATTAAGTATAAGCTTGCCTTGATTTATTTTACACAGATCAATTTCAGGTACATCGGGTAGTAATTGAGCAAATTCAATTTCTCGCTCGCTTTTCCATCTTTTTTGCGTGGATAACACGAGCCTGGTTGAATGAATACGAGCCCGGTTGAATGAACACGAGCCCGGTTGAATGAACACGAGCCCGGTTGAATGAACACGAGCCCGGTTGAATGAACACGAGCCCGGTTGAATGAACACGAGCCCGGTTGAATGAACACGAGCCCGGTTGAATGAACACGAGCCCGGTTGAATGAATACGAGCCCGGTTGAATGAATACGAGCCCGGTTGAATGAATACGAGCCCGGTTGAATGAATACGAGCCTGGTTGAATGAATACGAGCCCGGTTGAATGAATACGAGCCCGGTTGAATGAATACGAGCCCGGTTGAATGAACACGAGCCCGGTTGAATGAATACGAGCCTGGTTGAATGAATACGAGCCCGGTTGAATGAATACGAGCCCGGTTGAATGAAACACGAGCCCGGTTGAATGAACACGAGCCCGGTTGAATGAACACGAGCCCGGTTGAATGAATACGAGCCCGGTTGAATGAACACGAGCCCGGTTGAATGAACACGAGCCCGGTTGAATGAACACGAGCCCGGTTGAATGAACACGAGCCCGGTTGAATGAATACGAGCCCGGTTGAATGAACACGAGCCTGGTTGAATGAACACGAGCCCGGTTGAATGAATACGAGCCCGGTTGAATGAACACGAGCCTGGTTGAATGAACACGAGCCCGGTTGAATGAACACGAGCCCGGTTGAATGAAACACGACAATAAATATCTCGCTGTTTTAAATCGTAAAAATTAAAACGTACCTGAGCCTGTAAAGTAGTTCCTGCTTCGAGGTGAGCGTGGAGGTGGAACCAATCAACGCCGCTAATCTTTTCGAAGCTGCTTCTAGGGTCTCACACTCAGGAGAGGCATCACAGCTGGTAGTAAATACCTACATTCAAATACATTTCAAAACGGTTTGAATTCGTGTGAACATAACGTGACGCAGGCCACAAATTGAAATTTAGATTGAGTTGATATGAAGAGCACTTCACAATATAATCATTATTATAGAATAGACTACGATGACATCATAAAATTCAACGTCACTTTGCCTCAGGATACTTCTCGCAATGTAAATGGTTGTTTAGCACAAAAAAAAAAAAAAAAGCTTAAGAAATTGCAGTGTTGTTTTAAAATTTTTTCCAGCACTGCATTGTACGCTGCATTTCACCCTATTCCCACTCTCTCAAAATAACAGTGAAAGAACCAGGCGTAACTAATCCTACCAAACTCTATTCTAACCGACTAGTGCAACCTGGTGCAACGTACTTCTTCCAACTTGATCACGTGGTGCGGGAAACCGGAGCCACGCATGATTTCTTTAATTTCCTCGACCGCTTTCGTCGATTTCTCGTTCACGACGACGCTTCTCTCGTCGACGAAGATCAGCCCAGGAACAAACTTGAGTTTCTTGGGAGCGTCCGGACTCAATCCCTGGCGCATGTTACGATCATGTTCAAGTAACATACAGTACAAGGATGATGCAGAACTGCTGGTGTTTACCTGCTTCACCAGATGAAGCAAAGCGCTTGAGCTTGTTCCGCCGGAATATGCGATCAGGACTTTGTCACCGTTCCGGACAATAGGATTCTTTCCCATCGCAGCGCGGAATTTGTGTGTGAACGACTTTTCAAAGCAACCGCTGCAAGTTAAAACACGACATCATCCTCGTCGCTAGACAACGTAATTGATTATAATCCAACAGGGCGAATGAGATCTGCTAGATGAGAAATAATTTGAAACTACATTCGAAATTAAAAGTTGACGAAAATGCGTCGTCTACTTGTGTTCAATTACTCGTATATACCTCATAAATAAACTCACTTTGAACCTTTTATGTTCAGAACTTTTAAAAACGATAACAACCGTGCGACACGACATCCCACTGCCTTATGCTCGGTTTTTGTGGCTTGTGACATGTTTCATAAACTTTTTTCAGGTATTCATAGTAAATTTTTCGTTGAAAAATAACTTTTATAGGTCGCAAACAGATTTATTTACATTAAAAATTGAACCAATAAGCATACACTGTCACGTATTCCATGAAAACATACTAACCTACCTACAAAATGATGCGTTCGTACCAAATGCATGCTTTGCTTTTGCATCACATTTCACACAGTTTTTTGGTAACCTGAAATCAACAAACAACAATAAACTATAACATTCGATCAAACTGATAAACTTATTTACTTCTAAGGCAACAAAAATTTTAACATCAACTACTTTTCCTAAGCTTGTTGAAATCTTCTTACTTTGCCAGACGTTCAGGTTTCGCAATAGAATCCACGTCACCAGCACTCAAGCTGCACATGTTGATGACTTGCAACAATACAGTACGTGCTCAATATATATATATATATATATATCAATTAGTACGAGCCTAGCGCCTGCAAAATATATGTCTATCATCAAAAACCGTGACGGTTTGCGAGAAATAAAATTACAGCAGTTCAAACTTGATTCGCCAAAAATAGTCAAAAATCGAACGGAGCTTAACAATGCGACTTAATTTCATTTAAAAAATAAATAGAGGAAAAACACATACAATCTTCAAAATCACTGCAGTTACGATACAGACAAATAAACGTCATAACTTCAGCAGATATCCAGCATGAAGCAGGATTGAAAAATTATTGATAATGCAAGCTCGAGGAAATATGTCAATGTAATTACATTGATAAAGTACCAACATGAAAACAATTTGAAGCAGGTTAAAAATGCAGGATTTGCACAAGTACATCACGTAAAAATAATTTTTTGTCAAAAACAAATTAATAACTCTGCTGCGTGTTTTACCAAGTACAAAATTTAGTGTGCTCCGGCGAACCATCGCAATGCAATATGCCATTAATTATTAATTTGAGCGCTTTGTAGTTTAGCATCACATATGACACTGCAGCGGACGAACATAAACACGGCAGGCTACTTATTATGGCACGAAGACGCCAAAGCCGTAAAAGCTACTGACGAATGGAAAAAAGTAATAAAAGCACCAACATATTTATTAATGTATGATATCTTCAACAATTTTTTAGTTAGTTTATTTCATAAAGTTCTACGTACAAAACAGTTACAAGATGGTTACTTTTATATGTAAAACATCAAAAATTGAAATTCACGTCGTATTACAAACTGTTTGTTTGTCATGATGATCAAGTTGAAAAGGACACTGTTAACACAAAAATCACACATTGTTGAAACACATACAATAGGTAAAGGTTTATAAGACAAACTACTGCGCAATACTACGTCATGAATAACTGTTTGTAAACTCAATAAATAGCTTTCAAAAACAAATAGTCGAGGTAAAAATGGTTTTACAACACTAAACAAGTAATTCACAGTAAATAGTCTGCAATTATAATAATGAAACTCTACAATGGCTCAATAAAAAAATATTAATAATATTAAGTTAACACTAATATTTCAAAAATACATGAACATTTGCATTTACAATTAGAGAACAAAGTACAAAAAAATTTTATACAGTAAAAATAAAGATACAATTTTTTAAAGACAAACAAAATATATTTACTTTGCTTAAACAACTAAATTTAATTTTATGAGAGGCAAAAACAATCTTTAAAACGGCAATGAGCATCGATCGAAAATGCTTATCTTTAAAACTAACTTAAATAAAATTTAATTTTAAACTTTTAAATAACGGCAAATTTGATACTTCATAATGCTCTCCCGCTGCGCACCACGGTTCAAATAGGAATTATAGATTTAAAAAAATTATAACTAAGTGTTTACTAATCGCTATCTTTGGATGAAAACTCGAACACTTCTGGGTTTGATTCTTTTGTAGGAGAAAATGGAGGGGAACCAGGGAGAGAATTACGATAGAAGTTTCTAGCAATTTTATGTATATCGCAGCCAGGATTTTGTCTGCTTGAGCTTGCAGAAGTTGACCTCTGCATCAAAACGAGAAATTCTTTGTATCATTCCCACGATTATTGTACAGGATGGGCCGTAAGTCGCGCACCAAAGACGCACCAAAGAAATTGAATTTGAAAATTAAAACTGAAAATAAACTTTGATTGGAACCAACCAAATCTGAAAGTTATAGTAACTGACACGTTCATGGAAAAGAAAGATGTATTTCGCTTTTTTTACATTATTTCCACCACACTACACGTAAGTTTTGGTGCGCGACTTACGGCCCACCCAGTATTCCAAAAATTGTTTTGATTAAAGCAAAATCGTTCTCACAAAAAAACAAAACCAAGTTTTAGTGAATTCGAATATTCATAAACAAAGAATATAAACAATAAACATGCTAAATAATATGAAAAGTAACTTCTAAAATTTGGCCCGAGGTAAAGGAATTCCTATCGAGTTTTTCACAAGAAAGTATTCAAAGCCCAAATTATTCAGTTTGTTTTGTTTAAGATAACATAAAAATTGGGATAATTAAAAGAGTGATCTTGATCTTTCTAAAATTTGTAAAAAACAAGTAGTAAATGTTCAAGATATTGAGAGAATTTCAAAATGAAAGACAAATAACAAACCCGCAAAGCCATGGGTTGAGAAGTTGCAACACGTTGACTTTGAAGAACAGGTCGAGTTGCATTCGCGACGGCCGGACCTTCATCGGAAACTTCCCCGTCGTCGGAATCGCTCTAAGCAAGTTTCTATTCATTGAGTTAGATATAAAAAGTATTTACTAGAATAATACGCCAGATAAAGCAGATCCTAGCTTCATGCAATAAGGGCGTCATGAACTTGCGGTTCCCGTCTCGGCAGCATTATTACAACACAGTCGCTAATGTGTTAAGCCGCAGTCGTGACGGCCTGTTAGCAATAACTTTGATCGATGTGATCTGCCCGAGAATCAAACCCAACACTAACACGCCAGAATAAGAAACGCTAATCAAAAAACTAGCTCGGCTGTGGGTCGAACAAGTCAATTATAAAAGCATCAAATTGTACTTCACCACAAAATAAAGTCCACACTCATGCTGAGTATTGAACTGAAGCAGCGTTTCCTACATTAAAACTAGGAAAGTTAATTTTACTCACAAGAAACGAGGAGCCGGCCGTGTCAACACAAAAACGATCCGTCGTTAAAACGCTCCTCAGTTCATGCATGACCGGTTGTTTAGTGGCTTCCTCGCTGGATAAATCTATCACGAAGTACAAGCATTATTTCGCTTGAAATCTCTGGCATGCTCAGAATGAGATCGCATTGAACAATATTTCAAAAAAAACTACGCCAATCAAATAACAGAGAAAATAGAAAGACACAAGTTGATTTTATTTGAACGCTGCAAACATTCAAAGAGATTAAAGCAAATGCTAAGCTGAATTTCCAATATAACATCAAACGACACCATAGTATAACTTATAATTCGCTGCGTCATCACGTGTTTCATCTCACCGGAAGGGGCTTTGCATTCGAAGGGCGTTTCTTTCATACGAAGCTGACCTTCCAAATCAATTGGATCACGTGACGAGTTGCCGAGCGAACTCGCAGCGCTGTTGGACGCGCGACGAACCGCCTTATCGCTGCGTCGAAAGCGCGAGTTCGCCGGATCGAAAGTGGAGTGACTCAGCAGCGGCGACGACGCGCGATTGCGATTGGTCGAGATCTTCGTCATGTCGTCGAAGAGCGAGAGAGCGGACAGGTCACGTGACACAGCGTTGAGGGAGTGGAACTCGTGCAGTTTACCGATGAGCGCGACAAGGTACTTGGCTCTGCGACCAGCAGAACAACACGTCACGTTTTGAAACAACTGCAGCCACAAAGCAGACCCATCCCTTTCGGACACAGGTTTCGCGGATCTGTTTGTTTGTTTATTGATTATTTATTTATATGTTTGCTTATACGCAGAAAATCAAACTTTTCTAGATTAGAACGTTCTAAAGTAAGTTTGTAAGCATTGCTCTTACACGATAAAATAACAGTAACCAGTTACCATGACAAGATATACACGTAAAATGCATGAACCAAGAGTTGATTTTAACTCCGCAAACCACATTTACATATATAACATGTTTTTTGTCTTATAACGATAGTCAGATACTTAGAGAATTAAAGGAAAGGTACCTTGAAGTGTCCTTTAAATAAAACTTCAACTTGTATTCCGGGTTCAACCGGGAAAGAACAATTTTTCGACCCTGTGTTCAGTTTAAAAATCCGCTCAAATTATAAATTAAAACTTCACCAAATCAAATCAAAGACAAACAATAACGACGAACTTTTTTAACTACATTTTTTTTACCATGTAAAAGTTGTTTGATCTAACAAGTGATGCAATGACTCAAAACGCTGCTCGAATAAAAGAACCTTATTTCAGCCGGGTTCACCCAACCAGCCTTCCAACTTCAAGCGTTACTTTTGTTTGTAAACAACAAAATTAATCCAAAAAATAAGAAAATTGGTCAAGACGTTCAAGCGTTTGAATTTGAAGTACCTTGAAGGAGATTTTTTTTAGTTCCTTCCATTGAAAGCTATGACGTTTGATCCTACAAATGTCTTCTTTGATGTCAAAATTAATGATTCCTTCAGGTCCGGCGCCAATCCATGTTGAATGTTCTTCCTTGCAAGACTTCAGCTGTAAGATGGTTCAAAAACGAAATTGGAGAGAAAATCTTTGCGACGAGAAATAGGAATTACGTAACGGAAGCAGGTCCAATTTTTAACCACGGGTAAAAAAAGCTTTCGATCTATTACCTAACTTTTAGAAAAAGTAAACCTGTATCCTGATGTTCGTAATGTTGGCAAGAGTAATTTCTTTGGAAAATCCTCCGTAAAAATTAATGAATAGGCTGATTTTATAAACAATCAATTTGTTTAAACAAATTGCGACAGCATAGCATTGGTGTTTTAGAATGATCACAATGTTGGTCGATAAACAACGCAAATACAAACACACACCAACATAAGCAGAAACAGTTTGGCAGAGCACCGTTTTAAAGTGCTGACAAAACAATAAATGGCTTTTTGTAAGTTAACAGGTGTGACAGTCTGCTTCTTACAAATAGAAGTAGGATTGATAACATGAGATGCCTTGAGGGGTTTTGCTGGTAGACGGTTTCCATTTGCGACACTACAGTATCGGCCAAACTGACAACCTAGTATTTCAGTAACTTATTCCGAAACTTCACTATTGTTATCACAGTAGACCTCGGTTAATCCGGATTCGGTTAATGCGGAATTTCGCTTAATTCGGATAAAACTGAAAGTACAAATGATTTCCTATATACTGTAATTGTTAATAAAAAGCTTCAAATTATTTGGACTTCGCCTAATTTGGATGATTTTGTCTGTCAAATTGAATCTGGATTGAATCGAATCTGAAACCAAGGTCTACTGAATTTGTGTCACGAGTTTCCTGTGCCAATTTCCGAGAAATTCGGCGCGAACAACACCGGTTCACGATAATTCGGCGCTTGACCTTTGATTTTTACTCAAGTGAATGTAAAGTTTATTTGTGTTGGCTGGTTTGCAAGGTTTGGCGATGATCAAACAACCGCAAGAAATTAAACAAAAATTAGCTTTTTATTGTTGACGATTTTCTTGTCGATGGTGTGGTCACGTGACGATGAATAGTCATTACGTGACTCCGCTCACGATGCCGCAAAGAGCAAAAAAACTATCCAAGCGTGAATGAACAAATTACTGAACAAAATAATTAAATAAGCAGTTGAACCTTATTTCACCGAACCATCCAACAATATTTAAATTTCTTCGCACCATTCGCTATAAAAATCATAACACAAACAATTTCTACATTCGCCTCAATAAAAACAAAGGTTAACCGTTGAATTCTGCAACCTGAGCGACACAGCTACTTACGTGGGTTGTCGTAGTGATAACAAGTCGTTGGCGATAATCGAGTTAAATTTAACCGGTCCTAGAATTGAACCTATATTTCTAGTGCATAAGCTAAATGATAAATGCCACACTAAAAAGGAAGCACTTACTCGATACACTTTCGAAAACTCCATTCCATATTCATCTAAATTTTGATTCTTTTTTAAAAATAGCAGTCTTGCGTCATTTTTACTGATTCCTGCCAATTGCTTATGCATCGAGGGAACTTTCGATCTTAAGCACGAGAGGCCAAGGTTCATAACTACATGAGGCGGCAGAAATTCTTCTATGACGAAATAATCGCAACCATATTCCTGTAACGAAACGCAACACTCATTAAAATTGGACGATCGACGTTAAAAAACTATGCCACAGCCTGCGTCATTACACCTACTGGCTTCTATACACTGTACAAGTCTTTCGTCTTTTTACAAGCGTTCCTTTTACTTTTGTTTAAAGATTGAACAGATGACAATGTCTACATAAAAAAAATAACAAACTTAGAAAAGTATTGTGGCAGAGGACTTTTAAGGTGAACTTTTATCTTAATTTGGTTTCTAAAGACAGCAGAAACGGCATCTTCATAGAAATAGAGCTGTAGTCTCAAAAATTAAACTGTCGACCGACCTTTAACGATTTTTACCTACCAGCGAAACGCAATCATTATACTTTATTAAAATTTCTATTATAGTTATTTTATTTCATATTCTCTAAAATTAAAAAACTATTTACTAAGCAATTGAAATTTTATAACAAACTAACTTACCGGCTTGTAATCTCCTAATTCACATTGCAAGGACAATGCAGTGAAAGCTAACACTTCATCATGAGAACACAGTATTCGTTCATGCACAATATCAGCTCTTATCTGCACGTACATTGCAGTCAGAAGAATGCGACTAAAAAAATGTTTTCTTAAAAGTGTATAAGTGCTAATAAAACAACTTGTAAAATGAAACTTTTTGACAATTTTCAATAGAAAAAATAAACTAAAACTGTTACAAAACACGACTTTATATGAAAATCTTATTGAACAAGTATTTTAAATTCACCCTATATTTAATTTAACTGTTCATAATAAAATAAGTCGAAAAGTCTGTTTCAAGGCAAGCAAAATGGTTTTCCACATATGGTTTCCATTTAAAAGAGCTAGTTACAAAACAGCTAGCCACAAAAGAGCTAGGGCCAGAAAATAGCTAGCCATAAAAGGGGTTAGGATTAGGGTCAGGGTTCCTTTTATGGCCAGCTAGTTTGCAGCCCTAGCTCGTTTTCGGTACTAGCTCTTTTGTGGCTAGCTCTTTTGTAGTATAATCTCCATAAATATCAGTATAAAATTGCAGAATAGCGATTAATTCCCAAAAATACAAACGTGTGTTTCTTACATAATTTTGAAATAATAACGAAACTGAGCGAAAAATAAAATTAAAGAAATTTGCAATATTTGTTTTATAATTTGGCCAAGAATAATTCTGCTTCTGTACTTATAATTTACACTGGCAAATATACCTTTCAATTCTTTACGTCGCCTACTTGTAAAATTGATTATGGCCAAACAATAGCCAGAGCTTTGTGTAAGTTTTCAACCCTCAAACAAAAAAATCTCAAATAAAAAATCAAGAAATTTTAAATTTCACTTAACAATTTATGAGAGATCGGACAATTCTAGCAGCACAAACAGTATGACAATATTTTTTCGGATTGTTCATAATCTAAGATTGAATTAGTAACTTAAAAATAAATCAACATGCTTTTGAAAAGTGCTTAATGAAAATCCAGAAGATACTCGTATATCAAATCATATTAAAAAAAAAAACACTATTGGAACAATACACTCTGATGATTTCTAAAGTAGAATGAAACAAGCAATAAGCTGCTGCTGCTTTTTAATTGTTTTTTTTTCTTTTATTTTGAAACAAAAGAAACTTTTCTACTTGAAAAACAAAAAATTGCGACAAAACTAACTCGCAGCCATAGCGTTTTCACAGGATTTTAGCCTATCAAGCTGGACATTTGTGTGCAGCGTGGTCGAGTGGTTAAAGCGCCAGGCTCGTGGTCAACACGGTCTGGGTTCAAAACCCACTTGCGTCATTCTGTTGTGTCCTTGGGAAAGACACTTTACGGCACTTTCCCTGCTTGGTGGTCTTGGCAAGCAGTTCTAAATTACAGTCATATCTCTATTAAATTACTAGCGGACAGCAATATTTTGGCATCTCCGGAAGCAGGTCGGGGTAATTGCCTACCCTATGTATTAGCGCCTCCGTCGCTTTCCTGCGAGTCAGGAGGATAAATATAGAGATAAAAAAAATTTAAATTGAGGTAAAAGATATAATCGGTTTGTTTTGGATTTTGACGGGTTTGAAAAAGAATTATACAGGGCAGTTGAAAGATATTTGCTGCAATTACATCAGCGGTTCTCAATGTGAGGCTTGCGCCCCACTGATGGGGCCTGAAAAAATTTTGGTGGGACATGGAGACTTAAGACACTATGAACCAGTTTTGGTTGAAAAACACAAGGGGGCCTAGAGCAAAAGCTTTTGCTGAAGTTTGCACTAAAACGAAGAAACCAGAGGCAATTTTAAAGTGATGATTTTTCTTTTTTAGTCTTCACTCGTCTTTTGGGAAAACAGTGCTGCCACCCCAAAATTTTGAGCTAAAAAAATTACCTCAAAAAAACTCTTACACTTATGTAATACCAAATGGGGGACATCAGAATTTTAGAAGTGATTAGGTGGGGCATAACCAAAAAAATATTGAGACACTGGATTACAGTAAATAAGTAAAAAGTAAAGTTACAGTAAATAAGTAACCACCAAAGTGTTTGAACCAGGAATGGGATGTCGGTGTCGGCAAAATTTTCCCCTCAATTATTTTTAAAAATTCTGATATATAATTATTGATTAATTAATATTCTTTTTTAGATAAATTAATATTTATAAGCTATAGCCTTTTATTTAGCCTGTATAGCTAGTTAAATGGTAAAGAAGCCTGGTGAATATTGTAGCAAGAATGAAATGGCATATTAAACTTCTACAAAGTGCCGGTGTCGGCGTATTTTTTTGCCGACACCTCAGCTTTGGTTTGAAGCATTTCGAGAAAGTGCTTTGTTGGTCTTTTCCAACCAATAAAAAATTATATTTAATGATAAACGCAAACATGCATTCCACGAACTCGCTATTGGTTGGTCATTTTTGCAAAGAATCAAATTTTAATTTCAAATTGTAATTGACGATTAAAGCTCGATTGCATTACAAGCGTAAAATGGAATATTCTTCGTTTCTTTTCTTAATTTTTTGCTTCGCTTGGCGCTCAAGTGCCGAAAAAAGGAAAAAATCAATAGAACAAAGAATGCTCCATTCCACGCTCAAAGAAAAAGGAGTCCTAATGCGCTAAATTCTCGCGATCCCAGTTTTCTTTTTCACAATATGTTAGTGAGATCATATTACAACGATTCATATTTTTTACAGTGCTTGAATTTGAAAGATATCTAAAGAAAGCGATTTATTAAACTTACTCAAGAGAAGCGATTTCCGGAGGGAAATACAAAATTCGAATGTAAAATACATATGGCGCTGAGGGGGAAAACTCTTTGAGGACTTTATCCAAAGTAGTGTCGTTGGCAAAAAAGTAAAAGTCCGAATCTGTTACAGAAACAATGCTCAAATAAAAATTTATGTGCTACACCAACTAATACGATGACTGTTAATTACTGTATGACCAGCACAAACTAAACACTAATATTTGACAAAAAAACCCACTACAAATCAATGAGAGCAGCACGGCGTGTTTTTGAGTAATAAGAACTCAACAGCAGAGCGCACTCAAATAAACCCGGAAACAATCCGAACAAAAATACGAGTTTCAGCGTTGAAAAAAATTCGATAACAGATTGCAAGTTACGTTTGAAACGTCACACAAAACAAGAAAACAGTGTATAGAAAAAATTTTAGCTCGTTTCTTACGAGCGTTGGTGGGAGTATTCTTTGTTTGTTTTATTGATTTTTTACTTCTTTCTGCGCTTTAACCCTAAGAGAAAAATCAAAAAAATCAATAAACAAATCAAAAATACTCCCGCTAACGCTCGTAGTGAAAATGAGCTCTTAAGCGCTGGACAAGCGCGAAAACATAAACCGAAATAGCAGCTTTCTAATAAATAAACTCAAATTGAAACTCGTCCTAATAATTGGTTACGATTACACAAAGAGGAGGAAGACGCTGGATTAGATCGCGTTTTTACTTAATTTTCTATTTATGATTAAAGAACGCACAAACAAGCAAACAATTAACTTGTATTAAATAACAAACCAAACCTTTCCAAGCTCCAAGAGCAAAGTATTTAATTATTGATTCGGGAACTGTGCTTTCAAGGTTTAAAAACACAGTTAAAGACGATTGAAGTAAAGAAAGTAGGGAAATAGATCCGGAATTTCGTGTGACCAACTTGACTTTTGTATAATTGAAGTAACAAACCTGAATTTCCACAGATTCATTTGTTGAACTATCTGACTAAAACACAAAAATTTAAATTTAAAGTAAATATTTTATAAAAGAAAAATCTCGCTTATTTTGACATCACAAACGTGGTTATGTGACTAAAGATAACAGTATTTTTAAAACAATCAAAACTTCTTGTCGATCAAAAAACATCCTACCCTCATCAACACTGACAGAATTTAGTAAAAGAACATTGCAGCCGCCGTGGTCACGTGATCAGAGGGAATTGTTGGAAAGCACCCCTAAAATCATGTCTTATTGCATTGTTTTGCAGTTAAGTAGTAATAGCAACCGCATGTGCAATGTGACTCGGTGATTAAAAAGCATTTGTTTACGTTGGAAACTACTAAGCTTCGACTCCGGAATTCAACGTGCAATTAAAGCACCGGTGTGTTATTGTATCTTTGCAAATGACTGTTGGTGACAATTTTTTCTGCAATCTATGTGCCTTACATTTCTTCTGAGGTCCCTAACAATGCATTGTAACATTAAAGGACCAGAATTAGCTCTGATCGCCGACATTGCAATGAACAATTTAATAGTTTTGATGCACCACCTAACAACAGTGCACAAGGATTTCTATATCATTAAAACTTTTTACTTTTTTCTCTCTTTGGTTTGTTTTCACCTCCAACTAGGGAGACTATTTTTGGAGATGATTAAAAACTTCAAACTAGTGACGACAGAGGCAAGTTTGAAATTCACAATGGCATGGGTAGAACTGCTCGAGGCAATCAGGCTCTCTGCTTAGATATTTCAATAGAAAACTTTAAATTGGTATTTTCATAATCCGACAAGGTAACTATTATAAAGCTGCTGCAAATAAAAGCTTGTACTGCTGTCTCATAAGGGAAAATAAATATTAGTTATGTGATAGATATAAAAATGATACCGAAACATCTTGTGCACTGATTGAATTTATTTAAAGGGTAATTGTAATGTTATAAAGAGAAAAGTGTAATTAAACTACATTTATTTTACTTATACAGATGGCGTCCGGTCAATTTCTCGAAGGCAATTCGTCCCCAAACAATTTCCTTCCAAGTCAATTTGCGCAATTCCTCCCCCAAATAAGACACTTGGTCTTTGAACAGTTTGTTTTATTTTTTTTACCTCTCTCCTTTAAATTCAATTTTTGAATGAAAGTTTGAAACTACTACTTTAAGACTAACATTGTCTTTAGGAAGCTTTAGATATTTTTCTGTTCTCACATAATCTGTCTAAAGATAATTTTAGTTAGGTTATGTTAATTTTAACCTCACAACAAATATCTGAATTTAAAACTTGTTTTTATGACCAAAGGTCTTATCTGAGAACAAATTGCCAATGACGAACTGACTGGGGACAAACTGACCAACGACGAATTAACTGAAGATGAATTGACCAAATGACATTCAGATATACAAGGAAATTAAAAAAACAAAAATGTACAATATTATAAAAGAATTTAGTTTATTACACAGACAGCTTGCCATTCCAGGCATTTTATGCAATGAGTCAGACAAAGATTTAATTTCAAGTTATTATTGAACATTGAGTTATCATAGGACAAAACATAATATATTAAGTAAATAGGTTTTGCCAATCAAACCAGAGCGAAGTTACAAATTTTAATAATTTTTTTAAAAAATAGAAAAAAGTTAAAAACAATTAAAAAAGCAAAGTTATACCTTTATCAATAATTACAGTTTAATTTGAAGAGAGTATAATAACTAGTTAGAGTACTGGCCGCACTATTTTAATAAATTATAAGAAAAATACTTACATCAATATAAATATTAGGCACTTCTTCTTTGGCGTTAAGAACACTATTTTGAGATATCGTATTAGAAAAAGGTAAAGTTGTTGAAAAACTGCTTTCGTTGTATATATTGTTTGTGTTATAAGATACTTTAGTTGATGCTTGTGGTTTGGAAAAAAAGGTTTCATCTAAAACAATCTACAATTTAAAAATTAATGCCTTAATAAATATTTAAATTAAGAACTTACTTGTTGAAAGTGGTATCTTAGAATCATACATTTTTCCCGACTTCGAGCTCATTTTGCTTCTGGATGAAGTAACTGATGAAGCAGCACAACTAAAAGCAATTAAAATAATCGATATTTTTATGAAGTGTTGTAACAGAAACAGAACTTGAAAATTACCTGAATGCTTTATCAGTGTGTAAACTACTACTTTTGTTTGAAGCAGCAGTATGTTTAGGAAGTAAATATTCATCAACATCAATACCATTTATCTGCATAAAAAAATGAAAATAATCAAACTCTACTACTCTTCAGAAACTATGTCAACAAATTTAATTAATAACTTTGTACAGCATACAATTATCACTAAAAAGATACTGAAAAATTTCAGCATGTAATTCTACAACTTAAAATGAACCGTAAATACCTAATAACATAGTTCAAATAACAATGTTGACTAAATTTAAGATAAATACGTTTTTGAAGATGTTGGGTAGATTTATCAGCAGCAGAACAATAAGTATTTAGAAACATGGTTTAATTTTGTTGTTGCCCCTCCTTCAAGGATATTTTGAAGTAGCCATTTCTTAATCCCTCAAAGAAGCCAATCTACATTCCCATTCTTGGATTACCTCTGCTGCTTTCAAAGGCTTTTTTCCACAGACTAGTGGTGTTGTGTTGTGTTGGTACTTGACTACAGTAAAGGGGTGATTAGTGTCATGTGTGTGAGACAAGCATAGTGGGCATTATGGCAGTGAGTATTAGGGTTTACTGTATTTAGGTAACTTTGCAAGAATGATGATTTGTTGGCTCTGAGCTGTGCCAGTTTTTTATATAGTGATGGGCATTCCAGAATAATTTGATAGTCTAGAATAATTACATCAAATCTAGAATTTTGAATTTTATTCTAAAATACTTTTTCAAAACTTTGGAAACATGAAGCTATACATTTTATTTTTTATTCAACAAAAGTAACAATAACATATATGCAATATTTTAAATTCAAAACTTGTTCTTTTTGGAATGCAAAATGTTTAGCATTTCCAAAATTTTTTCAGTCAAACAAGATTTTAAAGCTGATGCAGTTAAATTTGCACAGGAAAAGTTATGCTCTGCTGATGAAGAAGTAGCAGGAATAGCCAAATACTTCATAACAAGCTCAGCAAGAACAGCATAAGATGCTTGTTGGACTGGCTGCATGCATAATAAGAGAGAAAGCAGTTTCATATGCGAATTGAAAAAGCCACTGCATCACAATAAAAAGAGAGAAACATAAAAATAAGAGACAACACAGCACATATGCAAGTCAAAAAAAGGAACTTGTGCATCTTAATAAAGCAAAACTAGAAAGAAAGATAAATTTGGAGAGAAAGCAGCATGTATGCAAGTCAAAAAAGAGCAACTTGTGCATCTAAATAAAGAAAAAACTAGAAAGAAGAAAGTAAGCAACATTGTTTGCAAAATTGAAAGTTAAAGAGCAAGTACATCTAAATTTTGAATTGTGTGAGGTGTTATTATATTTTGTATCTTTTGTGCACTTGCTATTTAATTAAAATTATCATTTCGGTTCCAACTATTCGAAATAAATTGACTTTTTAGATTCAAATTCGAAATTCTAGAACACCCATCCCTATTTGCATATGACAAAACACTGTTCCATGATGGATATAATCTTGAACAACTCTTCTTATACAATGTATTTTTGGAAAAGGCATTTAACTCACGTTTTTCTGCTAGTGAATAACAAAACAAATTCATAATCAATTACATCACTTTATACATAACTATTATCTATATATAAATGCAAATAAAAAATTTAGATCAGACAGCAAGTTCTTAGCATTAATAAAGTCGTACACAGTTGGTATAAGTTCATTGCTTTTGGAGTTGTTTTGCAAGTTAATGGGATCTTTCAATTCATTTTACGTCTGTATTTATCCTCCTAACTCACAGGAAAGTTACAGAGAAACTACATACCAGTATAGGAAAAGCAATTACCCCTGTCTGCTTCTAAAGATGTCAAGATATTACTGTTTGGTTGTAATTTTTTAATTCCTTTTTTTAGTTTTATAGAGATAGGACTGAAATTTAGAACTGCTTGTTAAGACTGCCAAGCAGGGGAAAGTGCTTTAAAGTGTCTTTCCAAGGACATACAGAAGCTTTGAATGGGTTTTGAACCAAGACCAAATTAATCACAATCACAGTGCTCTTAATCACTCAACCACACTGCTGATAATGATTCTTATTAACATACAAGTATAAGATTAAAAAAAAGAAATTTAAACAAAAATTAATTACCTTACTAATGCTTCCCAAAATGGAGCAGCACATTTCAGATATTATTTTTTTATCATTAAAGCACTGTGCATTCATTTGATGATTACATACATCTTGAAGATGTTCAATTGTACATGACTCATCATCTTCAGACATGTTATCAAGCAAAGTTTGAAGTTTGGGTGAAATATTTAATGGAATTTCTTCACTCAGTTGATAACCGGCACAATGCAGAATAACCAGGGCAACATTTTGCAACTTAAAAAATATTCAAGTGATATTTTTTAACAAAACAGTTCCAACAAAGCAATTTTTTCTTACTTGATTGTTTATTGTTTCACATAAATGTGAAGATGAAGAACATTTTATCACTTCTATATTTCCAGCTGGAAACAACAAAATATGTTTGACACCAAGAGAAAACATCTGATCTGAAAAAACAGCAATATAAACAAACTAAAGTATAGAGAATACAAAATCAAGATAAAAATTAATTTTCAACACCTTAAGTGAAAGAACATTTTTGAATATAAGTGTGGGGCAATTTTTTAAACATTTAGGTCACCAAAATTTTCAGCAAGAATTTGGCACCTGGTCTTGGGCTATTTAATTTTCTAATAAGAATAGCAGAGTTATTGTGTGCTGAATTCTGTAGGTTTTAAATACTCAAAGACTATGCATAATTGTTTATCACTATCAAATGATTAAAATTAACCAAGAAATTGCTTTGCATAGTCCACTGTTAAAAGTAGTTCTGGCAATATGACAACACATGACCATGTAGAGCCAGAAAAAGATTATTAATTTATTGGACTTAAAAGAAGGTCCACAAGAATTTTGCATTCATTTGTCATGTTCAATATTCAGTGCTTGACTTTTGATTCTTTTAAGCAAAAATAAAAACTTTACAAATTTGTTGGTTTGGAAGGTTAAGCAATGACCAAACTAAAGAAATTAGCCTTTAATTGTTCAAAAATTGTAAATGGGTAATAGTTGTTACAAACTTTATGATTAGGGTGTCCACTTTTTTCTTCAGATAAAGCAAGAACCCTGCAGCAACCAGATAAGGAGAAATTAGCCAAATTGTAAGGTTAAAAATCAATCATCAGTGTTCTAACCTCAACAAGGCTGATTTTTTGGAAAAAGATTTTTTAAACAGATACCTTTGCCCAATATCTAAGTGCAAACCTTTTCAAAATGTGCAACACTGGAAGCAACATGGAAAAGTGTGTTAAATGTCATGTAATAATATTTGCAATGTAATCCAACTGCAAAAAAGTTTTATTTTTAAAATATCCTTTTCTTAAACTGTTATCCTGCTACACTTAATGAGCAGAATCTGCCCAGGTTTAGCTTTTCATTTCGTAAATTGAATTTTGTCTGGTTTGTACCTACAAACCTCTCTAGCATGGGTATCCCTGCTTGCAAAACAATCAGAGAAAATTAAAAACAAGAGTATGATACATGGGAAAATTAGAAATAAGAGAAGTAAAAACAAAAGAATGGGGGTTTAGATAAAAGCACCAAAATCTCTGGCCAATCATGCTGTCCAAGTAAAGACGTAAATTTTCTGATTTTCATTCAGTATTTGCTGTTACTAACTTAGCATAATTCAGGGATTTCTCGAAATTTAAAAAGTAATAAACTAAACTTGGTGAATAGTGAACAAGAACTAACTTTCTCATATGAGTAATACTTTATGGAAAAAACTAAGTTCCCATATTTTGTACAAAATTTATTTAAATATTCTTAAATAATCAGTTGATATTGGCAAAGATGATGAAAACATATTAACATAATTACCATCAGAAATATAAATTATAATGTTAAGCTGTTATGAAAAGGTATTATGATGTCAAAAAAATATTTGAAAACAGCAGTAACTATTCTGTTAAATATTTTTAATATAGACATTTACTTATATAAATAGAAAAACTATTCAAAAGCAATATGTATTCATTGAAAAATTAAGTTCCATTTGTATGTAAACAAAAAGTTTAGCAAGATGTGTATGATATCTATTTATAAGTCATTCTGCTTTTGTTCACTGTTTGCATCACTACTTGCAGGCTTGGGAAATTTCCTAAACATAAAAGGTAATCAACTAAACTTAGCAAATAGTGAACAAGAATTAGTTTTTCTTAAATAGATGTTTAGTACTGTAGCAAGACAATAAATTTAGAATTTGCCACAAGATAATGCTACTGAAGATTGAAATCAAATACTGGTAAAAACTTACTTTTATTTCGAGCTAAAATATTTATGAGATTTCTGAGCAATGCCCACAACTGATCATCGTCAAGGGGACAACCTCGAACTTCCAAAACTTCTTCAAGGGTAGCATATAAAATTCTTTTCATTGAAACGAGATTAATCTCAATCAATTAAAATAATTACAGTTTAGCTTAGATTTGAACTGCGTAAAAATTAACTATGATGTTTGGGCTTAAAGAGCTAAATTTTGTATCAAAATGATAAGCTTAAATTGCGTTTATTTGAGTACTAGTTGCATTTTTGATTTTATCTCTATATTTATCCTCCTGACTCGCAGGAAAGCGACGGAAGCGCTAATACGTAGGGTATTACCTCGACCTGCTTTTGGAGATGCCAAGATATTGCTGTCCGCTCGAAATTTAATAGAGATGTGACTGTAATTTAGAACTGCTTATCAAGACCACCAAGCAGGGGAATGTGTCGTAAAGTCTCTTTCCCAAGGACAAAACAGAATTGCGCGAGTGGGTTTTAAGCTCAGACTATATTGATCATGAGCAGAAAACTTTAACCACTCGACCCCGCTGGCGAGTACACTTTTATTAAGGCATTGATTTTAAAAATTTTTTTTGAACACAAAATGTTGCCAATTAAAATTTATTAACTTAATTTATGTTATGTTTTTTTTTTAACATTGCTCAACCAAGCTTAATTGAACTGTTTCGGCAGCGTGGTCGAGTGGTTAAAGCGCCAGGCTCGTGACCAACACGGTCTCGGTTCAAAACCCACTCGCGCCATTCTTTTGTGTCCTTGGGAAAGACACTTTACGGCACTTTCCCCTGCTTGGTTCTGGCAAGCAGTTCTAAATTACAGTCATATCTCTACTAAATTACAAGCGGACAACAATATCTTAGTATCTTCGGAAGCAGGTCGGGGTAATTGCTTATCCTATGTATTAGCGCCTCCGTCGCTTTCCTGCGAGTCAGGAGGATAAATATAGTGATAAAATAAATAAATAAATAAAATAAATAAACTGTACAAAAAAAAGTTAAAACTTGCAATTATTTTCATAGTTTCACATTTTAATTTGCAATTGCTTTCATTTTCAGAAGCGTCGTTGAGTAGTTAAGACCGCCGTGATTGTGCTTGACATGCTCTTGGTCAAAACCTATTTGCCCCTTTCTGTTGTGTCTTTAAGAAAAACACTTTCGCCTACTTGGTGGTCTTGGCAAGCAGTTCTAAATTTCAGTCATATCGCTATAAAAACGTAAAAAACAAAACAAAAATTTTTTCAGCCTAACAAAAATACTATGGTCGAAGCGAAAAACCCCCGAACCAGGTCGATGTAATTGCTTGCCCTATGTATTAGCCCCTCCGTTGCTTTCCTGCAAGTTAGCAGGATAAATATAGAGATAAAACTAAATCAAATTATTATAAAACATGTGAGGCGTTGAGAAGCAAACGGCTTTGAAAAACTAGTGAACTGAAGACTAAAAAATATTTTAAAGGGAAGTCAAAAACCGTTTTTCTTCTGATGTCGCTTCTAGATTAAAAAAAAGATTTTTGTTCAATTCATACAGCAGCCAGCTTTCACAATTTAAGGAAAAATTTTGAAGGCTCTTTAGTTGAATATGAAATCTTACAAAGTTTTTGAGGGCTTTTCAGAAGACTAAAGGGCTTGCTAAAATCAAGAATTGCATAGGGAGATTTATTTATTTTTAATACTTTTGCGTTTATGGCAACAAAGCTAGTTATTTGTTAACATGAATGAGGATTTAGAATTACTTTGAAAACAAGCAATGAGATAAGCATCACTGACGAGCTATAATAAGAGCGAAACTCGAGTCTGGTACTTCTCATCTTTTAAGCGGCTTGTTTTCTAATTAGTTTTTTATTTAGGCAGCGTGGTCGAGTGGTTAAAGCACCGGATTGATGATCAACATGGTCTCGGTTCAAAACCCACTTGCGTCATCCTGTTGTGTCCTTGGAAAAGACACTTTACGGCACATTCCCCTGATTGATGGTCTTGGAAAGCAGTTCTAAATTACAATAATATCTGTTTTAAATTACTAGCGGACAGCAATATCTTGGCATCTCCGGAAGAAGGTCGGGGTAATTGCTTATCCTATGTATAAGCGCCTCCGTCGCTTTCCTGCGAGTCAGGAGGATAAATATAGAGATAAAAATAAAATAAAAAAATTATCTCTGTATTTATCATCCTAAACCACTGGAAAACGACGCAGGCGTTAAACATAAGGCAAGGAATTATCCTGGTTCTGGAGACACCAATGAAAAAATATGATTCATTTTCGGAATGATATTATTTAATATACAAAACGAAAATGACAAAATCGTTTGTCTGCAAAATAAAATAATAAATAACAACACGACTCAAAACTAAACACGCTACTAAACTAAAGCTTAAGCTTACTGATCTAGCACTAAGTCACAACACATCTATACAGACAAACGATTTTAAGACAGAAAACAACTATACAGACAAACGGTATTGTGATGCAATAGTAGGAACTAAGCCATAGCATTTGTACATCCCCCAAGTTCGTACTCCTACAGCCAAGTATGGTTATGTAGTTGACCCTTGATCACCCATTGACCCGAGGTCGGATCCAATTCGACAGCAGGTCGTCGTAGACGAGAGGACCGTCTAAGGAGCATTGATTTGTTGTTTTCGTAGGTGTCAGGGTCAGTCTCCTGCGAGTTAGTGTCCGTCACAAATGTGGGTGTGTGGCTGTAGGTACGTCATCAAGGACGTCTTGTGGTTGCCCATGATCTATGGCCTCAGATGATTTTTCATCAACAACGTGGGTGGACGTGGTGGGTGGGTGTTGAAAGTGCGTTTCATGTCGGGGGGCACTTTTGGTGGTGAAGAGGTTTGTTGGGATTCGGCAACATCAGGCATTAAACAAAGGAATCGTCGATTGCGCCTGGTTATACGACAGGATCCTCCCACTTTAACATTACATTGGTCAAAGTTCAATGCTTCGATTACGGTGCCGACTTTGTCCCATTTACGTGGGTCCGCCTCCTTGATTTTGGATAAACACACGATCACCACACCGCAGTTGACGCAACGGGCGTGTACGTGCCCTCAATGCGTCATTGGTCCGCTTGGCTCAAACTCGAAGGGCATCTTCTTTAGCTCGCCATGCTTTGCGCCAAGTACGACGAATAAAGTGATTAGAAAAAGTGGCGAGCCGATTAATAAACGAAAAAGCGTCTCGCAAAGGGTGGCCAAAGACAATTTCAGCTGGGGATAAATCGCAGTCAGGATCCGGGGTATTACGCAGTTGCAACAGGTCGCGCAGAAACGAATCATTGTTCAAATCCCCATTAGGGCTAATATTGGACATGAGAAGTCTTTTAGCGGCTTTGACTGCAACCTCCGCGCGGCCGTTAGATTGGGGGAAGTAGGCGGAAGAAACACGGTGTTTGATGCCCCACTTGCGCATAAAATCCTGTGTGATGAAGGCAGTAAACTCTGGGCTACCATCTGAGAAAATTTCTTCAGGTACTTCAAAAGTGGCAAAGTATGATCGAAGGAGGCGAACTAGTGCATTTGCGCCAGTGACGGTGGTCCCAGCAGGTGTATCAAACACATCTGACCAACCGGACAATCTGTCTCCAACGATCAAGAAGTACCGTTTCGCGTAACCAAAATAATCTGCAGAAATTGTTTTGAAGGGCGTGGTAGGCGGGTGGGAGGGCAACGAGGGGGTAACGATATAAAAAAATGAAAAGATTTACTTTATGTTATGAGAAATACCTCTTAAATTTCAATGGGAGTCATTTCATCCAAATTTTGGACAATTCTAAGAATGCGGAAATCAGTATCTCTGTACTTTTTTAATTTTGCTGGTGGTGAACAGCTGGATGGTGAACATAAGTGATTCCAGATAACAGTCTGTACCTTTCTGAACTTTTTTGTGTGCATTTATAAATTTCCAGAGTGTAGGATGTTTCATTCCTAATTCAATTTGTAATCTTCTGTTAGCAGCTTCTGCGTGGTTGTTTGTTTTGTCTTCTTGTTTCACAGTTCTCAGATAAGATTCCACATTTCAACTGGGAAGAGTGGTGCACGTCTTTTATTTCCGCGTCTGTTTAACCAACCTACATAATTATCTTTATCCTATATAATTAACCGACCTATATAATAGCTGTTCTTTAAATAAAGCTGCGTGAGTGGGTGCGCATGACTTTGTGCGTTTAAAGCCAACTCATCATCGCCAACATTTAAAGTAATTGATGAAGCACACACACTAACTCAGCCTCTAAGGTCGTTCAAATCAGAGCAGCCTTAGTGCCGGTCCCAAGCCCGGATAAATGGGGAGGATTGCGATAGGAAAGGCATCCGGCGTAAAACATAGCCAAATATTTTTCAAAGCGCATTGTAAAATCTGACTTCATACCGGATCGGCCGAGGCCCGGGAAAACAACAACCGTTACCAGTGACTGGGCACCAAGGGTCACTGGTGGACATGCTACTTGGATGCAAAGAAGAGGTGGAAAGTAGTGGAGAAGAAGGAAAGAGAAAAATGAATAGAGGAAGAAAGCTGAGAAGATCAAGCTGAGGATTGCTACATTAAATGTTGAAACCATGACCGGTAAAGGAAGAGAAGTGGTGGATCTTATGGAACAATGAGGGGTGGACATACTGTGTATGCAGGAAACGCGCTGGAAAAGGGAGAAAACAAGATGTAGATTTTTTAAGCGAGAGCAAGATGTAGACCAATTGCAAAAGTCAAAAAATGGTAGAATTAGAATCAAACTAGAGTTTTTGCTTGAAACAAGTTCTAAAGGCAAAGCTTTATGCGTTGCTTCCCATAATTTATTTCGTCTAAGCTGCTTTCAACAATAATCACAAGGAAACCTTTATTTGAATAACGTGATACGATATAAGCTTTTGACCAATATTTCTCCAAATCCGAATTTTGCTCAGTTTTTGTGAATCCAAGAGGCAAAATTTCACCAAAGATAGTCTTTTGTTTTTTGACAACAACTCTGGTTCAAATGAATACTTCTTATACAATATAATGCCTTTAGTTTTTAAAACTTAAACATCATCTTTGTCACACTTCATTATTAATAATTTTAATCATAATGATGTAGTTTATTCCCGTTAAAAGTTACTCATATTTTAATTATAAGATAATAATCGCGTCGCCTTGGAGCGCTGCTCTCGTATTGTGTGATATAACATCCGATGCGCTTTCTATTGCGCGATGCATGTATCTTTTTTCTCTTTTCGCCCAACAGTAATGATGTAATATGTTTTTTGATCAGCGTCACTGTAGTAGAATGTTCGCGTATGTACTATGTGGTTCTAGCACAGTGGTTTTCAACCTTTTCGTAGGATCGGAACCCGCATGAAACATTCCAGAGGCTCGAGGAACCCCAGGGCAATAATTTAGCCTAATTGTCTTGTGCAACAAACACCATTTGATTAATTGAAATGCGTCCAACGTCAAACAGCTGGTGGTTAACTTCATTGATTGCTGCGGCAAAAAAAAAAGAGTAATAAAGAAGCAAAGCATAGTGATCAGTGAAGAAACCAACCAATCCCGAGCGTACGCGCATCCACCAACAGCGATAAACAAGCCCGAGAACATTTTAATTTAAAAGACACAGCAATCAATCGTACAATTGCAATACAAAGTTTCAAACCAAATTAACTAGTTAAGAAAATTCAAACTGTTCACATTAAAAAGCCTAAAACAGGACGCAAATTAAAATTTTTCAATTACAATCTAATTTTTTATAGACTAAAGGGAAAGAATTGCCGTCGTTTCTGTTAGTTACACTTGATTTTGAATTTATAAACCAACTTTTTACAAATAACCTTTTGTTGTACTCAGTTTCAACTTTTAACATAAATGTTTTCCCAATCTATCTTATGGTCCATAATCATTGAGTGCTCACAAAGCGCTGATTGATCCGGTTTTTGATAGTTAATAAACGTTGATGTTCCGTTAACCTAGATTTTATACTTCGTTTCGTTTGACCAATAGATCAAAAATTACTGTATTTTTAAACAATATGCATATAATAATAAACTAGACTCGGGTTTTGAATGTAAACTTGCGGAACCCCTGGACTGTACTGGCGGAACCTTAGGGTTCCGCGGAACCCTGGTTGAAAACCATTGTTCTAGCATAAGCGTATTCTCTAGTGCAGGGCTTCTTAAACTATGGGTCGCTAACCTAAAATAATTATCAGCGATCAAGCGACAAAAAAGAATAATCAGCGACCTAAAATAATTTTGGGGTCGCGAAACAAATTGGCATTTTGTGCTTTGTGCCACAAAACTTTGAAAATCCTAGTAGTGCCGCGGAACTTTTGGAAAAAATTATGGTTATTGCACATGTAGTCGGCAAATCAGAGAATGTGGGGACAAAAATTGACAAATTGGAGCTTGATTCTGAGTGCGGACCTTTTTTTTTTAGAAAACACCTGAAGTTGGCGACGAAAAATAGATAAATCGCAGTTCGATTCGGAGTGAAGACCTTTTTTTATGATTTTGGGAGGAAAATACGGAAAAAGAAGATCGATTCGAAGTGAAAACCTTTTTTTTTTAGAGAACGGCATGATTTTGGGAGAAAAATATGGAAAAAGAAGATCGATTCAAAGTGAAGACTTTTTTTTTTTTTTAGAGAATGGCATGATTTTGAAAGAAAAATATGGAAAAAGGAGATTGATTCAAAGTGAAGACCTTTTTTTTTTAAAGATCATTATGATTTTTGGAGAAAAATTGCAAAGTGCGAGATCAAAACCCTCTTTTGTTTTTTGAGAATACCAATTTTTAAGAATTCTTGCCTCGGGCCCCTAATTTTAAATATCCACAACTAATTGGGGTCACACAAAATTTTATTTTTTAAAACAAGGTCGCAGAACAAAAAAGTTTAAAAAGCTCTAGAGAGTTGGAGAATGATCTGGTTTATAGGCCTACGAGAAAATTCGTCGGCACGTGTCTTTTGTCTATATATTTAGCTCGCTCAACCGCATTGACACAGACGAAAACAGACGAATGATACGACGAGAGAGACGCATAATGCGAAAAGGTCTCTTTGAGAGAAAGTAGAATTTGGGGCGAGTGTTAAATTTATTTTGCGCCAGTGTTTTGTGTTCTACGGAGGTAGAATCATTTTGTGTTGATTGAATCAAGTTGTAGCGTTGATTTCGCTTTGCAGTGTGGCAAAGCGTGGAATACAAATTTCGTCGGTCGTGACTTTTGTCAGACATTTGTTCTTATGAGAGACAGTGGCCTCTGTTTGTTTGCGAAGAGAAGAGTCTTCAACGGATCAATCCGAGCTTTCGTTCAAACAAACAAACAAACAAAATTTTTTATTTGGCATAACCATAGCACGACATATTAACAACTAACAAACTTTTTAATTAGAACAAAATCGAACTGATTGAGAATTGTGCATGCAAGTTACACCATGGAGGCATCGAAAGAACCATACGGTTATCAAAGTCGAGGTGCCTCCATTTTTTCATGTAGTAGCATGAAGTTAATTTGAAAAAGGCAAGAAATACTGGATATAAAATACTGGTGCTGATTACAAAAGAAATAATAAAAGAAAAAAGAACAAAAAACAAAACAAAATACCGTATAAACAAATACAAGCAGAGAAAGAAAGCATACAACAGATACAATAATTCTAAAGTAATATTATTTATTCTAAAATTATGAGACATTTTGTGCATATTCCAACTAGATGAGGTTAAATTTTTGATCTTTTATCCAACATACAAGAAATAACACTTTAGTACTCTATTAGTATTTCCATATTAGTTGTTTTTTATATTCTTTTTTGAAAGAAGTAAAAGAAAGAGATTTAATGGAATTAGGTATTTTGTTCCACAATATTGCTCCTGCATATTGAATTGATTTTTTTCCAGAATTAGTTTGGATTTGTGAGATATAAATACTCTCATTTTTTGCTTGTCTAGTCGAGTGGTTATGAATTTCTCTAGACTTAGTAAATAAAACTCTATATTGTTGTGGCTTTCCATTATTGATAATTTTGAACATGAGTTTACCTACTTCCAGCTTATGTATGTTTTCTAATTTAAGGATATTTTGTGCTTTATAGACAGGAGATAATTTTGTTCTATAACTACAGTTAGCTAGGATTCTTAGTACATTGTTATGTAAAGTATTTAGAGGTTTCATGTAAAAAGCATCAGCAAAACCCCAACTGGTTATGCCATATTGAAGATGAGAATAGACAAGAGCATAGTATAGCATTCTTGTGGTTTTTTCATTAACATAATGCCTAATTTTACACATCAAACCAATAGATTTTCGCAAATGTTGTGTTAGGTGATTTATGTGATATGACCAATTCATTTTGTCATCAATATATACTCCCAAGTATTTTACATGATCAGAACGTTTTATTTCTTTCTTATTTATAGATACATTAAAATTGCTGTTTTTTATCTTACCTTTTTTTGTAAACAATAAGTATGTTGTTTTATTGTAATTTAGTGATAATTTGTTGTATCTTAGCCAATTTTCAATTAAAGCTAGATTTTGATTTACTTGTTGTAATTTATTTAAATTATATCCTGTCATCATCAAGAGAGTATCATCTGCAAATAATGTTGTTTTAAATGAGGAAGCTAGTGGCATGTCATTAACATATAATGAAAACAGTAGGTCCAAGTACTGATCCTTGTGGGACACCACAAGTTATAGATTCAAGGCTTGAGATAATACTGTTAATACAAGTGTATTGAAGTCGATTAGATAAGTAGTTGTTTAGTAAGCATAGTGGGGTCCCCCTTATGCCATAACAATTTAATTTATTTATTAGTAATGCATGGTCCACAGTATCACATGCCTTTGAGAGGTCTAAAAATATAGAGCAAGTGTAAAAGCCTTTGTCTTTATTAGGAGAATGTTATTGCAAATATTTGATATTGCTAGGGAGGTAGAATAATTTGGTCGAAATCCAAACTGACAGTCAGATAAAAGTTGTTTTTTTTCAATATAGTTATATAATCAAGAAGAGATAATTTTTTCAAAGATTTTTGATAAAGGAGATAAGAGTGAAATTGGACGATAGTTACTACAGTTAGTTTTTAATCCTTTTTTATAAACTGGTATTACTTGGGCAATTTTCAGACAATCTGGGAAGGAACCCTGACTTATGCATTTATTGATCATTTTGTTGATAATTGGAGATATTACAGACTTTGCTATTTTATAGTACTTTATTTCAATATTATTTTTTCATACAGCAGTTTTTTCATTTAGTTCACTAATCAGCTGATTTATTTCTTCAGGGTCTGTTTCTCCAAAGAAGAAGGAACTTGTGGGGCATTTCATTTGTTTTGGTGGAATCATTTTTGGTGATTGAATTTGAGAGGCCATTGTCGATCCTACAGTACTAAAGAATTTATTAAATATGTTTGCTATTTCTGGTTCATCTGTTGTCTTTTTTTGTTTATCATTGACTAATTCAAAATTTGTGTTAGCTTTTTTTGTGTTAGTTTGTAATATTTCATGAATAGTTTTCCATAGTTTGGTGGAATCATTTTTGTTTTTTATTACAGAGATTTGATAATACTGTATTTTTGCTATCTCTAATAAATGATTCAGTTTGTTTCTGTATTGTTTGTAATTTAAAAAAGAAGATTCTGTTTTGTTATAAATATTTTATACAACTTATTTTTGTGTCTTATTGATTTTAGTAATCCTTTTGTTATCCATGGTTTTTGTCTTAACTTTTTTTGTTTTCTTGTGATATTTGTTTTGGGTGCTTGTTTATCTATAATTAATTCAAATGTAGAATTAAATCTATTGAAATCTTCTTCTATTGTGCTATTGATACAAGACCAATTTAAAAAGGAATTTTGTAAATCAATTAAAAAATTTTCCATTTCAATGCTGTTCATATTTTTTCTTTTGAGTGTTTTTCCAGCTCTTTATCAAACCAACTGTATAAAACCGTCTGGCTCATAGCAGACTACTTTTTGAGCCGGAATAAAATAAAATTTAGACACAGCTTTGTTTCAGCGCAGATATTCGGGTTACCTAGCTCAACTGGTCCTTTAATTTTCCGAACAAAGTCTGTGACAATGTTACATTTCCGGTGCGTAAAGATTAGACATCCAAACTTTTTTAATTTATTTTGAACTTGCGGGCCATAAGATTTTTTTTTGGTCTTCACTTCGCTGAGGACTGTCACAAATCTAAGCGATGATCTTTTTTCTGTTTTTTTTACTCTTTCAGTAAATTCGAGGTTTGAATTTTAATTTTTAAATGGTGAAATCAAAAATAATTGAATCGTTATTATTGCAGAAACATAGGAATGACAGATAGGTTATTGAGTTCCTGATATGCATAATACTTAAAATTTTTAAACCGACGAGAACTGTCCATCAAAACATGTTGTAATGTGGAGTCGACTTATACACGAGTAATACTTATAATGATATAATTTTTTGTCTTGAAATACACATCGACCTATATATGAGTAGGCTATATGCCAGTGGCCACCAAACTACGGCCCGCGGAGTTCTGTTCAAAAAAAATATATACTCACTTTGAGCCACAGTTGGATAAAATTATGTTGGGAACACCCCAGTTTCAGGTTTTTATCTTGTTTTTTCAATTGAGAACACATCAAGATTTTGGAAGAAAAATAGCGAAATTAGAGCTCGAACCAAAGTAAAGATCTTTTTTTTAAAGATCACTATAATTTTGGTAGGAAAATTGCGACATTAGAGATCGAATCGAAGAGAAGACCTTTTTTTCTCTTTCGCTTTGGCCCGAGGAGGTCCAAAAAATCTGCATCCGGCTCCTGCTCAAAAAGTTTGGAAACCACTGGTATATACGGTAACTGTATAGAAGTCTTTTTTGAAATCTCTTAATTAATTCTATTGTTTACGGTCTCTGTTTTATGGCGGTGTTCCCTGTGAAAATAATTTGTGTTTAGCGGCGTACCTCGTGCAGTAATTCTATGAAATTTGATTGGTTCATTTGCACGTGGCGAGCACACTATAAATTGAAATCTTGGTAAATTTATATTCTTTCAGTCGTTAGTGATCTGGTGATTCGATGATTTGGTTCAGTGTTGTAGTTTTGAAGAGTGAGTTTGTAGATCGCAAGCAAAACTTGGAAAAATTTCGTTTTGAGGTTGATTCGATGGCTGCACCGTTTGGGCTGTATTGTCGAGTAAATAATTGTGGTCGTTGGCTTGTGGAAGCCTGTGATAATTAATATGTCGAAATTTCGACTTAAATATATACCCGTAGGCTATAGTATAAAAAACCATAAGACGTGTGTAAAGCCAGCGGTGTGATTGGGAAAGCTCGGATAGCTTCCCTATAGTTGAAGAATTTAAAACCAAGTAGAGAGGGATTCGGGCTACTGTAAGCTTTTAAAATTAACAATATTATTAATTTATGCATGTATATGTATTTACTACAATTATTTGTTTCTTGGTACAGCTCAGAAACATCTACAGCATTTACCCACGAACCCTATCGCATCATCACCAGCAATAAATTTACTTTAAAAAAATATAAAGGTTGCTTGGATGAAGCCGCCTGTAATTCAATAGTAACCGGTTTAACTCTCGCCCTGCATGGTCAGTTTGATGTACTTTCTATGTTTTCAAAGTTATTTTTTCAAAATATTAGAAGCGCCTTCAGCCTAATTTAAGTTAGAAAAAGAAAATCTATTCCCTTCGTTATAGGTTATATAAAATATTCCATTCAGTTTTATTAACGGTAAAATAATGATGAGTTACACAATTTTTATTTAATTCTCAAAAAGGTTTAAATATAAAATCTTATCAGAAAACTTCTTTCGGAACATTGAGCGACGTTCGCCCCCGAGGGCTATTTTCGGGGCTTAACAAACTTTTTTCTTTGGTCGGTCTTTCATCGTCTTTTTTTGGTGACTCGGTTTTTTTCTTCAGTAATTTATTTCTTATTTTGGGTGACTTTTTCCTTTTTCGTAACGAAGACTTAGACAAAAGACTGATTGTCATTAAACTCTTCAACAAATCCAACGACCTCTCCTGGAAATCAAGTGATGACAAAATATCACACATGGACGTGGAGGTTTGTTTCATCTTTTCTGTCAAAAGCGTTGCATTGCTGTCTTGCAACTGTTCGAACTCATTTTCCCTCAAAATGGTGCTGATGCTTTCAGCAACGAACGAAACTTCTAGATCGAAACGAAGGGACGAGCTAATTGACTTTACGTTCGAATTCGGAGGCGGATATTGATCATGGGGTAAGTTCTCCAATATTGCTTCAATGCTATCCTCCTTGTGTCTGATCTTGTGCAAAAAAGCTGCGACTCGAAACAGCGCGTCTTTGGCACTATCGTCGTTGTTCTGCATCATTTTTGCAAGGTAACCTTCCACAGTTGTAGCCTTTAAAAACAAAAGCATTACATAGAGCTATGACCAATTATTTTACAAAGGACAGTATCGTTATTTATATTTTTACATGTTTTAGTAATATGCGGCCGTAGTTCTAACCTGTAATTTTATAATTTTTAATTTGTTTTACAAGATTCTCTTTTGTGTTTTAATGTCGAATTTGAATTGCCGTTCAATTGTTTTAAAGTCCGTTTTGCCCAAAATTTTGAATATTTCAGTAATATTTTTTAATTACTCTCAGTCGATTACATTGATTATATCAATCAGGATGAAGTATTTTTTGTTGATTTTACCAACTTTTACTTAATGTTGTTTTTCATTTAGGGTAAAGTGGGGTAAAAAGTAACGTTTTTTTGTTTTCTTTCTCTCGCTTAATCTACTGCAGGGTGGTCCAACTTCTCCACTCTTGTGGGCCACTTTTCGAAATTATTTGAGTTTGCGGGCCTCAACCAGCTAAAAACACTTATTTTTTCCCAAACTCAGGGTGTTCTCTAAAAAAAAAAAAAGTTCTTCAATTGAAATCGATCTCCGAAATTCCTATTTTTATCCCAAAATTAGGGTGTTCTCTAAAACAGGGTGGGTCCAACTTCTCCACTCTTGTGGGCCACTTTTCGAAATTATTCGAGTTTGCGGGCCTCAACCGGCTAAAAACACTTATTTTTTCCCAAACTCAGGGTGTTCTCTAAAAAAAAAAGGTTTTCAATTGGAATGGATCTCCGAAATTCCTATTTTCGTGCCAAAATCAGGGTGTTCTCTAAAAAAAAAAAAAGGTCTTCAATCGGAATCGATCTCCGAAATTCCTATTTTCTTCCCAAAATCATAGCGTTCTCCAAAAAAAAAAAAGGTTGCCGCTGCTTGTAATCGACAAGACTTGTGCAAAATTGTTCCCGGGCCCGTAGTTGGACCACGCTGATCTATTTTATTAAATTGAGCTAAATTTAAGATTGAACTTAGGTGGCAACTTGTTTTTGCCTCTGGGTGATTAAAGGGCGCTATTTCATGTTTTATTATTAATTCAATAGCACTGTAATGATTATATTAATAATTTGAACAAATAGGAAAAGAAATATCGCAGTTTCTTATATTAATCAATTACAGGTTTAATTGTAAAAGTTTGAAGCTTTTTTAGACTATTTGTAAACAGTGACGTACCGAGGATTTTTGAAAAGGGTTGGGGGCCGTACAACCACAATCTAATATGCTTAGCTGTTAAAAAAGGTCTTCACTTTGAATCTATCTCTGATTTTCTCCAAGGTGGGGGCATGGCACAATGCCCCTCCTACATACCCTATTGTTGTTTTTAGCAAGTAGTATGAACGCTGTGCCTTTATTTATTAACTTTTGTAATTTCTTAATTTTTTAATAATAGCTAGGTTTTCGTTTGCTTTTATTGCAAATTTCTTAGTAATTTAGTTTTACTGCTTTGTTTTTACCAAGATGTTTACCTATTGATTAACTAGTAAAAATTAAATTTATGCTTATTTTTGCGTTTGAAATCTTTGGCAGTCACTGAAGAAGAAAGCCTGTTATGTTTTTTGTAGGAGTAGTTTTATTCAATGCAGGTATTAAAAAATTTGTTTTTTTAAGATGCTTCCAATTTTTTTCTCTACCCTACGGACAGTATGGTAATCGTGTAATGGTAGGCCTAAATTCTCAATCAGTTTCGCCTTAAATGTAATAACCCATCACTGACCTTTATGGTCGCATAAAAGTTGGACGCTTAATGTCATCATCTTTTTTTCATCCTCCTGACTGGCTGGACAACGTTAGAGGTGTTAAACTTGGGGTATTGTAAAGCGATTACCCCGACCTATTTTTTGGAGGTGCTAAGATGTTGGTGTTTGGTTAAAAATTTTTATTTATTTTGTGCTTTAATTAGATATATGATGGAAATATAGAGGTGCTTGCCAAGACCGCCAAGCAGCGGAAAGTGGCGTGATGTGTCTTTCCGAAAGACACAACAGAGTAAAACAGGTGGGTTATGCACCGGGACTGTGTATCGAGCGCATTTCACCATCAATACATCCAGGTTATTTCATTACGGTAACCAATTAAATTTGCTAGATCAACCAACTAAATTGTCAAAAAAAAAATACGTAAAAAGAGTTTTAAAATAGAATTCCAAAAATAAATTTTTATCTAATGCTGGTTTACTAAACCTCAAAAAGTACAGCAAAGAACAGATGACACATAATTTATCAAAAAATATTAAATATTGGAATGCAGAAAGTATGTAGGCCAACAGAAGAATTATAAAATAAATAGGCCTTTTATCAAATTTTATCAAGTCAATAAAAGTTAAGTAAATATTGTCATGAGGGAGAAATTGAGAAATTGGATCAGGGATAGCCTACAACCAAGCTATCAGTCTTTTTAAGCTGCATGCATTTCCCACGGCACAGCAGGGAAAAAACTATTCTTAATCTCTTAATATAATCATGTAGGCCTATACGATATTGAAGTAACATCTTACTACGACGTACATTCCACATGATAGCATTTTATTACTTTTTTAGTAGCCTTTATATTTCAAGTTTCAATTAAATTTTTACGACACGTTTTTATTTCATGCAAAACTCTGTATTTAAAACTTATAAAATCATAATTGTTTGTGAAGCGTTATTTTAATAACCAAAATAACATTTATTTAAACATAGAGGAATCTACGACCAAGCCACGGACAATGCTCTGACTTCACCAAAGTTTACTCAACTACGCTTGCAAAAATTTGTACTGTAAACGGTTCTTTCGCATAATTTAACTAAACTAAACTAAACTTCGCTCAAGCACAAATGTACTGTAAACGGCTGTAAACGCGCCTTTAAGCAATGGTCCTGTAAATATAAATGGCTCAATGGTCCTCTAAACCAGTGGTTCTCAAATGGGGGTACGCGAGGGTCGTGCAAGGGGTACGCGAGTACAAATGATAGAAAGCATTACTCTCAGATACCAAATGGCATAGTATTAAATTGATTGCAATGGTAAATTTTATAAACGGTGACAAGTTGTGACGTCACAATACCCAATGTATTTAATTCTACACAGATATGTGATTCTTGGTGAGCTGTAGAGTGTTCAATTTTAGTAAACTTAAATTGACAACAGCCAAGGAAGTAGAATTTATAAACTTTATAAATTTATAGTATAAACTTTATATTTAAGTTTATAAGTATAAACTTATAACTCAATTTAAGTTTATAGCTTTATATTATAAAGTATTGCATGTAATGGAATCGTAGTTAAAACGTTCTATCAACGAAGCTGGTGCTTCTGATTCTCAAGGCCCGTTAAACAAGATGCAAAAATACAGTCTGCAGTCAAATATCGCCAGTACAAAGATTCGTATGCATTGATGGGATTCACATGCACCGACTCTAAGCCACCCAAAGCAGTGTGTTTTTTCTGTGGCGATACACTGTCAAGCAACTCCGCATGAAGCCGTCGCACCTGCAGCGGCATTTGACCACAAAACATGCTTGTCATGTAGGTATAAGCCTTCTAGTTTTTTAAAAAAAAAATTTTCGGAATTTCGATCCTCGCAAGATGTGATTCGAAAAGTTACAACAACTTCAGAGAGAGCACTACAAGCTTCTTATGCTGTATCTCTACTAGTAGCAAAGGCTAAAAAGCCTTTTACAATTGTTGAAGAACTGCTGCTTCCTGCTGCAAAAGTGCTAGCAGAGACCATGCTAGACAAAACCGCTGCAGATAAGTTCAATGCAGTCCCATTGTTCAACGACACTGTCAGTCGCAGAGTAGATTTCATTGCAACAGACATCGTAGATCAAGTTGTTGCAAAGCTTACAGGCTGATTTGCATTACAATTAGACGAGTCAACCGACGTAAGTGGAAGTGCACAGCTGGTTGGTTTTGTGAGATACCGCGATGCTGATGACATAGCTGAGCACATATTGTTCTGCAAAAGCATGCAAGGGAGAACCACTGAAAAGATGTTTTTAACGTCGTAGATGCTTTCTTCGCGGAGAAAAATGTAAACTGGACACGTTGTAGCAGCATATGCACCGATGTTGCTGCTTCTATGACCGGCACCATAAAAGGGTTTGTTACACTCGCTAAAGAAAAAAATCCCAACGTGAAACGGACTTATTGTACAGTATTATACACAGAGAGGCGTTGGCATCAAAAAGAATGAGTCCCCAACTACATGACGTTTTGAACTGTAGCATCAAGATCATCAACTTCATCAAATCTCGACCACTTAACTCCAGTCTGTTTCGCCTTCTTTGTGAAAAAATGGAAGCCGAACATACACAACTGCTGCTACACACGGAAGTGCGCTGGCTTTCCAGAGGAAGAATTCTGAACAGGCTCTTTAAATTACGCGCCGAAGTTGACATGTTTTGCAAGGAACACAACTCTCCTTACAGTGAATTATTTGAAAATGTCTGTTGGCTGGCGAAGCTGTGCTATCTTGCAGAAATTTTTGATAAGTTCGATGAGCTGAACGTTGGTCTTCAAGGAAAAGGGGCCAATATTCTCACCTTGCATGATAAGATAAGTGGGTTCCTAAAAAAAATAGATCTCTGGAAGAAACGTGCCAAAAAGCAGACTTCACATGCTTGCCCCAATTGCAGAAATTTATTTTCACGGAAAAAGTAGAAATAGAAATCATAAAGGCAATAATAGATGATCATTTAACAAGTCTATGCCAAACTTTCACCAATACTTTCCTAATATTATTCAAATCGAAAAACAACTAGATTGGGTGAAAGATCCATTTCTGTTCCAGAAGAAAACTTGACTGCAGTGCCAGTTAACTGGCAAAAAATACTTTTAGTTGTATCAACGGACCGCGGCTTACAGTTAAAACTTAGTGCTGTTTCGTTGACCAAATTTTGGACATTTGTCAAAAAGGAAGACCCGGACTTGGGAGATGAGGCTTTGGAACACTTGCTACCTTTTGCATCCACTTATTTATGCGAAGTTACGTTTTCAGCAATGGCTACTATTAAAACCAAACAAAGAAACAGATTGTCTCTTAAAAACAGTTTGATTACAGCTGTTGCTTCTTTGCCACCAAGAATTGATAGATTAACCAACAAATGATGTTTTTTGAATAAAAAATTCGTTTGAAAACTAATTTGTGTCTCGCGTTTTGAAAGTTATAAATTAAATAACAATGCAAGGGGGTACGTGAAACAAATAATACTTTCCAAGGGGTACGCAATGACACAATGGTTGAGAACCACTGCTCTAAACCAGCCATTAAAAATTTATCTAAATTGTACTGCAGTACATTATAGAAATCAAACTAAAAAACGTTGCTGCTCAAATAAATTTAAATTTATCTAGTCTTTATATGCTACAAACATCCTAATATAAATAACTTTTAAAAGGAAAAAATTAGAAAATACTAAGAGACAAAATATTTACTTTCATCCGCATTTTAGCCGCCAGTTATTCCTAGTTTTACCTGCCAATTATTCTATTGTATAAGCAATTGATTGTCTTACAGTTACAGTCTAAAAAATATAATGATACGAGTAATTTTGCGCATAACTATGAACTCGCTGCAGCGTTTGATCTAGAACAGGTGTTTCCAAACTGGGGTAAATGTACCCCCAGGTGTACATTTTGGCTTTTCAAATGGTACAATAAATACGAAAGAATATCCTAATTTAACTTTTCTTTTGTTAGGGTAATTGATTAAATTCAAACTTATAGTATATTTTTTATATATTCGTACTAGATTCCAATGATTAACCTAAATTGAAATAAACTAATACAGTGATTTTAAACGGTCCATCAAGAGGTTTTTCTATGAAAAACCTCTACGTCAAAATGCACGTTTTGAGACCAAAAGCTTTACAGAACTGGTTACTGAACATCTTATGAAGTTTGAGAAAGAAACTGATTGATATTTTCCAAGTCTAGGTAAAGATGAGATTTTACAGATATACTAGAGATCCTTTCACTGCAAACGCTCAGATGCTGCAGGCTGGGACAGGTACGCAAGAACTGTTTGAACTCCAACATGATGTTTTGCGCGTGATGTGTATTTTGAGAAATAGTTACGTGAATTTTTGGTTTATGATGTGCAACTCATACAAAAAATTGCTACACCTGCTATTTAAGCATTCCTGTTGCTTCTATCATCACAGCTATGTGAAACGACTTTTTCACTGATGGTCGAAATTATTTAAAAATTATTTAGAAATTAACTGAGAACACTAGATCATGATCTTCGTTGTACTGTACATTTGCTATTGTTTCACCTCGTACCCATGAGCTTGTTGCTAAAAAGCAGGCTCATTCAAATAGCTACTGTTATTGGTTTATTTACGTTACAGCGTTAGCTTAATTGTAAGCCTATTGTTTGTTTAAACTTGTATTTTACAGCTTTGAATAATTTGGTATGCTTTTTATTATTCTGTTTATTTAAAATTTAATTTAATTATTAACAATCACGTTTCTCACATTAGGGTGGAGTGAAAATAATTTTTTTTTGAAATTGAAAAAAGTGTAGTTCTAAAAACCTGCCAAACAGGTAAAATCTACGAAAAAAATTGGTTTTGGCGAGTTGCTACCTTTGGGGGGCTAGCAACCCCCCAAAATGTGTTTTGAAGGGTAAAATTTCCTAAAAATGTCGTAACTCAGTAACCGCTTATCGTAGAGGCATGATTTATGGCTCAAAATTTCCAGAACCATTATGTTTCTATATGTGCTAAGAGAAAGTTTTTGTTTATTTCCACTAGAAAAAAAGTTATGATAGAAAAACTGTTTAATTAGTTTGTTTGTTTGTACTTAACTAATAGTTATCTGAAAAGTTATTATTATTTTTTGCAGGTATATTGTTAAGTAATTGTGTAAATCAAAGCTTTGGCCAAACTGCGAAGTAGTAAAACGTGAAAAGACGGAGTTCAACTTCTGTAAAGAAGATTTTACATAGTGGACACACTTTCTCTACCCGTGATAGTTTTCCACCAGGAGTATTGCCTACCAAGCGACATGTAATAGAACGCATTCTTCATTTGAAAAACTTTCGAACCTACAATGCTGCAAATGACATTGCCAGAGAAATTTATGACAGATGGGTATGGTGCAACGTATATCCCATTCATCTGTACACCATTTCGAAAAAAGTTCAAAGTTTTGTGAATTGTTTCAGTGCACTTGATCGCTGGTCAAAGAAAAAACGAGGAGAAGCATTTTTACAAAAGGAAAAAGAGTTTATGTCAACTATTGATGAAATATTTGATGTTTTTTGTGCTGACGATAAGCAGCGCAGAATTTTGGAGAAACAACATGGTTTGAAAATGACAGATGATGATTATGCTTTTTATAAAGATCAAACTAGTAAGCGAGTTGGAAAATGTGTGGATGCTGTGGTTCCTTCAACGTCAGCTGACATACAGTTTTTGAGGCGCTCTCGACCCTTACAACTTCATCCAGAACCACCAACATGTTCTTCCGTTACATCAGTTACATCAGTGCCTGAGTCAGCTTTGGATTATCTGTCAGATTCTAGTTCAACCAACACAGACCAAACGCAATCTTCTGCTGCTTCTGAATTTGTTTCTCAATCAATGCCATATGAAAATCAGAATCGAATGATTTGGTCAAACCTTGCAAGGATGAGTGAGCGTTTTCAGATATCCGACAGAGCTGCTGCTGCAATCGCTAATAGTGTGATGCAAGATTTGGGTCTAATTACTGATGATGACAAGACATACGTTATTGATCGTAGCAAGCTTCGAAGAGAGCGAGAACGATGCCGTGCTGAAATTAGGAAAAAGGAGCAAGAAAATTTCAAGTTAGTGAATGCCTTATACTTTGATGGGCGCAAAGATGCAACACAGGTCACCATGCAAGGGCCAAATGACAAGTTTTACAGGTCTGTGCAACTTGAAGATCACTATACAATGGTTGGGCAGCCTGGTGAATACTATCTTTCTCATTTTTCCACAGAGGATGGCAAAGGAAGAACCATAGCACAAAAGATCTTCAACACCATTGCCAACACCGAATTACATGACAAGCTTACAGTAGTTGGCACTGATGGAACTGCAGCAATGACAGGCAAGTTCAATGGTTGCATTCGTAAGTTGGAAGAACTATTGAACAAGCCACTACAATGGGTAATTTGCCTACTACATACCAATGAACTACCCTTGCGCCATGTCTTTACTGTGCTTGATGGAACCACCAATAGTCCTGACACATTTGCAGGACCAATTGGGAAGTGTTTAACTGGAAATGTTTCAAGTTGGCCGGTTGCTGCTAATTTTAAGTCAATTTCAAACCCTCAGTTTGTACAGTTGCCAGAATCAGTTGTTAATGATCTGAGTACTGATCAACACTATGCTTACAAGATATGTTCAGCAATAATCATGGGAGTTGTCGACAGCGACTTGGAATATTTAAAAGTAGGTCCCATTGTGCATTCACGCTGGCTAACTCTGGGCTGTCGAATCCTCAGATATTATGTTTCGGTGGATGAACCCTCCTCAAACTTGGAAACTCTGACGAAGTTTTGTCTTCAAGTTTACTTTCCAAGTTGGTTTGAAATTAAGTTAAATAGTCAACTAACTTGTGGATCTAGAAATTTTTTCAACTTGGTCCAACGAATTCTTCAGGTGCCTGACGAAGCTGTTCGGAAAACTGCTCTGAAAGTTGTGCAACGAAATGCATTTTTCGCACACCAGGAAAATGTCTTGATCGCCATGTTGGGTGACAACGATGAGGAGATGCGAATGCGAGGAGTGAACAAAGTGCTTTCGATTCCTGGAAACTTGCCATCAATGGTTTCATTTGATAATCATGACTTGGTTGACAGTCGCAGTGAAGAATATTCTTTGGAAGGAGCAAAATATTATGATACCGCCTCAACTGTACGGCTGTTTAAACCGCCCACACCGGATCTAACAGTGAACTCGTACTACAAGATGATGAATTTAACATCTTGCCATCAGCAGCCTCCGGTAATTGAACATTTAACTGATTTAGATATTGAACAATGCCGGATAAGACCACTGCAGCTCGACCACCCATGTTACAACCAATGTGTAGAGCGCCATGTCAAAATGGTAACAGAGGCCGCAGCACAAGTTGAAGGATTTGAGCGAAGAGATGGGTTGATTGGCCAGAAGATTAAATCTCGAAAACTTTTTAAAAAATTTGACACTAAAGTGCAATTCTGATGCGCTTCATTTTGCGTAGGGTATTTGGTGTACTCTAACTTGCTTTCTTATTTTTCTCTCACTCCTTAAGCAAAACAACCCAATATCAGCATCAACAGTTCGAAAGTAATGAGATGTAACAGATTTTCTTTAAATTACTGAAATACTAAACATTTTATGGGCAGTAAAGCTAGCACGTTCTGTACCTTATGAGTAGGCCTATTTAGGTACTTTGTCTGGTGACCAAAGTTATCCCAAATCATCTTGTTAATATTGTGATTGTCATAATTAGTCCTTATCAGTTAGACATATATCATTTCAAATGTTAAATCAAAGTTATTTCCATACAGCGCAATTTTCGAGTATTGAGCATAAAAAACGGTTTATCGATTATAACCTTTTTTCTTGTGGAAATAGACAAAAACTTTCTCTTAGCACATATAGAAACATGATGATTCTGCACATTTTGAGCCATAAATCATGCCTCTACGATAAGCAGTTACCGAGTTACGACATTTTTTGTCAATTTTACCCCCCAAAAACACATTTTGGGGGGTTGCTAGCCCCCCAAAGGTAGCAACTCGCCAAAACCAATTTTTTTTGAAGTTTTAGCCTATTTGGCAGGATTTAAGAACTACACTTTTTTCAAATTTTTTTTTCACTCCACCCTATTCTCACATTAAACTAAAATTTAGTAACCAAAACCGTAGCGATTAATTTCATACGGTAGCTAAAAACATTAATTAACATTTTCACTCGAAATCCAATTGCATTGTAGTTATTACTAATATATTAGTTATAAAATTTTGTTTTCAACCTAGAATTTAACTTTTTCATGCTCTATTTCTATACATCTTCGAATTTCACATCCTGTCGCTCCATATCGCATGATTATGCTATATTATCCCTACTTTCATACAACGATGTGGTTTTGTCACAGATCGTAATATATAGAGTTACTCTCCGGCAAACAGCAGTTAGATAACGTGAAACTTTTGTTTTAATTAATGCAAAATAAGTTAATAAATGTAAATAGAATTAAATTAGTGGTTAACCTTCTAAGTTTGAATTGCCACAATAAAACTTTAAGATCACTATAACCTACCGATTTTAAAGTTTTTTGAAGGATGGCAATAGATTACCTAGCTTTAAAAAGTAAATTATGCATCAGAGGAAGTTAAGCTTAGCCCTAAAAATGTGACAAGATTTTGGGGATACAAGCGAACCTATAAAGTGTTCAAAGAGTGCCGATAAACAAAAATTTTGCGATCCCCTGATCTAGAAAAATCGCACCATGACTCAAAGTTCCTTCGTACTCAATAGTCTCTAATCTCCCCTAAGTTGAAATTTAACGGGTAGTTTTGTTGCTTTCGCATTTTTTTTTAATTGAAGATTTTTAGGTTCTATAAAGACTTTCATTCTTTCAAAACTAGGTCTTGGAGCTGAAATGTCTACAACGTTATGCCTCAAAGGTTTGATGCATAACGTTGTAGACATTTCAGCTCCAAGACCTAGTTATGCCTCAAAGGTTTGATTTGCATCCATCTTAGTTATAACTGCACAATATAAAAAAACAAACAAGTTTAGAATATTTTATAAGTAATCACACTTTAAGAGGACAAACGTGAAATTGTGGCATTCAACATAAGTAGGCTGCATCATTCATGCGCCCACTACTCATAAACTGCAGATTCAATCCATTTTTGCTTCTATACTGTTCTACTCATAAAATGCAATAATGAATTACTATTCTGATTTTGATGACAATTTTTTTAAAATTTTTTTTAATTTTGCTTTTCTTTTGATCTTTAACAGGATTTCTTTGTGGTCTTCCTTTTTTGTTGCTTTCGTAGCAGTTTTCAGGGTTGTGAAGTCAGAGCAATTTTTTCAAATTGCAACTCTGACTCCAAAACACCTTTAAAAACAACTCCGACTTCAGAATCAACATTAATTTTGTGACTCCAACGACTCCGACTCCGAAATCATGGAGGCCTAATTGAGAGTAAAACAGAGCCTCCAAAAAGAAAAACAAATCCGACTTAAGCACACCTAAAAAATTGACTCCGAATCCCGACTCCGCCAAATCTAGAAAACAACTTGGAGTCCAACTCTGACTCCTTCCTAAAACATACGACTCCGGCCACTCTGACTCCACAACTCTGGAAGTTATGTTATTTTTAATGATGTGCAAGTCGGATGCTAATAAGCAATTCAAGTGATTTTTTGCAAGGTCTTTTGGTTTGTTTTCACGGTGGATGAAGGATTGACATTACACATTTTGGAGAAGTTCGACAAGTCAGCCGACAGTTTGATGTCCTTCCGAAGCAGTTGCTCTTAATACTGAGAGACGTATTGGAAAGTAAAAACTGAAGCTAGGTTGGGAGAGAAAGCTGTGCTTTACCAGGCTTACAAAACATTTGATATGTTGTCGTCACGAGACATGAACTTGTCATTGGGGAAGCGGTTTGTTCCTTCCTGACGTTTCATCCTAATGATAAAAAAGAAACATAAGAAGTGGAGGACCAGAATTGCTATAGTTTTCCACAACAACGCGAGTTGCCAGCACATGGCTCACGAAAGTGTTTTCCAGATTATATCTAGTATGTTTTATATTGTCAATAATTTTTCTGAGTTTTCTTTTGGCCAGGCATGAGATCTGTTCGTAAAATAGCCTACGTCACAGGTGGGAAACCTTTTTATTATTAGAGGCCAGATTTATATTAGGCAGTAACAAAGAAGGGCAGATAACTTAAAGCACACAAGAAAATAGTGTCAACATTTTGAATCGGTCTCGAATTTTCTCACTTTGAGCACCATTGTAAGTAGCACGATCCAATTGAGGAATTTGTAAAGTGCCTTTCCTAAGAAAATAACAGAAATCACTCAAGTAGACTGAGCATCGAACTCGCGTCCTTTTGCTCGGAAGTCACAGTGTTATCAACCTAAATTATACTGCCAAGAGTGAATGGTAAAATACTATTTCAACAGCTGTTAAACAGGTCTGGTACTTGTTTTTCTGTTTCACCCGCAATATGTTTATATACAAAATCTTCCTAGACGAGCACTTTGACCACATTAACAAACGCGATTAAATTTAATTTTCATTTGCTAAAATCATTTAATAAATTATACAAAAACGTGAAAAGTTTCATACCTTTACTTCAACAATATTTTTGACCTCTTCCAGTCTCCTTTTTTCTCTGATTTTTTTATCAAACTTTATATTGAATAAGACAAACAAAGTGATGAAGGAAATAAAAAACAACAACACAACGATAATTAGGAAGATGGCGTGGATTATACGATCAGCTGAATAAAACTCCAGTTGTAAGAAGATATGGAATTAAATGACAATTTTTTTGGTTTTATTGTTTAATTGTACCAATACAAATTGAATATTTGCTAATATTTAAAAATAAAGGACAAAAGTAATTCGCTGTTTGATATATGCTAGGGTTTATGTCGCTGGGTCCAAAAATACTGGCATTCCGGATAATTTTTTTGTTTTAACTTGCCAGGATTCCGGACAAACTTCCCAAGAAATTCTGAGTTATTCTATTTTTAAATTTCATATTTGTAATTTTAGTATAAATTTTGATAACGATGTTAATTTAGAGTATCAGAAAATTTAATAGTTGTATAAAATTTTTCTTATTGATTATGGAAAAATTATAGTCAAAGGCGTCGGAAGCAAGAGGCAGGAGGGCAATCGTCAAAAAAGGAGGTATGTCTTACAGATGTAGAGCGGAGCTTTTTAGTCATTTAGGAAACGAAATAAAGAAATCGGACACAGATTTAAAGCGAAAACCTTTTTTTAGTTAGCATTAGATTTTGAGAGAAAAATAGACGCAGATTTAATGTGGCATCTCTGTAAACTGGTACAAAATCATGGCTTGGGCAATTCTCGACAAAAATTGGCAAAATTGTATAGTTCCCCGACAATTTTTTTGGCTCGTAAGGTAATGAACCTTATCTGCAATTTTTCCATCCAACAAAAAATGCTTTTGTTTTACATTTTGCCCTTTTCGGCAAAACGTTTTCCGGCGCCCTTGGTTATCGTATCTCTGCTATCAAACCGATCTGAAGATACAATATCGTAGCTGGCAATCAGAGGTGTCCACAAATCTATTGGATGTTGTTTATTCATACAAAAATAAACTTTTTATAAAGTATTTTTGAAAAAAGCAATTTTTTTAAAACGCAATAAAAAAATAATTAGGCTTATTTATTTTCCAAAACCTTTTCTATAATAAATTAAGAGAAGCTAGAAAAATTCCCCGTATTAAATAAGAGAGGTAGAAGTCAGAACCCCAACATTGGTTTTCTATAATTATTCTGTAATAATTCTTATTAATTCTGTAATAATTCTATAATTATTCTGTAATTTCTATATTTCAACATTGGGATAATAAAAAGTCAGAAAAATCATAAACCCTGGAGCATGTGTCGTTGGGCCGGTACAATTTTCTAAAACCCAGGTGTGTTAAGCAAAGGACCAACAATCTGCTGTAGCGTCAACTTACACGAGTATTGGAACAGAACATTGTAGCATTGCGGAAACTTCGGAGTGAAAGTAGTTTCGGGCGCAAGAGGTATTTTGAATATACTTTGGGTGGTGCAGATGTAGGGGCTAAAAAAACATCGGCTTTATATTAAAAAAATGTTATCATTTTTTTCTCTTATTGTGTATGCCTTTTGAGTAGCGTTTGTACGAGGGTTGAAGTTTTATTATTATCTAAAAACATAAAATATAAAAATATAAAACATCTGTTTATTGCCTCATAATAAGCTCATATTTGGATCCCAGATTTATTTTTTAGAAAAAATAAACTGTTGCAATTAAAAAGTTCCTTCTTTTGAAGGCAGGGCTATTAGTGATTGAACTGTGATTATGCCAAACGGTTTTGGCTTGCGTACTTCCCTTTATGATTCCACTACTGTGCCGAGTCTAGGGTTGAAATTCTTTTTAAAAACAGAGCAATAAAAATTGAAAACAAACGAACCTTTCCAATTCCAATTCTTGCGCGCAGGGATTGTAGAGGACATTCGGTTCCCTGCAAGGACACTCACAGGATCCTTCATCTTTCCAAGAGGTTGTGCATTCCTGACGATTTTAAATTCAAAACTAATTCCAAATCAATTTTAAACATTGTAAATGCTTTTCAAGTTGTGTAATTGCCTTAAGAAGCAGATTTTTTACTGTAACATTTAACAAAAATCTGTCAATGAAAACCTATCTGGATTGGTGACTTTGCTTCAATGTAAAATTTTATTTGCCGCATGGTCTTTAATAGTAATAAGTAGGTTAATATATAATTTTAAAACTTTTCGGAAGTTTTTGTTTGGTAATGTAGTAAATTTAAATAAAAAACTGTTTTTTTAAATACTAATAAAATAATTGAAACGACTAAAGTAAACAAAAATAACCAATGAAACAAACTAGAATTGTTTTAAGCGTAAAACTTTTTGTACTCTACAACCTATAATCACTACAACATTTTTCGTAGATGGTTAACATAGTTGACAAAATAAATTAAGAACATTGTCGGTATTTGGCATCTACGTGTCGATCTTTACACATTCGCACTGTGAATGTTAAGGGACATTGTTTTAATATACAAACGAAGAGATGTGCAACCTTTAGCGCCGCCTGGTCAAATGCACTCAACATAATTAAACCGCGGGCCAAAGTTGCTGTACTCGTAGCCGTACCAGCCCAAAACATTGTAAGGGAAATACATTTTGGCCCTAATTTTTTCGACAATTGCCCGAATCATGATCTCGTAGCATTTTACAAAGATGCCCAAGTGTCACACAAATTAATGCAAAGATCCTTTTTTCAATTTTATTGTCTTTACTTGATTATGTAGTTGAAAATAAAGCAGAAAAAAGTGATTTTGAAAATAAAGAGAACAAAAGAATTTTTTCCCAAATGATTATATTTAGGGTTTATTATTATCTCTTTTTTACGTAATATTTTCATCCAAAAAATAAATTTGGTTTGTTACAATCATGCAACAAAAATAAGTTTTTTTGGGTTTTGGTTTTGGTATGAATTTTAGCTTTGGCGCACACCTTAATAACAGCTCACCGTACGCCACTGAATAGAATAAGTGCCAGGTATTCTGACCTGACACTGATATTTGCATACGATCAGTGGTGGATATTGGGTGAGGCGAATGAGGCAGTTGCCTCGGGCCCCCCTTCAAAATACGGCATATAGTTTCATTTTGTTGTATATGTTTTTTCAGAGAACACCATGATTTTGGGAGAAAATAGGGAAATATCAAAGCAAGCAAAGTGAAGACCTTTTTTTCTTAGAGATCACTATGATTTTGGGAAAAATAAGGGAAATCCGAGATCAAAGCCCTTTATTCATTATTGCATATGATACCGCTTTTCTCTCGTTCGCTTTTAAGGAACTAAATGTGGAACCAAAAAAAATGTTGCTTTTTCTTGTACGTCTTCAGACATTGCAACTGTTTCACAACGTTTAATGTTTCGATTATTTGACTAATGCTTTGATCTTCTATGGCTCCCCAATTGGTTTGCAACTGCATGTCGTTACTTACTTCCTGTGTCCAGTTGTTTTTACTGAAAAGCGCTCGCCCCGTGCTCAGATTTGACCAGCTTCTTTAATCTCGGAAAATGCGCGAATCAGTTTATGGTCTATTTAACAAGAATCAGCTTTGTGTTTTGATGCTACACGAGTAATTCTAACGAAAAATAATAAAAAACGCAGCGAATTAATGATAGACTAAATTTTTTTCTAAGTTCATGTAGATATATGCTGTATTAAACTTGCCTTTTGAAATTGGTTAAAATAAATGTGGCCATTATCGAACCAGTCCAGGAGGCAAGAAAGAAATTGCTCTTTAATTATCAAAAATTTGGGCAAAGTTAGAATTTTTGGGCAGCGACATAGAAATATTTGGACAAAATCAAAATTTTTTGTGCAGTGACAAAGAAATTAGAACTACTTCTGAAGGACCAAGTTTCCAAAATCTGGAACGCAATTAAGGTTTTGGAGTGAAAATTTTTTTTTAGAGATCACTACTTTTTTGAGAAGAAAATTGTGAAATCAAAGACTTATTCAAAGTGAAGATATTTTTTTGGTCTTTACCCTAAATTTGAGACAAAATTGATTTTTATTTTCGTAAAGTGCAAAAAGATCATGATCCGGGAAAACGCCATAAAATTTATGCAAAACTCTATTGCCTCCAACATTTTTTTGGCTGGTACGACTAGCGCAAGCGTATCTTTTAAAAAAAAAATGCGGCACAAGAAAACTACTTGCCGCAGGTTATTAAAAAATTTAATTTCAAGGACACGATTTCAAATGTGTTATCACTGTTGGAGCCTAAACCTAAGTTTCTTTTAAAAAGTTTTTAAACTAGTTATTTAGTAGCAGGCGGGTTCAAGTAGACTTTAAAGTCGTTTTTATCACTACTTTAAAAGTCCCTTAGTAAAATACATTGTCCATGACTTCATGCACCAAATCAGGGTCCAAAACAATTTTTTGATTTTTAACACAACTTCGGTAAATTTTAAAAGCTGTTATATCTGTAACAGTCAAAATTCAAAAATCCACACCCGCCCTCTCGGGTTACAGAAACATTTAAATGAATCTATTTGAATAAGGTTTTATGAATAAGAATTGTATTTTATAATTAAATATTTTTAATTTGATTAATTAAAAAATAACTAAATGCCAAGTGAATTGAATCAAGAAAGCATGTCCAAAATGCTCAACAACTTAGAAAAAAGTATTAAAAAAGATATAAAGGCCCTGCTTGAAGAAACTGTAAGAAAACAAGTTACTGAAGCTATATCTAAACACTTTCTCAAGCTTGAAGAAAAATTTGACCAAACGATAGAAGAAATAGATTGCCTGCAAAAAGAAATAGAAAATTTAAAAACCAGCCAACAGTTCATCAGTGATGAATTTGAAAATTTTAAATCTAAGCAAATAAAAGTAATTGACCAAGGAAAAAATGCAAATGAAACTATTTTACAATTGGAGAAACAAATTTTAAATGAACAAAAAAAATTAGAAAATCTAGAACAATATGGACGACTAGACAATTTGGAATTTCACGGCATTCCTCAAACTCCAAATGAAGATACCGATGAAATTATCTGCAGTTTAGTGAAAAAACTCAACATTGAAATTGATAAAAAAGAAATCTCAGCTTCTCATAGATTACCAACAAGAATAAATGTTTCTCAAACAAATTCTATTGGAAAAGATGTAAAATTACCCCCAATCATTGTCAAATTTGCCAGGAAACAGAAAAGAAATGAAATATATAAAAAAAGAATCAACATTCAACAAATCAGAGACTTTGATATACCAGGTATGAATGCTCTATTTATTAATGAAAATTTAACAAAACAACGAAAAGCACTTTTCATGGAAGCAAAAACTCTGAAAAAAAAGTTTAACTATCAGTATTTATGGACCAATAAAGGAGAAATTTATACCAGAAAAAATAAAGAATCTCAAGCTCTAAAAATTTCCAACCAAAAAGACCTTTCTCGCATATGTTAAATTTTAGAATTTGTTATATTTTTTGTTAACCTTAAACAAAATAATGTACAGTGTATACAAACATAGTTACTGCAAACTATTTCCCTTTACAAATTTGACTGATAAAGAATTTCATGAACTAATATTCTCTAATGAAACATCTAAAGAGTTGAATACCGATACCAAAATTATAACAAATAACCCAAATGAAAATTGTTGCAACTATTGTGCACCAGAAAATTTTTGTAAAATAATACCAACTAACTTATTCTCTTTACTACATGTAAATATTCGCAGCATATATAAAAATATAGATTTATTGGAAGAATTAATATCAAAACTCCCACAAACCCCTGATATAATAGCATTGACAGAAACAAAAATTAACCAAAAAAAATTTTTTGGAAAGTATCTAACAGGATACACCTTTATTCATTGCGATTCTAATACCCAAGCAGGAGGAGTAGGATTTTTTATCAATAATAATCTTTCATTTACTAAGGCAAATCAACTACACTTTAATTGTGATAACTGTGAAAACCTGTGGATTGAAGTATCTTTCAACTCTAAAAAAATTGTTGTAGGTGTCATATACAGACATCCAAAATATGATTTAACAAATTTCCAAAACAAGTTGTCTGAAACTATTCAATCTTTAAACCTAAATAAAACAACTTTTTACATATGTGGTGACATAAACATTGATTGGTTAAAAAAAGAGTCTAATTCAAATATACATAACTATTTTGAATTGCTTGAAAGTTTGGGTATCTCAACATTAATCAACAAGCCAACTCGAATAACTGATAAAACCTCAACTGTAATTGACCATCTTTACACAAACAACTACACACATAACAACAAATGTTACATACTTCTTGCCGATATAAGTGACCATTTACCAATATTTCTTATAACAAAAATACAAAAAAATACAAATAAAAAAATAAATTTACAAGTGAGAGATATGAGTAAATTTGAACATGACCAATTCTTATCAGATCTAGAAAAAAATTTAACCAAATTACCTGACATTCAACATACCCCTGTGAATGAATCTATGACTACATTTATTAACATATTTGAAACAACTTTACAATTACATGCTCCATTACGCAACATCACCCGCAAAGAAAAAAAACTAAAAAGAAAACCTTGGATAACCAAAGGAATTTTAACATCTATAAAACACAAAAACAAACTATTCACCATCAAAATTAAGACAAACTCACAAGAATCAATTTATACATATAAAAAATATAGAAATAAGTTGAACCACATCACAGAACTATCCAAAAAACAATACTATTTTAACCTATTTACAACTTGTAAAAATAATAGCTCAAAACTGTGGAAAACTATAAATGATATAGTGAAATATAAAAAACCATGTAAAGTAAATCATACCTCAAAAATCAGAAATAATCTAAATGAAATTATATATGAAGGTAACTTAATTGCTAATTGTTTTAATGATTTTTTTGCTGATATTGGAAACAAAATGGCTTCACAAATTTCTGTTTCACAACAAAGCTATTTTCCATCATCTACTGCTCTCATTCCAAGTAACCCTAATACATTTTTTCTTGATCCCATTACAATAAATGAAGTAGAAAAAAATATAGCTGAACTTGATCCAAATAAAAAGACTAGCATCCATGGTATACCAATAAAATTTATAAAAATGAGCTCTAGTATAATTTCACCCATACTTAAAGAATTGTTTGATCAATGCATATGCCAAGCAACCTTTCCTGATATATTAAAAGTAGCTGAAATTGTTCCTATATTTAAAAGTGGTTCTACAGAATTATGTAGCAATTATAGGCCTATATCACTCTTACCTACTGTTTCTAAATTATTTGAAAAATGTATATATAATAGAATATACAAATTTTTTGACAAATTCAAACTTCTATCTTCTTTACAATTTGGCTTTAGACATGGAAAGTCAACTGCTGATGCTGTACTAAATATTTGTGATGAATTTATTAAGAACTTAGATAATAAGCTAACAACCTGTTCAATTTTTATAGACCTTGCCAAAGCATTTGATTCAGTAAGTCACAATATATTAATAGCTAAGTTAGAAAAATATGGCATCAGAGGATTGCCTTTACAACTTATCCAAGACTACTTGAATAATCGTAAGCAATATACTGTCGTCAGTAATGCAAAATCGACCTTGAGAAACACAACTTGTGGTATTCCTCAAGGGTCCACCTTGGGCCCACTGTTATTTAACATATATATAAATGATTTGGCATTTGCCACCTCATTTAATGCAAATCTTTTTGCAGATGACACTAATTTAACACTTGCTAATAAAAACCATGAAGTTTTAGAAAAAGAAGTGAATGCGGAATTAAATAAAATTAATAATTGGATGCAAATTAATAAATTAACAATTAACCACAAGAAAACTGAATTTATACTAATTACTAAGAAAAAAATTAATAAATTTGATATTAAGATAAATGACATTACTATTAAAAGAAAAAATTCCTCAAAATATTTAGGAATAATTATTGATGACAAATTAAATTGGAAAAATCATGTTCAAAATCTGTGCTCCAAAGTTTCAAAAGGATCCTGGGCAATTGCAAATATTAAACATTTTGTTGATACTAAAACTCTACTAATTATTTATTACAGCTTAATATATCCACATCTACAATACTGTATCACAAGTTGGGGTGGGGCACCAAAAACAACTTTAGATCCAATAATAAAACTTCAAAAACGCATTATTCGTTCCATAACTTTTAGTAAATACAATACTCACACACAACCACTTTTTCAAAAATTAAATTTATTAAACGTAAATAACATATACAAACTAGAGATCAGCAAATACATGCACAAAATACATTTGAATAGAAATTCAACTTTACTCAACAATTATCAACAAATTTCACAAGCTCATAAATATGAAACACGTCAATCAGTTCAAAATAATTATTTCATCACTAGATCTCGTACTGAGTTGGGAAAACGCCAAATGAAAATAAAAGGACCAACCGTCTGGCTTCAAGTGCCACATGAACTAAAAAATCTTTCACCCTTTTTGTTTAAAAAAAGATACAAAAATTACTTGCTTGATACAAATCAAAATTAATGCAGACCTTTTTCTTATTGTTGTGCTTTTTTTTTTATTTTTTTTTATGCTGTTGCTTTTTTTTTTTTTTTTTTTTTTTTGCTTCTTTTTGCTTTCTTGTTTATCTTCACTTTTTATTGTTTGTTTAATCTTGAAATGTGAACTATTACCAAATTTAAGGTGGCAGTTGACTTGATAACCGTATGGTTTTTTCGCTGTCTCCTGTGTAAGCATTGCTGAATATACTGTTTTACTAAGTACTTTATTGATATTCTTATGCTTGCTACAAATAAATTTGAATTTGAATTTGAATTTGAATTTGAAAACTTCATTTTCCTGTTTGCTGTAAATCTAATTCTTTTGCTGTTTTTTTAGGGTTTCTTTTCCAAGTGAAAAAAATTAGCTTTAAGACGTATTTATGTAATCGAGTTACTACATTTTTTACCATCGGATTTAATTTGGTTTGAATGTTTATAGGGGTGAGGACGTGAGCATAAACTTTCAAAGCATTACCAAACTTTGGCCTTTGGGTCTTTGGGCCGAAACGAATAAAAGCAATGACTGTTGCTGAAAGGAATAATAACAATAAAGTTGTTTCTTAATTGAATAACGTGTCGCAGATGTGCTAAGATTAACGTAAAAATTGTTTTCGGAATAGGCGTTAGAAAGCCACAAAATTAAATGCTTAAAGGAATTTCAACTTAGCTTTTTACCATTTCAAATTGCAGCAAGCTGGTAAATTGAATATGACTTCTAAGCAAATTGAAGAAATCATTAAAATTACATTAAGTAACAAAAATGTCAGAAATTCCCGGTCTTAAAACCAATTTAAAAACACGAGACCAAGATTACATCACCTTAAAATTAGGCCCGAGACCACATCACCTTAAAATTAGGCCCGAGACCACCAACACAAGCTCGAAACCGAGACTAAGACCGAGACTACAAAAATTTGTCTCGAGGCTTTCATCTGTGCTACGGCCTAGACCCTAAATAAAGTTAAAGAAACGATTTTACCCTGCTGACGCACGCGCACGGATTGTATTGGTTCTCCTCTCTCCTGCACGGCACATCCGCACTCAAAGTTCGGAGCAATATATAGAAGTTTGTTCCTGGAACAGGAAGCACGGAAAATTCAAAGCAAAGACCAGGTCCGTTGGAATAAAGGCTCGAATAGTAATTGTTTTGTAAAGTCAACTGGAAAAATAAATGAGTAAATAAGAAGCTAAGAATTGAGTCTAAAGTTTTTGCATTTTGTATTAACGTTTGACCACTTTGATGGGTAGAAAAATATGCCAGGAAAATTCAGCAAGAAATGATATTTTTTTTGGAAAACTAACTCGAACTTATTTCAGTTAAATTTTCGTTTGATTTAATGCATCGTAAACATCAAAAAATTAAGTTACAGAACGTAGCATTTTTATCCATTAGCAAGGGCTCAAAATTTTCTCTTATTTGTTTATTCCATCCTCCAGAACAAACGTTTTTAGGAAGAAGCAGTTAATTAGAAAATAAACAGAAAACCGCATATCATTTAGTGTCTTAAGATTTTAAAAAGAATTAATGGAAGCTCGAAATGGAACTCCTTAACATTTAGAGGTAAATTTATAAAATTAAGAAATTATTTTTTGAAGTATTCCAACATTTACAAACATTAATTAACTATTTTCTTATATTTCTTGACAAGGATAAGGGCGTTGAACCTGAAAAAACTGACTGAAAATTACACCCAGTTGCTTTAGCAGATGCTGGGTTATTTCTTAAGGTTTACCTTTTGGTTTTTGATAATCTGCTGAAAATATGACTGTAAAGTGGCTATAGTTAGAGGACTGCCAAGCAAAAGCTAATTTTGTAAATTTTTTTCCAAGGACACAACAGCATCACGAGAGTAGTAGTTGAACTGAGACCATTTAAATTACAGTCTCCTCCGTGTCATTCGAATGCATTTACAAAGACACGTCGGCAATGTGGTTGAGCGATTAAAAGCGGCGTAATCAATGGTGAAGGTGATTGAACGGTCGCGGTTAAAGCCTACTCGCGTCATTTTGTTGTTTCCTTAAAAAGGACACTTTATGGCTGTTTCCTCTGCTTGGCAGCCGCTCCAAATTTTGGTCATATCACTAAATACTGCAATGTATGGGCATCTTAAAAGCGTTTCGGAGTAATTGCTTGGTAGTTGCCCTTAATATAACGTATCCGATGCTTTCCTGCATTTAAAATAGAGATAAAAATATACAATATAAGTAAAGAACACACTCCGTAGAAATCCACTTTAATAAGTTACGATTAGTGTAAATAAAAATAATAGAAATGTCACCCACTATGTAGCGACGCTCAAGCAAGCCATTTTGTCCGGTGCAGTTATCTCGAACCAAGATTCCAGCGTTTATGAGTCTTCTTGAAATGGACGGCTCAACTTGAGTCAAGTGTCCGACCTCTTTAGCTTCATAGTTAACATATTTGTCCGACAAGATCACGAAACCTTCGATGTTAATCAAATACAACCTGAAAATAAAAAAGTGATTATAAAACCCTGATTGAAATGATATCGTAGTCATGCAACTAAGCAGCAGAAATTTGTTGAGACGCAAGGTAAAATAGAAAAATGCTTTTTAAGTAGATAGAATTTCGTTGCGTAAGTTTATTTTAACTTCTGTTTTCATCAATCTTTAAATAAAAGAAATTAAAGTTATTGCTTCTGCACAAAAGATGAACTTGCTCTTTTTTCCAAAATTGGCTTTACAAAAATCTTATTAAATGCTAGACGAAAAAAACTATCAAGATAAAGCGAATATTTGTAAATGAGTCAAAGCAAGTACCGTAATTCTTAAGCGAAACCACCGGCTTAAATCTTCTCTCCAAACATTGTAATAGTCCTACACAGATGAAAAAAGCAATTGATTGACAAGCAACAGTCTCAAAACTTATTCATCTTCAAGTTATTGCTGGAATCGTACAATTTTGTTACAAGCCTTAATTTCAAGGTACAAATTTACTGCGCATCCAAATGCTTTCTACCTTAAGATGTCACTACGACCGCCGAGCTGTGCGACGTGTGTTCGCAATCATAAACAAGACTTTGTATCAAACAGCTATGCTCACTGCGTATGAAGACTAATTGTACAATTTTCGATAAAATGTTTGGTTGAAGCAAATCTAAAGCAAAGCCGCGTGGGTAACTGCTGTTTTTGGCCGATGTTTTGGGCATACAACACTAGATGAAATTAGAAGATAGTTCATAATAACATAATGTCTTTTGTTTTTTATGAATGTGTATCTAATTAAATCTTACCCGTAATTCCGCTCAGCTAACCATTCTCCATACAAATCAAAGACGATTTCATAGAAGTAAAAAAGGATCACATCAACAGCCATGACGGCATAAACACTGTTTTCAAGGTCCGTTATCCTCAACCCTTTTTTACTAAAAGAAGCAATTAAAACTGTTACAAACAAACAAAACGAATAATTTCTTGAAACAACAAACTAGGGAGAAATATGACTTGCCTTCGTTGCAAAATTGCTCGGCAAAAGGTAATGATGCTGATGTTAAAGCCCGTATCAATATACGGCAACGTCACCACATCCTTCTCCGGTTCAACTAGCGCGCTACGATACCTGTGAAGACCAAAAGTATAAGTTCTAACCAAATTAAAAATTTTTTATCGAAGAAAAGGCATTTCGCAAAGCACTAAAGTAAAATTTAACAAGTTCTGAAAATGCTTTTTTTGCGTTTGATTTTCGTCAATTTTCAAAAAGCGTATTATTTTTTCAATAAAGTATAGAAATATTTCTTTATTTTATTAACTATTGAAGTCATAGAACATTTTTCAGAAGAGCATCAATAATTTGCAGAAATATTTATTAATATATATCTGTTGCTTTAGCTATTAAAACCGTAATCTTTAAATAATTTTTGTATCTTCCATCAACGAGGCATGAAAGGTAAAAAATATTCTTACCAAGTCGTGGTAACCGGATGAAAGTTTTTAGGTGCTCTGACTCCGGGGTAAAAGCGGAGCACTCCGTTTTTCGTGGCAATGTAATGCCATAAAATATATCGCTGAAGATTTTCATCAAGATTTTCACTCCATAAGCTCGCCGCTTTAACCGTCACAACAACATCCTGCTTTGCTTCTGGCTGCAAAATTAAAATATTTATTTTTTGCACGATGTTAGATGTTTTACTTGGTGCAGTTTTCCATTGACAAGATAACAATCATTAAACTAAAACTTGTAACTTTTTCAAAATGCAAATTGTGAATTGCAAAAAGTAATCTATTTTTGACCCACTTGATAAATATTGCCACATCCATAATTCATGTAGGCCTATTAAATTACGAAAGTAAAACATCATTATTGGATTATTAGCAAATCAAATGGTGATATTTTCTGTGTCAAGCACGTTAAATAACACTTTTTCAAAATGCCAATGTAAATTTTTCTTTTCATGAAATTAACTATCTATTTAATCAAATTCTCATCAAATTTAAAACAAACTAGTGGTTTTCAACCTGTGGGGCGTTTTTTTTTCTGGGGGTCACGAGAGCTTTTGATAACAGCATAAGAAATAAAATAATTAAATGATATTAGGCTATCATGTGTAATAAAAGCAAACTAACATTTATACTTATTCATATATTAGATTTTACTTAAAATTACTAATACACTGTATTTGATTTATTATCACAATAATGAAACCATCCGACAAAAATCTTACTTTCAGTGGTTTATTACGTCATTGTACAAAATGAAAAAAAGCTGAAGACAATTTTTTACTGAGGGGTATAGAAAAACAGGTAGTAAAATTGTTGACAACGCAAAGGCAAAAACAAATAGTAAAAAATCAATGCGGGAAGCTTTTCCTATGCAGCCTAGAAACCAGTACAGAGTACGGATAAGCACATCGATCCATACTCGCCTGCTCCGTTGGCAGTATGGGTTGGCTTACGTATATAAAATCAAATGGCGGGCAGGGGCGCGCAAAGCTATGTAGCTGAGATCAAGGAGAGGGCAATAAACAGCCAACATTGATTTTGAAAAAAATTCGTAAAATTTAGCAAGTTTTTAATTCTGACTCCTAAATTTATAGTTACTTTCCCTGAAAATTTAATTTTTTATGTTTTCGCACTTTTGCTTTTTGATGGCGTTGCTCAAAGAAAAACTTACGAGTTGGGTAGAGGCGGGTTAGGCAAAATTGCTTGCAGTTATGGGTGGGTACAAATCTGATAATACATAGAACATGATAAGTCATCAATTAAAGATGTAAAAACAATTGACAGAGCGTTAATTGATGTAAAAACCATTGTCAGAATTTGAGTAAAAGTTATAGTGCGTCATATAAAAAAGGGAAAAAATTGGCTAAAATAGCACCATATAAAATGAGATTGGCTTCTTATCCTGAATTGCTGCAAAGATCGGAGGCGTTAAACTTTGAGAAACAGTCAAGTGATTTTCCAAACCTGTTTTCGAAAATGCCAAGATATTGCTGACGGCTACAATTTTTTATTCGTATTTTTAGTTTTTATATCGTAATACGAATAAAAATTTTGAGCTTCTTGTTAAGACCACTAAGCAGAGGAAAATCCCGAAAACCGTCTTTACTGAGAACACAACAGAATGATGAGAGTAAGTATTGAACTCAGGTTGCGTTATTCCCGTTCGCCATCAATATGGTGACCTACCTATACGAATGTAATCCAGGATTTCAATTTCAGCAGCGTAGCTGATCGATAAGGTAGAAGGGATATATTGATGAAGAACTCGGTGACAAACTTTGTTAACATGTTCAATCGAGATGATGCTACTCAAACTCTATAAAAAAGATTTTCAAAGATAAGACTTTGTTTGCATATTGTTCAACTTTTTCCATATCTTTGAGTTGTAACCTCCCATCCGATTTCTGATTCCTTTTCTGTCAGATTGGTTTCTCCGAATTGTTGGAAGTAAAAAATAAAGCCAGGAATAAAGAAATAGAAAAGCCTTTTTGGCAACAGCAGCACCTAACATTAGAAAATTTTTTGCCAAGATACAGCCAAGATAGGAAACATCTTAATCATGTAGTCTTGTAAAGTTGAGTTTAATTAATGAGTTTTCATTAAAGAAAGTGATTATTTTCAATCATTTTTTGCTAAAGAGCGTTTACAAATGCTTAAATAGCCTGTAAACGCTCAAATAATTTTTTTAAAAGAAGGGGTTCGTTATGTTTTGGTTGCCATGTGGGTTGTGGTATAAAAAAGTTAAAAACTACAAAAATAGAGCAAAGTTTTTTAAGATCATAATCGTTACCTTCCTTTTGACTATATGAAGAAGACTTGACTTTGCCAGGAGACAAAATAGTTGGGTACAAATTAGACCTTAGCTTTACGAAGAAACATAGCAACCCCGGGACAAAGTAATCAATTAAGGAATTTTCTAGTTTAACTTGTTTAACTTGTTTAACATAACTTGTTTATGTAATTATTTTGGTAAGTGATTTCACTAGAACATTTTACAAAATATAAGTTCGCAAAAGCTTGCGTTTAAAAATTTTTTTATTTTTGTTTCACATTGCAAGTTTCTAACTGCCCATGTGCGTGAGGATACAACTACCCTTTGCCAAAACACAAGGTGCCTAGCAAGAAAAGTAACATTTAAAAAAACCGGTCATAATTAAACTAATTTAATTAAAAAATGATACCATCAGCCTTCTCGTGGCGAGTCCTGATAACTAGCAAATGACCAGGGGAATGACAATGAATTCGGGGTGCTTTCGGAGTTGTAAAAGGATAGAACAGAGGTGGTAAACGTGCGACCTCTATGACATTTGCGCCCTCCAATGACGATAGAATCATGTGTCGATAACTACTTTTTTTAGAGACCACTTCATATTACGGACGAAAATTCAAAAACCGAGTCAGATTTAAAGCGGTAATTCCCCTTTTATTTAGAAATCATTTCAATTTAGGGACGGAAATCAACAATTTTGAGTTAGATTCAAATTGAAGACTTTTTTTTTAGATATCACTGCTTTTTGGCGACGAGAATAAAAAAAAACAAGACTGATTTAAAGTGATTACAAAATTTTCTTAGGTAGTTCAACTTATGAAGCCGCCTTTCTTGAAAAATTTAAAATATTTTAAAATATCCTCCTACAACAAAAAGGTTTCGCACCTCTGGGATAGACCTTTAAATCTGAAAGCAAAAGATACTTGATAAGTCCACAAATGCTAGACGCAGTCCATTTGTGCCCATGATAATACATTTAAATGTTGAAGGGCTAAGCGCAAATAAGATCTGTGTTGTCAGCCAATTGGCCACCTGATATAAGACTCTTGTCATCCTATTACAGGAGATACATTGCATGAATGCAGACCAGCTAGTAATACCACAATTTACACTGGCTGGTTGGGTACCAAGCAGGACATGGCCTTGCTAAGTTTGTTCATAAGAAACTTAGCTGGATCCTTGTGGATCAATCCTCAGAGAGTTAGCAATTAAGTGGTCGCAAGATGGTCAATGTCAACAAAACACCAACCTCGCAATTCACACTAACAGCCATTCCAGTGTTCCCATATCCCTGTCTTTATGCAGGTGATTTACTGCCAAAACACTGACCGGGGATATAATTACACCAGCCCATATGGTGAATGCCTGGCTGAGTGGGCAACCAACGAAAATCTTTCTCTCTTTTAGAACTCTTAAGATGCCCCTAGCTTCTTTTCTGGTCGCTGGAACACTGGAACCAATCCCGACCTGGCTTTTGCGAGTAAAACTTTTAGCAGTTTTGAAATGGAGAGATGTACCATACAAAAGTTTCTTAGATCCCAACATCGACCATCGCTAATTACGGTTTCGAAAAATCTGAATCCAGTCCCAAGTGACCGTAAAAGCGTTGAAACTTTATTTGAGAGCAAGCTGGGTTTCGGCGCGGAAGGTCGACTGTAGAGCAAGTCACTCTTCTAACTCAAGAAATCGAGGATAGCTTTTCGGCCAAAAAGGAAACCGGCGCTGTGTTTGTCGATCTCACAGCAGCCTTCGTTACTGTATGGCACCGCGGCCTCACCTGCAAGCTACTCCGTCTTCTTCCGGACAGCACATAATCTCATTGATTATGGAACGTGTTCGTAATCAAAGTTTTATCTCACCACCAGTGCCAAAAAGCAAAGCAACCTAAATAATAGCGTCTTACAGGGATCAGTCCTGGCTCGCATCCTGTTTATTGTTTATACATATGACTAGCCAGTGACAGTCGAAAAAATATTTGCTTATGGTGATGACCCTATCTTCCTACCTTTACAAATGGAAGCTCAAGTTCAGTACAATGAAAACTATGTTGTTAGCCTTTCATCTTTACAACAAGGACGCACGACGTGAGGTTAACATTTTTGTCAATGGAGAGGCCCTACCGTTTAGTGTTGAACCTACTTATCTTACCAAAAAGCTGGATAGAGAACTCACGTTTCGCCAACACTTCGAGTCACTGCGCAAGAAATTAACATCTCGCGTTAGGCTTATAAAGCAATTAGCTGGATCAAGCTGGATGCGGATGCCACGGTACTCCGCACAGCCACCCTTGCCTTGGTCCATTCCACGGCTGAGTACTGCGCGTCCGTTTGGTGTCGCAGTGCTCATAATCGTCTTATCGACAAGTCCATTAACCATGCCTTGCGCATAGAGACAGGATGCCTGTGTCCCACACCAACAGAAAACCTTTTTCTCTTAGCAGACATTCAACTGAGCTTCGCCGCCAAAAAGTCTCTAGCTTGCCGCGCTCAGGAACCAAAACACCTTTTATATAAAAGGCTACTGTCTTTATTTCGTGGACAGCTACGGCAACTTAAATTAAGACACCCAATTGTGCCTGCTGCACTGGAACTGCTGAACGACCCCACCAAGTCAGCACTAGTGTAACACGATGGGCAAAATATAGATGAGCATGGAGTGGCGAGAAAACGCTTCTAGCTCCATACATTTATTAAAAATGTTAACCCAACGCCACCGGGAATTTCCCAGAGCTGCATTGGTCAGGCTTAACTGCCTCCAAAATGACGTTGGTCTCTTCGTCTCAGAAACGCACAAATGGGGTATGGCTTCTATGGCGGCCCGTGATTGCGGCGCAAAGGATCAGATAGCTGAGTACGTATTAATATTTTGCCCTATTTATCACCATTCAAATGGAGCCCGTGGCCTCTCAGATGCCAATAGGAACCGGGCAACTTGGCTGAAAGAACATATTCGGTGATTTAGTGGACGATCCAGCTCCAGTCCATCTTTTCCAAATGAAAAATAATAAAAAGTAATGTTTGTCTAAAAATCTTTCAAACTGTGTCGCCGCCGCTAAAAATCACATTCGGTCCATAGAGTTTAAATGAAGCTCTGTTAGTCTCCTAAGTCTGCTGATTTTCTTCGGAGTTAACGGGTATATGGAGCAATTAGCTGTATATAAGTATAAGTAGATAAATTTAATGTAAATGTACGTAATTTTACTTCGTTTTAGCACGTCATCAAGTCAGTTTTCAAGTTAGCAAATTTTCGTTTCATTCATTTCATTCGAAAATTAAACTTTCGAACTTCCCGTAAAATTTGAAAACAATTCAGGTTCTTGACATGGAGCAATTACATTTATCATCTAAAGTTTGCGATCTCATATCAAAGTTAAATTTTGTATTTTTTATGCCGTTAATCTTTAATTGTTTTTGTTGGTTATTTTTTTATTGGTGTTTGTTAGTTTCAGTCAGATCGACGACTGATTCTGAACTTTAATCAGTATCGTTTTTTTTTCCAAAACCCAAACAGTACATGCAACTTTGCTGTTATTTGTTGTTTCAATCAGACTGATTTAAAACTTTAATTGATAATATTTTTCTTTCCTCCAAAACTCATGCAGTATATCCAAAATAATTTTTACTCAGCAAAAATGCTTTAATAGTAATTGCCTAAATTGAAGTCATCCATTTTGTCAATTTAAAGCAGTAGATTTTCTTGTTTCGGCTTTTCCCAATCAGAGTCGCCACAGCAGATTGTCTCTCTTCAACTTGTCCTGTCACTTGCATCTTCCACAGTCACATCCATTATTTTCATCACCTCATTCATCCCATTGATAAATTTATGCATGAAACTTGCAAAAAGCTTGGTTAAATTAATTAAGATTGGGATAAATCCACCATAGGAGTTGAATGTAAAAATTATGAGGCTACAGTTGCGTTTAAATTAAAACAAAATAATCTATTTTATTTCTGCACGTCTTTATTTTTTTACTATAGGTTTCAGTTGGTGCAGATGAGCGGCGATAATTATTACTTAAACTTTCAAGCCATTACCAAACTTCTATGTTGCCTTAAACAGCGGTAAAAGCAAATGTTTTTCACAATCGGATTAACGTGATACGGATGGGAAAATTACTATAAAAATCTTTACTGAAAAAGATGTGAAAAGGTGCAAAATTAAGGATCATAGAAGTTCGGGATCTTCGCTTTTTTCGCATTTGCCAATTGCTACAAAAGCTAAAAATTGAGTGCGGCCCCTAATCAAATTGAAAAAATCAACACTGTTCATGTCATGTGACAAAAATATTTAACTTTCCCAGTCTCGAGACACTATAAAAAAAGAACCAAGGTCACATTATATTGATACCACCAGAACACAAAAATTTAATCTTTTTATTCTTTCATTACTGTTGATGGACAATTTCTTTCATTACTGTTGATTGACAATTTTTCAGTTATCAACGTCCACACACAACTATTCAATCCCAAATGTAGATTTAAATTGGTTTAAACAGGCGTACTTTAGGCGCTGATAAAAAATACACCAAAGTCATGCTTTCTGCTTAAGGAAGACTAAGCTACGGTAGTTCATAGGTTTGAAGCATAAGCACTACTGCTATGATTCCTATAATAGGATCACAATTGAATCAAACTTTACAGCAAGACGATAAATTACGTCTATCTCTGCCATGTAAAACATCAAATACAAACCTACAGTTCTCACTGCGATCAAGAGAAGAAATATTACTCACGTTTCATCACCGGCTTATGCATTTGACTGCATATCTATAAAGTCCATTCATCAGTGGATCGCGCCCTATGGTCGTGAGTGTGGGTCCTGTTTCTTTTACAGAGATTGGAATTACCATCAACTTGTCGTTTGCAGAGAATGATTCTTGCTTGACCATTGGCATCTCGTTGAAGAAATCAAAAGGAGTGCTTATGTTTGTTTTTTTTGGGTGGATAGCAGGACCTTGTTTGGTGGTTGGTGTGGTTGGTAGTCAAATGTGGAATTAAAAATGGATCTAATAATGATAAACATGTATCTTTTTTTGCGCTTTGATTATCGCATGATGCAGCGGCTTTTCATTTTCTTTCTTTATGCAGTGATGCTGAGGTGATTTGTGTTTATTTGCTTATCGATTATCTAAAAGTCTTATGTTATTAATTCTACGTGTTTTGGTGTAGGCTTACAATAGGCCTACGTCCCGATTTTGGAGTATAGTCCCAATTTTTAGGGCTCTGTCCCGTCCATTTGGCAGAAATAAAAAACAGATTTTATGTGCAAATTCCTTCTTTTCTTGTTTGTTACAAGATCACTAGTTTTCAGAGACGAAAACCATAAAATCCGAGACAGATCGACAGTGAAGACCTTTTTTTTAAAAAATACTTCTTTTTAGGGACAAAACGTAAAAAATCTGACACTGATTCAAACAGAAAAAAACACTTCTTTTCAGAGACAAAAACCATGAAATCCGAGACTGATTTACAGTGAAGACCTTTTTTCAAAGAACACTTCATTGTAGGGACGAATATCATAAAATCCGAGAAGGATTCGAAATAAATACTTTTTTTCAGAAAACAGCACTTTTTGGGGACAAATTGTTTTCCAGTAATGAGCGTCCCGGTTTGCCCTTTCAAAAATATAATATGCATATTTAGGTGTGTCTCATTTTTAGTGTATTAAACCTTAATTTTAGGCAATGTTGCGTGTAATAGTTTTGTAACAGTGGCAATATACAAAGAACGATTTTTTGTGTTTTGTTCAAAAATGCAAAGAGTTTCAATCCTAGTTGTGTGCCGGGTAAACAAAAACGACAGAAAATACAAACTTATTCGTTTTATTTAGAGCTTTGCTTGAAATCAAAAGTCTTTTTAATGCAAAAATATGAAAAAAACAAAATTTAAAGCAATTTTCATCTATCTACGTCCGTGTATACACTTGGCTTGTGTTAGTTAATTTATTATAATTGTTATGCTCGGCATAACGAATTCAATGATCAGGCAAACCCATACACTCTTAGGGTAGATCAAGCTATAAAATTAAGAAATGGTAAAAAAAAATTTCAAACATTTTACTGACTTTCAATTTTAAAGTGTTGGGTCCTTTTCCTTCAAGGTAATCTGCGATGCTCCGAATGTGTCCTGCCGTGTAATCCTGGACGAGGTGATCTTCGGGATCAGTAAAGGATCGAGGAGAGAAGAAAACTGCGCTTTCACCTAGATGAACGTAATAACTGTGATTACTAATCTCTATGAACAAAACGAGGCAAGTTGGACAGAGCTTGGGGTGCTAGAGTGCTCATTTGTTTTAAAGTTTGCTGATTAGGATTCATATAACGAACGAACAAGTTTTTCTCAAAAGAATACTTGTATTAAAATGCAAAGGATTGAAAGCACATCTATTTTTCATATTCATGCAGAATTTTGAAAAAATCTAATCAGGCAAAACTTTATCTGAGAGAAGTTTATTTATATTTACACTAGTCCGACATTAAGGTGGATTAAATTTATTAATGGCCGAGCGTGTTTTTTTACGGAGGAAAATCCTTTATTTTTTGGAGACACCCGACAGATAATCAACAACCTTGCTGACCTGTTGCAGATATATTTAAATGAAAACATGGAATTTTGGGACGAATTAAATCAACTCGATGATGAACAAACGTCCCCGGAGTCAGAGATTCGTTGTAAACAAAGTTTAAATAAGATCCTTTGTCGACCAGAACAAAGCAAATCGAAAATCGTGCATTCGTCAGCTGCTCGTAAAATAATTGTACTATTTCTTTATTATTATCATACAAAGTTTTGATGTTTTTTCTCAATAAAAATTATTACATACATTTAATAGAGTGTATGATAATTAATTTTTCACTTTAAACACTGATTGTAAAACGCCTTTTGCATCACAAAAAATTGGTTATTTGAGATTTAGACTTGATGTACTCCGTAAAACAGCAACGTAGCAAGCTCACGGCCAATAGAATGAAAAAAGAAAAACAACGACTTGAATCCAAATACTGTTCGTTGAGACGCTTTCTCTCAAAACTTACTACATTTACAAATCGTAATAGTTAACAAAACTTTCTATTGTTTTGTGTCATAAATTTCCAGTTAAATCAAGCTGACTGATTTTTAAAAAGAAAAAAAGTAGATGAACGTCTGCTTAGAGATCTAATCATCGTCGGAAGGACACTACTTCAAAGCTCTGGTTAAGCTTATACTTTTTGGCACTTCGGAAAAACGTTTAAGTAGGATCGCAAAACTGAATATTTTATGCACATTAATCACTCAAACGCACTGTGCTCGTGACCCTACAATTGATCGAACAACACTTAATTGAAAAGACACTTCATCGAAACGTCACTTGATCAAATATTGAAAGAAAAAATTTACAACAAAGCATTGCAAAGCCGTCTTGATTTTTTTCGCAAGAAAGAGTCTTTGTTTTGTAGTTTTTTATAAATAGTTGTGGCTGAAAAAAATTTTTATCTGACCAAAGAAAAGAGCGATAGTACACATGAAAATTTACATTTTACACAGGAAGCAGGTCAACGAAAAAAAAAAGCAACAGCAAAAAGCAAGAAAAGGCAAAATCTTATTAAAAACTGCTTAATGTGCTACACAGAGCTATAATTATTTTATATTGCTCTTGAAGCATTTAAATCTTTATAACTACTAGAATCGATAAATTTCGGCCTGTTTCGGCCTGGTTTAGCCTTTTTGCACAGACGCATTAGCATTATCATACCGTTCTTGCTGAAGAGTAAAATGTTTTTAGTTAACCCCAACAGATTTAAAACTTCTTAAATTTATCAGCTCCTCTGTTGCAGCAAAGACAACTTTAATCTTAGGAGTCGCTGTAACATGGAGTATCTTACGATGTGCATTAACATAGGACTACAATATAAAATAAATAAAAAAAATGGCAGCAATAGGTATCTAACGAAACATAACCATAACAAGAAATCTACTTGTTGTCTCCCTAAAAATGCCTTGCCCAGGGACCTTGTTAAAAAACCCTGACCTTCACATTGATAAAAAAAATTATGAAAATTAAAAACAAACTGTCTTCTCACTGATGGCCTTTACTTTTATAAATCTAATTTACAGTAACAAAGATATTGTTTAATCGCAGAAACATACAAAAGTAAAGCCTTTTTTATCAACTGTCGTTCGATCAAATGTCGTATTACCCACTGCGCTTTCTGATTACCGTTTTCCAAATATAAGTTGAATAAACTTTTATGGCTTTGGCCTCTCGGCCCAACTTGTTCGAATTTTCTTGCAAAATTTTGGTTGCCAAAAACGAAGTATTTCCATCGATTCCTCTGCAAAAACAACAAGTTTAATTGTAAAGCTCAGTGGTGGATATTCAAAATTAGAGGCGTGAGGCAAAATCCTGATTAGTGGCACCAACAAATGACGTCACAAGAACTCGATTATCATTTTGGCAATGCCATCTAGAAAGAAAAGCAAATAAATAGTGCCAAAAATTGATGCTAATACTAAACTTGAAATAACTCAAATCAGTTGCTAAAGAAGTAATTCGCAGTAATTTGTCACTGTCACAGCTTTACTCGGGAATCCGAAAGTTCCAGTCGAACTAGGTAACCCAAATACCCGCGATGAAGTAAAGCTGTGTCTATTTTTTTATTTATTCCGGCTTTAGAATTAGTTTTCCGCAAAAATTAAGTTCTTTAAAGAGTAAGTTTTGGCTAAGTACGAATTGATTTGCTAAAAACTTCTCTTTAAAGATAGAAAGAAACAACTGTTTCTAACTATAAAGAGTATATTTGCAAAACTCACGAAACTTGATCGATTCACGTAAAACATGGCTCCCAAGCTTTACCAAACTTCAAAATTATTCACAGCGCAAACAACTGCGAATAACTACATCAACAACTGTGTACTGAAAAACTATAAGACCGAATTAGCATCCCGATGGCTAATATTTACCTTCATCGCTCATCTGCCATGCTGATAAAAACAATTCTATCTCTTTATAGAATTAATATTCCAAGGCGTCAACACTGACCCTTAAACAACTACAACCCCCACGCTAAACAATGCAAAATGACTGCAATCACTTAATAATCAAATCAATCTTCAACTGGAATGAATTGAAACAAAATGGAGACTATTTACAAATCGACCGGTGCTACGCGATAATAATGTAAATTTCGAGATAAGGGCAGACTTTTCAAATTAACCAGTACATTAAGTTCATCAACTAATCAGAAAACACGACAGCAAACGGATTACGTAATTTGAAACCTCACATTAACAGCAAAAATTCCATTTACCATTCTGAAACTTCCAGAAAAAAAAAGAAAATTTTAGACGCTTTAAAGGTCACCTCGCAACGAGATGCTAACCATGCGCTTTGAATTAAAAACGGCAAAACGAATAATTACTATACACTTATAAGACAATTGAAGTTGTATTTGTTCTCTTAGTCTAAGCAGTGTTTTCCAAAGTGGGCGGTGCTTTGCTGTCGGAGCGGGGAGACACAAACGCTAACACAAATTTGTTCTTTTTAATTTGAAACAATCAAAAAAAAGAGCTTGCCTGTGTGTATTTAATTTAATTTTGAAGACAAGGTAATTTTGAAAATTAAATAACATGGTTTTCAAAGTATTTTATTTTTGAAACAAATATTTTATGTATAATATTTTTTTCATTTATTAATATAATAAAAAAGAATGAAGGGGGCGCTGGAATCTATCTGGAAGCCAAGGCCAGGCTGAAAAAGTTTGGGAAGATTGTTCCAGGCTATATACGCAATGCATAGAAATCATCTGAAAAACTAATTTTGTCAATTCTAATTTTGTGGATTCGGATTCGAGTTTTCAGGAATTTATATTAAAAATACAACATTTTTTGTAGACTTGGACTGGGAATCGGTTCGAGCTTCTTAAAAAGGGACTCGAATTAACTCGGTTCAAATTCAAGAGTTGTTAATTGTTGACATACAATCTACAAATACACACAATCTACACAATCTACATACACGCAGTCCACTAGAGGGATACTGTATTTTTTTAAAACTCTGCCACCACTTTACAATAGACATTCAAGCCAAAGTCTTGATAATCCCAAAAAACGCTGATTAAAATAATAAATTTTAAAATCAATTTTTTTAAAAATAACAAGATATAAAATTTTAACTTTAATTAAGCAGTTATTTTTATCAGTTTAACTCGCAAAACAGTTGTCAAAATCTCCATTTTAAAATTTGCTAAACCCACTACGAAAAAGTTGCAATAGTCAAAAATTTAAGTCTTCCACCAAATGCTACCCTATGTAACATACTTTGCCCTTATGTGCTGAAAACTCCAAACTTTTGAGAATTGCAGAGGTTCATGGAACCATGTATAATGCAACAAAATAGAACTACACGCGGCATTTTTAAAAGGAGGGGCCTAAGGCGACTACCGCACTCGCCTCACCCAATATCTACTACTGATTAAGCTGAGATAAGATGCACAGAACCGTTTAAAATAAGCAGTTACCAACACAGCCGTGGTCCAACTTCTATTCCTGGGATGTTACTGTAACTTTGGCAAAAACAATTCGCCAGACTACATGTGACAGTCTTTCAAAAGATTTAAATTACAAAAGTATCACTTTAAGGTAAAAAAGACACAAGCCTTTTTAGCTAAATACTAATGCATTTCAAAAAGCAGATGTGGTTAATTACTTGGAAATTGCATTAAGTCCGAGGAAAGTTAGGCTATTTTTATAAAGTAAAGAGTTCAAGGAGTGAGTATTAGATTAATGATGGCTTTTATCGATTTAAAGATAAGAACTACCCTACACATGCCTAAACAAAATTGCTTGAATGGATACAAGGCATAGCCATATGATAAAAAGACTTCAACCTTTTTCAAATCGTTTTTCAGCTTTTAAAATCAACCTTAGTATTAAGTGTGCCCGACTGGTGCGGGAATGTATTTATTGATATACTCGTATTTCTAAAACGTCCTGAACATTCACAGAAGTAGGTTTTAAACTGTTAGAAATTACATTTCTCACAGGGTTGCCTTGCCCGTCGAATTAAAATCTTACAGGTAAAGAACCAGTGAAGAAAGCATGCCGGTTCTAGTAGTTTGCATAGTAAACGTCTTACAGTCTAATTGCATTGTAGATGTCAAGAAATTCCTCGTCTCGCTCAATAGTCCGAGCGTCGGCGAAACGATCAACCAACGCTGCGTCTTTGTCGTACAGCAACGGATGGACAACAAGTAGACCTGCCACAAGCAATATTTGAAGGGAACGTTCATGCTGCTATCAAAGATTTGAATGAAAAAGAACTTTTGTTGGATCTTTCTTTAAAGCTGATGCATAAAAGACAGCATCAGCTTTAAAGAAACGTCTGCACGCGCAGAATTTATTGCTAAATTAACACTTGTTGTTGTTGTTAACACATATTTTGGAAGAGCCATCCCTCAATCCTGTAAAGAAACCAATCTAAACTTTATTTCTTGGATGAAATCCGTAGCCTGCAAAGGTTTCTTCCACAGATTAGGGCCTTTTTTTTGTTAAAGAGTTGTTGAAGAGGTGGTTTGTGTCATGTAGGTATGGCAAGCATAATGGGCATTGTGGCGTGTAAGTATCAGGGTTTACTGCATATAGATAATTTTGATAGACTGGTAATATTTTAGTTCTGATGTATGCCAATTTTTTATGCATATAACGTGGTAATGTTTTTTCCCATGAATGAATGCCATGAGAAATGCTGTTGGTAACTTCTTTATTTTTTCTGAAACTAAGATATTGTAAGGTGATGGTATACTTGTGAATGTGCTTAAGGTTTTCTTTACATTTATCATGTGTTACATCCGGATCAAAGATGTTGGTGTTAGTGTGAGCATGGTTATAAAAGATTGTGGTTTCTTAGTTCATGTTCCTGTTTGGTCCCTACTTGTTGACGTTCTTGTTTAATCTGAAAAAAAAAAACATTCCTAGCTTCTCAAAAAAAAACAAAACTAACAGTTAACCGATAAATCGACGAAGCAATCACATAATGGAAAACTTGCTTTTAATTTTGTTTTGACTGAAAATATTCAAAAAAAAAGGGAAATAATAGAAACTTTGACTTAAATTCCTCTACACTTTTATCAACTGCTGCTTAGCTTTAGATTTTTTATGAGAATTAGCATGCCAATCGAATAACTACATCATACGACTTATTTTTTCCGTTTTACCTCTTCTATCCACAACAAAGGAGTAAGAAAATTTATTTGGATGAAAATATGAAGAGGGGGCAAAAACAACTTCAGTACTCAAGTCCATGCTTAAGACCCCCAAGAACTTATTGTTGGTAGAAAAAGGCAAACTGACACTGAACAATTCTCCTGAAAAAAATGGTTAAATAATTGATCTGATAATAATCTAAATAGAAAAAAATCTCGCAGAAATATGCTTTAAAATCGAAACAGCGAATGATTTGTTTTAAGTTCAATCGCAGGTCTCACCCGCATTTAAGCCATCTTTGTAAGGAACAGTCCATAAAGGATTCGTACTATTTTGGGAATCATCGAAAAATAACTCGAAAAAAACAGCGACCCGGTCAATGACGTCATTCACTTTGTCGACAGTCTTGAATAATCCCGTCTAAATTTTAAAAAAGTTTTTTACTTTTTTATGCTGAATATTTCGACAATAAAGTAAGATGACATCTCAATATGGAAGCTTCACATAATATCCCGTCGATAACTATATGAACACCATTTGCAAATACAGTATAATACACTTTTTATCTGTTAATCTTTTTAGCTATTTTTCGACAAGAACTGTAAGAAAATAAGATGTTGAGAGACCCCATGCTATAACAGATGAAACAGAATTTCAGATTGCTGGAAAGAAACTTTTCTAAGAAATTTTTTGTTTGACAATGATCAGAAGTTCTTCCGAAGGATAAAGAAAGCAAAGTCAACTACATTGACTTTTATACAAGGCTACCATACCGCTTTATTATTTAGATTTGTTTAATATCAAGACAATGCCTTATAAAACTTTACTATGCTGACTCGCGGCTTTTTTCAACTTATTTTAAGCAATAATGTCAGGTTACAACCAAAAATGCCAACCGAACTAACCAAACCATAAAGATGGTTGATTATCTAAATTACTAACAACGTCAAATGAAGACAAAAATGGTTTTTACTTGAAGTTAAATAAAACGGTTTTCGAGCTTCAAACATATTTTTTCAAAAAATGTTTGTTTTTTTATCGTCCGTATTTTTCAATTAAAAAAAAAGATTCGAACCGTAAACAAATTCCCTTTTCGGGCAGAAATTTATTTGCAGAAATTTGACGAATTAAATCGAGTCATTGCGGCAATGATAATAATAGCAGTTTGGATAGTGATTAGCACATTTTGAACTTTTAAAGCTGCCGGGCAATTCAAAATTATGAAAGAAAGTTTTTACCATTCATTAAGTTACTGACTTGTTTTACAAAACTAATTAAATAAAACAGTGGATCCATGACTCAGGAGATTGTAATACTAAAATCAAAATAGAAGTTCTGGGTTTCACGAAAGTCACTACTATAGCAAAAAAAATTTTTAATCAAAATTTGTAAAAAAATTTTTTTGGACAAACTAGAAATAAATTTCTGGTTAGATGGCCAGGACACCGCACGCTTGGAATAACCAATAAGATTACAGTTGTGGTGCTTCTCGTTTTAGGTGGCTTAGTTTCTAACCAATAAGACTACCAAAATTGAAAGAGCCTATGTTTCCCTCAATACCATTTTAAAGTTTTTTCAACCAAGAATTTATTCAAATAATGTTTGGAATAGACACAAAAATAACACAAACTTTAATAAAGCGTTTTTTACCCATTACAAAATAAAAAATAATAACAACTTAACTAAAGTTTTATCAGATTGCTTTAACTCATTTTTATCCAAGAACCCTTCAGTATTCATAATTTAGATTTTTATGAAAGAAATGCATTTCTCGACTCAAAGCCACCATCAACATTAATAATATCACAAATTAAATGACTTGATTTTTTTGTATCTCGCAATAGTTGTTTACAAGGCCAACTCACTTAATATTTATTTTTTTGTGTTTGTGATTGCTTCATTTTGATGACGGTGTTCTTTTGAATTCATTAATTTTTTTTCAGTTTCTTTTAGTTTTTAACTCATAAGAATTGTTACAAGTTTTTTGTATTAATTTTTTTTAAGAAATAGTATTGTGTTTAATTTTTTTCCAATATTTTTACCGACTGACGATGGTTTTAAACTAAAATCGATTTTTTGTTATTTTATAATGTTAAAAATTTTTTAATAAAGTTAGCTTTATTAAAAAAAACTTTTTACTGTTGTGACTTTCGTGACTGTTAAACTTAACCTGACAATCAAAAAGTTTTTTATTAAATTAACCAAACTAATCAAATTAAGCAAATAAATCTAAACATGAATTAAACAAGCTAAACCTATTTTATAAGAAAATTAAAAAGCGCAAATCTTCACAGCAAAAAAATCGAGTTTGTAAAAGTAAAAAGCAAAACAACTAACCCAATCACCTGGTTGGTGTAAGGATTATTTAAAGCCAAATTCTTCATTACAGGAAATTCTACAACAACGACAGCATTTTATTAAAGAGACTGAATAATGGCCGTTGCACCCCCACTAACCTCCGGTCCCCACTCCGTACATTGCTATCACAAGTTTATGGACCGAAAACCCCTCATTCGTTGCGTCCGCGAAAGTTTCATAAATTTGTTCAAGCGTCTCTTCGTTCGAGGCGCCATCGGACACCATCAAGATCGCTGAATTATTGCTCGGGAAAAAGTCTGTTTTAAAATAAAAACGTCATGATTTAAAAAGCTTTTGGCTTTCTAAAACATTCACCTTAACATTAAGCAAAGAGTTGGGATTGTTGTTTTTTAGGGATCAACAAAAACCGGTCCATGAAGAATTTCCCACCCCCCCCGCACCGAAACAATAAATTAAATAGCGAATTAATAAACAGCTATTAATGTCTTGCAAGTTGATTATCTCTTGTGCATAGCTAATGAAAACGCTGCTGATAAATTTTCACTCTTTCAGGCTATTTTGGTCGTAAAAACAGAAAGTGCGTTTATTCGTTCTTTGATATAGGTCCGCGCCCAAGATAAGGCCCTTCTTCAACCCGTTGCTTGTCTTCGTTGTCGTTGATTGGAAAGGGCGTCCACTCCGGATCAGATACATATAGGACTGGGACCGAGGGTCTATTTTTTACTACCCTGGACTGTTGTATTTCCCGGATCAGATGCTGGCAGTGATGGTGTCGAGCCAGCATCGAGTTTCATCATTCAAAACCGTCAGACCTCGTGCTCCGTGTGGTTCCCGATGTATGGAGCATGCTATTAAAAGGTGGTTTGCGGTTTGTGCGCACTCGCAATTCGGTAAAGGAGCGAGACCCCATTTGTGCGTGAACAAATGGAATCACTCAACATCAGTCCGCAGGCGATTAAGCTTAACCCAAACTGTTTGGGTAAAGTTCATTCCAACAGGCCCGGTACTGGTCCTGGGAATAAAAACACGGATCCTGGATATATTCTCGCAATGCTCCTAGTTTCATCTATAGCTCTTTCGCTCAGAAGCGCGGATGCCAAGTCCGGCGAGATTGTTTAATAGATTGCACGCAGCTGGCACCAATGGGCGTCTACATCTTAGTCTCTCTTAGCGAGCATTTGAGGACTCAATCAAAAACCATGCAGCATATGGTCAGGGTTCAGGGATCCCCGGGAAACCGAGAAGAGTGTCGCTCATTCAGCTGGCTAGATGCCTGGAAATATGGGTAAATGATTCGCTAGAGTAGAACCCAGGCATCCAGTAACTATGCGAAAGGTGTCATTGAAGACATTGTCAATGAGGCGAGCGCTGCGACACCAAACTGGTGCGCAGTACTCAGCTGTAAGTGGAGCAGCAATAGGGCAGCTGTGCGCAGTGTTTTGGCACCAGTACGTAATCCTGAGTCTACACATCGCCTCAGCAAAGTGACGCGCTAAGGTAGTTCTTTGCTCAATGCCACTAAATGGTGACGGAACGCGAGCAATCTGTTCAGTTTTAACCCAAGATTAGTTGGAGTTGAACAAAATAATAAGAGGGTATTGCTGTTATAGATTTTTAGCTCACGTTTAGCCTCTCGGTTATGTTACAAAAGTCCTGTTAAGCCGCATCCATATCAGTAAATCAGGTGGCAACAAAGTCTTTGCATTGCAGTGACTCCATTTGGCCTTGCAGAAGTTTCATCGCTTAACAGGCATGCTTGGCATTGACAAAGCAAACCTTAGTGATGTAATAAGCGAAGGTCGATGATGTGATCAGGGAAATTTTTCAAGAACACGTCATTTAGGTAAGCGGCTGTTAGGACTTACGCTAGCCCAAGCTAGATCCGGATTAGTGCCAGTGTTTCAGCGGCCGGACTAAAGCTGGCATAATCCTTGGCAATGTATAGAAGAGCAAGGCTATTAATACTTGCCTAGCCAGTCAAGCGCTCATCGTCCACAGTGTTATCATCTTAATGCCAATCAACGTGGTGATTGTTGAAATAGCAAGCATAGAAAAAAGGATGTGGAAACATTGGGAAATATAGGGATTGCTGTAACGTGGTTGATTATGTTAACTATTTTATAACCATCAACGTCCACGTGCAACCACTCAATTTCCGATGTCGGTGGAGATTGGTTCAAAAGCCTACAACAACGATAGACTTTTACCGTTCTGTCCAACCCCTACTTATCTTGGGGTAAAACTGGACAGATCGCTCACGTTTCGTCATCATTTAGTGGCATTGCGCAAAATACTATCCTCGCGCGTCACACTGCTGAGGCGACTCGTGGGCTCGGGATGGGGTGCTGGTGCTAAAACATTACCCACAGCCACCTTATCTCTAGTCTATTCAACAACTAAGTATTGTCTGGTGTCGCAGTGCTCATCGACAGTGTCTTGAACGACGCCTTGCGCATAGTCATTGGATGCCTGCGTCCCACTCCAACGGATGTACCTACATGTACTCTCAGGCATCCAGCCAGCTGAGTTTCGCCGACTGGGAGCGACACTCTCCTTGGCTCACCGTAGATCTCTGGACCCCGATCATATTTTGTATAGTTTTTTAAGTGGGTCCTCAGATAATCGCCAAGTGAGACTAAGATCCAGACGCTCGTTTGTGCCAGCGGCGCGGAATCTTTTGAACAACCTTGCCAGACTTGGCATCCGCGCTTTTGAATAGACAAATCACAAATGGAAAACGGAGTATTGTGAAAATGCTTTCAGGCTCCGTGCTTTTGTGCCCCGGACCGGTGCCAGGCCTGTTGGGATGGGCTTACCCCGAGCAGCTTGGGTTAAGTTCAACCGCCTGCGGACTGGTGTTGGGCGATTCCATTCGTCCATGCACAAATGGGGTCTCGCTCTTTCACCGAATTGCGAGTGTGGCGCCTCTGAGCAAACCACAGACCATGTACTAACAGCGTGTCTTATACATTGGGCACCACATGGAGCACGAGGTCCGACGGTTTTGGATGACGAACTCGATGCTGACTTAATAACACCACTGGCAACATCTGATTCAGGCAGTGCAGCAGTCTGGGGTAGGAAAAGGATAAACCCTCGGCCCTGGTCCTGTTTGTATTGTATGTCAAGTGTAACAACAAAAGCAGTCGTACTCACGGTCCAGGCTGCAAGAACCGACCGGTTGCTACATAAATGATGCACTTGATCCAATCAGACAAATTTACGTGTTTTTATAAAATGATTATACCAAACAAAAACTCATCTCTAGGCTTTTCTTCCGACACTTGTTAGGAAATAAACGTCGGAATGAAAGAAAGAAAAATTGAATTGATTGTCTAATAAAACTGAACAAAGATAATTGGATGTTTAAGAAAGGCATTAAAACGCGTGATCAGCGCAAGATTTTCAAGTTGTAAACAAATTGTTTTTGGTGGCATAAATTTGGCTTGCATGATTTGATGTAAACGGCTGCTAAAGCAGATAAATGAAAAGACGAACGCCCAAACAAAAGAATAGCAATTTTTTTATCACTGTAATTTTTGGCGCGCATAGCGTTATCCAAAAGCTGAAAACTGGTCGTTCAACTTTATTAGAAAATTAATGGAATTTGTCTTTCCTTCATTTAGGCATTTCTTTTTTGGCGGGTGTCGGACGAAAAGCTTAGAGATGAGTTTTTGTTGGATATTTTCAAATTCTGTACAACAAACCACTTCTTTAAAAATTATTATAAAACGCATCTTTTCATTTAAAAGATACTAGAAAGTTTTTAAACGCTCTAACAAGTACGACGAGACATTTAGAGAACTCTACCCAGGTAACATTAATGAAATAAAATAACCTGATTCACAGGGTCATTTTATGTATTGCTTATATGGAAATAAGATATACGAGTTCATTCCCTGATTTCCCCGATTGTGAAACGGTCGTAAAATTTAAAATCATAAAGGACGTCATTTATGTCTATTTACGTTCTTTGTCATTTCGCGAAAAATAATTTCGAAAAAACTCAAAGCTTCTATCGAACGCCTTTCGGTACGAGCTTCCTCCTGTAAAAAATCAATAAAATCAGGATGGAAATAACAAAGAACAAGACTTTTATGAGAAAAACTAAATTAAAATTGAATTATTGTTAAGACTCTTCAAAAGAATCTTCAATAAGACTACTTTATAACTAAAAATTTGGGTGAAATGAAAAATGTGCAATTAAACCCCTAGCAAGGGCTAGTTTTTATACCAAATGGGGCAAAGTTTGGGTGAAGATTGTGAAAACCTAGCAGCAGATACAAATTTGAAAAATCTGTCGCTTGATGGTGCAATAAAAATCTTTACTTTGATTTACATGGAAAAAGTAAAACAAAGCTTTTACATTTCGGCAGCATGGTCGAGTGGTTAAAGCACCGGACTGATGATCAACATGGTCTCGGTTCAAAACCCACTTGTGCCATTCTGTTGTGTCCTTGGGAAAGACACTTTACGGCATTTTTCCCTGCTTGGTGGTCTTGACAAGCAGTTCTAAATTACAGTAACATCTCTACTAAATTACTAGCGGACAGTAATATCTTGGCATCTCCGGAAGCAGGTCGGGGTAATTGCTTACCCTATGTATAGCGCCTCCATCGCTTTCCTGCGAGTCAGGAGGATAAATATAGAGATTAAAATTAAAAAAATAAAATAAAACATTAATCTAATTAGGGATCTCCCTACCCCACACAGATCTAGGCATATTTATAAAGACTATAATCAAACTCGGAAATACTTTGAGCTGGAAGAAGAACCAAGTTCTGGTTGCATTAAAATTTATTCAACTGAATGAAACTAATGGTAGTTGTATTTAATTAGATTCAAAATGATTTTTACAGCGCTTTCTTTTGTCTTTTATTGTAGGTGGAAGCGTACGTCGTGTGTGACGAATTTCCGGTATTCATCTCGTAATTAAATCAGGGCGACACGGCCACTTGAGGCAGATTTTTTCAAGAATGATGGACCGCTGTTTTGATTTTACTGTGATTTTAATTTTTTTAAATTTTTCTAAATTAAGTTGTGGGACTAATTGCGGTGCAATCTAGCACTTTACCCTTATTTTAACTAAAAGTTTTTCAAAGGTAATTTTAATGCCGTGATTCATTTTCAGTCGTTCAAATAGGCGTACGCAGAGGGGATTAAGGAATAAAACTCCCCTAAAGCTATGGAAAATGCACAAAAACCACTTAAAAAGGAACCAGGGCATGAAAAAAGTAAATATAAAAAGGGGTTTACCTTATTTTAACTGTTCTTCATGGTTTTCGGGGGGGAGTTTCATTTCTTCACCCCCTTTGCGTACGCTTAAAGTCGTTCAAAAAGAAATCTGACGTCTTCAAAGAATTATGAACGCAACTCGGAGACAATGTTAAAAGCAAATGAAAAGCTAAAATAGTCGACACCAAAACTACTTGACCTCTTGGTGTTAAAGCGTCTATCAGCTTGTAAGCGTCTTCTTTAGTGCGCGGAAGTGCGTTTGCGAAAGAAGACGCAAAACACGGAATGACGTCTTCACCGAGTCCGAGAAGGTCAGCTGTGCTGGCGAAGGAAATAACTGTAAACTGTACAGATTACGTTGATTTGTTGGATTTAGCTCGATAATTGTGCATCCCGAAAGAACATTCCGTTTTGTGCTTTATTATTTTTCTGACAGGTAGTTCAATCTAATGGAAAAAATCAGCTTACTGTATAAACATAATACGAAACAGAAAAAATGTTTAATGAAACCAAATACAACAATTTTGGAAAAAATGTTGTGTTTGTTGTAGCAAAAATTTCTGAATTGTAACTAATATTAACAGGGTTCTGTATTTACTGTTTCTCGCATCATAATTTGCTTGAACTGAAAAAAAAAATTTTTTTAGATTTTTCAACCATGAACCCGACGTGGGGCAAAAAATCTGGTTTTTATTTGATTATGTTCGAGCGAAGTAACATTTCAAGAAAATTTGCAAAGAAATTTTTGTTTTCTTTTTTCCTGTTTTTATCTCGAGTTAAGTTTTGACGTGATTTGATCTTGTTTAAAAAGAAAAAATTATCCTGATTTATTCACTCACCCCTCCTCTTTGAACGTTCGCTTTTTTCTTACCTCGTGCTGAGGCTTGAGAGTGTCGATTGTGCGTTTCACGATCATCTTGGCGAGTTCCAGCCTTGTCACGCCGTCCAATTGTTGCGCCATAGAAGCGCTTGTGTCGATCAAGATGATCAAATGCTCCAGTTTAGAAGATATTACTTGAACATACCAAGGCCTTTATAAAATTGTTAAACTTTATATTGCTTTGTGGTTCATTAAGGCGACGTAGTTATAGTGCCAATCTACTCGTACTCCTTCAGTGACAAACTTTCAGGCGAAGAAACGGAATTCGCAAAGTTTAATTGAACACTAGACTGATTAATTGCCGGAACAAGAGGATTTGGATACAAAACTACCTTCAATTTGAAACCAGATTCTCAATTGGCCCTAAGCTTGAGTTCAAATTTCATGAGGGTCAAAATGAAACTGTGTTTTAACGCGAGAAAACCAATGGCTAAAAAAATTTCACGCAAATTAAAATATCGAAACTCATTTTGAGGAAGTCGGCTGTGTGAAATTCAAGTGAAAAAAGATTTCACGATTCCACATTGAACGAATGCTATTAAGTACAAGACAAAAAAGTCAACAAAAAACCAAAAACTTCTTTTTAGAAGAGAATGCCAATACCTGTGTTTTCAGGAAGCGTGGTCGGGTGGTTAAAAGCGAGGTCGAGTGGTTATGATTGTGATCGATATGGTCTCGGTTTAAAATCTGCATGCGCCATTCTGTTCTGTCCTTGGGAAAGACACTTTTCGGCGTTTTCCCATGCTTGGAGGTCTTGGAAAGCAGCTAAATTTCAGTCACAGTGCTATAAAAACTAAAATAACCAAAATCGAAAATTTCAACTGAACGGTATTACCCGAAAGTCGGGATAATCGCTTGCTCTGTGTATAGCGTCTCCGTCCCTTTCCTGCGAGTCAGGAAAATAATTGTGGATATGAAATCAAATGAAAGTGAAAGGTGATTTATTCGAAGCTAAAATTATTTTTCGAAAGAAAATAAGAAAAAAATACACACTTCATCTAGAACAAGAGTAGTGTTATATAGAAACTAATTTCCAACTTCAAAATTGAAAATAAAAACTTCTCGTTGTTGTACGAGCAACTAGTGACCGAATTTTTTTAAAAGTATTTAACTTTTAGCTCATATTAGTAACATTTGTAAGATAGTGTAATAATATCAGAATTAATGGATTTGGTCGAAATATAGTATTGTGGCTGACCGTAACAGAAGGACAGAGACCGTTATACTCTGAATAAGAAAGACAAGTAGAAAAGAAAGCAGCATGATTTCAATAGCAAATAATTCAAAATTTGCATTACTAAAAAAACGCATTCTCCAAAAAAAAAGAGGGGATATTATAAATTCTTTAAATATTTAATTTACGCTTATCAAGTGAATTACTGGGGAAAGATCTGATAAGCTTGGATATAAGACTTAAAGAATCACAAAAGCGGAAAAAAATCACAAAATCACAATACTCATTAAAAGCTATAAAGCAACAGCTGCTATTTCTCTACCAAATTTTCTAAGCAGTCATTCTCACAAAATGTTAACCCACATATTTGTGTTATTCACTTTCAAAGGGGTAAGCTGTGATACTTATTCCAATAAAATAAAAGGGACTGAGGTCTACTTATGTCCAGGGCTAACGACTTGTTTGTACCTCCCTATATTCAGCGTTATCTATTTTTTTTATTAAACTAGTATCATTTCAATTACAATTTCCGTAATAACAATCGCTGCGGTCATTAAAGTGATTCCTGGAATCCGCTCCAACTCCTATTCGATCCTCTCTTTGCGCGCCACTGTTACAATTCACTATCAGGTTTGACTATTTATAAAAATGTTAAATAAATGAACTATTTAAGTATTTTAAAGAATCGTTTGCCTTATTCGATAGTCGAGAGCGCTGGGAAGCACACAACTTTGAAAGTTGAGTGCTGGATAAAAGACGATAAGTCTTTCTTCAGTGGTGAAATACTGCCAACGAAGTGACGGTAGCTTCCTTAGGTTTTCTGTAGCTGCTTTTATAATCCAAGATACGTCAACTTTACGTGTTTTACCTGTGTCGTCATAACGATAAATACACATGTCGCTCGTATTCACCTGAAAATAAAACAATTGAAGATTAGATTTCTTTGATCTGAGTTTTCTTTGTTATCGAAGAATGGCTCGAAAAATAAATACATATGCAACAATAACTAAACCCGAAGTCCACAAAATTTTTCGATTAAATTAGTTACTTTTTTCGCTATTTGCTTTAAGAAAAATTTTCGCAATTTGTGAATTGGCGCTCGTTTCCACTGCGAGCGTTGGCGGCAGTATTCTTGGTTTGATTTATTGATTTTTTGCTTCAATTAGCGCTTAAGCGCGTAAAGAAGTAAAAAAGTTAGTAAAACAAACAAAGAATGCTCTCGCCAACGCTCGTCGTGGAAACGAGCCGTCAGTCTGCAATAGGGACGATTAACCCATATTAACCCAAGGGTAGAACTAAAAAACTAAAAACTAAAAACTTTGATAGGCTGTACAATTCTATGGCACAACTTAAAACAGTGTTTGTAAAGATATTTTACAACTTTTATATATCTCAAAGCTATTCATAATCTAAAACAGGGTGGTCCAACTTCTGCACTCTTGTGGGCCACTTTTCAAAATTATTCGAGTTTGCGGGCCTCAGTCGGCTAAAAATTCCTATTTTCGTTCCAAAATCAGGGTGTTCTCTAAAAAAAAAAAAGGTCTTCACTTGGAATCGGTCTGCAAAATTCCTATTTTGGCGCAAAATCATAGCGTTCTCCAAAAAAATTACGGCTGCTGCTTCTGATCGACAAGACTTGTGCAAAATTGATATGCGGCATGCGGCCCGCGAGCCCGTAGTTGGACCACGCTGTTATAGAAGATTGCCGCTACTTATGATCGACAAGACTTGAATTGTGCAAAATTGTTCCGCGGGCCGCACAAAATTGTTTCGCGGGCCGCATGCGGCCCGCGGGCCTGTAGTTGGACCACGCTGATCTAAAATAATAAAAAAAACAGTTATTTTTAGTTAGAAAATGCATTTGAAATAATGACTACAAATGACTACAAATGTAGTCATTGGGATAGTTCGGGTTAAGGCAATCCTAAAACTAATGCTTTATTGGGTTTTATTTGTGACGCAAAGTGTCTTATAGAGCAATCTTATTATTTCATCTGAAATATAGCGAAAGTAAGTTTTTTTATTCAAAAGAATAACGTAAAAAACACTGCATGAAAGAGTCCCCCTCAGTAATCTCTTGTTAAGAGTAAGCTTTGTTCTTAACTTCTAAAAATTATATTTGTCTTTAATAAAATTTAAACATAATCTAAAACCATCTTACTTTTCTTCCGAATCTGCTATCATAGACAACATCATTGTACTTGCAACATTCTCTAAAGGAAATCGGCTTCGTGCCGGTAGTATATGCTTTTATCAAAGCTTCTCTAAAGTTATGAGTGGCTTCGACACGGAGACGGAATTTATCTTCTATCAAGGCATAAATCTAAAAATAAAATTAAAAAAATTCATTTTATCATTACAATTATTGAAATCTTCAAGTTTCTTTTTTATGTATATAAGATAAGCTTGCATTGGATTAGTTAATAAACAAATATAGTGTAATTCAGAGAATCGTAACCTTTTTTCGACTCACGGCAGACTAACAATCTAAAACTTTTTCGCGGCACAGCTGGTGACTGATAAGCAAAAATAATTTGTGCAAGTGTATTGATATTTATACAAATATATTGAGCTTTTTAAATTTCGGAACGGTGTATAGACTAATGCTTTTTTAAAAGTTTCGGGGCACACTTGAAAGTCTCTCGCGCACAACTGGATGAGAATCACTGGTCCGATCCAACTTACAGAAGCTGCCTTATCAATCCCTTAGTAGTTTTCAATTATCGTTTTTCAGTCTTAATACAAACAAGTAAGTGAAAATTCAAAAGTGTGTCCTATAATTGTGCTACCAATAAATGAAAATCCTGAAAGTAATTTTTAATGATCAGGAAAATATAAACGCGGAAGGCAATTATAATTTCATGATTTAGTCACGTGAGAGATTGCAATACGGTCCCTTAGTAGAGGTCATTTTGATCTCAATTCCCTGTTTGTGACTGCATCACACTTACTTTGTGCAATTAAAATAGTTCTTAGTGAAAATGGATATGATAAAACCCAAAAAATAAATTACATAATTTAATAAAAAACAGTTCTCATTTGTAAAAGACAAAAAAGTTGAGAAAATTGTCAGCGCATTATTATATTATACTGTTTGTCATTGCATTTTATTCTCGGCAAGTAGTTCAGTGTAATGATCAAGTTTATTACAAAATTGTGCAATGGTTTAAGACGCTTTGTTAGCTATACAACAGGAGCGAACTTGTTTGCTGGTAAAATCGACTTTAGATTTTTTAGAAATTTGCGATCGACCGCAGCGGAAATGCGATCGTAGAAAAGAGGATCTCTAAAAAAAAGTCTTCATTATGAATCTTTCTCGGATTTTACTTTAAGTCTTCAAGTAAAACATTCCAAGTTCACTTAAAATTAGAAGCGATCCGCAAGCTAAGCCGTTGCGACCGACGAGCTAAGCCGTTGCGACCGACGAGCTGGCCATCCCTGCTATAAAATAATGGTGTAATCAGTGGTGGACAACATTTTTGCTGTTGCTGGCCGCATTACGGAATTATTTTAACAATTGACTATCAACTACTTCACTATCATTAGAAAACTAGATGAAGACCAAAAAAAGTCTTCTACTGGGATCAAAGAATGAAAGTGTTTTTCGCGCTTTGGATTTGTATCTAGTTTTTCAAAGCAAGACTGCCAAAAAAAATCTATTAGGTTAAATTCTTAATCAGTTACGTGGGTAACATATGCCTATAGGCGCAGATTGTGCATCGTGGGCATAAATCATAAATCGGGGTGAGTAAAAATAACTGGCTTTAAAGAAAAATTGCCCAAGCGTGGAAATTTTTTTATGTAGCCATAAGAAAAAAATGTTGCACAAAACATAAAAAAGTGACAAATACATGGTAAGCTTACTAACAATAAGAAAAAAAAATTACATGAATGTGATAAATAGTACCTAAAATCAGCATAAACAGAAACAGTAGCTCATTTTATTGCCCCTGCTTGCGAGGACAGAAGTTAGAAATATTGCGCATAAAAACTTGACACAAGCCAAGTTTTAACCGCATGGCGAAGTGAGTCTTTGTTGTTAGCAAATTAGCAAATAAGCTTACAAGTCTTTGTTAGCAAATAAGCTCCATTGTTGTCATTTTAGTTTCTGTCTAACAAGAACTTACTTGATCCAAATCAGAGCTTGTGACATATTTCTTTTCTTGTGGTATGGAATCAATGTAAGACTGCAAAAAACACTCATTTCTTGAAATTGCAAAAGTGATTGCAATTTGCAGTAAAATATTTGGTGAAACAGTTTTTTTAATTTTCGCAAAAATAAGATATTTCTTAAGCTATTTTCAAAAAACACAAAAATAAGTTATGTTATGCATAAATCTTTAAGAACAACGTCGAAAGAATGAACAATAGGAATCGGCATTTCTCATTCATGCGTACAACGAAGAAAAAGCACCAAGTTTTTGCTTTTTTTACCTGCATTTCGCCCCTTTTCGACGCCCTTTCAATAAGATCATAGACTCGATTCGACAGTGGTCGGGGATCAATCACTTGAATGCATTCAGCGCTCTGAATTAAACCGGTTGCAAGCGGAATCAACGCGGAAAGAATCAAATTCATGTTGAAAGTATTCCGTCACTTAAAAAAAAACTCGTATGTCGTAATATATTTGGCGTAATCTTTTCTTCACAGTCTCACAAGGTGCTTTTCAAATCAATAAAGCCTTGCGATTGACCATTGACCAGTCTCCAGAAACAAATTTTAACAAACTGCTCAACTCAAAACACAACACCGGTATCAAGTACAAATCTGGTCGGTTTAAGCCTCACGGCTGTGTTGATGACATAATCAACCCTGTGTTTTGTTGCAGTCTCATATTTCAAACAGCTTGGTAAAGAAAAAGATGCAGCTTCTAAAATATTTTGACCAAAACGTGTTTTTACATAAACACTTTTCACTAAAAAAATTGTGTTTGTGACTAAAAAAAAACTGTTAACTAGGGCACGCTAAAGTCAATAAAGTCAACATTTTTTCAGGGATTTTTCACATCATCAAACTTACACAATGTTAATTTCAGTTGCTATCAAAATTGTCTTTTTAACTCTCTGTTGAGAAAAAAACTGCAATTATTCTTTTCTAAATTGGTCTAAAATGCCATTTATGCTACATTTAATCAAAATTTTTCCATAAAAACTCAAGTCAAATCAGGTCAAAACTGAAAAAAATTAAAGTGAAAAAAAATTTTTGAATCCTTTTGATTGGTTTTTGAAATTCTGAAAATTATAGTAAATAACTTTTTAAAGGTAGTCTACTCTAAAGGCCCGTTTCCATTACGAGTGTGGAAAAGATTATTCTTTGTTTGTTTTGATGATTTTTTTGCTTTGCTTAGCGCTCGCTTCAATTTTAAGCGCGGAAAGATTAATAAAAGAAATAAAGAATGCTCTTTTCCACTCTCGTAGTGGAAATGGGTCTTAAGGCCCGTTTCCACTACGAGCGTGGAAAAAAGCATTCTTTGTTTGTTTTATTGCTTTTTTTTTGCGCTCGCTTCAATTTTAACCGCTCGCTTCAATCGAAGATCAATAAAAGAGACAAAGAATGCTCTTTTCCACGCTTGTAGTGGAAACGGGCCTTTAAAGCACATTTTACATTTATTTTTTTGATTTATTCAGTGTTAAAAAATGACGTCACAATCAAACTTTAAGCTCATTTTAGCTTTTAGCAAATACAGTACCCATAAGATTTGCCAGGATCGCTACAGTCGAATAACTTATCTCAAAATAAGACGCATCTTTTGACCTAATTTTTACATTTAACCGCAATTATTTTGATAAATTGAACTAAAAAAAAACAAGAAACATTTAACCGCAATTATTTTGATAAATTGAACTCTAAAAAAACAAGAAACACGTTTTCTAACGTTATTAGGGTCTCCTAGGGCTCGCTGATATCGAAAAGCTCAAAAACGTTTTAAGGCTTTGTTGTAAAATTCACACAACATTAGTTTCGGTAGCTCAGATGTACATTTTATTAAATTTTATATATCAAAACAGAGATAAAACTGGTCAAAATCTTACCTCTTTAAAATTTTACATACAAAAACTAATTTTTTGCTTATTTTTGGAAGTTTTTTGAGCAGTTATAAATAGTTTTGATAGTTTGTTTTTGTAATTTATATCAGGTATTCAGAAACTTTTAGGGTTTCAATCAGGGGCGCCAAAAGCGAGGGCATAATAGTCTTGAATGTGTTGGAAAAATTTGGGACAAAAATGGAGATTCTGGACAGTAATGGAAAGTGAAGACGTTTTTTAGTTTTTACTAGATTTTTACGCTGAAAAAGTTCGCGATATAAAGTGGCAACTCTGTAAAAGGTGCTTTTTTTAAAAAAAGGTTTCTTTTTAAAAAATAAAGTCCCTTTTTTAGCTTTCCGACGTCCCTGGCTATAACCCAGTAATGTCGAACTAAAAACTTTTTGTCCTTCTCTTTAAAATTTCTGAATCAGCAATATAAGTTTTAACATGTTTTACAATATTCCACCAACTTCGCGCCCTTTTGAAGACTTTTAGCCCCTCCACCTCAGGTGTGCAATTTTCGGTTTAAGAATCTTTGATCTATGTTTAGTAATAGATCAAAGATTATTTTGATCTATGTTTAGTAAAGCCCAGCCATCGGAGGCATATTTCTGTGTCTTTTGATGCCGGTCCCAAGCCCGGATAAACGGAGAGGGTTGCGGTAGGAAGGACATCCGGCGTAAAGCTTTTTCGCCAAAACAGACAAATGCGTAATCATTATCAATCCATACCGGATCGGTCGCGGCCCGGGTTACCAACGACCGCCTCAGGTGTCGCACAGCAGGACACATGTGGAAATTATGCTACTGCTAAGCATAATGAAAATAAGAACAGAAAAAGAGGAGGAAAGCGAATAAAGAAGCAGCGAGAAGTATGGAAAGAAAGACGCTCACTCATAAGGGTGGGTACTTTAAATATTGGAACGATGACTGGAAGAGGAAGAGAGCTGGCAGATACTGTATAATGGAGCGAAGGAATATAGACATATTGTGTCTACAGGAAACAAAGTGGAAAAGTAGTAAAGCAATGAACATTGGCGGTAGAGCAAAATATTCTACAACGGAGCTGATGGAAGAAAAAATGGGATAGGGATAGTGCTAGGGTTGCCAACTGTGACAAGTTTCAATAAAGGATATATGGAAAATAGATATAAACATAATTTTCAATCCCATCTATATCACTGTATATATGCATCAGTGGCGTGCGGTGACCTCTGAGTCTGGCCATGCAATTTGCATGCCAAAATCTAATCATGAAAATAGATATGTTATGGGTGTGAGATTGTAACTTTTAGTCGTTATGTCATGGTGATCAAGAACAATTTTCGCCCTAGATTTTTGATGATCTCTCTAAAAAAAAGGTCATCACTTGAAATTGTTGCCTGGTAATGCACTTTTTCTTTTGAAAATGCAGTGATCTCCAAAAAAAAAGTCATCACTTCAAACCAGTCTCCGATTTCTTATTTTTCGTCCTAAATTCGCGGTATTGTCTAAAATAACGCAAAAAAACGGGTCTTAGTCTCAGATCTGCCTCAAATTTTATCCGGAACAAGTAATATTTCTCATCGAATTGAACGATATCTACCTCATCGCGCAAAAGTTTGTCATGTAATTTCTAAAAATTTGGTCTTGCAACGCATGACTTGCATGCCCTGACCGCACACCTCTGATATGCATCATAAAAAAATAAAAATGAAAAATAGTGTAAATCTTTTTATTTTTTAAAATTGTGTTTGGTTTGACTTTTTGCTGCTTTCAACAATTGAAGGTCATCTTTTGTTTTTTCAACAAATTCTAAACAGCTGTCTTTGAAGTTAAAGTACAGGAATATGAAAAGCTTATTTTTTATTATTTCTGCAGAGCATCTGTTTCTTTCATTTCGCCATTTTGAAGAGATAACACTAAAAATCCTTTCACAGTATGCTGATAAACCATTTCTTCTAATGATTTAGGGGGGAGGGGGCAAATAATTTTTTTTGAAAACAACTTGGAAAGTTGCTGGAGAACGTTTAGAAATATAAAAATGTTGATTCAGTGTTTGCAAAAATTAAATCAACTTTAAAATACACGTTCTAATCGCAAAATTGGCAGTAAGTAAAATGATATTTAAAATAAAGGACATTTCTGTACTTCATAAAGGCCAAAGACGGAAAGGGTTAAATAAAGGACTGTCCTTTCCAATAAAGGACGGTTGGCAACCCTAGATAGTGCTGAGGAAGGAGCTGGCTGAAAGTGTCCTGGAGGTGAAGAGGGTGTCAGACAGACTAATGGCCATAAAGCTGGAGGTAAATGGGTCTATCCTAAATACAGTAAGCGCATATGCTCCACAGGTTAACAACAGCATGGAGGAGAAAAATGATTTTTGGGAAGACCTGGATGGATTGATAGAAAGTATATCAACAGAAGAGAGGATAGTTCTTGGTGCAGATCTTAATGGACATGTGGGCAAAGGAAACATAGGGGATGAGGAAATAATGGGGAGGGACGGTGCTGGAACAAGAAATAAGGAAGGATCAATGGTTGTGGATTTTGGGAAAAGGATGGATTTGGCGATTGTCAACACTTATTTCAAGAAGAAAGATGAACACAGGGTGATGTATAAAAGTGGAGGAAAAAGTACCCAAGTAGATTATGTGATGTGCAGAAGGAAGAACTTGAAGGAAATGTGTGATTGTAAGGTAATAGTGAATGAGTGTGTCGCAAAGCAGCACCATATGGTGTTATGCAAAATGTTTCTCATGGTGAAAAAGAAAAAAGCAGAGAAAGTAAAGCCAAAGATACGATGGTGGAAACTGAAGGAGACAAGCTATCAAGAAGCGTTTAGACAAGAGGTGACCAGAATTCTGAGAGGCAAGGATAGATTACCTGATGAGTGGGACAAAACAGCAGAAATGCTAAGAAAAACAGCTGAAACTGTACTGGTAGTGACATTTGGGAAATAAAAAGGAGACAGGGAGACATGATGGTGGAATGAGAAAGTTCAGGAGAGCATAAATGAAAAGAAAGAGGAAAGAAAGCATAAGACAAAATAAGAAATGAAAATACTAAAAAGATATACAAAGAAAAGAAGAGTAAGGCAAAGAAGGCAGTTGCGATGGCGAAGGGACGTGCGTATGACAATTTGTATGCTAGATTGGAAACAAAAGAAGGTGAAAAGGAGTTGTACAGATTGGCTAGGCAGAGAGACAGAGCAGGGAAAGATGTACAGCACGTGAAGGTTATAAAGGATGAAAACGGTAATATGATGGTAAATTCGGAAGCAGTGTTAAAGAGATGGAAGGAGTACTTTGAGAAACTGATGAATGAGGAAAATAATAGAGAGTCTAGGACAGAGGAACCAGAAGTGGTTAACGAAGAGGTAAATTGTGTCAGTAGAGAAGAAGTAAAAGACGCACTAAGAAGGATGAAAAAAGATAAAGCAGTTCGGCCAGATGAGTTGCCAGTAGAAGTTTGGAAGTGCATGGGAAAGATAGGGATGGAGTTTTTGACCAGACTGTTCAACAGACTATTAATAGGTGAACGGATGCCAGAAGAATGGAGAAGGAATGTGCTTATCCCAATCCATAAAAAACAAAGGGGACACACAGTGCTGTGGAAACTACAGAGGAATAAAGCTAATGCGCCACACAATGAAGGTATGGGAAAGAATTATTGAAGCCAGGTTAAGAGATAGAGTGGAGATCAGCAAACAGCAATATGGATTTATGCCAGGAAAGGCAACCACCGATGCCATGTTTTCTCTAAGAATGTTGATGGAAAAGTACAGGTGAGATCAAAGAGAGCTACATTGTGTATTCGTAGACCTAGAGAAGGCTTACGACAGGGTTCCACGGGAAGAGCTGTGGTACTGTATGAGAAAATCTGGAATAGTGGAAAAGTATGTACAACTAGTACAGGATATGTATGAGGGAAGCGAAACAGTGGTGAGGTGTGCAGTAGGAAACACAGAAAGTTTCAAGGTTAAGGTTGGACGCACCAGGGATCAGCGCTAAGTCCATTCCTTTTTGCAGTGATAATGGACAGGCTAATGGATGAAGCACATCAGGAGTACTGTTAAGGTAGAACGGTTAGGAATGAAGATGAGGGAGGGCAGGCTGAGGTAGTATGGACATGTCATGAGGAGAGATCAAGAGTATGTAGGAAGAAAGATGATGGAAATGGAGTTACCGGGAAAGAGGAAAAGAGGGAGACCAAAGAGAAGATTTTTTAGATGTAGTGAAAGAAGATATGGGGGAAGTTGGTGCGAAGGAGACAGATGTTGAAGACAGAAAGATGTGGAGAATGATGATACGCTGTGGCCACCCCTGACTGAAGGGAAAGGCCGAAAGGAGAAGAAGAAGATCTATGTTTAGTAAAAATATTTAAAAACTTATTTGTTTTTTTGCTTTTTATTGTTTGATGATGGAGTTGTTCGTTTATAAAGTAGTCTTAGGCTTATTACATGTTTGAGGGTGACAGTGGACATCAAACACTGGATAGTTATTTCTAATGTTTCGATTGCATAATTGCATAAATAATTTGAGATAAATGAATTCAATTCAATTAAAAAGACTGCTTTATTTAGAATATTTAGAATTCTAACGAAAACAGTCTTTTTAAAACTACCATAAACTGAAAAAGTAAATGTCTCCGTCAGTACCATTGGTCATTTTAATGTTTATTGCGACTAGAAATTGATCAAAGAATTAATTATTAAGCAGCTGAACATAATTTAGCAGTGTTCGTAATTGTGGATCAGTGATGTACGATATCAACGAAGATTTTTATCTCACTCTCCACAAAAAATTTGCAATTATTCTTTTCTAAATTGATGTAAATTAGCTTTTCTGCAACAACTTAACCAAAATTTTCTTTGAGAACTTCTATAACAGGCCAAATTGCTGATTCATAATCAATTTAACAAAGATAAATTCAAAAAATGGATCTAGCAATATCTGAGAAAAGACAATTGAAAATGTGCGGACCTGGTAAAGATAAGCGCCCTTTAAAAAGCCCTGTAAAGATAAACAACTCCAAAATCTTTCAGAAAGTAATCCCAACCTTTGTAGATAAAGATAACAGCGCCAACCCTATAACATTAGTTTTATTTAATGTTCAAATTGAAAATAGATACAGAAGGTTAGAATTGTTAATTCAACGATACCTGTGAGTTAAATAAACGTGTTAAGTCCAGGTAAAAATAAACAAAACCCCAAAATTTTCCAGTTAAAAATAAGAAACTCTAAAAATGAAAGTGTTGCTTATCTTTACCAGCCCCAAATATTCGCATCTCTTTGTTCAGTCAAAACAATCGTGAGCCTATTTTTTTCGGCTGCAAAAAAATTCGATTAATCGTTTAACAAATTAGACAAATATTTTTTCATATAGCGTCTATTTGATCATCAGGGATAAGCCTACGTTGCGATTTCTCCAAGTCTTTAGACTGCGGCGAAAAATGTTGAGACGACTTCTCAATAGTCTCGTATCTTATTTATTTGACCTAGCTAAGATGCAGAAATAATGGTTTTCTATAATGAAACATTGAATAACATCAGCTGAAAAGGGACCGTAACGATGGGAGTGCCGTGGATTACGAGCGAGGTTGTTCAATATACTCCATGCTTTTTGATTCGAGTGTAAAAAGTGGATCCTCTAATCTGCTTCAAATCCATCGATTTCTCTGTTTTCTGCCAGGTCCAACCAGTAAAGCCATATTTTAAAATTTAAAAGAAAGGACACCGCATAAATTGAAATACCTAAGTCTTAAGACAATGGCATAATCACTTTGAATTCGTCTCAGTTTTTCTGATTCTCGTTACCAAAAAGTAGTAATCTTCAAAGACATTGAGATTACTAGGTCTTTACCTTGAAACTGACTCGGAGCTGTTGATTTCCGTCCCTAATGCTGTATAAAGTAATCTTTAAAAAAAGGCTTTCTCTTATTAGCAGTAATCATTGACACACAATTCTATTGCTATTGGAGGCCGCACAAAAACTCGTCGAGGAAGCAGGTTTCCCACCTCTGGTCTATTATAAACTAATCATATTAGGGCAAACTACCAATGATACATTCATACGGAGTTCAAAAACAAAAAAAGATAATGACTATCGAAAAAAGTTCTTTTCAAGAAAAAAACATAATTTTTTTACAAAAAATGGCGAGACTTTTAAACACATTTCCTTCATCTTTATATTTATCCTTCCGACTTGCAGAAAAGCGACAGAGGCGTTATACATTAGGGAAGCAATAACCCTGACCTACTTCGGAAATGCCGAGTTATTGCTGTCCTGTTGTAATTTTTTATATTTTGTAAAGATATGACTGAAATTTAGAACTGCTTTCCAAGACCGCCAAAGTAGGGGAAGTGTGGCTACGTGTCTTTTCCAAGGACACGACAGAATGGTGCGAGTAAATTTTGAATCGAGACCATGTTGCTCAAAGTTACGGCCTAAACACCCGACCACGCAGTTGATATGAACCTTGTAAGTTACAGGCATCAAATTTGTTTTTTGGAAAGTTAAGCCATACTTAAGCAAGAGAGTAGACCTACTCGGTTAAGTTCTAATTTATTTTTATTAAATATTTAAAAAATTGCAATGCACCAGGAAATAGCTTTAAAGGGGCATGATTGCTATGAGGCAACCCACAGAAACACGTCGTACGTAAAACCCCACATTTTATAATTTAATTACTTTTTGTAATCACCTCCACGTTTACATGCGAGTCAGGACGATAAATAGAGATAAAATACGTAAATAAATATTTACTTATTTAGCAAACCATTTACCGGCCTAAAATTTTCTTACCTTTTAATGATGATTTTGATGAAAATATTTGAAAAAAACGATTAGAAAATTTTAATTCTTTTTTATACTTATGTTTGTTACGCAATAATACTTGCTTTAAAAATTTTTAATCAATTTTTAATAAAAAATTAATTATATTCACTGTCCTGCATTGAAAGTTTTTGAATAATGGAGAAATGTGGCAACACAGCTGTTTTCTGATGTTAATAAATCTAATTTATACTAAAAAAGCAATGGTTTAATCGTTAAAATTAATAGAACTAAATGAACTGTCATTCAATTAATTGTCTCAGTAGCTACGTTCACTTCAATTACCGGAGATAGGCACGCGTAATTTGCGTTGTGAAAAAAGCAAATTGCCATGTAGGACGAAGAAATATATAGACTGTTTGGGTCTTATTGCGCTGTTGCAGATCGCACAAGTGCCTACCTCTGTCGACTACCAGTTATTTTCCTGATAACTTTACCAGCTGAAAATTTTTTTGGAGCAATATAGTTTTTCCTAAACTATATTGACTATTGCTCGAAGTATGGTCTGGAAGCATTGCGAAGATATGACAAAAACAAAATACCCCACATTTTTGTCCCAAAAAACTGGTGTTAACAAAAAAAGGTTTTTACTTTCACACTGTGTCAAATTTCTCCATTTTTTTCTCTAAAAACTTGTGATAACAACAAAAAGGTTGTGACTATGGAACTGTGTCCCAATTTCCCATTTTCGTTCTAAAAGATTGGTGACGGCAAAAAAGTCTTTACTTCAAATCTTGGAAACTTTTTCTTGCGCAAATGGTCGGCGAGACTTATGCCATTCTTCACGCTTTGAGTGGTGTATTTTTACTGCTTTTCATGTGCTTTTGAATCTGTCACCTTATTTTCCGACTCTCAATCTGTTTTGTCAGCTCTCTTTGCTCCCTTGTCATACCCTAATATTCAAGTCTCTCATTGAACTCCAATCTCTTCATCCAACTCTAAAGCAGTCCATTTTCAATGAATACCTGTTCACTCATTTGTTCCACAACCAATTTAGCAGAAGCTTTGGCTAAAATTGATACCACTCATGATCCCTCCACCATACCACTCTCCCCCCTCACCTTTTGTTTCCTCCAACGCTTGTACTTCTCCACCAGCTGGAGACACGGTATCCAATCTGGTTTCTTCCAACATCAAATCCTCCAATTTTTCTGAGGAGCTTACTTTCCCTGGCTTTCGCTGCAACGGGCACAGCACTCTTCTTGCTATGTAGGCTACTTTGCTTCTTGTAATACAACGTCTATGAATAATTCATTACTATCTTTACAAGTTACAATGTACACTCATTCTGTTGCTTCTTACTTTTTCAAATTCGCAGCCTTACTTATGTGGCGGAGCAAAAATAAAAGAAAACTGAACCGAATACCTCCACAGAATCAGTTGAACCGTGGTTTCTTCAGGCAGCAACTGTGGCTCTGAATCACAAGTCATCTTTCATCTCGTGCTTGACTGCTCTTTACTTGACTCTCTACGTCTGGCTATTTTTGACGACTCCCTTACTCTGTCTTGTCCAAGGGATTGCTTGATTACTGAAATTCGGCGGAGTTGATCGACACCCTCATTTCTAGGAATGGGTCGGATAATTCCACAATTATTGATTTTATGTTCTTTTATTTTACCATTTTATGTATGCACGTTGTGATTTACCATTTTATTGGACAAATTACACACAGCAAAAACAGAAAACTATAAAACAACACAGCTACGATTCATCAAGCAAACTGGAAATGACCTTGTCATCGTTAACGGAGATGGATCGACCGGGACACGAGCTTCGCTTCGCCTGCTTCCGCTTCAACTCGGATTGCAACAGCTTCTCGTAGAAGACCTTGAGTCGTACTTCGGATCCCGGTCGAACCGAATCGACGTCGAGGGTCGCGTTTTCATTGATTGACGATATGGAGAAGGCAGAGCGTGTTTCTCCCGTCGACTGGACCGACCTGCGAAACTGCAAAGCAAAAAACAGCGCTCACAACCAAAGACGTAAAATTAAGCGGCTGTTAAAACTAAAACAGAAAGTTTTGAACAGCCTTTTTGACGCCCCCTAAAAAGCTCTTTTTAAAAATGTAATGGTCTTCTAATTAAACGGAAGGCTTTCTTTATTGTTCATTCGCCTTGTTCCACACGAAACCAAAAGAGTTGTTTAAAGAACCTTTGGTTGGTGCTGCTACTGCTTATCTCCAGTTCTCCACCCAACAAAGTCACTGCTTTGCTTGGAGGCAAGTGAATCTTTGATATCATCCAGAGCACACATAAGGCCTTTTTACTTTTTACAGAAATTAAATTAAAAACACTCTTTTTACAGAAACTAAATAAAAATAACTTTCTTTAAAACGCATTGTCTGAGTTTTGTACGTACTGAACTAGGACTGCTTGAATAGAGCAAAGGAGTTCGAGATGCTTGAAACGGAGAAAATCGAGGAACATGCTCACCACGTTCCATCTCCTAAAATTACGTTAAAATCTATTAATTTAAATTTTAATGAAAACTAGATACTAGAAAGTTTTTATTTTTATTCTGCTTTATTGCAATAAATCAAACAAAACTCAAAATTCAAATTAAATCATAATTAAAACATCGTATCATTTTACATAAAATTCCCCAGCGTTATTCACAGGAGAACAAGTAGTAGTCATAATTTTTCTAGACAGGGTGTTTCAAAACCATCACTTTCGTTTTAACATCTTTAAAATAAAAACCAATCTATATAAAGAGTGTGACAAGAGGAACTGACAAAGACGAGACAGGAATGAAACGGGACTGAAATGGCTAACTACTGCCAGCAGAAAAAAAATGTAGTGTCCCTTACTTCGGAATGAAAATGGATAATGAAAAGCCAATCTATATCAATTAATCGAAAGATACCTACCGCTCGAATCTGATTTGCTGCTTTGGTTTTTATTTCTCTTTTTAACTTAGACAAACGATTCCTTTTGCGAACATCTTTGACACAAACATAAAAGGCAATGAAGATAATTAATACACAAAATGAAATTATGGTTAGCGATCTGTCACGGCCGACAGTACCTGCAAAAAGTAAAAAATTAAACACTGACTTGCAGTTGTCATCGATTTTTGTTGATTTTTTTTTTATTTGCTTAAACTTATGTTTGAGTGAGATAAAGCCGAGGACATTGATTTTGTTTACCTCGCAAAATCAATTCAAAGTGTAAAAATGTTAAAATTAATTTCAAAAAATATTTCATGTCTCTTAGTATTTAAGTTTAACTTATTACAATTTTATGCTCAAGTGTGTATTGCATACATACCTGCATGTTTTTACTAAACAGAAAAACCAAATTTGGCAGTAAATAGTAATTACAATTAAAGTTGATACTTTTTTAGTCCTGATTGAATTTCGGTTTAAATAAACAGGAACCTCTACTTTGGATTGAACAATTTCAGACATTTTTTTAGATTGAATTTTCAATGTTTAAGTTTTTGGCAGAAAAGATTATGGTTTTTGAAAACAACTCGTCTTCTTCATATAGCCAGATGTATTTAATTACATGTATATTGGCTTATACGAGCGTATTTGTATAAATATTGACCTGGTTTCTAGTTTCGGTTTTATGCAGATTCATCTTTTTGGCAGCATGGTCGAGTGATTAAAGCGCCAGGATTGTGACCAACATGGTCTGGGTTCAAAACCTACTCGCGCCATTCTATTGTGTCCTTGGGAAAGAAACTTTAAGGCACTTTTCCCTGCTTATGGTTTTGGCAAGCAGTTCTAAATTTCAGTTACATCTCCAATAAATTTCAAGTGGACAGCAATATCTTGGCATCTCCGGAAGCAGGTCGGGGTAATTGCTTGCCCTATGTATTAGTGTCTCCGTCGTTTTCCTGCGAGTCAGGAGGATAAATACAGAGTTAAAACAATAAGTAATAATAAGTAACCAGCATGAATGCAGTCAGAAATTTGTCATGAAGCGTTTTTCTCAAAAACAAAAAGGAAAGCTTTACCTGACTTTCAAAGACAAAAAGGTGCACATAAACCTTTTTTAAGAATTTAACACCAAGCAATTATTGTAAATGGTAGGTTCAAAAATAGGGTCTTACAATGGTGGAAAAGTTTTTGTGTCTTAATGATTTATCTCTCCTGTTAGAAATACCCAATCCAAAGAGGCTGGCAGATCAGACGAAAGGTAGTTCACTAGATGGTAACTTCAGACCTATACAGACTGTGCTCAAAGCTGTGGCAAGCAAACAGTCTAGGAGAAGGGCATCTCTTGGGGCAAATCCCCTTGCTGTAGGGTTAGACTGCAAAATCATGCGGTGTTGCTTAAAACGTTTTTTCATGCTGCCTTGGGCGTCACACAGATTAAAAAATTTCGTGTTCAAATATGAGGCAAAAGTATCTAAAACAACACGTCAACAAATCAACATTGGAATACCACATGGTATAGTTCCATCAACAACATTACTTAACATTTACACTTCTTATTCAACCATGTCTTCACAAAATATATGAATAAGCTATCACAAATAACCTTCATATAAACACAGGCAAAAATATACTTACACTTTCTACCCCAGACTCACCTGAACATGGCTATCACTTAAATTAAACAACTAAACACTACCAACAACAAAACGACCAAAAATTCCTGGAGTCACAATAGACTCAAAACTGGCACTTGCACATGCGTTTAAATCACCTAAACAAAACAAATACTTGACATTTTAAAAGCACTCACTTTTACCAAATGGGGTAAACAAAAGGAACTAATCTATATTGAAAGCTATCACTCGCCCCATCTTGAAATACACAAACACCATATGGAGCTCTATCATAACAAACATCAACATCGAGAAACTACAAACTATTCAGAACACAGCTTTGCGATTTGCTATTGGCTGGACATGAGATACAAACAATCAACGCCTACAAAATTAAACCAGTACCCTTCCAATGGGCATTCATCTCAAACTTCCTGCTGGTTTATACAATGGTTAAAAAATAACTCATTTATAACCTCTTGGCAATAAAGCAGTTTTTTTTCACTACATATAAATCTTCATTTATTACTCAATTTTACAGTTATAAGTTTGCTTTCAGAAATTGCAATATTTTTATTCTTTTTGGCTATTATTTGAGTCATAAGCCAATATATGAGCAAGCAAATAAAAGAGATAATTGTATTGGCATAGACAAGGTTTAATAGTTTTAGAAATTGTATAATATTCAAGCCAATTTGATTTTAGAAACACAACACTACAGCCTGGGACAAAAGTTTAAGACCACCTTTGGAAAAAGGCACATTTTAGAAAAAAGCTTCTTAATCACCTAATACTAAATATTCTTGTGTCAAAATGCATATTTAGTTTTTGGATATAAACCTTATCACACATTAATTTTTAATTTTTACTTTCGTTCAATTTTTTAAATGTTTAGCTTAAAAATACAAAATTTTGAACCACGAAAATTGGCAAAAAATCTAGCAGTTAACGTTGAAAAACGTATTCAATTTACCGGTCGTTGCACAATGAAGGTCTCAGAACGTGAAATATCAAGGCAGATGAAAGTTAGAAAAACTGCTGTACCTAACACTATCAAAAAAATTTCAAAAAATAAGTACTTTCAAGGACAGCAAAAAAACAGGCCGTCTGAGCATTTTTAGTAGTGGAAATAAACGTTTTATTAGGAAGAGAGTGAGTCAATTCCCTTAGAGTTCTGCTAAAAAAATACAAGCTAAAATGGCACAAGGAAGCTTCAAAATTAGTAAAATTGTTTTTTTACTAATTTTGAAGCTTCCTTGTGCCATTTTAGCTTGTATTTTTTTCAGCAGAGCTCTAAGGGAATTGACTCACTCTCTTCCTAATAAAACGTTTATTTCCACTACTAAAAATGCTCAGACGGCCTGTTTTTTGCTGTCCTTGAAAGTACTTTTTTTGTGAAATTTTTGATAGTGTTAGGTACAGCAGTTTTTCTAACTTTCATCTGCCTTGATATTTCACGTTCTGAGACCTTCATTGTGCAACGACCGGTAAATTGAATACGTTTTTCAACGTTAACTGCTAGATTTTTTGCCAATTTTCGTGGTTCAAAATTTTGTATTTTTAAGCTAAACATTTAAAAAATTGAACGAAAGTAAAAATTAAAAATTAATGTGTGATAAGGTTTATATCCAAAAACTAAATATGCATTTTGACACAAGAATATTTAGTATTAGGTGATTAAGAAGCTTTTTTCTAAAATGTGCCTTTTTCCAAAGGTGGTCTTAAACTTTTGTCCCAGGCTGCATTGCTAAAAATAACTAAAAACATCATTCAGAATCTAAAAAATTAATTTTAATAAAACTCTGCTTGTTATAGATGTTATCTTGGACCATCTCATATAATAATTCATTGCATTAAATTCTTGCACAATCCAAATTTAATGCCTTTAAATTTTCTAATAAATCAAAAATAATTTTTAAACAATTCAAATAAAATTAAAAATAAAAAGCTTTTGAATTTCATAGTAAAATGTAATGTGGCTTATCTGGAAAAACTACCAAAAGAATGTTGAACGGAAACATAAAATTTTTATTAAAATATATATTATATATCCATATTGATTACACATTTATATATAATAAAATCTTTAATATAGCAAAACAATGAAAAATTAAATTTGCATACTTTTTTCATTGGGTGAAGTTTGAGGATAGCACAATGGCAAATCATTATTGCTATCTTGATCAGGCACAAATGGATAGAAATTTTTTGGTTGCTTTCTCAAAAAACAAATTGGTGGAACATTTCTACAAAAAGTGTAATATAACTAAATCTGTTGTTTACATTTTCAAAAATGCAGAATAGGCAATATTTGCATGAATAGAAAAAAAAGAGATAAAAATCTTTACATTATGAATAACAGAGTAAGAATATTTTAATTTAAAAGTTAACTAGTTTGCACTTTTAATGTTAGTAGTAAAGCATTATGCACACTATTTCTGTATGCCACTGATAAAGTTCAAAAAAAATTATAAATTTAATTTTTGGTTTAAAGACTAAATTCAATTTTCAATAATAAAGTAATAAATTCAAGTTTGTTAAATTCAAATAAATTCATACACATATAATTAAAAAAATTCAGTCATAAATTCAATTTTTTAAGAAGAAGCCGGCTTGTCTAATAATTTAATGGAATTTTATTGCTTTCTCTGTCCTCGTGATGCTGAACTTCTTTGATAAGGTCAGCAAAAACCCCCAAATTAGAAACTATTGTTGAATTTAAATATGCATATATTTGATGCTAGAGAAAGAAAAAATATGGTTGTAACTTCAACAATAGGGAATTGAATTTTTTTTATCTGTGGTTTTACAAGCACAGCAAACTTCTTCAGCAGAGCATTAAACTTGTTCAGCAAAACAATGGTTATGTGACCATTCAGAAAAATCACAATCACTGTTCCTTCAGCAAAGTTATGGTTACACTTTTGATGAGACTGATGTCTCTCTATTTGTATCAAACTTGAATTTGGCCACATATCTTGGACAACAAACTTTCTAATGAAATCAATTTTGTGCACCACATAGAATCACTGTCCAAAGTAAAGTCACATTGCTACTTTTCAATTAGAAAGATGCATTCACAATAATTAACAGCAAAGATAAGTCATGATATTTAATTTAAACATGCTAAAATTGATTGATCTTTTTAAAACGTCAAATACTGTACATCAAATCTCCTCGCTATTGGCAGCTACAAAATTCTCATTGTAAAAGGTCACAACGGTAATTTAATTTTTCACCATAAAAGTAATTTGCTTTACAAAACAGCCACATAAATAGAGCATATATGGGGCTCTAATATTAAAAAAAATACTGCTAGCTCTTCTATTAATAGTATAAACATACTAAAGATAAAATAAAAATATTTATTCAGCAGTTGCCAATTGCAACATTGTAATTGAAAAAAAAATTATTTCCTGCTGCATTGTAAAATCAGAAATAATTTAAAAAACTTATTCGATGTATTGTAGTTGCATACTTATAAAAGATTTCCTGTACAGGATTTACAAGCATAAAAGTATAAAGATTAAAATTTTTTAACAAACTGCAATTTATTTCTTTTGTCTACTCATTTACAAATAAGAATATGATAAGTTTTTTCTTTTGCAAATGTATAGTTTTTCCCAACCAAAGTGTTTCCTAACTTTATTTTTTACATAGGGTAAAGTTTTTCATGATTTATGACTGAGATTTCAAGTATCAACAAATCCATTTGGATGCCTTCAGTTTTTTAATTTATCCAGTTTATTTTGCTGAACCAATGCTTATAAGTGTTTCCAAGCATTAACTTAAAAAAGTACCAGGTGCTTTGAGGGCATAGCATAAGTCAACAACTGAATTTCTTTCACTACCTTAAATCTGTACCACTCATTCAACAACAGCACTTTTGCTAAGAAGACAATTGAAACATCCTTGCCTTAAAAAGTGACATTATCTTTACCTCATTTTATATAAACTAAATCATGATAAACAGAAAAATATGAACATTACTAGACACTACTCACTAAGTTGTATTGTTAATGTTGAGCAGCAACAAAAGTTACCATAAAGATTTAAGGCCAATTGATTTTTGTATTATTACAAGCTAGTTTAAAAAAATTATAATAAAAAAAGATGAAAAACAATTTGAAATAATTCTTGTCATTGATGGGATAACGGAATTTGTCTAATTTTATTTATACACCTATGCTATCCTTGAAATTAATTTAATAATGCGTCAAGGCAAGACAACAGTTATGATTTAAACACTAAAACTATTAAAACAAAACACTAATACAAGGTGTGAAAATAAATTCCAAAGATAAAACAATAAAAGGTGTATTCACACATAAGGTTTGGTTTGACTGCTGTGAACTGTATTTTAAAAATATTAACTTAAAATTATCAGTTATACACTACCACAACGATGCAATTCTATTTTTGAAATCTTTTTTGAATAACTAAAAATGTCATAAATTACACTTTTTATTTCATCAATATTTGTATTAGATTTAATTAACCAGAGCACAAATATCAAAATTATCATTTACTAAATTTTTTTTGATTGAAAGAAGTCAATTATCTTATTACAGAAAATAGATACTAATTAAGGCTACTAACTTGATTCAAACAAACTAGTGATGGGACAATTAATGGGAATTTGAATTGAAAATCAATGAATTTTTAGAAATCGAAATTGGCATCGAAATAAAAAGATTATTAACAAGAATTTTAATTTTAACGATTCTTAATTTATTAGTATATTTGCCTTTTTTGTATGTCACACTATGATTGTGCATGCACATATAGACTGAAAGAGACATTTTCTTTTTTGAAACAATATACAATATATATAAATATAACTGCAGACATCACTGTTTCGACCTTTTGGGTCTTCTTAGTGCAATGAAGTTGTGCTGAGAAAGAACAAGGCATGCCAAATTGTACCTTGTGGCTAATCTTTTACTTGTGGTTTTATGCCACAGTAAAATCAAGGCCCAGTGATGCCAAGAATGCTCAAATCAATAACTAATCAGACTTGATTTCTTAAGCATTTTCTGATGAGCATCAACAAAAAATGTTTTTGAAAAACCTTCTATGTACATACACATTATATATTTTTCATTTATTTCGATAGAACAAAAATATCCCAACCAGTTTCATTTGATTAAAGAATTAAGAAACACAAGAAACAGACTGTAGAGGTGTTTTTTTTTATCTTATTAAGAAAAGTCTATACATGTTCTGAATTTCAATGAGCACTCTTCAAAAACATAACCACTAATTTATTTAATCCTTTTTAAAATAACTTCATCAGTCTGTTTCATTCAAGTTAAGGTGAGAGAACAGGTGTCAGACCACCTGACTTGCCTTTTCTCAGCTTACAGTATATGATATTGTAAGAATTGTATTATTTTCTCAATAAATTTAAAAAACTACATATTTTGAAGAATAAAATTTGAAACACTTAAATAATATTTCTACTTTTTGGAAGAATTTAAAATTGCAAAATAAACTATGTTTGGTAAAACTACAAATTATTATTAAAGTATGATTAACCTAATGTACTATGTTTTCACTTCTAATGATTATATTCTTTGTTTTGCTAGTAACCACCAGACAATTTTATTGGATGAAACAGACTACAGTGATTTTTTAAAAAATACTTAAACAAATTTTTTTAAAAAGTGATTTAAATAGAATCTTTCTCTTTGATTAAGAATCAAGGTTCCATTTTAAAAAGAATGAAACTGGCTGTTGTGTTTTTTAAAACAGTGATTAAATAAATTTTGCATTTAAATATTGCTCTGATTCTTTTGTTTAGCACTCTCACTCTTGCAATATATATAATCTTTAATTTACAACGCTAATTGTAAACAATAAAGACAATTAAGGAAGAAGCACTGGACATCAATTATCTCACTCATTAAACAAGTTTCTTTATAAAAAATAAACATTTTGTAAGTTTGTTTCAACAAGTCAAATGAGAAAAATTTAAATGACAAGAATTTGAATTGAAAATTTTTGTTGGAATCAGAGTTGAAAAAAATTGTTATCATCCCATCACTAATGACAACGTTAAAATTTATTTTATATGTTACTTAACAAATTTTACAATCAAGCACTGAAATTACTTATGCTTCTAAGAACAAATTTAAACAGTACAACTTATGACAATTGCTTTTTAAACTTACAGATTGTTATCAGATAGAGTTAGAGTGCAAGGTAGAAAATATGAAAAATCTTGAATAGAGCATGGACATTCACAAACATTTTCAATTGTATTTCCAGTAAACCAGCGTGTTAGACATGACTAAAATAAACATTTTGTGAAATTATAAAAAAAATAGTTATATTACAATAAATTTATCAAATAATATATAGTAAACTTTTTTTATTATCTCTTTATTAATATCCAGACTTGCAGGAAAACTGTGAAAGCTTATTATTATTACTATATTTATTTGAGTGTAATGTGCAATATTTTGTATGAAAAATGCCAACAAAAAGTTTGGTGCACGTTATAAATGAGTGCACATTATACTCAAATAAATAAGGTATTTCTCTTTACCAGCTGAGTTGTTAAAATTTTTTCAAAGCAACTGTCAGCAATCACCCAACTTGTTTTTGGAAACGCCAAAATATTGCAATCAGGTTGAAATTTTTATTTGGTGTTTGATGTTTTATTAAGAGATAGACTGAAATTTAAAAATGCTTGCAAAAACTGCCAAGCAAAGAAAAATGCAATAGAATCCTTATCCCAAGGACACAACAAAATGAGATGATTAGCTTTTGAAGGGTAATTATGTCACAAGCATGCTTGCCATCATCAATCATGTTGCAAATATTGAAATATTTCTGAAACATTCTTGAAAACAATGATGATTTAACAATTTTATGGTGTTGGCAGAATAGCTCAGTGGAATAACACTCAGACTTGCAAGCAGAAAGACATGAGCTTGATGCTCAATTAACCTGAGTGACTTACCTGATTCTTAATTTAACAATATGCCTGATTTTTCCATTAAAAAAGGCACAAAAAAAACAATTCCACAATTGGATCATGCTGCTTACTTTCAATGGTGATTCAGCTTAGAACAGAAAGCAGCACACAGGCCAATACAGTTATACAATGAAGACAATTCAATGCAATGAAAAATTATGATATGTGAATTTATTGCAACTGCATAATGACAACATGTGAAACCAATGCTTATAGCAACTGTTCTCTGATGTTAATACACCTAATTTAAAGTAAACAAGATATGGTTCAAAAGTATAGAAACTTGTACAATCTCATTAACTATTGTTCAATAAACAGTTGTTTGATAAATTGTTATTTAAGAAATTGCATAATATCATAAAAAGAAGGTGTAGTTGCATGACATTTGTTGAAAGACAAAATTAAGAATGCAGGAAGATCATTAGCAAGGTATTATTTACAAAGTCTAAGAAATCAAAAAAAAAAAAAATACAGCCTATTTTTCTGCATAGTTATCGAAGATTGGTTAATGACCTGAAGTCTTTTGTTAAAAAGAACAAATTATATCCTTTTCAATCAGTAAATGGGATTTTTAAAAAACTGTTCTATAGAATAAGAAAAAGTTGTATAACAGAAAAACAAAAGCTTTTACTTGTATGATTGTTCAACTCCAAAAACAGTATAAAATTTTGATTTACTTTTAAACTAATTCTCTATAAAAAAAATAATCAATTTTAATTCTGGTAAATAGTGGTAATGAGTAAAAAAAATTTTAATGTGTTTTAAATATTTGATTTTATTAGCAACTGAGTAAGTAATTTAGAAGTACCTATCAAAATATAAATTTTACATAAGACAGTGACTAAGCAAGTCAGTTTAATGACAAAAAAAAAACAATTTTAATTAAAATTCAAAATATAAAGCACTAACTTTGTAACGGCATTGACATTCAGAAACAAAATTGTATTGCTGATTCTCACAAAACACACTTTGTTTATTTTTGACAAGTAGATATAGATTTGTTTTCGGAACTTGTTGCAGTAAAAATTCATAACAACTTTCATCAGTTCTGATTTTTCCTGTCTGACTCTGATCCAGTAAATCAATCTACTTTAAAACAAGATAATAAAATTCTACTGAAAATGCATAAATAAAATAAAGTTGATTGGTGGTACAAAACTTAAGGGTGGCTTTGAAAAAGTGTTTATTTCTTGAAGACTTTTTATCTGACAGTCATTGGGAGGAATCATCAGAATATTAAGAGCATTTCAATTGTGCTTACATAGGAAATGAGAGGGCATCTAATTAGTTGAGAAAAGCAACCAAGCAAAAGCAACAAAAAAGAGCGCTTGTGAATGAGATTTAGACTGTAAAGAAATTCCTTGTGTTGCCATAGATTAGGTTAAAAAGATTTGATAAAAGTATCTTTCAGGGCAGAAAAGTGAAATAAAATTTTTCCTTGGGCAGGGATGGAGAATTCGGTGTCACTCTATTGGATGGCACAGAAAGAGTCATCCAAAAAATGCTGTCCAGTAGCAAAGTAATGGGTAATAATTTGAGAGGTGCTCTTTGTCTTGCAGGCATGGGAAAGATTAGAGTGATTGTGAGACAAATAATGGTTCATAATTGGTCTGAAAAAGTGTTGCTTAATACATTCTTGCAATCTTTGGGATGTGTGTCCTATGTATTAACTGTCCTAGTAGCACATAAATTGATATATGGCATTGTTGTGGTGATGGACAGATAATACATTCTTCTGGGCTGTGGGTAAAAGGGGCCTAGTTGTAGAAACAACACATGCTGCAACAGCAAAGTAGGAATGCTAAATGACTCTAGTAATTTGCTTTTCAAATTTGGTTAAAACATTTTTCAGTCATAGAAGTTGAAAATAAACTGAGCATTTCTTGGGTCCATGTTGAGATGACTGGTTAAATTGTGAGATTTTTTTGGTAAAAGTTGATGTAATAATATGGTTTGGATATCCATTACCAACCAAGATAGATGGAATTTTGTCAGGCTTGGCTTGAAGTCTGCTGCTTAAGCCAATGAACAGAGATCTGTGAACCAGTGTAGCCACAAAATTAATTTTGCACTTTGTAGGGTTAAAAGAATCCCAATGAAGGTATTAGCTGGTAAAGGTAGGTTTCCTGTACACAGATGTAATAAATCTAGTGCTGTGTGGGATGTCAAAAAAAGGGAGACTAGAGCTAAGTTTGTTTTTAAATGTGAAACATAACAAAAAGTGAAGAGAGTTGAGTGAAGAAAGAAATTCTTTACATTTGTTTTTGCTCTCAAATACTGCAATAGTGTCATCAATGTAGCAGTAGTACATAAGAGGTTTTCTCATGTTGAGAAATATTTTGGTTTCCTAGTAACCGACAGAGATATTAGCAAGGGCTGGGCCCAACACAGACCACAAAGACCCAACAAAGACCACAAAGACCCAACAAAAACCACAAAGGCCCAACAAAGACCACAAAGGCCCAACAAAGACCACAAAGATCCAACAAAGACCACATAGCAACAGATGAAAAGTCATAGAAAAATTCTTCAAAGATTGAACATTGCTTTTTAAAGCCTTTTTTAAAAACTCTTAGATTATCTCTGCTGCTTCTAAAAGCTTTTTCCACAGACTGAGAAGCCACAGAGTCTTTTCTCACCAGATAAAGTAAGAGTTCCACCTGATAGAGATTAGACAGGAAGCAGAAATGAGCCAATTCATAGCAGTTGAAAATCAACCATCAGTGTCCTAACTTCAATGAGGCTAATAAACTTTTCTACTTTTCAAACAGATACAAAAGTACCTGAATGCAGATCTTTAATCTGTGCGATGCCTGAGGCAGCATGGAAATACGTTCTAGGTGACATATCATGATTTTGCATGGAATAGTGTACTCCTACTGCAAGGGGATCTTTATATTAGAGATTTCCTTCTCCTAGAATGCTTGCTTGCCACAGCTTTCAAGCACAGTCTTCCCAAGTTTGAAGTTGCCATCTTGTAAACTACATTTTGTCTGGTCTCTATCTGCAAACCACTTTGGCATGAATACTCCTAGCAGGAGAGGTAAAATCTGCAGCCAATGCAGCTGTATGGGTCACTGAGACATACAAGCAGTATTATTTTCAACATCTGCAAATAGCAGTATTATTTCCAAATAGGAAATTGTAAAGTTTTATGTAATTTTTGTTTACAACCTAAAAAATTTTTTGAACTAACATCTTTGTATTTGTTACATTTTCTTACCTTTTAGTCTAACTATTTTTTTGTCATGTAACAATCTATCTAATAAGTCAGAGCAAATTCTGATGGGCTATAAATGTGGTTTTGCAATTTATTCATTTATAAATTTAATTCAGGCAAAAAAGATCTCCAAGATTATTTGTAAATGCTACTTCAAACAAGAAAAATCTAAAATACTTTAATAAATAGTTATTGGGACCAAATGCTTAAGAACATTGTTGATTCTTAAAGGCCCGTTTCCACTACGAGCGTGGAAAAGAGCATTCTTTGTCTCTTTTATTGATCTTCGATTGAAGCGAGCGGTTAAAATTGAAGCGAGTGCAAAAAAAAAGCAATAAAACAAAGAATGCTTTTTTCCACGCTCGTAGTGGAAACGGGCCTTAATTCAGAGAAAAAAAGAAAAAGTTTTTATAGTGTAGAAGCTCTATAGCAGGGACATCAAATTTTTTTGAGCTAAGGGCCTTGTTTAGTTATCAAAAATATTTTCAGGCAAGATTGTAAACCTTAATAAATAAAGACTAAGTAAATCAAAAACCACCATGAAATTTTACAAATGAAGACTTTTCTTTTGGGTTTTTGTTTGCATTAAAGAAATTTTTTATCCTAAATATGTATGACTTTGCTTTATGATTTATGATTGAAGCTTTAGTTTATGTTATTTAAAAATTATGACATGTGGAAGTGAAAACCATTCTGTAGGTCAAATGTAGCCTGTAGAATACAAATTTGACACCCCTGCTCTATAGAGAGAAGCCTAGGTTGGTTTTATCAAAAGATTAAAAAACAGATTTTTTAAGATCACTCATGAGAAAAGGACAGAAAGAGCAATGGCAATAATCATATTTAATTTTAAAAAATTAATCATTTGATATATTTATACTGACAAACAAACAAAGTACCTGATATTCTCTATGAACAATCAAATCTTCAAAAATACTACAGTTGACTTTTATAACAACATCTTCATTTATCAAATTTAGTAAGATATTTGGCTCGAATATTGCAATATGATGGTCCCCTATACCAGTAAAGACAAAATTTTCATTTGTAAAAACAACATAGCCACCATCATCAATTAGATAAAATCTGAATAAAAACAAAATTAAGAAGTAAAATCACTCCTATGCTAAAGTGATATAATTGATATTAATTGATTTTGAAATTTATAATTTAGGTAAAATTGTTTTTGACAGCATTCATTTTGCAACAACTTTTAAAGAAGTGTTTCATCTACATTCATTTCTGTCCCAAAGTAAGGAATATGATGCATTTTTCCTGCTGGCAGGAGTTGGACATTTCTTGCTGTTGCCTTTTCTTTGCCAGTTTTCATTGTAAACCTCTTTTTCTCATGTCTTCCTCAACAACCTTCATCCATTATTTCTTAGATTTTTTTTTTTTACCTTTTATACTTTTCATAGCCATTACTGGAGCTTTATCTTTGTTCATCTTTCAATATGCCCAAACCACCTAAATCTATGACTTCTCAAAAATATCATCAATGGTTTAACATTAGTGATTTTTAGTATAATTCACTTTTATTTCATCCTACAGTATCTTGTCACATATTATTTGAAGATTTTCACTTGGGTGGACTCTATTATTTTTATATTATGTACTTTTATTAGTCAGAACCTTGGCTTTACATCTCATTGCGCTTATTTTTAAATTGCCACTCTAGCACAATACTCCAACAATACCCCTTCTTTCTCCTTTACATTATTTAGGCATCTTGTAAATCTCATTCCCAATTCTACTTGATATTTTTGCTACTATATCTCTATTTTTCTTTTTGTTGGCAGCTGCCACAACTCTTTTAGCTTCTTTTTTTGCCCCATATAGTTTCTTTTACAACATTTAGAGCAACTGCAGTGCCTGTGGCTAATGAATATAGATCCTATACAGGTTGCCTTAACAGGGCCATTGCAGGCCTGAATAGCATTATTGGCTGGGTAAGAGCATCATAGTTGTAATTGACAAGGCCATGGTTGAAAACCTACTTGCAACAATTTTTTGTGTTCTTGGAAAGACACCTTACAAGTTGTTGTTGTTGTTGTTTCATCAGATCACCAGTTGCTGTTGTTTAATCAGATGATGGCAGTTATGTTCTTGAGCCAGCATCTGGATCATCATCAAGAATTGACAGACCATGCAGACATGCAGAAATGATGTGGTCTGCAATTTGTTTATGTCATTCAGCAAGATCCCATTTATGCATGGACAACCAAAAACACCCAATCACTTGCAAGCAGTTGAGTCCTAGCCAAGGAGGGCCGGGCATGCCCAGTCCAAGAGACCTGAAACCAACTCTTGGAATGAAATCATGAAGTTTAGATGGACTATTCAAATACTCCATATTCCATGTAATGTATGTCTATTGATAAACATGGACATCAAGTTCAGATGCATTATCTAATAGTTTCCAGGTGGCAAATACAAATGGGTGTCTAGATTTTAATCTTTCTTCCCACATATTCAATGGCCTTACCAGATCCAAGAGATGCTCTGGATCTAAAATGTATGAGGGTTACTTGAAATAAGAGCAGTTGGTGATGAGAAATAGCTTTGTTGTGGTTTAGAAATTTGTAAAGCCATTTTGTTTCCAATATCAGCAAAAAAGCAGTAAAATTAATAGCAATTAAGTTGGTTTTATATATAATTTTAGTTATTAATAGATTATTATTTATGATTTTTGAGTTATGACTTATTTCATGCAGTTTATTTATATATTACTAAATCTCTGACAATCTTGAGCAATTATTTTTACAAGTTGTAAAGAGGTTGTAAAGTTGTAAAGAGGTAAAAATAGCATTGTATTTTGGATAGTTCTGTGATATGATTCAACTGATACAGGAATATTTTTTGTACATATATATATTGATTCTTGTGAGTTTATCAAAACTTCAATGATAAATAGTTTGTTATTGTGTTTAACCATTTCCATGCAGGAAGCAGCTACAGCTGCTTGTGCTTTTAGTGACATCATAACTAAGAATAGCTATAGCTGAAAACATTTCTTGACTTGATAATGGTGACCATGTATAACTGTAAATATTTCTTAACTTAATTACAGAAAGCACTTATAGCGTGAATCTTTTTTGACTTGGTAATAGAAGATTTATTGGTTTGCTGAATCATCAAAATGTTATTTACAATGACCTTTAGTAACTTTTTTCCTGGTGATTGATAAAGAAAGCAATTTTCAAGAAAAAAATATTCTGTTTTGTGATACAGGCTAGGCTATCAAACACTTGAGTAAAACAAAAACTGCATTTTGCAAGTGTTTTTTTATTTAGTTACAATAATTCAACAAAGCTTAGATATATTTTATATTTTTTCAGCTTTATCTTGTAATAATTGATTTACCAATGGCTCTAAATTGTTTTGATAGTGAGGATGTTCTTTCACAAGTACTTGCTTCTTCTGGTGAATCTAGTTCTGAGCATGACAGAGATTACGATTTTGATGACATGCTAGATACATTTTCTTTAAACTCAAGCAGTAAAGAAAGTAAAACAATGATGGTCCACATAGTTTAATGACACCAGACCAAGTTACATCATCAAACCTGAGTTGGAGTTGGAATCAAAGTGAATTTAATTCGAAAAATTTTCCTTTTCTCGGCAATATGGCATTCAGTTAAGCTTATATGAAAATAGTTGTGCATTGGACATTTTTCATTGCTTTTTTAACAATGAAATGCTTGCAAATATTGAAAGTGAAACTAATTGCTACACAGCATCCTGAACAAATGAGTTCCAGAAGACATGATCAGCCATTTAACTCCACAACACCAGAGGAACTAAAAGTATTTTTAGCCATTTCAATCATGACGGGAGTGATAAAATTGGCTGAAATTCACCTTTAATGGAGTACAGATGGCATGACTGATGTGCCATTTTTTAAAAAAGCAATGCCAAGAGATAGGTATCTAAAGATTATGAAAAATCTTTACTTTCAAAGCAATGACCAAGATAATGGAACAGACCGTTTATTCAAAATAAGACCAATTATAACTGCATTTACTGAAAAATTCCAAGCTGTATACTGTTCAGAAAAATATATTTCTGTAGATTGAATCCATGTTAAAGTTTCATGGCAGACTTAGATTCAAGCAATACAACCCATCTAAAAGATCATGATTCGAAATAAAATTGTACCAACTATGTGAATCAACTGGAGATATGTGTGAATACACTTGTACTTTTAAGGTTTATAGTGGTCAGGATTGAGATGAAAACTTACCTGCCAGTACAAAAGTTGTGCTAGATTTATGCAAAGATTTGCTGGGTTTAGGTTACTACCTTTATCTTGATAATTGGTACAGCAGTCCTCAACTGTTTTACACTTCATTGCAGAATAAACACACACTGTTGGTACTGTTAGGTTAAACCGCAAACATATGCCAAGTAATTTTTCTGGAAAAAAGATGAAGAAAGGAGATTATGTGTTCAAGACAGCAAATGAAGTGATGGCATTAATGTGGAAAGACAAAAAAGATGTAAAAATGCTTTCAATTTGGCATATATTGGAAATGGTTCCAACTGAAAAACACAATGCATCTGGAAATCCTACAATCAAACCAATGTGGATAATTTCCTACAATAAAGGTATTAGATGGGTTGACCATTCTGATCAAATTTTAGCCACCTGTTGCTCAGTAAGAAACATACCAAATGGTATAAAAAGTTATTTTTTTATATGATCAACATCACAGTGGTCAACAGTATTTTGATCTTCAAAAAACTTTATCCATGCCACAAAAGAATAACTCTACCAATGTTTAAAATAATCCCAGCACGTGAGTTGCTTCAGTCTGCAGTAATTCCTGATTACCCAAAAGCTGGTGGTAAAAGATCTTTTCCTACTCCTGACCGTTTGAGAGGAAAATATGGGCATTTGCTGGAACTGAACCCTCCTACAAAATCAAGTTTCCATTACAAGAGATGTGTAATTTTTTTGAAGAATGGGCAAAGAAAAGAAACAAAATATCAATGTGACAAGTGTGAAACATCTCTTTGCCCTTCGCCATCTTTAAAGATTACCACACAAAAAGAAAATTTTAGTCCAATGATTAACTTTTCATTAAATGCCATAATTAAATTATTGTGTGTTTTTATTGAATTTGCTTGATTATTTGAAAGCAAAATGTAAAATAGTTTCCAATTACACATTAAAGTTTCTTTTATGCAATTGCATCACATTGCAAAATTAAGCAAAAAAATGCTGTTTACATGTATGCAACTGCATCACACTAATACTGCAAGGAAGTGGTTAACAGATGTTATATAGGGTGTTCCTAAATGGTTGACCCCATTTTGTAGGCCAATAATTTTGACAATTTTTGTTGGAATGACCCCAAATTTTCACAGCTTGTGTAGAAACGTTTCAGGTTTTTGTGTAACATTTGGTATTTCTATCTTTTCAGGTTAGAAAATGCCGTTCACTTTAAAAGAAAAGGCATTTTGCATGTTAGAGTATGCTTGGACTCAGTCACCGAAGACAGTGCAGCGTGCCTTCTTCACAAAGTTTGCAAAGAAGGCACCAACTACAAAACAAATTAGGACTTGGCACCAAAAATTTCAAGAAAAAAGCTGCTTATGCACACCTAAATCACCAGGACAGCCATCAACATCAGCAGAGACAGTGGAGCAGGTTTGTGAAGCCTTTCTGTGTAGTCCTCGGAAGAGTGTTAGAAGAGCAAGTTTGGAAACTCACATTCCACAAACAACAGTTTGGCAGATTCTGAGGAAACGATTGTGCTTTAAACCTTACAAGCTGCAGCTCGTTCAGGCCTCGAGGGAAGGTGATAAGTGAAAACGTAAAGAATTTTGTGTTCAAATGCAAGATAAACTCGAAGACGATTTCGATGATTGGCTAGTTTTTAGTGATGAAGCCATGTTTCACACGAGTGGCAAAGTTAATAAACATAATGTTCGCATTTGGAGCGAAGAAAATCCTCATGGCACAATTGAACACGAGAGGGACTCACCAAAAGTTAAGGTATTTTGTGCAATATCCAAGAAAAAAGTTTATGGGCCATTTTTCTTTGAAGGAAATGTGAATGGAGATGTTTGTCTTCAAATGCTTCAAAATTGGCTAATTGATCAACTCATAGAAAATGAAGACGAAAGTTTCATTTTTCAGCAGGATGGGGCTCCACCTCACTGGAAGCTCACTGTACAAGCCTACCTCAATGAGGTTCTGCCAGAGAGATGGATTGGTTGAGGTAGTGAAGAAGACGATTTGCTTCTGAAATGGCCACCACGATCACCTGACCTTTCTCCGTGTGATTTTTCCTCTGGGGTTATGTGAAAGGACTAGTCTTCGTACCTACTCTTCCAGCTAACAGAGAATTACAGCTGCACTGGAAACTGTTACCGAAGACATGCTATAGCAAGTTTGGCATGAGCTCAAGTACTGACTCAACGTGTGCAGAGTCACAGGCGGCGCTCATATTGAACATTTATGAAAATCTGTCATAGAACCAACAAATATTTGTACTTTTCTTTGTAAATTTAACCAATAAAACTTATGACCTTCAACATAAAATGTATTTAGTTTCATTATGATCCATCAAGTAGTTTCCGAGATATGGGTATTTAGAATGGGGTCAACCATTTTGGAACACCCTGTAATTCTTTTGGTTATCCAAGGTTTTTTTAAGTTTTTTTCTTTACAAGTGATGCTGCATAATGGAGCACATAATTGTAAAGTTGTTTCAAATATGTTAATAAATGCAGTCATAGATTTGTTGACAAAGGTATGTTGGATGTCAAGTAAATTGATTAAATTTTTTTCTAGATCTAATAAGAATTGGACATTTTTAAACTCACTAATATCTCTCACTTGCAAATTTGTTTTTTTTTTTTTTTTAATTTTTAGAATTTTTGTTATAAAAAATATGGGCAAATAGTGACTTATATCAACAAGAAGTACATAGCATTTGTTGTAATGTGTATAATTGCTTGTATGATGATCAATTACAGTAAAGGTTTTATAAGTTATTCTGGTTAGCTTTGTTTATGACCAATATAATTGTTTGATTATGTGTACAATCGATAATAATTACAGTTGAGGTTTTATAAGTTATTCTGGTTGGCTTGTTTATTAATGTTGAAATACTTAAATTTTCAAGCTATTTAAAATATCTATGAGTATTTGTATTGGACTCTTTTTTTGTTTATGTCCAATCAATGTTTATGTCACCTCATGTAAAAAGTTGTTTTATTTAGGTTTAATGATTGAATAGTTTTAGACAACTTGTTTTGGAAATTTGTTAAATCATAGTTTGTATGTCTGTATATGACACCTATGACAACTTTTTTTTTAATTTTAGGATACTTCAATCAACAGCTTTTCACAGCTATCACAATTAAAATGTAATTAATTTTTCCAAATAAATGAAACATTATTGTTGATGAAAAATCTTACTCCTCCTGCTTAAGTATTAAAATCACAATAAACTAAGTTGTATCTTGTAAAAAACATTTCAAATATTTTTTTTTGTTAATTATTGTTTCTGTTAATGCTATTTAATCAAAGGTTTGTAGGAGATTTGATATTAATTCTTTTAACAAATCAATGTTTTTACATATGCTATGAATATTTCCATGTAGCAAAGAGAATAAGTAAGTTGGTATTATTTCACAAAAATTTTCTAGTGCACAATAGTTGCAACAATATTCATTCAGGTGATTTGTTACAATTTTGGGACAATTATTCAACTCTTTAGATGTTTCATTGCAAAATCTTACTTTATGATATTATCTATCAGTCAAATTTGAAAAGTAAATAATTTTCAGTAACTATGTTTATATATACTGTACATGGCTTTGTTTGAGGTTAACACAAAGTTTAACAAACTGCACAATTTAACATATGCAAGAAGTCTTTTTGTTAGAAGTCCTAAAAATCTTTTATTAAAACAGAAATCTATTACCTTTTTGAGCAAAGTGAAATTGATAATTTTATTTAACTGGTCAAATTGCAATAAATAAATTCATTAATAAAATTAGTCAAAGTTCAATAGGTCAAATATTCAATATAAAAATCAAAAACTAAAACTTATCTAAATTTATAATGAAATATCAATTTGGCCTATAAAGTTCATTATTAGTTTCTTATTCAAATAGAATAAAAATTTGAACTTATTCCATTTTAATAAGAAACTAATGATGACCTTTATAGTTCAAATTCAATTTTTAGTTATGAATTAGTTAAGTTTTAGTTTTTAATCTCTGTATTAAATATACGGCCCATTAAACTTTGACTGATTTTATTAAAGAATTTAAGCATTGCAAAAGTCTTTTTGGTGGGAAGTTTTTAGAGCTTGAGATTCTTTATTTTTTATGGTATAAATTTCTTGATTGGTTCACAAAGAGTGATAGTTAAACTTTAAAAAAATATTTTGCTTCAATGAAAGGGGCTTTTTTTTTTTTTTTTAATTTTTATTGATAAATATAGCATTCATGCCTGGTATACCAAAGTCTCTGATTTGTTAAATATTGATTCTCTTCTTATATATATCATTTCTTTTCTGTTTTCTGGCAAATTTGACAATGATTGGGATATTTTTAGATCTTTTTTTATTGGATTTGTTTGACAAACATTTCTTCTTATTGGTAATCTGTGAGAAGGTAAAACTTTTTTTTATCGATTTGAAGGTTGAGTTTTTTCCCAAAATTACAAATAATTATCAGTATCTTCATTTTCAGAAATGCCATGAAATTCCAAGTTGTCTAGTTTTCCATATAGCTCAAATTCTTTAATTTTTGTTGTTTATTTAAAATTTGTTCCTCACATTGTAAAATAGTTTTGTTTGCATTTTTTTCTGTGTTGATTATTTTTATTTGTTTAGGTTTAAAATTTTCATACTAACCACTGATAAACTGTTAACTAGATTTTAAATTTTCAATTTCTTTGTGAAGGCTATCCATTTTTGAACTATTTGGCCAAAATTTTCTTCAAGCTAGAAAAAATTTTTAGAAATAGCTTCTGTTACTTATTTTTAAACAGTTTCCTTAAGCAGAACCTTTATGTATCTTTTAATACTTTTTTAAAATTTGTTGAGCATTTTTGTTATTGTTTTTTTGATTCAATTAACTACACATTATTTAGTTAATTTTAATTAAACAAAATTAATACATACAACCTTAATTACCATATGCAAATAGATATCAAAGAAAAAATGAATGCTCTAATATGGTTTGAGGAAAGTTGCCTAAATTTTTTTGGCATATTTGTTATCTATATTAAATACATTTTCCTAGAATTTAGATGTTTTTATTTATATATTTTATAGACACCACTTCCAGCATCTGATTCAGGCAGTGCAGCAGTCTGGGGTAGCAAAAGAATAAACCCTTGGCCCCAGTCCTGTTTGTGTTTGACCTGTAGTGGATACCCTTCAAACGACAACGATTTATATATTATTATATTTGTTAAGTGGTGTATAATTTCAAAAAAAGTTGAGCAATTTACAGAAATATGAATTGTAAAAAGTAACACAATTGTTTCTACAGAGCAAAAAATAAAAATAAAAAAGATATTTGGTAATTTTAAACATGGTAAAACTCATAATAGAAAGTTTCATTTTTACAATACACATCAAAAAATAATATATTGCAATAAAGTATACAGTTTTAGTTTCAGACAATATTCCTTTTTTTATACTTACAAATAGTTTGATTTTTCTGGTATTGAATCAAGTACCTTTAAGATTTCATTAAAAAAGTAAGTGTAAAGCAATGTCACTCCAACAACACCAAATGGATTACTTAAGTCATGGCTGAAAAACATAAGCATAGTAACATAAAATGAACTAAGTTAATAGCAAAAAATAAATTCTATATTAAGAATAAAAGATTTACAAGTTAATACCTATAGGAGATAACAAAACATAATTAAAATATAACTAAAATACAAACTTACCTTTTTTTATGTAAAACTCTAGCTAAGTTAATAACAGGAACACCAACACCTTTTCCATTTTGTGGAGTAAAAACATTGATATTACTTTTTTGAGAAATAGTTTTTTTGTATCTGCAATGTCATAAAACAAATAGTTAAAAGAATAACTTAGCAAATTTTGCTTACACAGAACATTATTTCTATTCAACAAAACAGATTTAATGAAATCTTTTTAGTATCTGAGTCTGTCTTAAATAATGCTTACAAATGAGATTGTGTATACAATGAAGAATCACTACTTTGAACCCCCGGAAGTATGCGAAAAACACCATTTATTGTCATAAGAAATTGCCACAATACATTTTTTTTTAAATTATCATCGAGTAATGCTGATTGCCAGAGATAATTAAGTTTGTTAGAAAGCAAAATGTCTTGTTTTACTTCAACCTGAAAAATCAAATAAAAAGCCCTTTAATTGCTGTATTTCATAAAAAAAAAATGTCATAAAATACTTTACAAAAATTGATTAATGTAAATTGAAGTTCAATCAAAATTAAAAAACTAGCCTTGTACTGACTAACTGATGGAAATCAACCATATTACTATCACACTTTATTTTGGCATTGACCACTTATTTGGCTTGAATCTCAGAGAAATATTAAAGTAATTTCACTTATTTATGTCTTGGCAAGACTAGCTTTTTTGTGCATGTGTCTGCATGCATGTGCATGTGGGTAATCAAAATATATTTAGTGTTTTGTGTGTAGAAAGTGATTTGTTGGCTTTAAGCTTTGCCAGTTTTATATGCATGTAATGTGGAGTTGATAACTTCATCCTTTTTTCTGCAACTAAGATATTGTGAGGTCATTTTAGTTGGAATGAGTTTTAGCTTTTTTTTCTAACTGTGTTGATCTGAGATGATACTGTTGCATGATTATGTTATAAAAACATTAGTCACTATGTTTCTGGTGTACATAACTGTGCGTTAAGATGATGATGCTGAGAGGTGTTTGTGTCAGTTGTTAAGTTAACTAACTTGAAGATTAGATTGTTCTTCATAAAAAAGACATTGATTTTGTCATATAAATGCTTAGCATTGTGTACCACACATTTTCAATGGTTGCAGTTTGCTGATGTTCATGTTTGATATGACCAGGCAGTTTACAGTACCTTTTTGTTCCAAAAAAGGCAAGTGCCAGCTTTGAATGTAGTCAAATTATTAAAAGTGAGTGTTTCAAAGAGGTAAAAAGTTTGTTTTGCTTTGGAGATAGTGACATTTATATGTTGTAAAAAATGTTACTTTTTGGTGTTTTGTTCTGAGTAGTGGTTGGTTATTTCATATAAATGAAAAAGATTGGGTGATTAACTTCGTTTTTGGGTGCAAAAAAATTTTTTTATGAAATTTTGTTTGACTTTACATAAATATTGTTGATAATACATTGTTTATGGACTTAGTGAAGACATTGTTGAATGAATTGCTGGGCCTGATAGGGTTTGTTGTAAGATGCTCTAATTATTATACATTGGCATAAATTGCAGTTTGCACATTTTTTTGGAAGTAATATGTTGGAGGTATAAAGGTTGAACAGGGTTGGATACAGAATTTTAACTTATGCGCACCAGTTTTGATTTTTTTAAGTGTAATGCTCCTTTAACAGTAAAGCCAGCAAATTTATTCTTACAAAAAAAGGCAAATTCCTAACTCAGTAAAGGGTGCTTATCAAGAAACAAAAAGGAACACTAATTATACTCTTTCTCTAAATTCAAATGCTAAACAGTTGCTTGACTAAAAAAAAAATCAAAATACAACTTTCTTGACAATTGTTCTAAAGTCATCTGAAAAGCTTGATTTATTATAATCTCCAGACCTTAATCCATTGGATTATTACGAGTGTGGTATTGTTGAAAAAGATGTTAATAGACATCCTTACAACACCAAAGATTCTCTGAAAGCATCTATAGTCAGAGTAATGGACAACATCGACAAGGGTCATCTTATACACACCTGCCAAAGGTTTAGCTCTCAAATAGAAGCTGTCATTGAAGCGGAGGGAGATTTTATTGAATGAAATTATTAAATAAGAGTGTCGCTTATGTACCAATGTCATTTTATTTGATTACAGATGTGTTGTTGTTTGTATTTTTATTATCCTTAAAAATGTAATAAATGTTCTCAAACACCAGACAAACTCTGTATATGCAGAAAACTAAAAGAAAAAATTAATTTTATATACAAAAAAATTTTTTCCCTTAATATATATTTTGAAAGTTACTATTTTCATTTTGAAGTTTACTATTTTCACTTCGAAGTTTACTATTCTCATTTTGAAGTTTACTACTCTCATTTTGAAATTAAAAAGGTACAAATATTTCAGCTCCAGTTTATGCAAGCATGGTAAAACTTTGAAAACTGGAAAATAGTGTTATAAAATATGATCAGTATCAATCTTAGTGCCATGGAAGCAGGAGAGTTTAAATTAAAGCCATATGAATTTACTGAAGAAGAGAGGCACAGTGCTGTGCTTATGATATTTGCAACTTGTAACATGAACATCATGACTACCAAGGTTGCTGAGATAATTGAAGTTCCCCTGAGCACTGTCCAGAAGAACAAGAAGCTTTTCTGTGGGACTAGGGACCCCCAAGCTGTAATCAGCCATAAAAAGGTGTCCCAGGAGAACGTCAGGAGGGTCAGAACCGCTGAGTTTATCAAAAAGGTCTAGAAGATGGTAGATGATGATTCTTTAAGGTCACTTGAGTCCATGGCACAGGAATATTGGAGTAAAATGTCAAAGAACTTTTGCTGCAGGTCTTACAGCATGCAGACAGGCCAGTTACTGACCCCCAAGATGAAGGAAAGAAGGCTTCTCAAGGACCACAAGTTGATGAGAAAGTTGAAGCATCGTAAGGAACCAGAGATGTTATGATTTTTCTCTGATTTGTAAAACTTCTGCCAGGATTAAATCCACAATAAGAAAAAATGATTGCTGAATTGCCATGAGGCCCCAGAAAGTGCCCAGGGTCATGAAGACCAAGTTCCACCCACGGTTATAGTGTTTGGGATTGTGTCCAGTGAAAAGAGATATGATGTCTCTAATGTCTTTGAAATGGGCCTCAGATTAAACAAACAAATCTATTTGTAGGTGATGGAGACCTCTGTGTTGCCATAGATTAAGGTGACTACTGGGGACAAGCCCTGGGTGTGACAGCAAGACTTTGCTCCATGTGTCCATTGTTGCCTTGAAGTAGATGGAGACCTGCTGCAATGACTTTGCTTACAAGGATTCATAGTCTTCCAGCTTCCAATTTGAATCAAATGAATTTTGTGTGGGGCTATGTTGAGTCACATACTAACAGACTTGCTCGTTCCACCAAGGCCTCCATCATCAAGTCCATTAAGAACATGACCAGCATAAATAGGAAAATGTTTTTAAGACCTGCAAGTCTTTTAGGCCTGGGTTCAAGCTGTGATTGACACTGAAAAACATTACATTAGATATCTTGAATCTATATATATTGAACTCTTTATGCTTCAAATTAGAAATAAATTGATAAAAAAATGACTGATTAATGTTGATTTTAAGTTGGTTAACTGTGGATGCTGATTCGAAATTTGAGCCCTGCATGTGTAAATCTGAGTTATGCTATAAACACTATGTGTAAATCCAAGTAGATAGAGATGTCTCAGATATTTTCTATAATACTAGCAAAATGCATGTTTATGAGGTATTTGATAACAGATAGTTCTAGCTGTTTCATATGTCTACTGATTAGAAGCAAGACTATTCACAGCAGTTGATAATTCAATAAGAAAAATTTATCAGCAAGTCAATTTGTCAACAAGCCAATTCAGCAAGAAATTAAATTATTTTGATTTAACTTCTCTGGCATTGAAGCAACAGCAAAAAAGTTCTGTTATGTTACTGAGGCAAATTAATACTACAATTTATTTTTTATGTGCAAAACTTATAATTGACAATGATGCATAGTGATACTAAAATTTGTTTTTATTATCTGTTGTTCAGCTGACAAGAGTAAAAATTCCATTTGAAAATTAAAAGTTGATTTTAAAAGTTTTTAAAAGTTGTTAAATGCATTAAATTTAGGGATGCTCCTAGCTAAATTATGTTTCTGTGGTATACATGTTTTAATTTCCCATCAAATTGGCTTGCTGACAAATTGACTTGCTAATAAATTTGCTTCATGATGAATTTATTCCATCAAATTGTCTCCTGCCAGTCTTGCTGAATACCATATATACCTGTGTATTAGCCTACCCGTGTATAAATTGCACCTTCTTTGAATGTTTAAGACCTCTCCTATCAATAGTGACCCATAAAGACACATTCTTATTCAACAATTTTAATGATTACAATAAATGTAAATATTCAACATCAAAAGACGTTATTTTGATTTACAACAAACTAGTCTTATAAACAAATAAAATAAAATTTAAAGAATTTAGACATACTGGTATTAGCACACTTTTTTTACAAAATTGAGAAATTAAATTACTAGTACATTAGTAAGTTCATAAAGATTCAAGATAGTCAATAACCATTCTTATGTCATAGTTGGTTAGTTTACACACAAGCATGATTAACTTCTGAAACCTACGATTGTTACAAAGCTGTTTATGTGTACATGTGTAATTTATAGAAAGTCAAATTTCTCTAGAAAATTTTGGTAATTCTGAATACCTGTGTATTAGCAGCATTCTGATTTTTGGACTACATTAAGATAAAAAAGTATGACTAATACACGGGTATATATGGTAGTTACATACCTACAGGTTATGCCATCAGGTTCAGTGGCACTGTTGTTTGCTTTGTTCAAGATAGTCATTTGCAATAGCAGTTAGTCAAAAAAAATGAGATAATAAATAAGTAGCTGAAATACAGCACATATTGTTCAAGGATGTTAGACTTGGAAATATCAAACAAAAACCAAAGTTAATAAAATAACTAGTTTATCAATTAAAATAGTAAAAAGAAGATACACATAATTGGTATAATATATTCCAAAAATATAGAAGTAGCTGTTTTACAGTATTTATTTATGATTAAAATTCTTAGCTGAATCAGAGGTTATAATTTCTAATCTTATCCAAGTTTAAATTTAGGAGATATGATTTGAAAATAATTGAAATAAATTTGAAAATAACCATTATAAGTAGTCATTTGTCAAGAAAAAGTAAATTCATAATAATTTTTATATATTTTGAAAGCATAATGAAAAGTTGGCATTGGAACAGATTAAAGCTAAGTAAATTACTTTTACTCCCAATATGTTATTTCCAGTTCCATTCAACCAGCTTGAAAGACTTCTTATATCATCTTCAGAAAATTTATTTTTCCTATTTATTCTACTATTTTTGAAACAATGATATTCAAGAAAAACAGTTGAACGATCTGCAAACTAGTATTATGTTTATGAAGAAAAACCAAAAACAATGACAAATTCTAATCTTATAATAAAAAATTATCATTACATAAATAAAACAATTATTTTCAGAGATTAAAAATTATTGAAAATTTATCAAATGATTCAGGGAGGGGGGCAAACAAGTCAATTTCATTTATTTATTTTATCTCTATATTTATCCTCCTGACTTGCAGGAAAGCGACAGAGGTGCTAATACATAGGGTAGGCAATTACCCCAACCTGCTTCTGGAGACACCAAGATATTGCTGTCCACTTGTAATTTAATAGAGATATGACTATAATTTAGAACTGCTTGCCAGGACCACCAAGCAGGAAAATGTGTCATAAAGTGTCTTTCCCAAGGACACAACAGAATGGTGCAAGTGGGTTTTGAACCAAGACCATGTTGGTCATGAGCCTGGCGCTTTAACCACTCGACCATGCTACCAACTAAATTTCCACACTCACACTAAATCATGCTCAATTGAGACCAACCAGTTAATCACCACATCTCCACAAGTCAATCGCAACTAACTTTTGTCTGTGCTGTCTTTTGTGTGTAAAAATATTATTATTTTGTAGTGTGTATGGTAACTTTTAGTTTGTATTTATGTAGCTGATACCTTTGGCTACACCACAACCTCCATATAATTGTATTAGTAGACTGTCACTTGGATGATTGCATAAAGCTGTCATAACAGGATACATTCTGCGATTTTTTAAGTAAAAACTGGCAAACAACATAACTTAACATCTCACTGATCATCAACCTAAAATAAAGAGTAAATTAAGGGATGAATTTTTGTGCTTTTAAATGAAGATTTTGCTTTTCATGGCAGTCATTACAAGTTTTTAAAAAATCATAAGTCAATCTTACTAGCAAAAAAGTCATCCAACTACTAACAAAAATTTTTATAGATCAAACTTTTTAAAAAAATTCTTATGAAATTTGGAAAGTGTTAAGCTATCTGATGAACATTAGACTAACCAGTGATTTTTAATCTAATTAATAAATGATGAGTATCTATAAAATAAATTTTTATTTTTTCTCTTTTCTCATGAACTGTTACCTTATTGCAATAAAAACGTTTGCATGACTTAAATATCTGCAAACCTAATGTCATCTATTTTTGTCTTAAAAAAAGGGACAGAACAATATTTACCCTGCTGGCAGGGGCTAAGCTTTTTTTGCAGCTGCATCCTCATTCTTGTCTTTTCTTTGCCAGTTCTCACCCTCTTTGTCTCATGTCTTTTTCCATAACTTCTACCCATCATTTCTTGGTCTTCCTTTCTTCTTACCTTTTATTGTAATTTTCATAAAATTGCTGGAGCTTTTTTTTTGCTCATTCTTTAGACGTGCCTAAACCACCTCAATCTTTCTTTCCAAAAATTTTTTCATTGACTTTTCAAATAGGTCTGCTTCTTTTTTAAAAATTGTAATAATCCTTTTTCACATCTCTGTAGTTGTCATGACAACAATTTTTGGTTATGGGTTTAAGATTGTTTTTTACTCAACTTATTCACCAGATCCTGTTTCCTTTTAATTTTATTTATTTCAAGTATAAAGAGAGCTCTGATTATTGACATGTCATTAATGGCAGTGAAGCTATGGATGCTGTGGAAGAGTTTTTTTGGATCCAAAAAAACATTCCTTTTTAAATAAAGGTACTTCTGGATCACTTAAGCAAATATTTTTCTTTCGGAGAGGTTTACAAACAATTGTTTGAAAACGTTTGCTTGGATTCACAATTGTTTAACTCAACAGTTGTTCAAATTGACAATTTTTAAAAAAATAACGCTATATGCTATAGTTATATATAGTTGTCTTAAAATATTAGTATTACCTTGTATTCTTAAACCTAATCCTAATTCTATTGTTTGCAAAATGTTGGTTCTTGTTTTGGAACAATTGTCATTTTGAAAAATTACTTTTAAACAATTGCCCTGATACAAAAATTATGTGACAATTAAAAACATCAAAAAATTATTTTTGTTTTGTGTATTATCACAGACACAATACTGTTTATGGACATAGCATGCCAATGCATGATGAACTAAGAAAAGCCAAAAAAATATTAGTTTTAATTTAATAAAAAAATACTTGTTAAAAGGCAACCTGTTTATGAGTTAATGACAAATAGCCTATTTGTTTAAAAAAATCACATATGTGACATATATGTAAATATATTCAATAATACTAACTCCTCTTATTAAAATGACTACAAACAAAAAAGTGTAATGAGCAAAATATAAAGTTAAACCAAATGCTCAAAGAGTTTATTAACAAAACTTAATTTTTGTAAGGTTCAGGTAAAGTTCTTACCAAACATTTTAAAACTGAATAATTTCACAATATTTAATAAGTTTAACAAAAACACTATTTTTTAAATTTAATTTATTTGCATGATTAATCTTAAAGTTCTAAAAAATTGGCAGTGCTTTAAACATTTCATGATATAATATCTAAACTATAATAAAAGCAATCAAACTTCAAAGTGGTACTTACATGATGAACTTTTTAAAGCAGCATGTTTACATGGTTTGACTGGAGGGATTATATCTAATCGATGAAATAAAAAATCTTCTATTGGATGTGAAATATTGGATTGTATAAATAATGAAGTTTGTGGTAAGAAACAAACCACACAAACAAAAAAATTAGAATGAGATAACTGCAAGAAAAACGAACATACTACAAGTGTTAATCAATTACAGTGCTTGATAAACAGAATCAGAGCAAAATTTATTTATCTGTTAAAACACAACACCTAAAAATTTTAAAATCACAACAGTCTGTTTTTCCAAAAAAATGGTTCATTAGGTGATCATCTCAAATATAATAAAAAACAAAAATAAATATGCAAATAAATTAAACAGCAAAAAAATTGATTACAGCAAATTAAAAATAATAAAATTCTTGAATGATTAACTAAATGCTTCCTCACAATGATAGGGTACAATTGCACAGATATAAAGAGATTTTTCCTCATTGGTAAGTGACAAAAAATAGATAAGGCCAGCAAATGGCATAGAATAAATGAAGCCAAGATATACGAGGTGTGTTTGAAAAGTATCGGGACTGTATGCTTTGCACAAACAACACTTGCAACAGTGATAAAAGCTTTGTTTTTTAAGATGGCGCAATGTCTTGTGGTTGTAAAAATGTAGTTTCAGCATTCTGTGACAACCATATGCTTTTTTACAGGCTTTTCTTGAAAGGTGCTTTACTGTAGTTTGTTTTGGGATAATTTATTTAGTAAATATTTTTTTCTTTTTTTTTTCTTCTTTTGTTAACAAATAATGAACATTGAACAAAGAATCAACTTGAAGTTTCTCGTTTGACTTGGAAAAACTCCAACTGAAACATTCAATTTGCTCCAAGAAGTTTACGGAGATGCTATGATGTCAAGAACTCGGATTTTTGAGTGGCACAAGAGGTTCAGAGAGGGAAGAGAGGATGTGGAAGATGATCCTAAGAGTGGAAGGCCAACAACAAGCAGAACAAACGAAAATGTTGAGCATGTGAGAGAAAAAGTGCACAGTGACCGCCGCCTTACTGTTAGAATGATAGCAGATGAGTTGAGCATGAATAGTGAGAGGGTGTGGAGGATTATTACAGAAGATCTGGGGATGAGGAAGGTTTGTGCGAAAATGGTACCAAGGTTGCTGAATGATGGGCAAAAGGAAAATCATATGCAAGTGTGTCAAGACATCCTGAAACAACTTGAAATTACACCAGATCTGCTGAGTAGAGTTGTTACCGGTGATGAGTCGTGGATCTTCGAGTATGATCCACTCACCAAACGGCAGAGCCTTGAATGGAAGAGTGCATCCTCACCAAAACCCAAGAAAGAAAGGCTGTTCAAGTCCAAAATTAAGGTGATGCTGATTGTTTTCTTTGATGTTCATGGAATTGTTCATCTAGAATTCTTGCCACAGGGCCAAACCATTAACCAGAATGTTTACAAAGACATCTTACGACGTTTGATGCGTTCGGTAAGGGAGAAAAGAAGAGAATTGTGGGAGACAAAGTCATGGCTGCTTCATCATGACAATGCTCCTGCTCACAATGCCTTAAGCATACGACAATTTCTTGCAGAAAATAACATTGCCGTGCTGGAGCAACCACCCTACTCGCCAGATCTGGCTCCCTGTGATTTTTTCTTGTTTCCTAAGCTCAAGGGAGTCATTAAAGGAACCCGTTTTCAAGACTCAAAAGCCATAACAACAGCCATAACAAAGGAACTACGAGTGATCCCAATGGAATCTTTCCAGAAGTGCATAAAAGCATGGCAGCAGAGATTAGAAAAGTGCATTTGAGCTCAAGGAGATTACTTTGAAGAGGACAAGTTGTAATTTTTATGTGGCATTTCAAATAAAATAATTATTTACACAGTCCCGTTACTTTTCAAACAGCCCTCGTATATATATATAAAGACGATTAGGAGAATTGGAAAAATGGATTTGATACCAGAGGTGATGATGAAAAAATTTTCAGTTTAAATTTATTTTTATGCCAATACTTGCCAGTAAGCTCCATTCTTTTATTAAGAATTGAAGATGGTTTTGCCAGGAAGATGGAAAGCTTTTCATTGTGGCAAAGATTACACCTGGTGGGACAAGGTCAATAAAGGTTAAAGATGGCCAAGATTAAACATGTGGATCATTCAATTACTAATGATTTTCCAAAAAGCTTTCGCTCCTATTTCTTTTTTGCTTCCTCTTGAAAAAATGGCAATGATCTTTCCTGTAAACTACTTATCTTACCGTGGTAGGAAAGTTTGCATGTCTCAGTGACCTGTAAAGCTGTATTGGCCAAATATTTTACCTCTCCTGTTAGGAATATCCATGCCAAAGAGGTTTGCAGATAGAGCCCAGACAAAATGTAGTTCACAAGACGGCAACTTCAAATTTGGGCAGACTGTGCTCAAAAGCTATGGCAAGCAAGCAGTCTAGGACAAGAAAATCTCTTATATAAAAACTCGCTTGCAGTAGAGTTACACTGCAAATTTAAGATATGTCATCTAAAACTTATTTTCATGCTGCCTCAGGCATTGCACAAATTAAAAAAGTTTGCATTTAGGGACTTGGCAGAGGTATCTATTCAAAAAGTACTTTCCTAAATGAGTCAGCCTTGGTGAAGTTAGGACACTGGTGGCTGGTTTTCGACCACTACAAATTGGCTCTTTTTCTGCTTCCTGTTTGATCTCTATCGGGTGGAGCTCTTGCTTTATCTGGTGAGAAAAGACTCATCTCTGGCTTCTCAGGACAGTCAATTTTTCAGTTTACTCACAAACTGGATGATCAGATTGCTGCCTCTTGAGGGTGACATACACCCAAACCCTGGAACACAAACACACAAATGTCATTTGTCTCAAACCTATCACTAAACATAAAAAATTTATTTTATGTAATTACACAAAGTATTGGGTGCATTTAAAATGCTCCCAAATTACAGCAAAGGACTACAACAACTCATGATACTGCATACTTCACAGCACTTTCAAGCACACAACACAAATTAACACAACATCATCAAAGAACTTTTTTAAACTCCTGCAACTTAATATACATGCAACAAGGTAAATAGAATTTGCAACAAAACAGATGAAATACAACTACTCATTAAAAATACACAAGCAGATGTAATAACTATACAAGACTTCAAACGCAATCAATCCCACAAAACACCAAGCATTCCTCAGTTCACACCTATCAAAACCAACCGCACTCACAAACGAGGAGGAGGCCTTCTAACTTACATTAAAAGCAACATAAGTTTCTCTAAACTCAATACATCAAACACCTTTCCAATTGAACTATAAATCATCAAAATCCACCTTTCAACATCACAGCAATTACATATTGCAAATATATACATTCCACACAGCTATCACAAAGAGAAGAAGACTCAATTATATCCAGCATGCTCACAACCATAAGCAATCTTCTAAACACAATCATTACAACAGATGTCAATGCTCACTCACTGTTATGGTATTCACCAACCGAAGACAATAGAGGAGAACTGATTAAGGACAACCAGCTAAACTCCCATCACATCACACTAAACACAAAACTCCAACACGTTTACCACCCAATCAAATACAACAGCCTACTTCACCAGACATCACTGCAGCTTAAGCAAACTTGCATGACTGCACTAGCTGGCACACCATCCACTCCCTTACATCAGATCATTTACCTTTACTTACCACCCTTACTATACATCACAAAACCAAAACAACTCACTCACACTTCACTAAAACAATAGCAAACTAGCAAAAGGCTGATTGGACATCATTTAAACAACATGTTGAGAATCTCAAATCCTGCAGATCTCACAGTACAAATGTTCATGAGGCAAACAAACACCTTATCAAGGCAGTTTTGGATGCTGACAGACTCTTCATCCATAAAAAAATCACAACAGCACAAATCACTCTCACCTACCTATCATATTCGCAAACTTATCCATCACCATAACCATATTCACAAACAAAACAAATCAAACCCAAAAACCTTCACTCTTAACAATCACATAAACAAACAAATACATGAACACAAAACAAACACTTGGAAAAAACATCTTGACAAAATTGATCACAAACACAATTCACACTCTCTGTGGTGCACCATAGCAAAGAAGAGCATAAACAAGAAACATCCTACACAACAAAAGAGAAGCATTCACTTTGGAACTAAAACAGCCATCACTAACATAGACAAAGCAAAAGCATTTAATAAACAATTTACAAACATCACTCCAGAGAGCACAAACAAAATCAACAGGTGTATAGACCAGCGATTCCCAAACTGTGCACTGTCAGGGACGACGCAAAAGCATGTGAAAGTTGTTGTACTTAATGCTTTTCTCACAATAATTGCAGTGTGAAAGTTGTTAGCAGCAACATTCCCTACAGAGAACGATTCCGATTGAGGACTTTTTTTTTTTTTTTAGAGAACATCCTGATTTTGGGAGGGAAATAGGGAAATCAGAGATGAAATCAAAGTAAAGACCTTTTTTTTTTTTAGAGAACACCCTGATTTTCAGAGAAAAAAAGGTTGTTCAAAGAAGTAATTGAACTGAATACCTTTTTATCATTACGGTGCCGCAAGTATTGTTAAGTTTTCAAAGGGCGCCGTAAAAAAAAAGTTTGGAAACCGCTGGTATAGACCATACAATCAAGAATCTTCCAACAGAGGAAATACAACTTACCATTACACAAGTGCAATTAGCCATCTCAAACAGCAAAAACAACAATTCCATTCAACCTGATGTCATACACATTAAACACTTCAACCACCTAAATCCACTTGTCATCAGATACCTTACAGACAATGTAGAGAAAACCTAAAACACATTAACACAACCATCACCTCACAATACCTCAGTTCTAGAAAAAACAACACACTTACTAGCACCCACATCCTATGACATTCATTCATCAGAACAAACATTACCACATCATATGTGTACAATTCTGGCACAGCTCAGAGCCAACAAATCACCACTCTTACAAAGTTATCTACATACAGTGAATCTGAAACTTACATGCCACAATGCCCAGTATTTTTGTCACAAGCACATGACACTAATCACCTCTTTAACTGCAGTCAAGTACCAACACAGCACAACACCACTAGCCTGTGGAAAAAGCCTTTAGAAGCAGCAGAAGTAATCCAAGGATGGAAATCTAAATTGTTTTCTTTAGAAGATTAAGGGATGGCTACTCCAAGATATCATTGGGCGAGGGGCAACAACAACAAAAACATGGCAATGATTGTAAAAACAGAATTTAAACTCTGTTTCACAACAACTATACATCCAAAAAGTAACGTGACTGGTGTGAAAAAAACTTTAATGAAAAATATTGAAATATACCAAAGTCAAATTCCTTCAAAGTAATCCCTTTCCACTTGAAAACACTTGTGTATTCACTTTTTCCACAATTCAAAACATTCTCGGAAGGCATTTTCAGGAATCTTTTTGAGATCTATTGTGGAAGCTATTTTGATGGAATCAATGTCAAAAAAAAAGGGTTTCCTTCAGAATAGATTTGATCTTAGGGAAGAGAAAAAAGTCACATGGGGCCAGATCAGGGGAATATGGGAGGTGTTCCAAAGTTGTATGTTTCTTTCTGCAAGAAACTGATGAATACTCAAGGCTGTGTGACCAGGAGTGTTATCATGATAGAGCATCAATATGTGGGCTTCCCAAAGGCTCTTCCCAAAGTCAAAAGTAAAAGTGATGCTCATTATATTCTTCAATATTCAAGACATTGAATTCCTACCCAAAGGCCAAACAGTAAACCAAACCATCTATAAAGAGATTCTTTGGTGCCTCACAAGATCAGTGTGTGACAAGAGGCAGAGCCTTTGGGAAGCCCATGCATGGATGCTGCATGATGATAATGCTCCTGTTCAGCCAAGTTGCAATCAGCCAAGTTGATTACAATGTGGCCCAGGGGAACTCCAAAGCCTTCACCATCTGCACTTCCAAGCAATACTAACAACAGCAAAACTAAAACCTTTATTTGAAATCAAACTTAAAACACTGATCCAAGGATTAAAGGAAAAACACAGTCAGCCACAGTTGGCATACAATACAGCTAGCACAGCTAAAAACAATACAGTTTGGCAAATTCAAAAAGTGATGGCTCTTCCCAGCAACCAAAACAACAACTGAAGTTAATAATAGAACACAAAGTCCAAAGCAATAATCAAAAGAAAAAATCACTTATTTTACCAAAAACCAAATATATTAAACCAAAAATGTAAGTGCGGACTTTACATGTATAACCTAAATCAAAGGTTATAAACTCCTTGCTTACATTTTTGGTTTGATAGGATGAAATCGAGTTTGAATCTTGTCAAAGTTATAAAGTCAGAAGCTGATTCTCCAACATAGCAGCCCCCTTGAAACCAGAACAAAGGGTGAAGTTTCAAACACAAAAAAAAAGATGACAGGAGAATCAAAGACAACGATATTACTAGATCTCTAAACATATTACCATAAATTACGTAAGCATACACATATAATATAATATAAATAAATAACAAGAATACAATACAGTATAATGGCACAGAAAATTATAAGGCACAATAAATAGCAAACTGGAAACACATATAATATCACAAGGATGCAATTTTGGAAACATCTCTAAGAATATGTTCCACACCCCCTGAGCCGTTATGCTTCAAAACCACTACAGTCACCTTTTGCACAAATTCTTTCCCATGTCAAAATTGTGAATGAATGCAGTGAATGCAGCCTAAGCAAAAGGACCCACGTTTCAAAAAATCATTCGCATTCCTGACCAGGACAAGTTGACCTGGTGAAAGATTTTTTCAAGAAACCCTCCACTTCCCACATTTTTTCAAGGTTGGAAGATACCCTTTAGACCAACTCTCCCAAAACCTTTGCACAAGGGTGGCATTATACAAATAGTCCATCGGAGGTCACCTCAATCATGAAAAGTGCCCTCAGGCACATATGGAGCGAGTTGCTGCCCCAAAAAGGATGTCGCGCACAAAGGAGCAAGGTCATTAGGCTTATCACTGACAGTAGTCAAAGGTTGGTCGTTAACAATCCGAACAGCATCAGGCATGAATGTTTGTAATTCAATCAGGGATGGTTTCCAGTAAATCTTGTTCATGACCCAGGTCAATGAAGTTTTGAACAACTTCACCCTGCTTTTGCATGCTCCCCCTTGGCTTGGTGTGTACAGCGGAATATTCACTGACAAAATGTTACGCTTACGGAGTGAATTATGAAATTCAGTAGAACTTAGCAGTGGAAGAAGGACGCTGGCTGCAGCATGAAAGGTTGATCCATAATCGAAATATATTGTGTCGACTGCTCCACGCAGATTCACAAAATGTGAAAAGGCAAGCAAAAAGTTATTTAGGTCGAGACCAGTAATCAGCTCCACATGGATACATCTCATGCATAAAACATGCAAAAAGTAGTCCCCAAGCCTTACAGTTGCTCCGATTTTGGCGAAAGGTAAAGGGTCCTAAATAATCGACTCCACAGAATTTAAAGGGCTTATTAGTGGCGGTCACTCTGCACTCAGGTAGATCTGCCATAAACTGTCAAACAGGAGTGGCTTTATAACATCTACATATGCTACAACTTGCTAGAAAATGTTTTATGCTAAAGATCCCATGTATAATCCAAAAGCATTGTCTGGTCTTCATGAGCGTATAAAAAGGTCCTGCATGGGCAGCCTTAAAGTGTTCATGAAGTACAATCAATCTGGTCACGGATGTCGACTAGGCAAAATTATTGGATGTTTAGCATCAAAAGGTAATTCAGCATTCTCAAGTCTACCTTCAACTCGTAAAATCAATCCTGCATTTATACACGGTCATAAAGGGTGCAATGTTTTCAACTCAGAAATCCTATGCAAATCATCAACGTCGACTGCTTTCTCGCTCATATGTTTCAAAAAACTGTCAGGGGAGTTATTCTTCAAACAATCCACAGCAGCACCAAAGTAATTCGACTGAACACATTTCACCACATCAAGAGCATCATCTAAATATGCAAAAGGCAACTTTTCTCGCTTTCGCTAGAATAAATTGTTTAAAAACGACAAGCCGCTCTCTTATGGCAAGGCCTTCCAATCTATGCCTCAAAAAAAACTTACAATCTTGCAGGCAGATGCAAGCTCAACCCTCAACAAAAGAATGGAACTCAACAGATAATGTCGTCATATGAACAAATTTAAATTACGCAATTTCAGTTGAATCTTTTTGATTTACTCTTTCCGCTTCTTTTCTGTGTTGCATGACCAAACCTTACTCCTACCTCTTTGTTTCTTTATGATTTCTACCATATAACGTTTTTATGTAGTGTTGTGTGTTTCCTTGTTGTTTTAAATCAGACCAAGTTGTTTATGCTCAGTGCGGACTTAGCCAACTTGCGTGTGTAACTGTTGACATTTTCTTAGAGGGTTATTTGTTTTAGTGGATAAATTGAGTGACAGTCAATATAAAAATATTTCTGCCTTTTAATATTTTTACATTCTATGTTTTTTCAATTCACAAATGCCACCTGATGAGCTGTCTTTGGCGAAACAGGCTGCTGTGGATTCCAAATTTTTAATTTTTAATCTATTTTAGTGCTTTCATCAATATATATATATATTGCAGGAGTGAATCAATCTTCCCCGCAGAGTGCTCAATGAAAAAAATCAAAGCAATTTAATACAAAATTTATTTAATCATTGTTTAAAAACCACAACAGTCTGTTTCATCCTAAGATTCATCAGGTGGTTACTAGAAAAATAAAAAAAATAAAAAATACAGTTATTAGTGGTAAAAAAATGCATATGGAATAAATGATATGTAGTTAAATTAAGCAAACAATATGGTTCCTATGATGTCATACAAGAAAAAACAACTCAAAATATAGTAAATGCAAATATAGAAGTTTGCATTCATTGAAGGTGAGGGAAGGTGAGTTGGGTATGTAGTGAAAGATATAAAAGGAAAGAAAATAATCTACAAAGGAATAAAAAATAACAAGAAAAATCACATAAGATGAAAAAGTAAAGTGAGTAAAAAATGGCGTGAATGACAGTGGAAAATACAAGCGGATTTAATGATAGACAAGAAAGCACACATGCACAAAAATAATGGCAATTTAAGCATACGAAATTAAGTGGGTAATTTATTTAATTTAAATTTGACATGGAATGCCAAAGAATCAGGTCTCAATCCCACAATTAACTGGAAAATAATCAATCAAGTTATCCCATATAAACCAGGACAAAAATGCTGCAACCTATGCTTAACCGAAAAACTAAAAATACTACAAGCAAACCAACCAAAAATCCTCAACAAACGATTGGAACTTACAGAAAAATGTCATCACAAAAACAAATTTAAATTAAATAAATTATCCACTTGATTTCGTATGCTTAAATTGCCATTATTTTTGTGCATGTGTGCTTTCTTGTCCGTCATTAAATCTGCTTGTATTTTCCACTGTGGTTCACGCCATTTTTTACTCACTTTACTTTTTCATCTTATGTGATTTTTCTTGTTATTTTTTATTCCTTTGTAGATTATTTTCTTTCCTTTTATATCTTTCACTACATACCCAACTCGCCTTCCCTCACCTTCAAATGAATGCAAACTTCTATATTTGCATTTACTATATTTTGAGTTGTTTTTTCTTGTATGGCATCATAGGAACCGTATTGTTTGCTTAATTTAACTACATATCATTTATTCCATATGCATTTTTTTACCACTAATAACTGTATTTTTTATTTTTTTTATTTTTCTAGTAACCACCTGACGAATCTTAGGATGAAACGGACTGTTGTGGTTTTTAAACAGTGATTAAATAAATTTTGTATTATATATATATATACGTACATAGGTTTTTGGCCGGTGCTCTTCAGAGAAAAGTACTCTATGACACCAGGTCACAGCAATTTCATTGAATTTTAGATCATACTTTCACATTATTTTATTTACCACTGCAGACTGTTTTGCCTGTCCGGGTCTGTCAGAGGGTAGTTGGAGATCTTATTCAAATGGAATTTTTATTTTTTTATTTGAATACGATTTTTAATTACAAACTGCCACCACTAAAATAAATTCACTTTATATTAAATGACCTACCTGATTTTGTGCATTTGAATCACCCCTCTCTTTTGTGTACTTTCTTGTCCATCTTAATCTGCTTGTACCTCTCAGTATCGTTTGCACTATCTTTCACTCCCTTTTTCTTTCTACCTTATGAAGCTAACAGTCCTCCCCCTTTTACTTTTATTGCTTTATAGAGTTTCTTCCTTTTACACCTTTTTCAACACACCAAACTCGCCTTCCCTCATTTTTAAATGAATGCAAACCTCCATACATGCATTTCTTATATTTTTTCTTCTATAACGTCACAGGAACAGTATTATTTGCTTGACTAATTTAACTACGTATTATTTTTACTAAAACTAACTGCATTTTTAATTTTCTAGTTTCCACCTGACAATTCTTACAATGAAACAGACTGTCATGGATTTTAAATTGTTAATTTTTAATCTATTTTAGTGCTTTCATTAATAAATACTGCTCTAGATATTCACTTATTGAGCTCTGTACCAGCAAAGTAAAGCAAACAGATATATCTGCTTTTGCAGGTTGAGCTCTTTGGCTGGGAAAACAGTGATGCTGCCGCACTATGCAAGGCTCATCATTTCATATGATTGGAGCTCTCTTGGCATTACTGGGCTTTGACTCTACTGTGGCTTAAAAACCACAAGTAGAAGATTAGCCACAAGGCTTAAATTGGTGAGCCTTGTTCTTTCCCAGAATAACTTCACTGCACTGATGAGACCTGAAAGGTCAAAACAGTACTGTCTGCAGTTAATTATGCTCCCTGCTTTTGCAGATTGAGCTCTTTGGCTGGGAAAACAGTGATGCTGCTGCACTATGCAAGACTCATCATTTCATATGATTTGAGCTCTCTTGGCATCTCTGGGCTTTGACTCTAAAGATTAGCCACAAGGTTTAAATTGGTGAGCCTTGTTCTTTCCCAGCATAACTTCACTGCACTGACGAGACCCGAAAAGTCAAAACAGTACTGTCTGCAGTTATATATGTACGTATATATACTGTATATTAAACAATCAAAAAAAAGCATGTAAACAAATTTTAACGTAAATTGTAAGCTGTTTTCTGTTACCTTTTTCAAGTTGTGACTAAAAAAATATTAACTTAATAAATAATTTATAGCAAAAAAAAAGTTTTTTTTTTTTTTGCAACATTTTCTGTGACTATAACCAGAAAAATGCTGCAAAAACTGTTCCAATCTTGATTGAAGTAGCTTTATTAAACTATAATTAATGTAATGTATCTATATTTGTTTACATGCACGTAATTAATCTATAAAAAAGTCAATATTAAAACGAAAATTGTGCTTATATTTTTAATACCTTTTTCCATGTGTAACTTCCAAGAACTTTAGCTGGTATGGAGCCAACATTATTTGAAGGTTGCACAATTAACCTTTTGGTGGTTAAAAACTGTTTAAATCCATTATTACCACTGTATAAAATAACTTTTAAACATAAAATTAATGCATTTAATAACTTTAAAGAATAATTTAATACAATTTTTATACAGTCAAAACTTGAAATTTTTTTGCATAAAAACATAGCAAATTATTCATTAATTCAACAATAAAGTGAAAGCTTAATCTAATTTTAAATTGAAAATTTTACATTTGTTAAAATTATAAATGCCATAGTTGCATGTAAACAATTTTTTGGAAATTTGGATAAGATAATTTTTGTATTGCTGTTGTTATGATGCAACAAAAATTCATAAAATTCTAAAAAATATTTGCCAAGACAAAAATTATATTTAAACAACCCATTTACAGCATAATTTGTCAACAAAATTAATTTGAATATTTGGCAGAGGTTACATATTTAAAAAGTTTTCTAAAACATAACAGCCTCATTCCATCAGAAAATATAATAATATCCACAAACATATATCATCTTTACATCACACTTACATCACAATACTAAACCACAAACACATTCTTGTATAATAAAATATAAAAAATTTACACAATTAACCCTTTAAGCCCTGAATTAATTTTAAACAGTAAAAAAAATTTTTTCCATTATATTTTCTTTAAAACGCTATTAAGCTATAACAATAACATAGAACCTAAATTTGAAAAAAAATTTTTTTTTCTATATTTTTTTTTAAGAGGACGAATTCATCGTTTCAGGCCTACCAGCTGAAAATTGGTAATGATGAAAATCAGGACAATTTCTAAAAAACATTCTTTTATACAAAAATGCAATTGCATAAACATTTGTAGCAAAGTACATTACAAAGTGAATTACAAGTAATATTTATAATAGCAATTTTTACACACAGCTCATTGGGTATGAAAAATTAAAAAACAATTTTGTTTGTTATTGCAACACAGATGAACATTCCATTTGATGCAAAAGTAATTTACTTTTTCTTTGCAACCAGGCAATTTACACAATTTTCTATTGTCACTAACTGCTGGCAAATGACCAATGTTGTCCAATGGAATATCTTTTTGTGGAATTGGATGAGTTGCATTTGACATTTTTTTCTTTTTTTGAAAGTTTTTTTCAATATCTGATTTTCTACCCCTCTTTTTGTAGTCACATTTTCCAACTTTTAGGAGAGAATCGACAATGCTAATTTTAAATTGCAACAATGATTGTTGTTTATTTATTGGAAGTAGCAGTTTTTTAGCATCTCTCCTGTAAAGAAGCCATGCATTTACTACGCTCATATCCAGCAAATGAAACACCAACTTATGATAATATTTTCTAACATGAAAGCTAATTCTATATAAGGCTATCAATTGGTATGCCAAATCCACCCACCCATGTTTTTGTTATAAAATTTAATACATTTTGGCTGGTTAATTTCAACATTAGTTTTCTTTTTCTTGTCAAATCTTTTACACTTTTCCAGTGGACTGGCTTGTAAAAAGGAAGAAAGTAAACAAACTGATCTTGTATCTATCCACTTCACAGCAGTCAAGGTGATATTATCACTTACAGTTTTTTGCTCTTCATGGGTTCCCTGTCCCTTCATCAATAATAGTTTATCAGCCTTGAAAGAAAGACCATGCAGTCTGTCTGGTTGGACAGTTCCTGTACACCGAATACCTCTAGTGGCAAGATGTTTGAAAAGAAAAATTGAGGTGAACCAATTGTCTACATATAATTTATGATTTTTGTAAGAAGGAATGGATTCAGCAAGATGCAAAACTGCATGAGAGCTTGGGCCAAGATCTGGTACTAATTCACTTGAAACAGGCTCTATTTTTCCAACATAGGGGAAAAAATCATAAATATATCCTTGACAATCAGCTAAAACAAAAAGTTTGAAGCCCCTTTTATAGGGTTTCTTTGGGATATATTGTTTTAAACTAGATATTCCTTTAAATGGAACCATCTATTCATCAATAGACAGCTCTTCAATCATCTGGGTATTTTTGAATTTTTTCTTCAAATATTCTACTAAAGGTTTAATTTTAAAAAGTTTATCTTTTGGATCCTTTTTTGAATTATCCACCAAATGAAAATTAGATTTTATTTGTTGAAACCTATCTCTTGTCATTAAAGAAGTTATCTTATCCTGTGACATGCAAGTTGGCCAATGTAATTTTGTGCTTGAGATTTTGAATATTGAAAAATAAAAACATATACCCAGGCATTGTTCCAGCTCAATTTGATTTAGATTTAGAGGTTTGTTTAAATCCTTTTGAACACTATATAAATTAGACTGATTTACAATAAGATTTAGTATCGCATTATCAAAAAACCTCCTGAAATATTCTATTAGCAGTTGGTGTTGCAAGTCTTCCTTGTCTTCAGAGTTAGAGGACTCAAATGTAAATGGGCCAGTATGGACAACTTCACCATCAGCCACTTTTTCCCAATACAACTGATCTCGCTTCCTTCTTTGTGTTTTTTTAATCGTGGGAGAGTTCAGCATCTGGCTATTTGATTCTAGTATTTCAATTTCATCTTCAATACTTTTTGGATTTTCTAAAAGATACAATAAGGGGGTGTAATTTACAAAAATAATAGAAAAATTTAAGATTATTTTTAAAAAGAAATTGAAGTATTTTTTTTAAGTATTGTGCAATTGCTTATCAAGAGCTTCAGATAAAATTTCCTGGAGTGGTTCAATTTGGGAAGCTTCATTTGTGATTATTTCATCTTCTAATTCATCATTTTGACCACAATCTTCTTTTTCACTTTCATTTAGCAAATTACATTCATCTGGTTCACACAGATCATTGCCCCTACATATTTTTTGTAGAAAATTCCAGTTGGGATGTTCATGTTAGTTATCTGCAGTACATCAATATTTACACTTTACTGCACAGTCAAAGTGTTAAAAATAAAAAAAGTATATTTAAGATTAAATGCTATAATAAACAATAAAAATTAATTTTACAGGGATCACATCCTACTTATGCTTGTAAAGTTTGATTAAAAATGCTAAATAAATTTTTTTAATCATAATTTTATGAATATATCAATTAAAATAGCACACATATTATTTTTATAACTTTTTTTGCATGTAAAAACCAAAAATTTTTCTAATATTACCTGAAAATAGTTTGCCATGAAAATAAAGCTAACTTATTTTTTCATGCCACAGGCCCAGCTGGACGAATTCATCCACTTCAGTTAATTAATTTTTACAATATTTGTAATCAAAAATTAACAAAATAATTGCTTTTCCATGCAAGAAAAGACAATAATCTACTTACTAAAAAAAATAAAAAGCTTACCTTTTAAAGAAGTTGTGTAAATTTTAGCTCAAATACGACCTTTTCCTCAGTTTTGTAAAAGCACAAATTAAATGACTTGGCAAACAAAAAAAGTAACCAAGCTTCAGTCAGAGTTGCCAAAAAAAATTTTTTTCTGAACTTTGAAAGGGACAGAATCATTCTATTTGGTTTGGAAATAAAAATTTTGATATATTAGACATATAAAACCGTTTTTTTTTCTAACTGGACATATTCGTCTCCTCAGGCCTTAAAGGGTTAAACATGACGAAAAACACATCTTTTAATAGCAAATTTAAAAAACATCTGGGAAAAGATAAAAATTATGAAAATTAAAACTGTTACAAACTTTTTAATAGATTCATAAACTGAAATAAAATTTTCATCACGTTCCAAAGCTGTAGCCTGAACAAATCCTATCATACCAGATTTTGTTAATGGATGGTAAAATATTAATCCTGAAAACAATTTTTGTGATTTAATTTTTTTATTGTAATAGTATTATTTCCAAACCAGGCACAATCTTAAATTAGAAAAATTAACTGCATAGAAATTATTTTAATACTGTGTTATCAAGCACTAACCTGATACATGTTTCAATAATTGAAGCAATAACAAAAAAAAATTTTATATGATATTTAATGTTTAATTAAAATTTATATTTTCCTAAACTTAAGGTTTAAGTATCACTGATCATCAGCAAATTTTAATTAGAGATGGCTTTCTGTGTTTCTATAAGTATTTTCAGTGCTGATTTTAAAAATGTCTTAAATTTTTTTCTGCCACATCACATTTTTGAGATATTCCATTTCTTGTTGATACAGTTTGACCTATAAAAACTTCGGCAATACAGATTTCACCATGCTTTGTAGTTTGGTCATAACATTTCAAAAACCATTCTGTTTGTGGCTAAACTGATACTGATAAATATCAACTGATAAAACAAAGCATTTTACTGAATATGTAATATATCTATTAGCTAAGAATGTATGTGATGTGCTTTAGGCCTTCAATGTTAGGTAAATTTAGTTGTTCTGTAGCAGTGCTTTATTGGAAATGTTTAGAAGTAACAATTAATTGCTTTCTTCAAAGCTTATAAAGATAAGTTTCACGCCAAGAAAATGTAAAAATAGTCCAAAGTTGTTCGAGGTTGAAGTTCAATTTGTTTTGCTATACTCGTATATGTGGCAGCTTTACAATTAAAGCTCGGCAACCAGCCATCACATCAAATCTGAAAAAAATGTTGTCCATTGGGAGACCAATATAAGCAGTGGGCAACACATCAAGTGTGCATTTTTTGCTCAAGCAGCATGCCAAACTGGCAAAAGAAAAAAGATCAGCAATGCCTTTTACTGTTTCTATGACATGGAGAAAACATAGGGACCACTTTTAAGATTATTATTTTTGTCTTGTAAATAAAAAGATTTAGTGTGAAACAGAATGAAGATTACATGCCCAAATCTAGACTTAGCACAAAGACCTGTTGCACAATGTGCTTTAATGCCTGCACTACTTCCACCTAAAGATGAGCTTGTAGCTCTTGCTGATAAAGTTGAGAAGGATTCTGCTAAAAAAAAGTACCCCAGCTTCTAGCACTGTAACAGATTGCAAGTATGATTGAAAAAATTTTTTAAAATCTATTCTCTTTTCTCAGAAACACTTCAATGGTCATGTATTAGACCTGGCTCTTAGGGCTGAAAAAAACGAAAGTTTTACTCTATTGGAAGGTGACTGTGGGAATACTGCTAGGAATAAAACACCAGGATAAAATAAAAAATAAAGAACTACATTTAAGACAGAAAAGAAAACTGAATCAGAACATCAATTAAACAAGAACTAAGCAGTTAATTCTGGAAGGCAAAGTATGATAGTTGAAAAAAAAGTAGACCAAAAATAAAAAAGCAAAACAAAGTTGGTAGCTAGCACAGGCTGAAAAGAGTGGAGTTACAATGAATCCCTGATCATGGTTAAAACCTGTCCTAGGACAGATGATCAACAAATAGACAAAATTTCAAAACTACCTGATTGATCGACAACAAAGTTGTATGAGCTTGATTTACCATGAAAATGCAACACTTCCCAAAAAATATCATCAAAATTGATATATATTGCAACAGTTCCAACAAGAGTTTTATTGCTATATATTGTTTTGGAAACCAATAATAATTTTTCTAAATAATTTAAAAAGTATCAAAATTTTCTAAATAATAAAATTGTATATGAAGTCTGTACACATTTTTGGCTACAAGTTGACCTCAAAAAAACTTTTAATATATTCTCTCTATAAAATTATTCTGGTGACAGTTAGAAAAAAAAAATGAGACACAAAAATTACTCAATGGTTGATTGGCACAATGGTTAAAAAAATAAAATTGTAGCAAATCTTTTAAACATACTTTGCCTATTTAATGAAGTGTGAAGATAATGGCAACCATGATTAATCTTGTTTTAATTTAACTTTGTTTTTTTATATATTTCTAGGCCACAATAAAAGACATTTCAGATAATTTTTTTCACAATAGAACAAGCAGTTTTAAAGTATAGCTATATTTGTTCATAATAACTAAAAAAATACTTTTTTTACCAAGCAATGTCTTATCTACATAACAATCACTAGATTAAACTTTAGTTTGACAAAGTAAACGGGCACAATATTACTTTGCTACAAACTGATCAAAATGTTTTAAAAAGTTTATAAAAAGTTTTCAATTCACAGCTAAACTTAGTCTAAATAAAATGCTACAATATTAATTTTAAAAAATTGCGTAGAATAGTTGACATATATGTGCAATAATGTCAACAATTATTAAAATGTTACAACTGTTCAAAAAATATTTTTTTAGTTTAAACCATTATTTTTATTGTGCAATGTACTAAGACTTTAAGTTTGGTGAAGCCAAACTACTAGCCTTCATTAATAAATTATACACTATTTTAAATTCAGTTCATGTCAATAAGCAGTATTAGGTTCATAAAAAAATCACTAATCAAACTAGTTGAAATCTATCATTGAAGGATTAGAAGGAATAAAATTGAGGGAGCTGTGTCAACTTTTCAAATTGAATAAGAGAAACAAAAAATTGTGCACTGAAGTTGACTATTTTTTATTTAGGGCACAAACTTTTGTGGGCTATTGCTCACTTCATCAGGTGCAATGAAATAAAAATCCAATCAAAACAAAATTTTACACAATGGCATTAAACATAATAAAGAGACATATGTGACATAATGAAATATAAAAATATTGGATAGAAAAAACTAGGTTTGGGAGAGTATGGCAGTACAGTAAATTACAGTAATTTAAACAAAAAACAAATATGGAAAAATGGCATGCAAGTACAGAATGATGCAAAATGAAGAAAAAGTGAAAACCATAAATGACTCTCACATTTACAAAAATAAATATTACACATAGTTAAACATAAATGAATAATCTCTATTTAAACCTTGTTTAACACAATCGAGTTTAAAAATAATTTTTTGTTCTTCTACTTCCTATTGTTGCTTTGTTTTACCTTTAACTTCCAGGCTTCCAAGTTTTGTGCTTTTGTGCCTGAGACCAGTGCCAGGCCTGTTGGGATGGGCTTACCCCGAGCAGCTTGGGTTAAGCTCAACCACCTGCAGACTGGTGTTGGGTGATTCCATTCATCCATGCACAAATGGGGTCTTGCTTCTTCACCGAATTGCAAGTGTGGCACCTCTGACCAAACTGCAGACCATATTCTAACAGCATGCCCTATACATCGGGCACCACATGGAGCATGAGGTCTGGCAATTTTGAATAACGAAACTTGACACTGGCTTAATAACACCACTGCCAGCATCTGATTCAGGCAGTGCAGCAGTCTGGGGTAGTAAAAGGATAAACCTCCACCCCAGTCCTGTTTGTGTCTGACCTGGAGTGGATGCCCTTCAAACAACGACATTGACCTTTAACTTTTTTGATCACAGCTAATATGAGATTATCCAAAGTGTGGTCAGGTTTATTAAAATGTTCGGCTACTAGTTTGTTTCTGTTGTGTTTGATGTCACTCCTGTGTCCATTCATCCATTGTCTGATTGAGTTGCTTGTTTCTCCAATATAGATTGCTTTAGGGCAGAGATTACATGAAATTGCCTATATGATATTATATGAATTACAGCTAAAATTTCCAGAGATTTTTACAGGGACTTTGTTGGGATTAGTAATTGTAGGATTAGTATTTATGTTGGGGCAGAGATGGCTTTTAGGAGATTTGCAGGGAAAGGTGCCCATGGTGAAACTTTTATTTGGTAAGGAGGCAGATGTAAGTAAAAGTTTGAGGTTAGGGGGTTGACAACATGATATAAGTAATGGAGCAGAGAAGATTTGGTTAAGATGTGGGTCTTTGTTTAGTAAAGGTTGCAAATTTTTGGCAATTTTCTTGATAGGTCTAAGATAGGGGTGGTAAGTAAGGACTAGGGGTGTGCAATTAGATTATGGTTTGGTTTGATATTTTAAAAGGGCTTCTTGGGGGATGGACATGGCCTTATTATATGGTTCTTGACAGTTTTGGGTTTGTATCCAAGAGCAGGAAACGCATTTTTTAATTAAGTAAAAATGGTCAAGTCAACAATCAAGTGCTGATCAATCAACAAACAAGCAAGTTACGCTGGTAGTGCATTGTTTTCATTGAATGCATTTTTTAATGTTTTCAATTGTAAAGTTAACTATTTTTCATCAGATCAGATATGCTTGTAGCATAGAACTTGGCTAAAAATTATGCATGCGAAGATGTGTGGGGAATGGGAGCTGGTAAGTTTGAGTGGGTCTCTATGAAGTGTGATAAGCATTCAGTAACAGTGTTATTGTTAAAAATGATGGGTCAGCCAGGATTATTAGATTTGTAGATTTTGGGTAAAAGGTAACATTTTCCAGGTTGTGGATTGGGGGGAATGTAGGATAAGAGTTGGGATTTATAGGGATCTGGGAAAGATTTAATAAGTTTAGTTAGCTCTAATTTAAAATTCTTAGTCAGATCTAAAGAAAGTGATTGGTAGTTTTGATGGTGGTTGAGTTGATTTTTTCCTTCCTTTATATAATCTGATTTGTTTAAAATCATGGTAGCACTACCTTTGTCAGCTGGATTAATTATAATATTTTGTTTCTTTTTAAGCTTTGTATAGCTGCTCTTTCTTTACAATTAATGTTGTCATATCTAATTTCATGATTTCAGCATGCTATTGTTTTCTGAAGCATTTGATATAAAGATCCAGGGTTTGGTGACAGTTACTTGGTGGGGTCCAGTTACTGTTGTTCAATTTTGATTGTGGTTGATTTTTTTTAAACATACCTGCAGAGTTGGTTGGAGTGTTGGAAAAATGTTGTTGCAGAAAAATTCTTTAAGTCTCAAACGACGAAAATACGACTCAATGTCACTAAAAAATGGTATTTCATCTATTTTTTTTGATGGGCAAAAAGATAAACCTTTTTTGAGAATAGCTAGTGCATATGGACTAGGTTTATAATCAGATAAGTTAACAATTTTATTCAAGGGAGAAGCATTTTTATTAGAAGAGGGATTTAGTCATTGTAGTTTAGCCAGTTTATTTTTTAAGAGTTCAGAAATCTTCTTGTTGTAAACATCTTTAACAACAGTTTAAATGTTAGAATTCAGGCCACTTTCACAAAAATTGCTTATTGAAACACTAAATATCTTTGTTTGCAGAATTAGATGGTAATTACTTTAATTAGATGGCTTCTTAATTTAATCTCAAAAACCCAACAAAGTTTTTTGTTTAAATTTCTGTATTTATCGTACTGCCATATTCTCTCAAACACAGTCTTTTCTAGTGATGGGACAATTCCATTTTTTTTTTTTTGATTCCAATGCCTATTCCAACAAAAATTTTCAATTTCAATGCCAATTTTGATTCTGATTTCAATTCTTGTTACTTAGAATTCACTTTGTTTTTTATAAGAGACTAACAAAAAAATTTTTTTGAAGCACCTTGTTTAATCAGTTGGATAATTGATGTGCATTGCCTCTCCCTCAATTGTTTTAAATTATTCACCACTAGTCATTGTATATTGAAGATTATATATATTGAAAAAGTGAATTGATCTTCCTTAAAAAGTGCCAAATGAAAGGATAAGATTATTATTTTAATATAGAATTTGTTTTAAAAAACTGCAAACATCTGTTACATCTTTAATTAAATAGAATCAGGATCCTTATTCAATTAGTCAGATTCTAATTGAAAAAGGATATTTAAATATATCATACAAAATCTATTTAAGTACTTTTTTAAAAACTGCAACAGTCTGTTTCATTTTATAAAATCATCAGGTGTTTACTGAAAAAATAAAGAATATATTCATTAGTAATGAAAACATAGTATGTCAAATCAATCATACTTTGATAACTAATAGCAGTTCTGCAAAACATAATTTATAAGAGGTTGTTTCAAAATTTTAAATCATTTCTAAAACTAAAAATATTATTTAAGCCTTTCAAATTTTATGCTTTGAAATATGCAGTTTGTTAAACTAATCAAGCAAATAATGAATTTCTGTGATATCATATAGAAAAAAAGACTCAAAATATGGTAAATGCAAGTACAGAGGTTTATGTATTTATATTAAGGTGACCTGACTTCCCTTCTCTTACCTTAATATGAATGAAACAGGCTGATCTTATTGGATGAAACAGACTGTTGAGGTTTTCTATATAAATTTGGTATGAATTGCTCTAATCTTCTCACTGAGCACTCTGCCATGAAGATTGATTTACTTTGGCCTCTCTCTCTCTCTCTCTCTTTTTATATATATGTATATATATTGCAATATTATATGAAATTCATGTAATATGTAAAAATTAGGAAAACATTAATTGACATGTTTTTGTAGAGTGCTTAATAAAAGTCAGAACAATTACATAAATTTTTCATTTAACAAAAAAACAACCCTACAGCCTGTTTCATACATTCTTAATTTCTTAATCAGTTTGAACAGGCTGTAAAGATGTTTTTGCTTAATAAATGTAAAAAAAATATACAAAAGCCGTATAGAGAATTTTATTAAAACCTTAACAGTCTGTTTTGCCTTGTTGGCTAATAAGAAGGTAATTCTTATTCAAATAGAATAAGAAGTCTATTTGAATATGAATCACCTCCTGATGAGCCAATAAGGCAAAACAGACTGTTGAGGTTTTAATAAAATTCTCTGCATGGCTTTTGTAATTTAATTTAATTTACTGCTCTGAGTTTTTATTGAGCTCTTTACTGATAGTGTTGCCACTTCTACTATAAAAGAAATATATATATATATTATATTTATTTAACACTACACTTTATAAGTTAAAACCACAACAGTCTGTTTCATCCTATTGAATCGTCAGGTGGTCACTTATTCAATTCAAATAAATTCTATTTAAATAAGTGACCACCTGATGATTCAATAGGATGAAACAAACTGTTGTGGTTTTAACTTATAAAGTGTAGTTTTAAATAAATATAATATACTTGCTCTAACCGTGTGTTATTGAGCACTGTACTGGCAGGGTGAAGCATCACTGGATTATATATATAGAAATTTTTCAAAATTTTTTGGTCAGTGCTCATCAGGAAAGTGCTCAATGTTAATATATATATATTAATAAAAGCACTAAAATAGATTAAAAATTAACAATTAAAATCCACAACAGCCTGTTTCATCCTAAGAATCATCAGGTGGAAACTTATTCAAATAGAATATATACATGTATATATATATATATATATAACATAAAATTTATTTCATTAATGTTTAAAAATTCACAACAGTCAATTTCATCCTATAGAATTGTCAGGTGGTTGGTTTCTTATTCAAATAAAGCACCAACTGATGACTTGATTGGAATAACTAACCCATCTAACAATTCCATAGAATAAAACAGACTGTTGTGGTTTTTTAAACATTGCTAAATTGCTCTGATCTTTTCAATAGTCATTGATGGAAACATTTGCTGCCACTGATTTGCTGCTGACAGTTAGCCACTGCCAATTTGGGTTAGGATTAATAGCAATATTGTTGTTAGGGGTTGTTTCCACTACAAGCATAGGATAAAGTATTCTTTGGTTGTTTTATTATTTGTATATATACATATAAGAGTTTTAATATTATATTGTTCAAAAAAAAGAAAGTGTCTTTTTTCATATAAATGCAAGCTCAATAATGGTGAGATATATATAAAAACAAAATGCATGAATAAATTAGGAATCGTTTCCAAGAATCGTAATTTTCATGAAGAATCTTTTGATTTCAATGGCGATTTTGATTCCTAAAAACTCTTTGATTCTTTTGATTCTTGATTCCAATTAATTGTCCCATCACTAGTCTTTTCTAACTGATATTTTTATATTTCATTATGTCACATATGTCTCTTTATTACATTTGCCGTTGTGTAAATTTTGTTTTGATTACATTTTTATTCCACTGCACCTAATGAAGTGAACAATAGCCCACAAAAGCTTATGCCCTAAATTAAAAATAGTCAACCGCAGTGCACAATTTTTTGTTTCTCTGATTCTAGTTGAAATCTGTAATAGTTTAAATTTTTAATCAAAACAAGTTGATCCGGGTTTAATATTTTAAAGTACATTGCAACCAAAAAAAATTTAAATTAATAAAAATTTGGTGCGCTATTCAGTATACTGTACTACAAAAGTTTACAGTGTTACCATCCAAGCCATAATCCAATTCTTGATTTAATGACCATGTAAAATCAGTAATTCTCTCAAATCCATAATTCATTATTTGAAGAATTAAAGATATTTCTTGATTCATATCAAATGTTGTAGGAATAATCAAAAATCTACCTTGCTGAAAAAAATTAAAAAGTGTTTTTAAAAGTAAAACTAGATTGATATAAATTTCAACATGAAAATTCTTAAAAATTTGGTAAATTGGATAACTATTGTTATAAGAAAAAATTAAAGCAGAAAACTTTGGTTCAAAAGTGAAAACCATTTACCAGGGTTGCAGAGTCGGAGTCGGTCGGAGTCAGAGGTTTTAGGAAGGAGTCAGAGTTGGAATATTTTATCCGACTCCAACTCCTTATGTCCAATTTCTTTACATATTAATGATGTTAACCACACAACTTACACAGCCATGCACGGCAGTGGAGTGCAGTGATCTCTTTAAGAGAACCTTGCTGTGTATTGCACAACACAGCATGTAACTCATAAAAAGTTTACATTCTAATTTGTAAGCAAATAGTATTTTGGGCAATGCTATGCTCAGGCAGTTAATTTATTTGCTTCCCTTTCTTCAATGCAATGACAGGAAGAAAATGCCAGGTGCATAATCAATTACTAGCCTAAGCAGCCTCTTTCTATGGTACAGTGGTACTTTGATATATGAGTTTAGTTTGTTCCATGACCGAGCTTGTACCTCAATTTGCTCGTAATGCAAAGGGAATTTTCCAATTGAAATTAATGTAACTGCCATTAATCCGTTTCAGCCTCCAAAATGATCACCCAATTTTTTATTTTTGATGTGTCTTTAAATAAGTACTTCTTCCAACACAAGCAAGTGTTGAACGTCTGTTTTCATCACTAAGGCTCATCAGAACAGACCAAAGGGCTGCAATAAAGAAGAAATTCACAGAAGCAATTTTGTTTTTATGAGCAAGTGATTAAATTAAAATTTTTGAAAATTAAAACTTACTCTTCTTGCTCTATTTTTTCAAAAAAATATCAACCAAAAGTTTAGAACCAAGGTGAATTTTTTAATAATCTCCTAATATGAATGTCAATAAACAGCAGGGAGCCTGCATGTTCAGTCTTGTACAAAAGTACAATAATTGAAATATTCATGAGATAGAAACTACAGACTCCCTTTTATTTTGTTTACAAAAACCGACAAAATTCACATATATATTCTTACTACGTATCAAAATATAACCATGAATTATTGTGAAGAAGATGGACTTTGTGCCATCAAACTAAGGGCTGAAGTTTATTTGAGAAAAATAAGGATGAGCTTATTATTGGTATGGAAATGTCAACATTTTTCTCTGGAGTTTCTTTATATGCAGTAGGTGATTCAGGAAAATTTTAAAATTAGTCACATTTTATTGTTTTTCTTGTAGTCCATAATTGTGGGTTTTAAATTTTTAATTCTTTTACATATGGTTTTTTGTTTCTTTTGCTTTTATAAACTTTGTTTTCAAATTTTCATTGTCAATAAATTCCATAGTTATTACTAACATTTGTAAAAAATTTTACAATTATAAAATTTTCATATTTATGTTTTAACCTCATTACCTACTGATAAAAACGAAACCAAGCCACCTAAAATAAGAAGCACCAGACTCAAGTTTTGCTCTTGTTATGCTTGTCAGTGATGCATACCTCATTGAGTTTTGAACCGACTAAATGTAGTCCTACATGCAGGAGACAACACTCAGGGTCTTGTTCTACACCCAGGCCCTACACAAGTTGTTAATTGAATTAACATTAAGGTTTGTCGTGGGTTGGATTTACCATGGGAAAAATAATAACTGTAAAATAGACTAGAGATAACATCATAAATATTCATAAAATATTGATACTTTGATGTTCAGAAAATGTAATAAGGATGGAGTATAGAATATATATTTAGTTTCGAGTTGTGTATGCCACTTCAAGTTAGTTTTCTAAATGTGATTTGTATTAATGTTTTACTCAAACACAGTAAGAATTATAGTTAATGAGTTGTGTATATAATATAATTATATGTATATACGTATTTATCAAAACATGAATATAACAAAAGAACATGTTGTATTAAAATAGTCCCAACAGACTGTTTCGCCTGTGAAGCTCGTCAGGAAACACAACAATTAAAAAAAGCAATATTATTTACGTTCAAAGAAATAAAATAAGCAAAAATTAAAAGTTAAAATAAATTTTACGCTTCACATGAAAACTCGCATCTTAAAAAAATAGCGCTATCAAAAGTTTGGGTTTAAACAATTATTTTACTCAAGTTAGTGATTGATTATTAAATAATTACTTTTGTCACAAGATATTAAAAGAAAACATGCTGTAATGTTGCGCATACTTGTAGATGTATTAAACTTGACAAAAGTGCCGAAAAGATTAAAGTGTAGAAAAGTTTATGGATCATTAGTTAAGAGCAAGTGTTACAAAAAATTTTTTATACTGCATAAAACAGGGGTGTCCAACTCATGGCCCGCATAAGGGTTTTGAGTGGCCCGCGCAATATTTTTCAAATAGCTCTGTCCCGTCAAATAGATTCCATGTGCAGACTTCCTTTTATCTTTTTTTTCTGAGATTGCTAGTTTTTAAAGAAAATCATGAAATCTGAGATTGATATGTAGTAAAAATCTTTTGTTTTTAGAAAAAAAGGATGAAATTCAGAAAATTGAAAATGATTCAAATTGAAGACCTTTTTTTTTTGAGATCACTATGATTTTGGGACAAAAATTGGGGTGTTTTATTTGTTTGGTCTGCCAGTATTTTTGATAAGCCAAAATGGCCCTTGGATCAAAAAAGGTTGGATGCCCCTGGTATAAAACATTAGTATGAATCATTCATTAAGAGAGACTGTTATAAAAACATTTTTTTTATAAAAAGATTCTTTTATAACACTTTCTTTTAATTAATGATTCATAAACTTTTTTACACTTTACCAGTAATCTTTTCAGCAGCTTGGCCAAGTTTAAGAAAACATCTATGTGCATCATTACAGCATGTTTTCTTTTAATATCTTGTAACAAAAGTAATTATTTGCTAATCAATCACTTACTTTAGTAGAATAATTGTTTAAACCCAAACTTTTGGTGGTGTTATTTTTCTAAGATGCGAGTTTTCATCTGAAGTGTAAAAATTTATTTTAACTGTGTCCCCTGATAAGCCTTACAGGTGAAACAGTCTGTTGGGACTATTTTAATAAAATGTGTTTTTTAATATTTGTGCTTTGATATTCAGGAATAATCATTCGACTATTGAAGCCATTGAGCACTCTTCTGAAAAGCACCAGGAATTTGCTGTTGTACATGAATATACACTCGTATACATAAATTTTTAAAGTAAATATCTTTTTATGTATGTAAAAAACCTGACATATTTTGTGCAACTGTCAACTCGGAAGGATGATTTTAGCTTAGTTAAATCTAATTTAAGATAAATACTTTGCCCATACTAGGGAGTTGGAGTCAGAGTTGGGAGTCAGGAGTCGGAGTTGTAGTCAAAGTTAAAGTCAGGAGTCAGAGTCAGAGTTGGTATTTTAGAAATTCTAGGAGTTGGAGTCAGATCTTAATCTTCTGACTCTGCAACCCTGCCATTCACTGCTCATATTGTTTCATAATTAATTGACATGAATAATATACAGTCATAATCAGTTTGCAACTACAATAACAAACCATAGTAATAACCAAATTTAACATGTTCATGAAGGTCATTTATAGTGATTAAGTTTTTCTTTGCTAAACAATAATTTTCAAATATTTCTACTAAGTTTGTTAGTGTTCCCTGCTATTCTTGTGTATTTTTATAACAGTTAATTTTTTCATATAAAATTTATTCATTTTTGCTTTAGTACAATTCCATACATAAAAGCAGAAAGTAATATATCAAATGTTTTTTAACTAAGCTTTTGTTTCAATTGGCCTAAAAAAAAAGTTCAATTATGCTTAAAGTTTAAACAATTTTCAAACATCAACTTAATCATATTCTTTCAAGTTAATTGAATGGCATAAACAATACAAAATATGATGTGTTTGAAAACAACAAGACTGTAAAAATAAATCTGTTGTTTAAAATGCAAATTGTGAACTATAATATGTAGTCTTTAAAGATTTCTCTTTGTGATTAAATGCACTTTTTCTCTCCTTCTCTATTATGGTTCAATGTACTTCCTGGAAGGATTTTTTTGGATTGGTTCAGAGCTCCTTTGTTACAGCCATTTTAATGAATTTCATGTTAGAAAAATAACTTATTTTTATGACGTTTTTGAGCTTAAGTAACAAAAAAAGTCACAGCGATTCAGATCCAGATCCAGGTCTATTGTTGCAGCAATTTAAGAAAAGTAATGTTATTTCTGGTAGGAATTATAGGAAGCTCAAGGCATTGTGTTCCAAAGAATTGTCGTGGTGAAAAAGCTATGAGTGTTTTCTACAGTTGTTGTTCTTTTCTTTCTGACTGATTGCTGCAAGATATTCCTAAAGATGAACTGGTTGACAATCAGTAATTATTAGTGAATTATGCCTGCACAATGCCCCTTATATCAATGAAGGCAATGAATGATATTCAAGAGGTTGACTACATCCAAACAGAAATCTCTCATTCTTAACTCGTGTAACATTTACACTTTACATATCAAATTTAATATTAAATTTCTTACTTTATGTTTTTCAGGGTTGAGAAGTGGCAATTTTTCTAAATGTTCTAAACTTTCTAAAAAAAAAACAATTAATAAAAGCAAGAAATATTTTCACTTTATTAAAAACAAATTTAATTTTAAAAAAATTTAAAATATTGTACAAAATTGGCTTGTATTTTTGGTTTACATGTTGAACTTACCTAGAATATAGGCTTGGCATGCCTTGACTTTTTTAGTGAATGCTAGTGTCTACCCTCAACGTAGTAGCATGTTGAAATTCAATAAACAACTAAGGTATGTGAAGGCGTAAACAATGCATGAGTTTAAAAATTTTGTGCTTGCATTTTGCACTCTAATATTGTAACTTTTTTTAGAAAAATTAACACCAGTCATAAATTTAAATCAACATGCTTCCTACATATACAGGGTGTCAAGAAAGTTCCCGATCCTAAACAAAATTATATAGGGCTAATGACAGAAGGTTAAATCAACAAAAGGTTTATTGTGGTGATAGAACAAAGCTCCATGAACATAAAAAAATCTGGTTTATTCAAAATGACCCCCATCTGTATCAATAACACGTTGGAGCCTCTGTCGGAAATTCTGACAAGCAGCACGAAGGGCATCTTGAGGAATTTTCTCCCATGCTCGTTTCAGGGAAGCTCGAAGATCCTCCAGATTGTTATGGGGTGAAGAACAGGCTTCTTTTTCCAGAATACCCCACACACAGAAATCCATAGGATTGAGATCGGGCAAAGATGGTGGCCACAAATCTTTGGTCCAGAATGAAGGAAAGTGCTCTTTGCACCACTTCTGCGTCTTCTTTGATGTGTGAGAAGGCGCGCCGTCTTGTTGGAAGGTGAAGGACTTATTTTTGAACTTTTCCTTCATCGATGCGAGGGCAGGGGTTAAAATATCATTGACATACGAATCTGTATTCACTTTGACCCCCTCTTTAACAAAAATGAGGGGAGATTTCCAAGATTTGGAGATTGCACCCCATACCATCACAGACAAGGGTTTCTGTCGGCATGAAACGAATCGAAGATGATCAGGGAGGTCCTTGGGTGACTTTCCGAGAATCCTGTCATTCTGGGTGTTGAACTTTGCCTCCACCGAGAAGAGTTTTTCGTCTGAAAAAACGATTTCGCCTTTCTCTGTGCCTCCCTTCAGACGGTTCAGCAGAATTTTGGCCCTCTCCTTTCTTTTTCGCTTTTGGAGGTCAGTTAGGAGTTGTCTTGTCCTGATTTTGTACGGGGACATTTTGAGATCCTGTTCAACAATTGTTCTGACAGACTCATGGCTGATATTCATGTCTTTAGCTGTTTTCCTCAAGGATCGTTTGGGGTTCCTCCGAATTCTCTCCCTGAGGGCCTTGATCTTTGCTGGAGTGCGAGCGGATCGAGGTTGTCCACTCCTATCCCGATCCTCCATGGTTCCAAGTTCTTGGAAGCGCAAGATTGTATCGCGAACAGTCGATTTTGGTGCTTTTAGCAACTTCATAATTTTAGAATTTGAATGTCCCGCACGATGAAGTTGAATGATTGCAGCTCTTTTACTCATTTTATTATTATTTTAGCCAAAAAAATTTGAAAAGTGTATCTGAAACATTGAAAAGGAGGATTAAGTGGAAAAATGACATACAGAACTTATCATAATTCATTGAAGTTTTTGAATTACATTAAATTTAAAAATCGATTGGGAATTTTCTTGACACCCTGTATGTACTACTTGGTACATTGCTGACATATATAGAGGTAGAAAGATGTACCACTATGCCATACTAATGCATTCAGAGAAAATGGCAACCGTCGCTCAGAGAAAACTGCAAAAGTAGCAATCATAGTGAACATGTTAAATGAGTAAGCAATAAGTATGCCATTCTGTTGTGTCCTTGAAAAAGACACTTTATAACACTTTTGCCTGCTTGGCAGTTTTAGCAAACATTTCTAAATTCAAGTCATATCTTTAAAACTAAAAAACCAAATAAAAAAATTCAATTTGACAACAATATCTTGGCAATTGGTTGCCCTATGTATTAGTGTCTCCATTGCTTTCCTGTGAGTAAGGAGGACAATTATATGTATGAATGAAAATGAAATGTTTAAATGGTTTTGTGGAACACTGGAAAATCTCATGCAGCAGAATGTGTTAAGAATCAATAACAAAAATAGTTGATAATAGTTATAGCATAGAGAAAATTTTTGCTGAATGTAGTAGGTATAATAAATGTAACATGAAATGACCAAATACACAACAGGCACCCTCTTGGTGACACAAATGCATTCCTTGCATTCGTACAGATTAGTAATGGAGTAGATGTTTCTTAAGAAAAAATGATGGCTTGCCCCAGTGTTTGAAGAGAAGTTGAAATTGTGACATTTTTGAAACCCCTTTTTTGATGCTGCTTGTGCCCTTGCAAAATTCAACAAGTTTCAATACCAGAACTGCACAACTTTATACAATCAGATTTTTTTATTGACGCTTTTAACATTAAGATTTTTTACAATCTCACAATAGAACTGAAAAAAAAATTAAAAGATCCTTACCTCCATTTGGAAAAGTATATACAAAAATTGAGAAACTAGAGTTTAATGTTATATAACGATTGGTGATTTTTTGCAATGTTTGAGCATTTAAAGATGAGTCAGTTATCAGAAATACTGCATCACCTAAAAAAAAGTGTTACTTAGATAAAAGACTTAAAATAGATTAATATGGCTATATAAACACAAAATAATCAAATGCTTTACTTTAAAAAATTTAGACATATATACATAACTGAAAACTATTATTAGAGTTATGCAATAGCTCATAGTTTATCAAAATATTATTCAGAAATAGAAATAGAGTTATCACCTGAATTGATCAAAAACTATGCACAGTTAATTACTCATAGTGAGAAAGCACTAAAATGAATAAGCTGCAGTTATTTTAAAAGTGGTTTAACAAAAACTTTTAAAAAAAATCTTCACTTAATGGTTAATCAAAAAACTTTCTTGGAACTTTTTTTTAACAACTACCATATATACCGGCTAATAAGCCGACTTGGCAAATAAGCCAAGGTTAATTTTATCTCAGAAAATGAGGGCTTTTACATATTACTGCCCAATAAGCTGAGGAGGAAAAATTGCGTTAACTACCATACCTTTTTTCTCTTTTTCTAACATTTTTTTTCAGTTATGCGTTACATTCATTACACACCAATGCATGTTCTTTTAAACTAATATCATTCTATTTGCACTTTTCCCCTTTTTACGCACCAATGCACATTCTTTTTGTAAATACATGTTTTTTTATTTACCATCTTTATTTAACTCTAGCTGTGAATGGACACGTGGTGAGATTGTGCTATTGTGAGATCAAAGGTGTCATTTTGTGACCAATTTTGACCTCTGGTATTTTTGGTCCAAAGCTATATTCGCTGAATAAGCCAATTCCAAAAATTAGGTTAAAAAATTAGGTCCAGAAAATTGGCTTATTAGCTGGTATATACGGTATCTGCTTATTGGAAAGTCAGCAGTGTGGTCAAGCACCATGTTCGTGATCAATATGATTTTGCTTCAAAACCTACTTGCACTATTCTGTTTTGTTCTAGGGAAAGTCACTTTACAGCACTTTCTCCTGCTTGATGGTCCTGGCAAGCAGTTCTAAATTTCAGTAATATCTCTAAAACTTTAACCCGACACCAATATCTTGGCATCTCTAAAGCAGGTTGGGGTAATTGCTAACTGTATGTATTAGTGCTTCTATCACTTTCCTGCAAGTTAAGAGGATAAATGGAGAGATAAAACAACTTATGATTTATTTTAATTTTCACTTGACATTGCTATGAAAGATCAGTTATGTTAGATGCAAGCAAAATGAAGTGTTTGAGAGAAAATGAAGAAGCTATTTTGTAAAAAACAGAAAGATCTATGGTGAGGGTGATGTGTGGTGTAAAGTTGGTGCACAAAAGGAATACAGTTGTCGTCGTTTAAAGCGGTATCCACTCCAGGTCAGACACAAACAGGACTGGGGCCGAGGGTTTATCCTTTTACTACCCCAGACTGCTGCACTGCCTGGATCAGATGCTGGCAGTGATGTCATTAAGCCAGCATCGAGTTTCGTCATCCAAAACTGTCAGACCTCGTGCTCCATGTGATGCCCGATGTATAGGGCACGCTGTTAGTACATGGTCTGCGGTTTGCTCAGAGGCGCCACACTTGCAATTCGGTGAAGGAGCAAGACCCCATTTGTGCATAGACGAATGGAATTGCCCAATACCAGTTCGCAGGCGGTTGAGCTTAACCCAAGCTGCTCGGGGTAAGCCTATCCCAACAGGCCTGGAACCGGTTCGGGGCACAAAAGCATGGAGCCTGGAAGCACCTTCACAGTACTCCGCGTTCCATTTGTGATTTGTCCATTCAGAGGCACGGATGCCAAGTCTGGCAAGGTTGTCCAAGAGATTCCGTGCAGCTGGCACAAACAGGCGTCTGGATCTTAGTCTCACTTGGCGAGTATCTGAGGACCCACTTAACAGACCATGCAAAATATGATCAGGATCCAGAGATCCACGGTAAGCCAAGGAGAGTGTCGCTCCCATTCGGCAAAGCTCAGCTGGCTGGATGCCTGAGAGTATAGGTAGGTGGTCGTTGGAGTGGGACACAGGCATCCAGTAACTATGCGCAAGGCGTCATTCAAGACACTGTCGATGAGGCGAGTGTGAGCACTGCGACACCAAACTGGTGCACAGTACTCAGATGTTGAGTAAACTAGAGACAAGGTGGCTATGCGTAGTGTTTTAGCACCAGCACCCCATCCCGACCCCACGAGTCGCCTCAACAGTGTGACGCGTGAGGATAGTTTTTTGCGCAATGCTACTAAATGGTGACGAAACGTGAGCGATCTGTCCAGTTTTACCCCAAGGTAAGTAGGAGTTGGACAGAACGGTAAAAGTCCACTGTTGTTGTAGACCTTTAACTCACGTCTGGCCTCTCGGTTGTTTAAATGAAAGGCTGTTGTCACCGTCTTAGTGTGACTGAGCTTCAACCTCCAAGTCTGGAGATACGCTGACAGTGTGGACATGTCTTGGCTTAAGGTCCCCTCCAAGTCCTTCCAGTTTCCAGAAGAGTGCAACAATGCTAAATCATCAGCATAAGCAAACTTTCTGGAAATCATGGAAGGAAGATCGTACGTATAGATGTTAAATAGGAGGGGAGCCAAGACCAATCCCTAAGGAACGCCGTTTTCAAGACGGCGTAGCCTGCTTTGCTTGCTGTCACCGGTGGTAAGGGTGAAACTTCGATTTCGGACAAGTTCCATGATCATTTTGACCATGTGCTTATCTGGAAGTAGTCTCAGCAGCTTGCAGGTAAGGCCACGGTGCCAGACAGTGTCATAAGCAGCTGTCAGATTGATAAATACGGCACCGGCCTTCTTTTTAGCCTCAAAAGAATCCTCGATGTTCTGGATTAGCAGAACAACTTGATCTACGGTTGACTTCCCGCGTCAGAACCCAGCCTGCTCTTTAGGGAGCAGATTGATTAATGGTTCAACGCGGGCGTAGATAAGCCTCTCGAAGATCTTGTAGGGGACACAGAGCAGAGATATCGGTTGATAACTCTTTGGGTCCCCCATGGGCTTTCCGGGTTTTGGGATCGCGACCACAAGCGCTCTTCTCCAGATCTTGGGAATTTTGAGTCGGCGCAAACAGGAAGAAATGAAGTCACGTAACCAGGACTTCAAAGCAGCTCCGGCATGGAGTATAAGCTCGGGGCAGATGGAATCAGGTCCCGGAGCTTTACCTGGTTTTAAATGTTGAAGGGCAGCAGCAAATTCTCTCTGAGAAATTGTCAGAGATATTTACTGCATCTGATGTTGTGGGCCTCCAAAGGTCAGACACTTCTTGAAAGACAAGTCGAGATGACTTGCGGTCAACAGCCTCGTATTTCCCATTTCTAATCAACTGAGATGCAATAGCATCGGCTGAAACGGGACAGTGACGAGGAGAGTGTCGTGACCTACCAGTAAGGTTGTTCAAAATAATCCACGCTTTTTGACTAGAGTGTGAGAAGTCAATGCTCCGAACTGCTTCGGACCATCGATCCCTCTGCTTTCTGTCAAGCTTGGCAAGCAGAGCTGTAGCAGCCAAGCTTAAGTCGTCTCCCTGAGGAGACTACAGAAAGGTTTTATAGAGGGATTCACACTCTGCATCCCAACACGGAATATAGTTATTTCGATACCCGCGTGGAATAGTCTTTTTGGCTGCTTTCTTAATGGTGTTACAGAAGTCCTGGTAAGCCGCATCTACATCAAGTGTATCAGGCAGCAACAAAGTCTTTGCGAATTTATTTGTCAAAGCAATGTAGTGACTCCATTTGGCCTTTCGGAAGTTCCATCGCTTAACAGGCATGCTTGGCACTGGTGGTGTAATAAGCGAAGGTCGATGTTGTGACCTGGGGAACTTGTCAAGGACACATCTATCCAGTAAGCGACTGTTTGGACCTATGCTGGTGAAAGCTAGATCCGGATTAGTACCAGTGTTCCAGCAGCCAGAATAAAAACTGGCAGCGTCCTTGGCATTATATAGGAGGGCAAGACAATTAACACTTGCCCATCCAGCCAAGCACTCACCGTCCAGACTGTTGTCATCGTAACCCCAGTCAGCATGACGACAGTTAAAATCGCCAGCATACAGACAGGGGTGAGGAAACACTGGAAGATCCAGGGTTTGCAATCGCGTTGGCGGTGGTTTGTAGACGTTGAATATTTTGTAACCATCAACGTCCACACACAACCACTTGATCTCCAATGTTGGTGGAGATTGGTCCAAAAGTGTGTATCTCAGTCGCTCGTGGACAAACGTGGCAAGACCATGCTTCCTGCTTAAAGAAGACCCAGCTAGTTGGTAGTTTGGTAGTACCAACTTCTCTGCATCAGTGCAGTGGGTCTCCTGCAATAGGATGACAAGTGCCTCAGACTGCATAGCGAGGTGATGAAGAATGTTCATCTTGCTTGCAATGAGGCCTTCGATGTTCAGCTGAAGAATAGTGGGTCTTTGGAACTTGTTGGCAATGTGCCCTGAAAAGGGCAGTTTTATCCTAGCATTGCCCCATCCTGAAAAGGATGTTTGCCGATTAGCAGACCCACACTGAACATCGGAATGGGTGGATACCCTTCCGTTTTGGTAGGTTTAGTTTCGGTCTGTCATTTTAAAATCAGTGAACAGACTTACTCACGGCCCAGGCTGCATGATAGCACCTACCATCTGGGCCAAGGAATACAGTGAAGCTGATGGACATGTTGGAATGAAATAAGCAGCAAATAAGCTGGCAAGGGCAAATGGTGTGATGTGGCATGGTGATGTTTTGAAACAACTTGAGTGGATGGAAAACATAAACAGAGCCAATTGAGAATGACATGGATGAAACAAGTTGAAGAAAACATAAGAAAAATTGGTTTAAGGAAAGAAGACGTGGCAGAATAGTGTATACATCCAGCCACCTCCATTCACTGGGAATATATTTAAACCATATTAAAATTAAATTGATGATGATTGCCAGTATAATATGCACCATACTAAAAATTCTCTCAAACCCTAAAAAAAAAGTAACACCTAATTTAAAACTAAATGCTCACTTCACTATATAATACAGGCACATTTAATTTACTAAGATAATGTTTATAACATTAAGCATAAATTTCATCCTCATAATCATTTTCAAGAAAAACATTAAATCAGTTCAGTGTATTTTCCTTTGCCTGCTTGCCCTTTTGGGGTTGCAGGGACAGCAGCTTGAGTTGGCATCTCCAAGCATCTCAAACTTTTGCAACTAGTGGCAATTTCACTGGTGAAATTCTAAGACACAACCAGGCCAGATCTTCAGCATAAGCAGTGAGTTTTAAGTTGCCATAAGAGAGAGAAAGAAGCACTAAATAGACAGAAAATAAAATTTAATAATGAAATTGATGAAGTATTTTCAAAACTAAAAGATCAAGAAAAAAAAATTGAAAATGTAATAAAAAGTCAGAAGTTTTTGAATGATGAATTTGAATACTTAAAAAATAATGTTTCAAAATTAATGAAACTTGACCTACAAAAAAAAAACTGATGATTTAATGAAAGAAAACCAATGTCTCAAAGATCAATTAATTGAAGAGGAAAAAATGAGAGATGATTTAGACCAGTACAACAGAAGAGAAAATTTCACAGCATCCCCCTAAATCCAAATGAAAATACTAACCATATCATCAAAACCATGGCAAAAAATTAAACATCGATTTAAAAGAAAATATTTCAACCTCCCATTGTCTTCCAAAATCTTTGTCAAATAATCCTCCAATTATAATTGCCAGATTTACAAACAGAGACAAAAGGAATTTAATATTTCAAAGAAAAAATTTAATTGGAATATGAGACTATGGCATTGATGGCATGACAAACCTATTCATCAATGAATATTTAACTCCAAGAAAAAATCTGTTCTCCTTAGCATATAAAAAAAAATTACCTCAAAATATCAATTTCTTTGGACATACAATGGTGATATCTTTATCAGAAAAAACACCACTAGTGAAAGAATCAAAATTACCTGCAAATCTGATATCAATCAACTTCTGTAAGTCACTAATTTTTTAATGCAATATAAACATGTGTTTAGTTGTTTTTTTCTTTTTAAATGTTCAACATACATGAATCTGTATGCAAACCAAATTTGAGTATCTCTGAATTTTCTAAATTACTCTGTGAAACAAGTTATACAAAACATAATATTTTTCTTCATATGAATGTAAGGAGTCTTAATAAAAACATAAATAAAATTGATGAACTGCTTGGGTTGTTACTGCTGCTCTCCAGAAGTGATGGTAATTAGTGAAACAAAACTTAAAAATATAAACTATAATATCACATCTATTGAAAATTATCATTTTCATTCATCAAATTTTCCAACAAACAGTGGATATATTGGCATATATTTAAAAACACCATTAAATTATAAAATTCGTCCTGACTTATGCTTGAATGAAGACTTAGTTGAAGATATTTGTGTTGAAATTAAATCTAATAATTGTAATAAAGCTTATGTCATGGGGGGGGATTTACTTCCATTCTCATTTATCGATATCTAACTTTCAACTTAAATTAGAATGTGTCATAAAAAAAATAAATTTAGAAAGATTAAACTATTTTATACTGGGTGATTTTAACATAAATTTATTAAGTGATGCTCCCTCAATCATTCAATATAAAGAATCTCTTGAATCATTAGGTGTAATTAATCTTATAAATTGTCCTACAAGGTACATGAACATGCAAACTCCATCATTATTAGATCATATATACTGTAATAATTCCACAAGTAATATTATTTCTGGCTCAATATCTTATGATATAAGTGATCATAATCCAGTTTTTGTGATGATACCCAAAAATAAGATTTCACCAAAAGTAGACCATCATGTGAAATATTGAAACAAGATTTTTTAGATTCTTTAACAAAAGGCTTAGACAAAAGCAACCTAGGTAATAACTTTTCAGACCCAGAAGCAGAATTTCCAGAATTTTTGAATATATTTCTAAAATGTCTCAAGACTCATGCTCCAAAACAAAAACTTTCTAGAAAGAAAATCAAATTTTATTTTAAACCTTGGCTAACAAAAGTTTTCAAAAAAGTATAAAAGAGAAAAATAGACTTTATCAAATTTCTTGTAAACATTCACATACATATATACATTACAAAAAATACAAACAATACAATAACATACTAACACATATAAAACAACAAACAAAACAAAATTATTTTAAGTATCATTTGGAACTTAACAAAAACAAGAGCAAAAATACATGAAAAATGATTAAAAACATAACACGAAAACCTGCCAGTGGTAGTTTAATTACAAACATGAAGTGTCCAGAGTCTAATAAAGACTTATTTTGACCTAAAGACATATCTTCAAGTCTAAACAACTATTTTACATCAATAGCAGCAAAATTGGCAAATTCTCTAAACAAGTCCTTCAAAACAAGTCCTTCAAAACCATTAAATACTGTTTCCACTTGCTCTTCATTATTTATTAAACCAGTAATTGATGAAGATATCATAAGAGAAATTAATTTATTAGACAACAGTAAATGTGATGATACATATGATATACCTGTAAAAATTCTTAAATTAAATAAAAACATAATAGCACCTACATTATGTTATTTAATCAACAATTGTATTAATAAAGGTGTTTTCCCAAGTGCATTAAAGATTGCCAAAGTATTACCAATTTATAAAGGGGGTAATAGAGACATTGCTTCAAATTATAGACCAATCTCCATCTTACCCCACTTTTCAAAAAATTTTGAAAAAATTCTTAAACATAATTTAACTAATTTTATTAATAAGTACAAAATCATATCAGAAAATCAATATGGTTTTCAGAAAAACAAAAGCACTAGTGATGCACTTATTGAACTAGAAAATTACTTGCGTTATCAGCAGGCAAACAATAAAATTACTTGTGGAATTTTTCTTGATTTGAAAAAAGCTTTTGATACAGTAGACCACACTGTTTTAAAATAAAGATTGATTGCTGTGGGTAATAGGAATATACCTTTTGATTTCTTCATATCTAGCAAGCAGATATCAATTTACATGTATAAATTCAACTAAATCACATAAAAATTTAATAAATCATGGTGTCTCACAAGGTTTGTCCTTGGTCCTATTTTATTTCTCCTATACATAAATGATCTTACAAATGTTTCAAGCTTAAAAACTCTTCTTTTTGCTGATGATACAGCACTTTTTGCCTCTGGTAATAATTTATCTTCAGTAGAAAAAGTGGTCAATGAAGAACTTAAAAAAATTGAAAATTGGTTGCTTAAAAACAAGCTTACTTTAAACACCCAAAAATCAAGCACTATAATGTTTGGAGAAAAGAAAATTGAAAATAACATGATAAACATTCATATAAATAACAGTCAAATTTGCCAAAAAGACGAAGTTAAATACCTGGGAATTGTAATTGATAAAAATCTAAAATGGAAACCACATATAGATAAATTAACTACCCAAATATCTCAATCTGTGGGAATGCTGTATCATTTAAAAAAATACCTTTCCTTTAATAATCTAAAGCTCGTGTACCATGCACTTATAAAAAGCAGATTGCAATATGGCATAATTCTGTGGGGAAATGCAAATCAATCAGCACTAAAAAACCTTAATAAAATGCATAATAGAGCTATACAATACATTAGTATGCAACCATATAGAACAAGATTAAATAAATTGTATGCATTTTCTAAATTATTAAAGGTAAATGAATTGTACCAATATTCTGCAATGAAATTCATCTTTCGATTATACAATGACAGAGAGTAAAGATAAAATCCCTTTAGTAAATGAAATTCATGCTTATAACACATGGCAATCAAGTAATAACAACATCTTTATTTCACATTTTTTGGCTTGTAAATCTTCTAATAGTCTTATAGTAAATTGTATGAAAATGTGGAACAAGCTGCCACTTAATATAAGAACTGAACAAAAAATTAAACCATTTAATAGATTATTATACAAATACCTGCTAGATACCTATGAAATTTAATTAACATCCAAATTTTACTCATATAAAGTATTAATTCTTAGTATTAATACAAAATGAACAATATGCAGATATACAGTAAAATTAATTTAACGTTCTAAGGTTTTACTTAAAGAAATATTACGTATGTTTTGTATTGCTCTTTGTGCACCTCTTTAATCCTTAATTGCCTGCTGAAATCTATTGTTTTTTGTTTTATGCTAACTGCCTTATTTCAATAAATTTTATGTTAAGACCTATTATGTTGTTTGATTTAATCTTATTGACCTTTGTTTTGTTTTTGTACTTTTCTTTGTTTTTTTTTATGCTCCTTTTCATTATTGTGCTGTTGGATTTGTGCTATTTGTATCTACTCTGAAATCTGTTATGTTGTTTGTTTTATGCTACTACCTTTATTTTCAATTTAATTTATGGTAAGATCTATTTCTGTTGTTTAATTTAATCTTATAAGCTTTTTTTTTTTTTTTGTCCTTTTATTGCCTGTTTGATTGTTTGTTTGTTTTTTACACTATTTGCTTTTATTTCAAATCGAATTTATGCCGAGTTATTTTCTGTCATTTAATTTTATCTACATGTATGCAGCCTTTGTTTTTGTTGTTGTTGTTTGTTTTGTTTTCATCATGTTTGTAAAGTGATTTTTAATTTTATTTTAATTTATGATGTAAAATGCCTTATGCTAATCTTTTTCTAAGTTAATAATCAATTTTACATACCAAAAACTTAATTAATTTATTAAATTGCTTGTAATGAAACATTTAAATAAGCTGGGGGTAGTGATTATATGACTTTTGTCCCTTCCTACCCCTGCATCACATCTTAATAGTGCTCTTTGATTTGATATATATGGCTTATTATCAGTTTGTTTAATTTCAAAATGTAAAATCATTGTTTTTTGTGTTTTAAGCGGTAATTTATTGAAAAGGTTTGATGCAAATAAACAGATATCTCCCTCTCTTTCTCTCTTTTTCTCTCTGCCCTCTAGGTCTTTTGCCACTCAGAAAAGCATCCATTAGTTGTTTTGCAAAACTCACTCATGAGACATTTGTATCACATGGTCATACCATGCAAAGTAACAGCAGTTCAATGTTGAGAGATTGACAAATGTCAGTGCTTTTAACCTTGTCAAGTAAGAATAAACCTCTGACTTTTCACCAGAAACCCATTTCGGCTGCCTGTACTTGTACACTTTATCTCACTCTTTTGATTATAACCCAGCACTCATGACCATAGAAGGATAGGAACAAAAGCAATCTGAAAACAGAAAGTTTTGATTTTGTGTACAACTCTATTTCAGTACAACCAACTGGCAAAGCTTGCGCATTACTGCACTTGCTTCTCCAGTATGTGTGTCCAGTTTGTTGTCCTGTCTACCATCCTTCAAGAATGTTACTCAAAATTCTTAAACTTCTTTGTCTGCTGAAAAGTTACTCCATTTGTTTGAAAAGAACACTGGATTGGTATTTTGACAAACACATTATCTCAGTTTTAGCTGCACTAATTTTTATTCCAGCATCCAAGCATGTGTCAGAAAACTGATCAAGTGCATATTGAAGATCACTTTTATTTGAGCTTAACTATGCAAGGTCATCTGCAAACAGTATGCACCAAACGTTACACTCACCAAATGTAAAGCTACTCCTGGAGGAACTGCCTCTGTCTATCTTGTCCTTGCATACATTGAATAGGAGAGGAGAAAGAACACAGCTTTGTCATAGTCCAAAATAGACACTAAAAGATTTTGTTTTCATGCTATTGATTTGAATACAAACTTCTGATTGTTTGTACAACAATTTGATAGCAGCTAATAGTTGACCTCACATCTCATACTGCAGTAATACTGCCCACAGTTTGCCTCTTGGAACATGGTTATATGCTTTTTCAAAGTCTACAAAGCATGTATACACCTCTTTGGCATATTCCCATGATTTCCCAAAAAGTTGCTAAAGGGCAAAGATCTCCATGCTGGATTTGCCACGACAAAATTTGCATTGTGCATCCTGAAGTTGAGGTTCAACTATTTTGCAGCAGCTCTTTTCAAACCACTTTGCATAGGCTTTTTTAGGAAGACTTACAAAAAATGTCCCAGTAGTTAGTGCACATTTTTTTGTCTCCTTTTTTGTGAATAGGTATTAACACATATTAAAACTGAAAATAAAACATTAACCTTGAATATTCGGCTATCCAAAACATTCGTGTAACTTTTAAAATCAATGAACAACAATTTTTGATAAAAACAAGAAAAAGTTTAAAAGAAGTTAAAAACTAAAAAAGATTTTTAGTTTTTAACTTCTTTTAGGTGTAAAAACCACAAACTGAAAGTTGTGCCAGCTGTTTAAGTTTTCAACTTTTTCAGCTGGGGTCAACAACAAGCTGTAGTGTCCTGATGAGTCCTAATAAGGACGAAACAGGTCTGTCGGCACTTGCTTGTTGATTGACTTGACCATTCTTACTATATGTTTGTAATGGGAACTGCAGGGTTTTGCTTGTCTTAACCCGTCTCCGTGTTAGCTAACTCGATGTGGTTAGCATATCGGAACCGCCGCCAGTATACCCTTGCGGTTTAGCGGTGTCTTTTGCAGTTGCGCTGGTGGAACATTGTTTTCATTAAAAAAGATTTTATTGTTCAACACCTGTACATTGCTTATAGCTAAATATATAAATTTTAAAAATTCATCATTTACTAAAACTATATAATTGAGAAAAGCAACCTTGAAAAACTAGTACTCTTATCTATACATTTAATTCAAAGCAATTTATTTTTTTTAATTAAAACAAAAATTCTTTTTACTAACAATATTTTGCCACAAATGATAAAATCTCTAATAATTTTTACAACTATTTGCATTAAAATACCAGTTGGCTTAAAAGAGTCCATGTCATTGCTAAAATAACGAAATATTTTCTCAAATGCATCAGAAATTTTTGATCCACCTGCAAATAAATATTACATTAAGGTAAAAACTCAGGAATCTTATATTGTCAAAAGGTAAAGTCAACTTTAAATATGATAGCAAACATGTAAATCATTGCAATTTTATAAGTAATATGCCAATTCGGTCAACAAAATATAGAAATATTATAGCATTAAAAAGGTATAAAAAATGATTTTATCAAATACTAATGTTTTAAAAAATAATAAGCCAATTATTTTTTATCACAGAACATTTGGTTGATTTTAAAAATAAAAGAAAATATTTCGATAGGAAAACAAAAAAATTACTTATGTGATAAACTATCATTATGGCAGTTAAAAAAATTTTTTTCTTAAATCAAATTAAATTAAAATATTAATTATTAAAAATGTAATAATATTTACAATGAAAGAAGTCATTATCATCATCTTTCATCTTTATATTTAACCTCCAAACTTGTAGGAAAAAGTCTTGATAATGCAAAGGATGTGTTTGTGATTAAGTCAATTGCTTCAGTTGAGTTGCATGAAGCTTGAAATGAGTGTCAATTAGAAAAACCTTGGATTCGTCATGTAGGTGTTGAGTGTTTTTACCTCTTATGCACCAATAGTTATACACAAAGCTGTGTTCTTTATGATTTGCAGTTTCTTGATGTTGTTGTTTGATATAATAAGGCTAAATATGGCATTTGCATATTTTAATATGGGGAGCAATAGCTTTAAATGTAGAGACAATTAGTTTTTTTGTTCATTCCATTGTTGGCAGCATGGTCAAGTGGTTAAAGAGCTAGGATTGTGATCAATATGGTCTTGGTTCAAAGCCTATTCACATTATTCAGTTGTGTTCTTGGGAAGACACTTTAAGAGCTTCTTTGTGGTACAGAATTTTAATATGGCTTTAAACAAAGTCGATTTCATTGAAGCCATAAGCTTTTAGTGATGCTCTCATCAGTGGCAATCATGTCAAAATGAGACGAACCAGAAAAAATTAAGGTGTTTATAGTCTCAACAGTTAGGAGAAAGATGCTGTGGTCTCAGAAAGGAGAAAGGCACAACTGCACAAAATCAAAGAAGTGTAGTGCAATACAGTGTAGTCTTGGAAAGGAGAAATGCACTATGTGCAATTACCATGGAGAAACATTGTTACTCGCAACTTAGGTTATTTGAAAAGTTTTAATGTATAAACAAATTCCTTTTGTTTACATAAAACTGGATGTCAGGTTTTAATAAAAGTTGCCTCAAGTAGACACAGATGGAACAAGTTGCATGCCACAGCAAGAATTCTAAAACGCTTGTCATAATAGTTTGCAGTACATTGCTCATTATCAAGCAAGTGCTGTCTTATGGCAGAGTCACAATCTGGGTTATTACGTTTTAATTTACAGAATCCACCAGGTTGAGATCATGTAGGGTACTTCGCTTGTTGTTGTAGCCATTTAGGAACATGCTGCTTGATTCTATCTTGTAGTTGCTGTGATGTTTGTCCTATGTACCTACTGTCACAGTGGCATGAATATTCATAAATAATGGAGCTTTTCAGCATGGTAGGTAAAACATCTTTGTGGGCTACAGGTAACATGCGTCTGGATGTAAATACCACTCTAGTGGTAACAGAGCCATAGCAGCTTTCAACAGCCTTTTAACATTTTTATAAAGACCAATGGAAGTTTTCCCCTATCCAAGGAACTCTCAAATACACTAGGCACTTCTCAGTGCCAAATCATTTGGGCATAAAAAACTGAGCAATTTTCTTGGAAACGCATCAATAATCAATTCAGGATAACCATTGTCCTATAGAATGTTCTTGATATGCTTAATTTCTTTGTTTAGTTTAGATTTCATGCATATCATTAGTGCCCGGTGTACCAAAGTTGATATAAGGTTTGTTTTTAGTTTATTGGGATTGAAAGATTCCCAACGTAAGTACTGTCCAGCAAAGGTAGGTTTTCTATACACACTTGTTTCAAAACTGGTAACTGTTCATTCCACGTTAACATTGAGAAATGGTAAACAATTATTTTTCTCTTTCTCAAAGGTAAATTTGAGAGAAGGATGGAGACAGTTTAGTTGATTGAAAAAGTTTTCCGACTCTTCATCATTGCAAAAAATAGCAAATGTATCATCAATGTATCTAAAATATGTGAAAGGTTTTGATATTTGAGAGAAGAGTTTTTCATCATAAAACCCAACAAAGATGTTAGCTAAGGCTGGGCCTAGTGGTGAACCCATTGCAACCCCATCAATTTGTTTGTATTGAGTGCTTGAAAGCATTTGCCATGAAAAGCAAAATTACGTGAGTCAATCTCTTCACCACAGTACAGATGGGTAAGGTCTGTAAGTCTAGCCTTCAAAGAAGATTGTTCATTTTCTGATGAAGCTCTGTGATGATCTGATTGGCCCCAAAGCGATTCACATTCTGCAAGACTTCTCTGCATATTGATTTTGGTGGAAGGCTGAAGTTCAAACCATGCGATAAAACACAACTTTCCACATCTAATATTACATGATTCGAGAGGTTCAAGATATATTTCTTTGTACAACTCAGCATATTTTGCAATCTTTTCTTTTTTAGAGTGGCAAGCAAGGATTCATTTCTCTTATAAATTTTCATGCTTGTCTTTTCTTCAATCATAGTAAGGTATCTGTAAAATCAAATTTTGTCAAAGAATGAGAGAAATTGACAAGTTGTACGTAAAAGAGTTCGGTAAGGAGCATGCAGTTTTTTCAATTGTTTAGTCTGCTTTTCAATTTCATCATTTATAAAAGCCCATTCAACAACTAGGCTATGTCTGATTTTTGATCGTACAATGTGGGCAATCATATATTTCGGTGCAACTCTATGGGACCTGCAAACCTTGAGAAAGGCTGTTGAGAACTTAAAAGTTCTGATTTTTCCTCTAATTCTGACTACCTTGTTTAAAACAGTTATTTGCTGTTCAGTGTACCTGCACTGCAAATACGTAAAGAGCTACTTTGTGGTACAGAATTTTAATATCACTTTAAACAAAGTCGATTTCATCGGAGCCATAAGCTTATGCCAGTGCTTCTCAACCCCTGGGTCGCGGTTTAATTTGGCTGGGTCGCTGTAAAAGATGTGGTGATAAAAAATATATTGTGTATTGAGCAAAGTTAAAACTGTCTACCACTATTTCAGTTTTCGTAATCTCCACTATTGAAATTTGTTGTATCTTTGCACGAATACACAGGTTTATTAAAAAAACAATAGTAAATATTCACAAAAGTACTTAGCCAAAAAACAACCGTATTGAAGTAGAATGCTTTTAGTTCGTTTGCTGTAGTAGCTTGATAACTCTGAACTGACTGCTAAACCAAAATAAAGGCGCATATTTAACTAGTAACAATTATGCTTGGAGATGCGCGTGTCCAATAATTGTTCGAGCAGAAGGCGCTGATTAGGATTAGAAGCGTTTAAGAAAACACTACGTCATCTATTGCACAATATCACAACAAAATTACACCACAGCAGGTTTCTCACGCCGATTTTGTGGTAAAACGCAGAGAACACACAACTTTTCACAAGGTGCGCGCTCATGCTCACTCACTTATGCATTCCGCCACACGCATTCTAAAGGCGCGTTTACAGCCGTTTACAGTACTTTTTTCTTTCAGCATGATTTTGGTTTGTTTTATTGACACTCAAATCCACTCATGTTTTTGAGAAAAAATGAATGGATTTGAGTGTCAATAAAACAAACCAAGCTCGCACTGAAAGAAAAAAGTACTGTAAACGGCTGTAAACGCGCCTTAATTTGCGCAAATTTTCAAGCAGAGGGTAGGCAACAGTTGGAGATGAATTAGTCAATTAGTCATGTGTGACTAAATAATAATTACTTTAACTTTTTTCTTTAACTTTAATTACTTTAATATTATTACTTTAACTTTAACTTTAAGCTCTGTTTGTTTTGTTTTCAGTTTTAGCAATGGCAACAAAGAGAAAGTATAACCCCAAATATTTAAATTATGGATTTACATGCCTAATTGATAAAGGTATTGTCAAGCCACAATGTGTGATTTGTAATGAAGTACTGAGTAATGAATCCCTCAAAGACAATAAGCTGAAGCGGCATTTGAATACTAAGCACAGTCAACTTTCTGATAAAAATCGGAAGTTTTTTGAGATAAGAGAACAAAACTTGAAAAGGCAAAGATTGGATTCCATCAGTAATAATTTCATATGTACTTTGAAGCAAGCAACTATGGCGTCCTGTGTAGTTGCTTGGCACATTTCACGTTCTAAAAAAGCTCATGCAATAGGAGAGAATTTGGTAAAGCCAGCAGCCATTGACATGGTGCACATAATGTGCGGTGATGACGTAGCAAAGAAGTTAGATATAGTTCCGTTGTCTAATGATACAGTTCGTAGGCGCATTGCTTCCATATCAGCGAATATCAAGGAACAGTTAATTTCTTCTATAAAGAAAGGTCGGGAGTTTAGCTTGCAAATTGATGAAAGTACTGATATCAGCGATGATGCCCAATTACTTGTTTATGTCCGTTACCTTGGTGAAAACACTTTGGAAGAAGAATTTCTATTCTGCAAAGCTTTGGAAACAACAACGCGAGGCGAAGACATGTTTGCTTTGGTCGACTCATTTATGAATAAAGAGGGGTTGGAGTGGAGAAATTGCTCCAGTATTTGCAGTGATGGAGCTCCAGATATGCTGGGATCCCACAAAGGTTTTACTGCTCGTGTAAAAGATTAATCCTACTGTTCTTATCAGTCACTGTTTCATACATCAAGAAAATTTAGCATCTTGTAGGCTTTCAGCCGAATTGGGGACTGTCATGCAGGATGTAATCCATATCGTCAACTTCATAAAGGCCAAGTCTCTGAACTCACGACTGTTTGAAAAACTATGCGAAGATTTCAATGCGGAATACAGACATCTGTTGTACTTTTCTGATGTGAGATGGTTGTCTCGTGGCAAAGTACTGGAGAGATTTGTCACTTTGCGCAAGGAGGTGAAGGAATTTTTGATAAACAAGAAGCATAGCTTGGCAGAAAAGTTTGCTGATCAAAAGTGGCTATTGTTTGTGGCGTATCTTTCCGATATGTTTTCTCAGCTGAACATATTGAATCTATCTTTGCAAGGACCAAATATAATGTTGGTCGATGTTTCTGAAAAATTGATTGCTTTTACAGCAAAGCTGAAGTTGTGGAAGAAGAAGATTGCGACCCAGAAAACAGTATCTTTTCCTATTTTCAATCAGTTTCTGGAAGATATGGAGGAGTTGTGCTTTGATGATGTCCAGATTGTCATAGAAAGGCATTTGACTTCACTGATACAAGAATTTAATTTGATTATCCCTAAAAATGCAAACGATTTGGAATGGGTGCGTAACCCATTTGCTATTGATGTTGATACCCTGCCTGAAAGCTACCAAAGTATTGTTGGATTCCAAGAAGAGTTTATTGACATTCAGTGCGACAATGTATTGATAAATTGTTTTAAGAAAGAAACACTTGGTCACTTTTGGACGAAAGTCAAGCATGAAAAGAGTATTGTTGGCACACACGCCCTTAAAGGTCTCTTGCCATTTGTTACTACCTGCTTGTGTGAGAGTGGGTTTTCTGTGCTTACTCACATCAAAACAAAGACAAGAAATTGTCTTCAGCCTGAAAATGACATGAGATTGGCACTGAGCAAGATTGCTCCAAATTTTGACAAAGTTGTTGAAACAATACAAAGTCAAGGCTCACATTAATTAAATTCGAAATTTGTGTTTGTGTTACGTCGTTTTCTATCCATGTGCCTGAATTTTATGCTTACTAAAAGTTGTGTGCTATGTAGTTTTGAAAATAGGGTCGCCGAATCTTCACTATTAATATAAACTTCATATTTGGGTCGCCACAAATAAAGGTTGAGAAGCACTGGCTTATGCTATGTAAAGTGTCTTCCATATCGAATACACTTTACAACATATCTTAGCAAGCAATTCAAAATTTCAGTCATATCTCTATTAAATTTCAAGCAGACAGCAATACCTTGGCATCTTTGGAAACAGGTCAGGGCAATTGCTTACCCTATATATTAGTGCCTCCCTTGGCTTCCTGCCAGTCAGGAAAATTAATATAGAGATAGATAAATAAAATGAATCCATATTCGTGAGGAATGACTAAAATGCTTTCTGTTATTTAAGGTAATATTTGGCAATGGGTGATAGGAGTGATATGGATCAGTAGTTTGTGCCAATCAATCTCTCTCTTGATCACCCTGTTGTTAAATCTTATCAGTTCCAAACAACTGTTAACCCTGAATACCATGTGCATCACTCAGATGCCAATCAGCTATGTGAGAAGGCACAAAAAGACAGCACTGACTGTTCAGCATAAAAATAAAAAGCATAGTCATTCAAAACCCATTTCCTTCTTCCAACATGGCAAACATTTACACATATGACATAACAACTAGTTATACCAAAAAAAGTTTAAAAATAGTAAAATTCTCATTTTGACTAAGAATTAATAAATTTGTCACAGTGTGTTTAGTTAAGAAACTAAAAGGACTAGATATTTCAAGTGGTTTTTTAAATGAACTTATGAAACATAATTGAAGGTTTGATTTTGAAGCATAAGCAAACATGCAATTGATTATTACACTAAAAAATGCAATACTTACTTCAAAGTTCCATCATCATCAAGCTTTGATTTTAAAAGTCTCAAATATTACAAAAATTTTCAATAAGTATATTTAATAATATCCTTTACAATGCATTAAACACATTTTAAAGTAGAAAAAAATTACTAAAGCTTTTATTAGACAACTATTAAGGACTGCTAAGATATTTGGTTATGCATCTCTTCTTTTTTAAAATTAGATAAGATAACACATTCTAACTATTTTGCTTATTAAAAAAAGTCTGAGACAGGGCATTTTGACTTTGCTCTGTTTCTTTGGCCTTTATCCTTAATATTGTTTTGTACATAATAGTAGTACAATAGTACATAGTAGTAATAGTAATAGTACAATAGTACAACAGCAACAACCATATTGTACATAGTGCAATATGGTTGTTGCTGAAATAGAACCAATAAAACTGTCTATAACATAAAGACAAACAAAATACTCAGAAACCAGAAAGTTTTTTAGAAAAACGATTTGGCTACAAGGTTAAAGTAAAATAAAGTTTAGTAAGATCTGGTAAATTGTAATAGCATTTTATTTTTTGCACTAACATTGTAAATCTCAAACCACAGCCTATCATTTTTTTAAATAAACATTTTGGTTTATCACATACAGATAAGAGTTATGTCAATTTTATTTTTTGAGAATGGTTTTATCTCTGGACAATGGACATGAAGATATTTTTTTAATGTTAATACCGATACCAGGGAAAATCCTTAATTTAAAATTCATATAATTTTCTGTTATAATTTTAAATTAATATATTTTTTGTCTAGAAAATGCAATAGACTTTGCAAAAATATTAATTAACCACTGGGCAATAATAAAATGATACAAATGCTTACTTGAGGTTTTGTTTGCTAATGAATAGTCATCAAAAAGCTTTTCAAGTTATAAAATAATGACAATATTCTTTTAAAGCTTTTATATGCCTGATTAATTTTACTAATTTTAAACAGACATATAATCCATTTGCTAACATAAAAAAGTTTAATAAAATTCTTAGTAGTAAAAAATTTTAAATGACCAATGGTACTGATGGAATTATCAATTTTTTAATTTATGGCAGTCTTAGAAACACTGTTTTCTTTAGAATTCTTTTGAAAATTGATTATGAAAACAAATAGCAAAATTTTAATATAGGTAAACCAAAAATCAGTTTTCCTAGCCAATATTAAACTTTTAATTTAGAATATTTGTCAACACATATAGAAAAAAAATTAAAGGTAAACCTTTAGAGCTTAAGCCATCCACAAAATTTCGAGCAAGACCTTTATTTCTTGTAGTTGCTGCAGCAAAAGATGTTGAAAAGCAAGAGTCCTGGCCAAATTCTGATATAGTTTCTATACTTCTTGAAAATGCAAAAAGGTTGAACTAGAAAAATAATAAAATTTAATTCAATTAACAAAACAATAAAATTTATTCATAAATTTTAATATTTATAAGCAAATTTTTATTTATCTATTCTTCTGATTTAATAAAAAAACAATCAGTTAATTTTGACCACTTTGTTTTTTCATAGCTTTAGCTTTACTTTGTTTTTTTAGCTTTAGTCTTAATAGCTTTAGCTTTATTAGTAAGCAAATTGCAGACAGTCTGGACCTGCTAGATACTTTAAAAACAATTTCTTAAAGACCTAATTCCTTTATGTTTGTTTTTTTTGTTATTTCTTTAATTATTTCAAAATGAGATCATATTATGAGCAGCATTCTATTATTCTCAAAAATTTTGATGAGGTACATTTGTTTCAATCAAGTAAAACAAATGTTACATGAAAAGAATTTTAAAACTCAACAAAGAGCTGTGCCTGAAAATAGTTTTTTGACATATCAGGACCAACATCACAATTCTCTTAAGTGCCTCTCAGAGTATTTGGTTTGTTTGCAGATGAGTCCATGCTTTATTCTATTTTTAAAAAATATTATCAAGATTGAAAAAGCTGATAATAAATTTTTGGTAGAACTTTGTAAATTGAAAAAATTTATTGGTTTGTTTTAGCCATAATTAAGTTTTACCTGTTTTACCTTATTCATCAACCATGTAGTGTCATCTAATCTTTTGAAACCTAATCAGTGCAAAGAACTGATAAAATATTTCAAATTGAACAACTTTTAAATATACAGCAAAAAATAATAATAATTTGCCTTGTTTTGAAAATAAAAAAATTTTATGTAAAATTGTAAAAAGTGTTATGTGCAAAGTTTTGATCTCACCTGAAAAACTCACTCTGACAACTAACAACAATCCTCATCTCAGTGAAGACCCCACAGCAAACAAGAAAACAAGTTTGCTACTGATTGTCTGCTTAAGCTAATAACTGGCAAAAAATTGATGCAATTATTTTTGAAAAGCTACAACATAAAAGGAAAATTTATAGGTGTACATGCTAGCTAAAAGTAGAATAATCCACACTTTTTTTCAGAACAATAAGAAAGCTAAGAAAAGAGGTACCAAAGGTAAAACCAATTATAAAATTCAAGTCTTTGAATGCATCAAAACCATACAAGTTGCTTTTAATGCTACTGAAGTTTAGTGCAACAAACTGTTTTTGTCAAATAAGCACATGGGAAAAAATTGTCTGAACATCAAGTGTTATAACTTGTCGAAAGTAGTTTTGGACCGAATTCATGTTATCATACCCGAAAAAGTGCCACAAAAAGAGAGCCAGTAGCTGTATTTTTTAACATAATGTATGTATGTGCACACAAAAATGTGTATATTATCTACTCTAAAGTAAGCAGACAGTGCTGACAAAAAGACAATTTCTATTTCAACCATTAAAAAACTATACTATGATCCTCCTACAGAAAGCCATTTACCTTCTTTTTCTGTAGCATTGCTGGAAAGCCCCTGCCAAGTTCTTAATGCAAAAAAGAGGCAATGCCAATTGCAACCATGTAGAAGTCTAGCACCTGCAGACATATATGCTTGAATCTAACAGTGATAAAAATACTTCATTAATATTTACTGCAGCAAACTGCTCTTTTTCTACAGCAAAAGTTCTCAACTAACTATTATTTTGATTGCATTTATTAAAATGATTATACGAGTACAGTTTAATTACATGAAGCAAGCAATCTAAATAGTCAATCCAAACAGGTCCAACAGTTGCTTACTGGATAGACATGTCCTTGATAAGTTTCCCAGGTCACAAAATCAACCTTTGCTTATTACACCACCAAGGTTTGCTATGGCAGTGCCAAGCATGCCTGTTAAGTGATGGAAATTTTGCAAGGCCAAATGGAGTCATTCCACTGCTTTAACAAATAAATTTGCATAGACTTTGTTGCTGCCTGATTCACTTGATGTGAATGCAGCTTACCAGGGCTTCTTTAAGATCATCAAAAAAGCAGCCAAAAAGACTGTCCCACACAGGTATCAAAACAACTATTCCATGCTGGGATACAAGTGTGAACCCCTCTTCAGAACTTTCCTGCAGTCTCCTCAGGGAGACAACTCAAGTTTGGCTGCTACAATTTTGCTTTCCAAGCTTGACAGGAAGCAGAGAGATCAATGGTCCAAGGCAATTTGGAGCATTAACTTTTCACACTTTAGTCGAAAGCATGGAGTATTTTAAACAACCGTACTGGTTGGTCACAACACTTTCCTTGTCACTGTCCAGTCTCAGCTAATACTATTGTATCTAAGCTATTCAGAAATGGAAAATATGAAGCTCTTACCTGCAAGTCATTTTCACTTGTCTCTTAAGTGTTTGCCCTTTGGAGGGCCACAACACCAGACTCAGTACTGCTAACACTTTCTAACAGAGAGAATTTACTGCTGCCCTTCAACACTTAAAACTGGATAAAGCTCCAGGGCCTGAGTCCATCTGCCCAGAGCTTATAATTCATGCTGGAGCTGCTTTAAAGTTCTGGTTACATGACTTCCTTTCTTCCTGCTTGCATCAACTCAAAATTCCCAAGATCTGGAGAAGAGCTCTTGTAGTGACAATTCCAAAGCCAATGAAGCCCATGGGAGACCCAAAGAGTTATTGGTCAATATCTCTGTTCTGTGTTTCCTGGAAGATCCTCGACAGGCTTATCTATGCCTGTGTTGAGCCATTAATCAATCCATTGCTTCCTAAAAAGCAGGCTGGGTTTCAAGACAGGAAGTCAACCATAGATCAAATTGTTTTGCTGACCCAGAACATTGAGGATTCTTTTGAGGCTAAGAAGGCCAGTGCCATATTTGTTGATCTGACAGCTGCTGGTGACACTGTCTGGCACTGTGGCCTTACCTGCAAGCTGATGAGACTTCTGCCAGATAAGCAGATAGTCAGAATGATAATGGAGCTTGTCAGAAATCAAAGTTTCACCACCAGTGACAGCAAGCAAAGCAGGTTACACCATCTGAAGAATAACATTTCTCAGGAATCAGTCATGGCTCCCTTCCTTTTCAACATCTATGTGTACGATCTGCCTTCCATTATTTCCAGAAAGTTTGCTTATGCTGATAATTTAGCATTATTACACTTTTCTGGAAACTAAAAGGACTTGGAGGCAACTTTAAGCCAAGACATGTCTACACTTATAAATTTGGAATTTGAAGCTCAGTCACACTAAAATGGTGATGGCAGCCTTTCACGTAAATAACCGAGAGGCCAAACACGAGCTAAAAGTCTACAACAATGATAGACTTTTACTGTTCTGTCCAATCCCTACTTATCTTGAGGTAAAACTGGACACATTGCTCACGTTTTGTTGCCATCAAATAGCATTGTGCAAAAAACTATCCTCAAGCATCACACTGCTGAGGCAACTTGTAGGGTCAGAATGGGATGCTGTTGCCAAAACACTATGCACAGCTGCCTTATCCCTGGTCTACTCAACAGCTGAGTACTGCACACCAGTCTGATGTTGCAGGGCTCACACTCATTTCATAGACAGTGTCTTGAATGATGCCTTGCACATAGTCACTGGATGCCTGTGTCCCACACCAACGGACCACTTATCCATACTATCAAAAATCCAGCCAGCTAATCTTCACAGACTGGGAGCAACACTCTTATTGGCTTACCACGGATCTCTAGACCCTGATCACATCTTATATGGTCTTTTAAGTGGGCCCCCAGATGCTCACCAAAAGAGACTAAGATCTGGAAACCTACTTGTGCCACTTGCGCAGAATCTCTTAAACAACCTTGCGGGACTTGGCATCTGCACTTCTGAGTGGACAAACCATAAAAGAAATGCGGAGTACTATGAGAATACTTTCAGGTTTCCTGTTTTTATACCCAGGACCAGTGCCAGGCCTGTTGGGATAAGCTTGCCCTGAACAACTTGGGTTAAGCTCAACTGCTTATGAACTGATGTTGGGCGATTCCATTCATCCCAGCACAAATGAGATCTTGCTTCTTCATCAAATTGCAAGTGCAGCACCTCTAAACAAACTGCAGACCATGTTATGAAATTAGAACATTGGGCACCACATGGAGCGTGAGGTATGACAGTTTTGGATGAGGAAACTCAATGCTGGCTTAACAACATCCCTGCTAGTATTTGATCCGGGAAGCACAGCAGTCTGGGGTAGTAAAAGGACAAGCCCTTGGTCCCAGTCCTGTTTGCATCTGACCTGGAGTGGATGCCTTTCAAACAACAACAAAAACACAAGCAATTAAAATGCTAATATTTAAATTTAAAATAGTTTAAACTATTTTCTACAGATAATTTTTAGTAAACATTGTAAACAAATAATTTCTAGCAACTGTAAGCATTGTATACATTTAAAATGATTTTTAGTACAAAATACTGAAACAGTGAAATTTGACTGAAGCCATCTCTTTACATACAGAAATTTTTTGCTTGCATGTTTTAAGCAAACAACTGCAAAGATAACAAATTCAGATCAACAACTAGATGATTTGGTCTTAAACATGGGAACATTTTTCATGTGGTTCTACTTTGTTATTGGTGCAATGCTTAAATTCACAAAAACACTGTGAATTTTTAAAGTCAACCACTATGGTTAAAATTAGACATAGTTTTAACTAGTAACTTTCTCACTTGAGCATTTTGATTTTTTACTATGTTATTAACAGTTAATGACCAAGTTAACAAAAAAATTGAAAAATTAGTAAAGTAAGCATTTTGATCTTTTAAAATATGTTGTTAACAATTAATGTCCAAGTTAACAAAAAAAATTGAAAAATTAATATAATAACTGACATTTTTTATTTCATTTATATTTATCCTCAACTTTCAGAAAAATGCTGGAGGAACTATACATAGAGCAAGCAATCATTCCAACCTGCTTTGGAAATGTCATAATACAGCTGTTAGGTTGAAATTTTTTATTTTGTTTTTGTAGTTTTATAGAGGTATGACTAACATTTACAAAACCTTGCTAACAGAATGGACAAGTAGGTTTTAAACCAAGACCTCATAGGTCACAATAACAATGCCTTTAATCACTTGACAATGCTGACAACTGTATTATATACTGTACACTATTATATATCTGTAACCTAAACTGGTTTATTAATGTTATGTAAGGTAGCAGCTGAGGATTATATCAGAACACAAGCTAATTAATTTGCCATTGCCTCTTTTATTTTTCTAAAACAAAGTCTCAAGTGATTCCAACTTTCAACATTATCTAGCCATCTTTAAGTTGACTATTCTACAGAGCACTTCTTGATTTAAAGTAATAAGGCTTGTTGGGTAAATGTTTTTAAAAATATTATGCTTACTTAGTCAATTTACCTATGTTACCTATATTTACCTATATTATAGATCTTTCAATTAATGAAAAAGCAGCTAAAAAAATATTGATATTCAAATCAAAATTTTGAAAACTTAAAAAAAGAGAATTTGCCATTTATATATCAACTTTTTATATACCAATGATCAACTCTGCCAATAGTTCATATCTAAGGGTGCTAAAACAATTGACATGTCCCACACTTCAAATAGCTATATCAGTTTTGGTTTTTTCTAGACTGTCAGGATTTCTTAAAATAATATTTTCTTAGTTATATGACACTGTACAAAAAGAATACTACATCACAAAAAATTTGACTAGAAATTATAAAAATGAGATTGTAAATTTATTTTTAAATATAATATAAAGCATTTTTCTTATATCTTATACATAAGCCAAAAATTCATACCTTGTCTTTAACAGACAGAACTTTCAAAAGTTCAGTAATGAAAAATCTAGCAACATCAATTTTAGTATTTCCATTTGAATGCTCATCTCTATGCATAGAATGACTGGTATCAAGTGCAATAACAATTTTTTTGGAAACATAAGAGTTTATTTGATGACACAGTCCTCTACAAAAATTGAACATAATTTTTTCAATAAAAAAAATTTATATGGTATAGCTTGGCTAAAGGTAGAAATTTTTATCTTTTGTGTTTTGTTTTTTTTTAGAAATTTCAAAAACCTTGGAAATACAGGGTGTCCATAAATCATCATTACAATTTTTAAAGTTTGTTAAAATTTTGTTTTTTTATATATTTTTGATTTGTCTTATAGTAAAAAAATGCTTCAAGTTTTTTCTTTCTTAACAAGTACTTGTGGAAATAATTAGATTCAAAATTACAATTTATTCAGTGATTAAGCAGAATATTTTTGAATTTAGTAGCAAAAGTAGAGTTTATGAAAATGAGCACTCTGCAGGCAAAAAAGCCAGTCATCAGACTAAAGTTCTGCTGTGCTTGGATGTCTGACTTTGTTTCTATAAAGTCATTGTTATGAACCTTCTATTTTGTTGTTTTTAAGTGAAAGATATGCAAAAATTTTTTTAATTTGAAGTGTCAAATGCACCCCCATATTAACCCTTAACAGTTGAGTCACATAAAACTCTCTGTTCCAGTTCATTAAGAAATGCTCTTTCACTGGTAAAAAAGATCTTTTAAGTGAACAAGTGCTCACAGGGCCATTTTTATTCCATAAGATGGTGCTATTTTGCAATTTTTGCATTTTGTCCATATTTTAAATCAAAATAACTTTCACAACAATGCAGATTCTTACTCACATTTTATCAAGTTGTAGTGTAGTAGGCAACTATCATTCACAGTTAACCTGGCCTTCTTAATCTTTTTTGTTCAAAAGTTACAGGCATTCCAAATTAACCCAACTTATGATTTTGCATAAAAATTTAGCAACTTAGGCAATTCATAAACCCTTCAAAATACAAGATTACTATTCTGTCACATGAGATACAGTATACGAAGCATACCAAAAGTTGAACACATATATGAGAAATTAGCTTTCTGTGATTTTGAAACTGGAGATACACATCTATAAAAGTGCAACCTGTCAGCAGTGTGGTCTAGTGGTTAAAGTGCCGTGCTCATAATCAACATGGTCTCAGTTCAAAACCAACTCTCATTATTTTGTTATGTCCTTGGGAACGACACTTTACAGCACTTTCCACTGCTTGATGGTCAAAACACAACTAGGCAAGCAGTTCTATATTTCAATCATATCTCTATTAAATTACAAGTGAACAGCAATATCTTGATATCTCCAGAAGCAGGTCGGGGTAATTGTCTACCCTATGTATTAGCACCTCTGTTGCTTTCTTGTGATTCAGGAGGATAAATATATAGATAAAATTTTTGAAAAAATAAACCAAATAACTGAGGCCAGCTCTCATAGGGAGTATGTGAAACTTTGAAATTTTGTAATTTTAAGAATAAAGTACCTATTATGCTAAAATTTTTAAGACATGCCTTAATCATGCTAAACAACATTTTGACAAAGTTTGAGAGAAATTGGAGAGGGTCAAACTGGGACCTCTATGACACTTGACATGGAATGACCCCATAGGCAATTCTACTTTAAAACTGACAAGATTATAATGTAATGAAATAAGCTTTAGATATTTATTATATAACCATTGCACTATAATTTTGCTACAAAGCATACTTTTTTGGAATAAAAAATTGGCAGAAAATATTTCTCTTTGCAGATAGACTAAACTTGAGTAGTAAACCAAATATTCTGCATTATTTGGTATCTTTTTTAGTTCAAGAGCTATACAAAAAAAGTACAAAATATCTAAAAAAAAAAAAAACAGAAACATTTGGTGCCAAAACAAGATAATATTACAATTAAAAAGGTAAAATTTGGAATCTTGATTAAAAATCAGTTAAATAAATTGAACTAAGGTTTTAAAAAATATTTTCAAAAAATAAAACTCTGCATAAAGTTTTGTATATGTTTTGGTAACAATTTTTATTCTTTGTAAAAAATATTGATTAACTAAAATTGATGCTAGTACAAAATTATCGTGAAACCTTTTCATGGCACATTAATGTTTGTTTGTTTAGATCAATTTTTTAAAAAGTAATTTTAAATTATTTTTAAAAAAGTGAGCAATAGTTATTTTTAATAGAAAATTTTAATTTGTGCCTACTTACTTGACATTGATAAGCTTATTGCCAGGGCAAAATCTATTTGAAGCTGGAAATGCTAATAATTCATTGTGTACTCCACAGGCAAACTGCCATTTTAAAAAAGAGAATTTTCTCAAATTGCTTTTAGCTGCATTTAAGAAGGTTATTGAATTAACACTGCTGGGTTTTGCAGTAGGTGAGCAAACAGTGTCTTTAGAAATCTAAAAATATACACAAAATTTGGAACATCCTTAACAAGCTATGATTTAAAATATACTGGCTATACTTTTTATTTTGAAACAAAAAAAAAAATTAAGTTATCCATGTAAACATTAGACACATATGCGCAAAAAATAACATGCAAAATTTTCAACAAATACTATTGATTAATTCAATTTTTCAATTCAATTCAATTTATTTGTTTTGTGCTTCAAAATGAAAAAATACAACAATATATGTGACAAAAAATTTTTCGAAAGCACAGGAAGGCAACAAAATGACTATATAATCTTCTAGTCAACTGCCTCCCTCTAAATAGTAAGACGAAAAAAAAATTTTAAAAATTCAACAGTACATTAACAAAAACACACTACATTTAAAAAAAAAACAATAAAGAATAATTAGCAATATTAGTTGTTATTAAATAACTTTCCATGTCCCAGCTGACTTCATCAAAATTGTTGTGGCTTCTTATCTAATATTGACTAGTTAAAAAAAGTTTAAATTTCTTCTTAAATTGATTATAGAAAAGTGACTTTAATTCAAAGGGTACTTCTTGCCATATTTTAGGTCCAATGTAAGAAAACGTCTTTTTACCTAATTCTGTTCTCTTTCTAGGTTGAAAACAATTTTATTTTGCTGCCAGTCTTGTTTCATAATGATGTTTTTGGACTATACTTATAATAGTTTGGGACTCATTTTTTGTTGAACTTTTATTAAAGCAAATCAATGTTTTTGCCATTTCAAGTTTAACAATGTCTTTTAGTTTTAAGAAATTCAATTTTTGAAAAAGAGGATTTTTATGTGACAAAAAAGGACTATTTGTGATAATTCTTATTATGCATTTGTGTATTCTTACCAGTGGATCCAGAACAGAAGTTGAAGCCAGTCCCCATGTTGAGACACAGTATTGAAGATAAGAGTAAATTAAAGCATAGTATACTATTTTTAGTGTTGTAGTGTCAACATAGTTTCTCAGTTTGAGCAGTGCCCAGGAACCACTGGAGAGCTTAGAGCAAACATGTTGTATATGAGACTTCCGAGAAAGCTTATCATTAAAGATTACACCCAAATATTTTATTTCATTTACTTGTTCTATATTTGTCTTTCCTATTCTAATATCAAAGTGCCTGGCTGATCTTTGTTTGGTTAATACCATAAATTTTGTTTTATTTGTGTTTAGTGACAGTTTGTTTAATTTCAACCATTCATCAATTTTGACCAGTTCAAAGTTGAAATTTTTATTCAACAGTCTTGGACAAGAGTTTGTCAGTGTGAGAACTGTGTCATCTGCAAACAATTTTGTCTTAAGATTGGATACTAGAGGCATGTCATTGATATATATTAAAAATAGTAATGGCCCTAGAGTAGAGCCTTGTCGTACACCACAGGTTACATGATTAAATTTTGATTTAGTATTGTTTACAACTGCAAACTTTAGTCTGTTATTTAAGTAGCATGCAAGGAGCTGTAGTGGTAATCCACGGATGCCATATTTTTCTAATTTTGCAAGCAAAATTTGGTGATTTACAGTATCAAATGCTTTTTTTAGATCAAGAAACACAGCACAAGTATATTTTTTTTGGTCAATATTTTCAGCAAAATTATCAAATAATTGCCTTACAGCATCTGATGTAGAAGAGTTTTGTTTAAAGCCAAATTGAACAGGTGTTAATATTTTGTTTTTATTTAAATAAGAGTAAATTCTTTCTTACAAGCATTTTTCAAAGATCTTACTAAATGAACTAAGTAGAGATATGGGTCTGTAATTGCAGCACTGATCCTTGGCATCACCTTTATGAATTGGTACAATTTGTCCAATTTTAAGAATTCTGGGGTAAGTCCCAGTGCTAATGCAACTGTTATAGAGACTAGTTAAAACTGGTGCTATGATCAGTGCACTCATAGTTATATATTTTATGGGTATTCCATCAGGCCCTGTACTCTTTGATGGGTTCAGTTGCCTTATATGTTTTAATATGTCGGATTCAGTTATTGGCTGAAGATAGAAAGAAGTGCACCTTTGAGTAATGAATAGAGTGCTGCTGAGAATATTAGCTGAATTGGGTAGTTGAATATTTGCAGCCAGTTTTTGTCCAATCTCAGAGAAATAGTTGTTTAGCATATTTGCCATTTCTTTTAAACTAGTTATTTTTTCTCCTGTATCACAAGTTAGCTCTGTGATGAGACTAATTGCTTTTTTTTGCATTTGGCAATATCATTAATAGTTTTCCATAAGAACTTCATGTTATGTTTAGATGCTAAGACAAGTCCCTGATAATATTTTCTCTTTGCATGTTCTTTCACATGGGTTAACTTGTTGTGGTAAGTTTTGTATAACTGTACATCATTTGCAGATCCTTTTAAATTAGCAATGTATAATTTGTTCTTTGTTTTGCTTGAGATTAATATTCCTTTTGTTATCCATGGTTTACTATTTAGTTTTTTTTCTTTTCTAGATTTTCTTCTTAGAGGAGCATGCTTGCTTAATGTGATGTTGAAAATATTAAGAAATCTCTCAAATTGCTCATCAACAATATAATTATCATGAAATACATTCAAGTCTTCAATAAGTTCAATTAAAAAATTTTCAGTATTAAAGTTTTTTGTATCTCTTACAACAATGTTTTGTTCTATGGTCTTGTGACTGATGTTAGATAATAAAAGTGCTGTTGGCATATGGTCTAATATATCTTCAGTTAATATATGGGAGGTAGTTTTTTGAGTTAAGTTGTTGCTATAAAAATGATCTATCAATGTTCTACTACTGTGAGCTATCCGAGTGAGATATTTAATTAGTGGCAGGCATCCTAAGCTAAATAGCATAACAGAATAATTTTTTATCATAGTTTTGGTATCACTTTGCAGCAAATCAATATTGAAATCCCCACATAAACAGTAAATTAGTTTCTCTTTGTTTAAAATTTAAATAGCTTTTTAAAAGGAGGATTGAAAATCAGAAACTTTTGAATTAGGGTGTCTATAAAGCACACTAAACACTTTTTCTGCATTGTTTAACCATATTTTTACCCATATCTCCTCACATCCAATCATATTTAATTGATACTCAGTAGTAGTTTCATAACTTAAAGTATCTTTTATGAACATTCCCACTCTACCAGCATTTGTTGGAGAATTATTATGTATAAAAGTGTATCCTGGCAGGAAAGTTTTTAGATTTGAATTTAGTTTTGTTTCTGATATAGCTATAATTTCTGGCTTCTTACCTAGCACTGACAACAGCTTCTCAAGTTTCTCAAAGTTTTTGTTTAAGCTCCTTATGTTAATATGTAATATACAGAAGTCTGTGTTATTTGCATGTAGATTTTGGAAGTCTGGTGTGGATATGTAACAACTGTCAGCATCAAGTAATTTGTAATCTAAAAGTTTTGGCAAGATCAGTTTGTCATTAACACTTAATTCTTTTAACTCTCGTTACTTAAGTTTTGAAATGGGAAAATACATTTCATGCAATGATAATCTGGTGCATTTAAAATGTGTCCACAGATGGCAGGTGCCACAGGAAATAAATTTTTGGTTACATTTGGAAGGTTTGGCACAACTAATACAAGAAGATTTGATATGCATACTTAAAGCTTATACAATAACACTTAAAAAAATTAAAAAAAAAAAAAACAAATTGAAGTGGCAAACATATAAAATGAAGAAGATTAATATTAACCAGACTCATAACTAAATGACACACTATAGTTATGATAAGAGCCTCTAAAAATGAGTTGAAAAGGTTACTTTGAAAACAATTTGTAAATCTCTTGTTTATCAAAGCTGTTTAAATGATAGCTTTTACCATTTCTAATTTTATTATAATAAATTTTACCTTCTATAGTCCAATAAGAATATAAACATTTGTCATCTCTTAGCTTCTTCAATAGTTTCACACATTTCAGTCTTTTTTTGGTAAGAGATTCAGTTATTATGTAGCCTTTACCTTTCAACTTTCTTTTTGAGGCATACACTTTAGCTTTTATATTGAACAAACTTAACAATTAATGGGTTTCCATGGGTAGGAAGACGATGGCTGCGATCAATTTCTTCCTGTTTGACGATGGCTGCGATCAATTTCTTCCTGCGATCAAGTTCCTAAATCCAAGTACTTATAGAAGAAATTTCTTGCAGTTACATCAGTATTTTCATCTTTATTACTGTCTATACCATTTATTACAACACAATTTCTTCTTGAGTATTGCTCAGCTGCATCAAGTTGATCTTTCAAGGTGTTGATTTCTTATTCATGAGGTTTGGTACTTTTTGGACATTGTCATTAACTATGTTATTTACAGTCTCTGGAATTTGACTCTTAAATGCTTCATTGTTTAGCAACACATTGGTGAGTTGATCCACTATGCACGTATCAAACCATCATTTTGGATCAGAATGTTTTTTATTATCTGTTTTAAATCATTTTCAATAGATTTTAAGTCAATTTTAGAATTGAGAGAAGATTTGCTCATATTTTTTTTTTAAGTTAATATTTATTTATTTTAGATTGAAAGATCTTCAAGTGATTAGTAAGGTTGAAGCTATAGAAGTTAATAGTTGAAATTAATCTGAGGTTGTAGAAGCTTTAAGACTCAAAATTTATGCTTATTGTATAGGTCATTCAATCATCTAGTTAAATCTTCTTAAATCTTCAGCATCAATAAATGTACATTTATACTACACAGTAAATAATCAAGTACAATATCCTTATTCAAACCTTATTCAAATAGAATGATTCTAATAGAATCCATATTCAAACCTTATTTAAACATTTTGCAAAATGACAAGATCAACTAAAAGTTTACTCATATATGTTCTGATTTAGATGAACTCTGATGTTTTTTTAAAGACAGCAATGTTTGCATTAAATTTTTTCTTGATAGGTTATAACCTTTTTCCAAATCTTTTTAAAAATTATTGATGAAAAAGTTTAAAAAATTTATTGAAAAACTTGGCAGTCTCATACACTTTTTACGTAAAAAATTAAACCAAATCAATGGATAAAATTTGGAGTACTGCATTTTAACCCTGGTATTTTTACTTTTACAATGATTTTAATAGTTTTAAATGCTTAGTCTTCTATATATTAATTTTTAAATACAGATAAAAAGCATTTCTACACAAAATCTTTTATTTTTATTTATTTTATCTTTATATTTATCTTCCTGACTCACAGGAAAGCAATGAAGGCACCAATACACAGGGCAAGTAATTACCCCAAACTGCTTCCAAAGATGCCAAGATATTGCTGTCCACTTGAAATCTAATAGAAATATGACTTTAATATAGAACTGTTTGCCAAGACTACCCCAGCAGGAAAATGTGCCCTAAAGTGTTTTTCCCAAGGACACAACAGAATGGCTTTAAACTGAGACCATGTCAATCACAATTCTGGAACTCTAACTACTTGACCACACTTCTGACACATAGATTAATTCTCAACTGCAAAACTGTACATAATATCTAGATTTGGATTACTTTAGTTCTTAGCTTTTCAACCTTTTTCATTCTGTGGCCCACTTTCCAACCCAAGATAACTTAACAACCCACTTCTGTAAACAGAATTTAATTCCAGCCCAAAAATCTGGTGATATCTAAAACAAAGGTCTGCAAATACTTTTTGATGCAACCAAAAAAATCTTGACTTCAGCTTTTGCAACCCACAATTTGATTAGATCCCTAATTTCACTATTTTTCTCCCAAAATCACAATGATCTCTAAAAAAAAAGTTTTCACTTCAATTTGACCTATAATTTTGCTACCTTTCTCCCAAAATCATGGTGATCTCTAAAAAAAAAGGTTTTCATCTATTTTCTTCTTTTGATTTCATCTGTTTTTTTCCTCCAATTTCAAGGGTCACAATCCCCAGGTTGAAAACCTTGACAAGACATTGGTACTTTTGTGAAGTAGGATAAACTTTCATACTTTAAACAGTTAAGCCTGTAAAATTAAAGCATACAAATCCAATGTCGGAATTTTTATTTTTACAAATATTCACGTTATTGGACCTACTTAAGACAAAACCAATAAAAAATATAATTTGAGTTTTTTATGAGTGAAGTCACACAGCTGATTGTAATGTATAAAAGCACTCCATCTTATATTTTGGAAGAAAATAAATATTTAATTTAGCAACATAATTTTGTTTGCGATCTGGTAAAAATTAAAACTAAATGTTGAGGTCAAGTTTAAAAACTCTGCATATATAAATACCTGTGAAATTGGAATAGTTATTAATACATATACCACTGTGCTTGTGTATATGAAAATAACTTTGCAAAGGTTTGGAGACAGAATCAAACAGCATATCTTTCAATTTATGTACAATCACACCAAACCTCAAGAAAATTTTCTTATGCCAACCATGTAAACCAACTCTGAAAATTTCAAAATAAGTTTCAGCAATTGGCTTGCTTTTGGAAAACAAAACATACTAAAGATTATACTATCAACTTTTTTCTATTTTAGAAACTAGTAATCATTTTATTTGGCAACTTTGGCAGTTGTTTTTATCAAGACTAAAAAACTGGTTCTTGGTTTTCAAAGAGTTTTTTACGCTTTGGGAATTACCAACCTCCCACACATTTAAGTATGCACACAATCAACCAATAAAATGCATACTCTTTTGCAAAATCAAACCAGTTGGCCTATTTCAATGTTCAAAATTGTATGAATGAAACATTAGGCTTGCTTTTTAATCATTGTCAATAATTTTTCTGATGTGTGTTGACTAAGAACAATTTTTTTAAAGATTACTGACTCCAAGACTGGAAGACTAGTTCTGTTGAATCTGTACCACACGATATTTGTTTAAAAAGGTTTGACAATTTATGTTATCAAATCTACTTATAAGCTCTTCCTAAAATCACCATCATTACATAATCAATGGTATTAATAATATGATGGAAAAAACTGCTAGCAAAATTTACCATATTCCATAATTAAAAGCTTTCAGTTAAAACTAATAATTGTACTTCCTGCATTAATATTTAATCAAAAATAATTCTTGGAAGTTTTACTTTAAAATAATAGTTTTGATAGCAATTTTAATCAACATAACCCTTTTTTAACTTGAAAATTGCAATCTATATTAAATACATTAAACACATTTTTAAATGTGTGATGTGTTCATGCAGGTTTTAATAAATATTTTTTTTTTACAAAAATTAGTTTAATGCAGCAATCTTTGCATATAAACTAGTATAATTTTTAAAAATCTACAATCTTATTTTGCCACCAGTAGTGAAAATAAAGTTTGGTTATAACCAACACATTTTTTGGCACTTAATGGTTTTTCATCAAAAGGTCTATAAATTTAGTTTCCAATTTACCAATTAGTTTCTAACAAAAACAAATATAAAGAAAAATATCTACAATAGTATAAAAAATGTGATATGAATTCATCTAACCTTTACTCACATCTGAGTGAAAATCTAATGTATATAGATAATTTTTTTGAGAGCAACAATCCAATTGTGAAGAGTTACGATCTTGATTCAAATCAGATTGAAGATAAGCATTTTCCAACAGTTGAACAGCTGTAACTACTTCATTTATTCGGTGTTGAGCTTGCTTAAACGGCTGCATTAAAAATATAATATAATTAAATAACTAGTTTTTTATTTGCATTAAGATCATTGCAAAAATTTAATCTAATTATACTTTACATACTTTATTTAAATCCTCCAACAATAAAATTAATTATATTTTATAAGACCTGAAAAACAATGACCACATTTTAGTTTTCAAAAATCACATTATTGATGACAATATAAATAGACAAAGGTAATTCTTTATCAAGTCAACAAAAACAAATGCAACCTTCCATCTCAGATTTTGATGAAATTTTAAACTGTTATAAAGAAGTTGCTTTGAGAAAAATTATAATAAATTAACAAAATCATCTTAGTAATTCTGAAGTTATGCTGGTTTAGAAATTGACAATTTCAGCATAACTTATGCATAAAAATTCATTCAAATTAAAGGTCATGGATTTGTTTTTATATAATTAAGGTAGTTTAGAAGCTATATTTTTCAACTTTGGTGAAAAGCTAGTCCAAGGTGACTACTAAGAATTAAAAAGTTTTAAAACTCTTGGTCACACATAAATAGTATGGTTCACGTTTTGCTAAGAGTACATTTAAATATCAATCAACTGTATCATAAGAAAAAGTGATGCATCAATTTTTTAAAGAAAAGTATCGTACGAAAGATTTTGACCTGCTCTTTTTAAAAAAATGTGTGTATTTGTGATTATCAGGTTAAAATAAATAAAGTAAAATTATTTATCTTTTGATTTTTTATATTTTTGTGCAAAATGTACTATTTTTGCAATTTGTGATCCTTTTCCTCTTGTTTTCTTTTTTATTCTATCCTGGTGCAGTAGGGGGATTCAGAGTTAGTTTTTTCAAAAAAAAATTGTTTATGTTGACTTCTTGAAGAGACTCGATTTTGTTTGCTTATTGCATTTGGAAAATTTTGAGGTAAACATTCAAGAAGCAATAGTAACCACAGGGGAGATCCAGGTTAGTTTTACAAAAAAAATCTTGATATTTATAAACAGGAAACTATTGTTTGCAATAATTAGCAGATTTAAATAAAATTCGATTTTACGCCTGCAAAAACAATGTTTACCATAAATACAATAAGTAACCAGGTATTTTAGTGATCGTATGTAATTTTATGACAGACTCACAAATCCATTTAGCCATCTACTGCTTCATTTTCCAGTCAACAGCATTTATGCACTGCAATAACCTATAATCCTGGATGAATTACAAACTGTTTCTGCAATTTTGCTTTGTTAAAGTGACAAATAATTTAATATACCGTATTTTTCAAACCATAACACACACTTATAATCTTTAAAAATTGAATGTGCAACTTATTCTCTAGTGTATTTTATAACAAACCTCAGAACCAATTTTATGTTGCAAACAATGCTTTTTATTTACATACTGGTAATTGTTATTTAGGTACAGCTTAACTATGAGACATACACATATCTGATTTCCAAGATTGTTGTTCATGTATTCAAAACCGCAGCAATTGTTTTGCAAACAGACAGTGGTGTTATGCAATAAAGTTATTTGTTCATTTGTTTGTTTGTTCATTTGATCATTTCTTTTGAATAAAATACAAGCAAAATACAAAGTGAGTTTTTGTTTTATTTGGTGCACCTTATGTATGAAAAAAAAGCGTTACCAGCCATTTATTAATATTGCGTCTTATAATACAGTGTGCCTTATGGTCCCAAAACTACAGTAAACCAACATAGTTAGCTTAGTATAATAAACAACATTTTTTTAATTTTGTAACAAGTGCTAATAGATATGGTACACATGACAACTTCAATAATCTATTACTATTAACAGCATAAATAATGCAATTGCAGACTACATATAAAAGATAAGCAAATGTTGTATAAAAAGGAATTATATTGGCCAAACGAACTGGGTAACTGACATGTTACATCAATAAAATATTTTGGTTTCTCTAATGACGTTGTGGTAAGTTCATCAAAAACAAAATTATCAGCAACATGATTGTGTGTTAGGAATGCCATGATCTTGATTAATATAGTCTTAATTCAAAACCTACTCTTGCAATTCTGTTGTGTCCTTGGGAAAGGCACTTTATGGCACTTTACCTTGCTTAGCAAGCAGTTCTAAATTTTAGTCATATATGTATAAAACTAAATAACAAAATTAAAAATTTCAACCAGACAGCAATACCTTGGCATCTCTAAAAGCCTTGCTTGTCTATGTACAGCATGTATGATGCTTTCCTGAAAGGCAAGATAAATATAGAGATGAAATTAACACTGAAATTTTTCAAAAAATCTGATTTTATTTATAACAAATTGAGACTTGATCTGCAATTGTTATACCATGCAAAACAATGATTGCAACAGTACAATATTAAACAAAAAGAATTTTACACTGGTGGTCTGCCAGGCTAGCTTTTCCTTTATGCTGCTTTTGGTCTTAAATAAGGAAGAAAGCTTAAATTTTTTTAAAAATTAGGAATGAGGCCATCAAAATTTTATGCTACAACAATAAAAATTAAATATAAAGTTACTCTTTACTTTGCTTGCCAAAAAAGTTTCCATACATATCCACAAAAAAGCAATTATATAGCCTGCTTCAAGGTGGTGTCAATATTTTACTGTAATATAATTGTTTTCATAAAACAACTTTGAAAGATGCTGAACAAAACAATCAGATGCTGGCTTAATAACATCACTGCCAGCATCTGATTCAGGCAGTAGAGCAGCCTGGGGTAGTAAAAAGATAAACCCTTGGCCCCAGTCTTGTTTGTGTCTGACCTGGAGTGGATACCCTTCAAACGATGACAACAAACTTTAAAAGAATTTTTACCTTACCTGTAAAGATATTTATTACTTAATACAGATTTGATGCACCCAATAGCCAAACCCGGGGGAAAAATTTTTTTCATCATCAGACATTGTAATTCTTCATCAGGCAAAATACTTAGGCTCTGCTTATTGGAAATGACAAGTATGTGTCTCTGTAGCATCTGACATAATGCCACAGAACTTTTTTACTTTGTGTTCCATTAACTGCAGTTTGATTTGACAAATTATTTATCTCATGTGATATAATACCATTTTAAGTGTCCTAGAGGCCCCAGTTGGACCTGCTAAAAATTCTAGCAAACTGTCAAAATGTTGTGTAGCATGATCAAGACATGTCTTAAAATTTTTAGTTTTTATTTCTCAATAACTAGCATATTAATAAAATTAAAATAATCTAAAGTTTTAGATAGACATTATGGGAGCTGGTGCTTAGTTATTTGGTAGCACTTTTACAGATGCATATCTTTCAAAAACCTTGGAAAGCTAATATTTCATTTATGTTTTCAACATTTGGTATGTTTCATATATCTCATGCAGCCAAATAGTAACCTTGTATTATGGAGGTTTATGCATTGTCAAATTGCTACTTTCTTATGTAAAAACATAATTTTGGTGAATTTTGAATGCTTGTAATTTTTGAACAAAAAAAAAGTATGATTTCACTGATAGATGTGGCATTGTGCAACACACACCAAGCAGTGAGGTCAGGTTTGGTATGCATGATGCACAGTGGCACAAATGGTACTCTTTAGCTGTTTAATGTCATCTGTATTACTGTATAAGTTAATAGATTTTCAGCATTAGATGAACAATGCCGCTTCTATCAGTGCAATTATGCACTTTGTAAAAGCTACAAATCTTAGATTTATCTCTTTTTATATGACCAGCTCTGCAACAAAACCTAGATAAATAAACTCCCCCTGATAAAAGTTTGAAATTCAAAACCATGGTCAGGAAGGGAGCTTGGGTTTGACATAGATGATGGACAATGATTGACATATGTGATGGACAATGCAACAGATGGTACTCTTTAGTGCCATCTATCCCGTAACTCAATTTTTTGTGAAGAAAAATAATGCAGTTTTAGTGATCAACAATTTATAGGCAACACACAAGCCAATAAACTGAGCAATAAAAGCATCACACATTTAATTTTATTATCAGCAAACTAGCAGAAAAAGAGAAAATAAAAGCATAGCGCCTGATCAAAGAAATATTATCAATTAAGCTGGACAAAATTTTGCAAATATTTTTGAATTAAGGATAAAATGCACACACAGTAAGTGAAATAAAACTTTCTACATTTTATAAAAGTAACATAATTGAATACTTTTGAGAATAGTGTGCAGAAGGTGAGTTCACTACAATATGAAACCCTTAATGATAATATGTATACACAGCAAAAAAATAATCCAACAACAGGATCATAAACACATCATAGCTAATTTTGAATTTTAATCAATTTAGCAAATAAGTAGGTGGACAGCAAGCAATACTATAAAAGAATGAAATTGAAAGTTGGCATAATAAAAAGTAATAATGCTTATTTGCCAGTCAATGTACAATATAAACTCCATTTTGATGAAATTAAATCCAGAATTGCTTAAAAAATTGATGCTTTACCACAAAAAGTGTCACCATTGCTTTCATGTTCTTATAAAATTATTTGCAATACCATTTTCAATTATATGAAACAGCAAGAAAGGGACCTTGTTTTGATATGGGTGTTTTTTGGTTCTAATATTGAAAAACAAGAAGTGAAAACTGCTTGTGTGCAAAGCATACATCATTACTCATTGCTTTATTGAAATTTTAAATAAGAAGAATCAAAACACTTGAATTATTTAAAGATGATTTCTATGATCCAATGATTTTTAACATTAAATAGTAAGCCTATTGTCATCAGATGATTTTCAAGACTAAATAGTAAGCCTATTATTAAATGCTATGATTTTACATTGCAATCAAGAACTTCCATATATTCACAGGATAAAAGATTTGAAAAAAGATATTGCACTAAAATACAAGGTTTATTCAATAAAGAAGGTGAATTTTTTGATAAAAAATTTTCTAGTAAAGATAAAAAGGGTTTCTTCAAAAAGTCACTGTAAGCGATTTCTGTTTGTAAAACTAACCTGGATCCGCTTGTGGTTACTATCACTTCTTGAAAGGTCCTTTTTCTCTTGGTTTCTTCTTTATTCCATCTTGGTGCTGAAAGGAGCGTTTTGGGTTAGTTTTACCAAAAAAATTGTTTGTAGCGACTTATGGAAAATACCTGTTAAAAGTACTCTTTTTTATTTTGTTTTGAGGGACTAGATGTAAGCTTCATGTAATTTGTGTTTTGATAGCTTATTGTTTTGCTTACAATTCTTCAATATTACCAAATGACTGAGCTGGAAAGTTGCTCAAGGATGGAACAAAGATGAGTGATTAAATTTTTGATAGCAAAGCTGTGCAAACCAAGTGAAATAGTCAAAAAAATGTCTGCTATTCGTTAAGAAACATGTTATAGCAAAATGGGCTAAATTAAGGAAAGACAAAAAAATGTTTTCAATGTAGACAGCCCAAAAACATCTATAGAAGTGAAAACTCTAATCATGATCAAATCAGTTGATGACACCATTCAGTCGAACAGAAGGGTGAAGGTGAAAGATGTTGCACACAATTTGAATATTTTTGTTGGAATAGCACATAAAATTATTCATAAAGATTTCAGTTACTCGAAGGTCAGGTGCCATTGGGTTCCTAAAATGCTTATTCAAGAACACAAACAGAGGAGTAGAGTTGTCCCAACAGTGTCTCCACCACTTTGAAAAAAAGAGTGATCATATCCTCAAGAGAGTAATCACTTGTGACAAAACATGGGTTTGGCACTATGAGCCAGAGTCCAAAAGACAACCATTGGAGTGGAAGTGCAATGATTCTGCCACCAAGAAATTCAAGTCTCAGCCTCAACTGGCAATGCTTACAGTTTTTTGCCATATGCACGGGCCCATTAGCATCTCATTCCTTAAAAAAGAACTACTGTTAACAGTACCCACTACTGCAAGCTTTGGAGACAGGTGAAAAAAGATGTCAAAAACAAAAAAGGCCTTCAGTCAATTGGAGTGATCTTAAATCAAGACAATGCCAGGTTTCACACAGCAGCTAAAACAGGGGAGACGATTAACTTGTTTGGTTGGAAACTGCTTCCCCACCCCCTTCATACTCTGACCTTGCTGCTTCTCATTATGAGTCCCTTCAAAAAATCACCATAAGCAATTTTTGTTTATGAAACTAACCTGGACCCCCCTGTAGCTACTATTACTTTTTAAAGAGATCCTTTTCTTCTTGGTTTCTTTTTATTGCCATCCTGGTGCTGAAGGAGGATTACAGGTTAGTTTCACAAAAAAAATTGCTTACAATGACTTCTTAAAGAGACCCTGATTTCCACCTATTCGATCCCTCAAACAGTTTACCTGAGGAAGAAAGTTTATCAGTGATGATAAGATAAAAAACATTGTAAGTAAATTGGTTTAAGGGTTAATCCAAGAAACACTACAGATGGCAAACAAAAACTTGTACACTGATGGCTAAAATGTGTGGCAGGGCAGAAAGATTACATCAAAAAATAAATAAACAATAAGCTTTTATATCCACAACAAAAATTTTTATTTTAAAATATATAATGAATAACCCTCTGGTAATGTACAAATTTTCAGAAATTATTTTAAATTAGCTACTATAATCAAAATCACTAACGGTTTTCAGTGCGTTATAGGCCTACAATTTTAATCAATTCAATTCAATTTTATTTGCAATCAAGTTATTACATTTTCTAAGTTGCTATTGATAAAATGATTGCGAAACAGCATTTAGTAAATGTAAACTTTTCAATAAAAAAAATAAATCGGCGTCTGCAAGGGATGTCTTAAATCGATGTCTGTAGGCTACTATTTTATTGCTAAAGCGAACAATCGGTTTATCTCACGCTGAAATAATATCGCTATTGGGTGCCGCTTACGTCGGTGCGATTAGACTCAGCAGTGCTTTCAGGTACCGGTCTTTCATTTAAAGGCGCATCGCTGTATATACCAACTAACCCGTTAGGCCCAATAATAATTTCGGCAGCCATCGGCTTCAGGAATCTGCGATTTCGTTACTGGGCTTAAACCAGACTACTTCTCAACTTTATATGATAGTCTCAATTGCGGTACATTCCTACAATGTGCTCGATTTTGTCTGACATTATTGAATCGGGGTCTTGGATTTGAATTTTCCGTCTTGATTCTTTTTCCCACCCATGATTACACAACATTCTCTGACTATGGCTCGGATGTGTGTATTAATTACTTCTCTTCGCTTTCCTTTTCTTATTAACATCACATGGCTTTGTTCAAAGGTACGGCGACCATAACGTAGCCTACTTCGTTTAGTCGCTGCTTTTTTATTCGCAATCTTTATTTCTACATGCACTATGATTAATTTCAAGTTGATTGTGAGTAAAAATGAAAATAAATAAAAAAAAAAATTCCGATTGATAGCCGGATTCGATTAGTAGCAAGCATAAAGGTCATATCTTTTTTTTTCAGTCAGCAGCAGTCACATCCCGTTTGTCAAGTTTTTCCCACATTTTTTTGAAAATTATTGAGTTGAGCAAGAATAATTGATTCTGTTGGACAACCATAAAATAATTTAGTCGGAGAAAGACCAGCTTTAGGAGTGTTCAGCCTTTTTAAAAGGCCTTTGCGTAATTTGTTGCTGTCAATATTGCTGCTTTCTGCTGATTCGGCAATTAAAGTCTTTATTTCCTTGACGACAAATTTGCAAGTTAATTTAATTGGTTGTAGTGTGGGCAGTGGTGGATATTTAAATTCAGGGGCCCGAGGCAAGGATTTTCGAAAATTGATGTTCTCTAAACAAAAAAAGAGTTTTGATCTCGTCTTTCGCTTTTTTCTCCCAAAATCATGGTGATCTCTAAAAAAAAAAGATCTTCACCTCGAATCAATCTTATATTTCCCACTTTTTGTCCCGATTTCATAACGATCTCTAAAAAACATCTGCAACAAAATAAAATTGTATGTGCTATTTTCGAGGGGGGCCCGAGGCAACTGCCTCATTCACCTCACCCAATATCCACCACTGAGTGTGGGCGTGCTAATAACATGGTTAACACCACAACTTTTTGAAATTAACAAATCTTGCGACATGCAAATTGTGGACAGCCAACCTACAAACTGGTAGTGAAATGCCATCATCAACAAGGCACTGTATTTACTTGTTGGGAAAAAGGATTATATTTACATTCAGTTATTTTGATTCACATATAGTCATTTTAGCAACTAAGTCGCTTGTAGGAATCATTACAAACTACATATAGCGGATTCCAATGCAGTGCTTAGTATATATACAGTATATGTATATCAGTCAAAAGCAGCAATCATTATTAGGTCTTTCTTAATTATGGGTAGAATTTTGTCACAATGATAAAAAAAAAAGACAATTGTAAAAACACGGAGCCTGTGCATGAATTGGTTTTGAAATATGTATCAATTGACACTTCTTGACATAGCCGTACCTGGAGGGAAAAGGGGAAAATCCCCCTTTGTTTTCAAAATTTGGGCAAAATTATAATTTTTCAGGCAGTGGCAAAAAAATATTTGGGCAAAACTATAATTTTTTGGGCAGTAATATAAAAAATTTGAACTAAATCAGGAATTTTAAAACGAATCTAGAGAGAAAAAGTTTCAAAATGGGCAATGGGGGAATAAATTCAAAAAGGCGTGGAGCTACTGTTTTAAAGGATTAAAAAAGTTAAAGATTTTTGCTACTTTTGTTACTTACATCAGTTGTTTCTTCGCACGAGCTGCGGTCAATGTATTTGTATTGAATCGAGTCTAAATAAGCCTAAAAAACCAAAACTTTTTAAAAGTATATATGTAGGCTATGTGTATATATTTTTCAACAATAGAAACACAAATTAAAGGTCAAAATTTTTTAATAGTTGATAAAAGTAAAGCAGTGAAAAATCCATAAACGCGATTTCTTTAATTATTAAGTTTTGTTGTGTTTCGTGATTTGTATATTCGGTCATGTTTACTATATACAGTGACGTGTCTATGCCACACAGGAGACACGCGACGAAATTATGTCCAACGTGATAGCGCTGCTCTGGTCAGAGACAGTGTATTTATTATAATTAATTAGTAAATTTGATAAAGTTTATTTGAATAAGTTTTGTTATGCTGTTTTAAGGTTAGTTTCCAAAACTAAAATCCCTAATCCTAACATTTTGATGAACCCGACTTAATTGAAACATCTAAAAGTAGTTTTCTAAGCTTTTTGTTAATCGCTTAAAAGCAGCTTACATTGTTGACTTTGTAAATGAACAAAAAACTTAGAGTAAAAATATTATCAATTCTTTTTTTTCAAGTACGGGTAAGCAAAAATCAACTTCAACATCTGCGGCAACTGTGACGAAGGATTTATGGAGACGGCCGAACGAAACGATTTATACTTTATAGATATTTCAACGAACCACACTCCGGCTTATTCGACAGCAATTAACAAGAGCCTCTTTCGCCGTTGGTTGCGTCACAATCGGCCGTTTTTAAAGTTCTAATTTTATAATTGGGTATTGTTTTTGATAAAGTCATTGTCTTTTTTTTCAAGCCCAAATCATTTAATTTTGATCAATTTTTCTATTGTGGTTGAAATCCAATTACAATTTTTTTAGCACTTTGCAAATTAATTAGAAAGGCATTGTTTTTGTAAGGATTGCAAAATGCATCAACGTCACCCATAGTCAAATCCTCCATTGTTAATCGTCACGTGCTTAATTGTGATGTTGACTGTACAAGCACTTGCTTCTATAGCTTTAAAGAAAAGAAAAACTCAGTCAGAGCAAATCGTTCGGAGGGTTGTTCTGCGCTGTTTTTTTGTTTTTTTTTATGTAGAAGGATAAGTTGTTTGAATCGCTCGGTAAGTCGTTAATCGTTAATCAAGTACAGTCAGTATTATAGATTTGAATTTTTGTTAAACTGGAGAAAATTTTCGTCTAAAAACTTATGCTTTGTGGATCTGTGATTTGACTGATATTATTTGAATAAAGTTATATTTATTTAATTCTGAGTTGGTAAATTATAGTTAGGAGCTAGGATTGGAGATAATCATGTAACAACCTTTCCTTAGCATAGAAGATAGCTTTTCTGATTGATAGAAGCATTTAGTTCCGGTGTTGGCAGCAAACTTAGCACCACTACTTCCTGACAGTATCGAAAAGCAGTCAGCAACATCAATTTAATGAGTCTTATAATAAGAAAATAATTTTTGATGTGGTTCCTAGACTGCTTCAGCACCATAATTTTTGACGAAGTTGGACAAGCTAATTTGCGTTGGCACCGAGGTCAACAGTCGTGCACCTTGCCAACAAAGAAAGCTACTTGATTCGGTTTAGTGATCAACCCACCTAGTCACTATCAAAGTAAAGAATTATATCTTATAATTTCTTTTTTTTCTTGAGTGCTTTTATTTTCTTTTATGACTCCAAGTTTTCCCTTGCTTCTATTGATTAAGACATTTTTTCCATACTCTTGATTTCTAATTCTTTGCCTTTCCACTTAGAGCAAACTTCTAGTATTGTTCGTTTTCAATGTTGAACAAATTAAACCCGTATGAAATTCTATCATTAGCAATAGGCAGACCTAGTCTTGCAATTCCAGCTGGTAATGTCATCACACAACATATCTGCCAATCAATTAATGCAACTGTCTTGCCTTCTTTAGCTTTTGATAACGGTATGTAATTTTCCCTCTTGCTTTTGGTTGAGTATGGACGTACCCAAGCTGGTAAACCAGGAATAGGCCAACTTGTAAGTCTTAATTTTATTATTTGAGGCGAGCTGTTGTGTTATGAACATTGAATTGTTAATTTTTGTTACTAAATTGAAGTGATTTCTAAAAAAAATTTATTACTTTGAATCTCATTCGGGTTTCTCAATTTTTCGTCTCTGATCCTTAATGTAAAGTGATCTTTAACATTAGAAGTACCGTAGAGGTCATTTTGACCCATAGCATCATGTTATTTGCGTATATCTGCAAGGTTGATTCGAATAGAGACGTGAAACTTCCTGACTTTTCCTAAATTTAGTAGTTGTACATGCTAATAGCAGTTTCGAAAAAATATGTTTTAAATTAGCGTGTAGGTGGTGATATACCTAGAAGTACCAGCAAGGGTCATTTTGATCCAAATGGTTTTCTTTGTTATCTGTGAACCCAACCGTTTTGCAAAGCAATCTTGCAATCAACAGTTTTGTCCGGACAGAATTTTTGAAATGTTTCTACTGCAATGATATCTGCAAGAGACTATTGTTTTTTTTTTTTAAGGGAGCTTTGAGCTTTGTTGAATAGCGTTTACGAAAACATTAGAGTCTAAATAATTTGCTCTTCTAACGAAAAAATTTGTCTAATTGTTCGAGCGCTTGTGGAATGCTAGCTTCAATCCTTTTTTTCTTTTGCTTCTAACAATTTCACGTTGAATACAAACGCTGCTTGTATTTCAACAAAGATTTGATGCATATAGTTTTTCACTGAAAAGTCTGGTTGCAATTTTTGTGATGAGCTATACAGTATGTTTGTTTTTTCTTTGGCAGCTTAATAAAAGGTGTACGTTTGTTCCATTTGTAGCTGGCAGTCCATTTTTTAGAAATGCTCAGTAGCAGCAAAGATATTTAGAGTAAGTGCGATAACTTATAAGCCTATTGCAGAAGTTTTGATAGTGTAAACCTAACTTATCAGTAGTACGAGCACAAGCAAGTAATTTTCAGCAACAAGAACCTATTGCGTTGTATTGATTTTGCAGATGAAATTACATTGCATAACTGCATGCAACCTATGAATATACAGTATACTAACTATTGAAATTTTTAGGTCATAGATCTAGGCCAATCTAACCTGATTTTGTACTAAAGTAATGGCAGGTAGAAAAAGAGTAACTGCGCTAGAAGCTTTGGAGTTGTTACAAAGCATTCAGAAAAATCATTCGGTTGCAGAAATTGTTATTGAATCAGATACATATGTTTATGATTTGCACGAGGACAATCGTGATGATTCAGAAGGTGAATCTTCATCTGATAATGAATCGTTAGTTTCAGAATCTCAGAAATTTCGGATTTTGAAGATAACGAAACAAATTCTAAAACGGTTGAAGATCACGTTTATCAGAATAATACTGAATTTTGCAACTTCATATGGAATTACTTGGGATCTTTTAAATCCTAATCAAAAAAATTCCGGAAGACGATCTTGCCACAATGTTATCACAGAAGCTCCTGGGCCATCTGCTCAAGCACATCGTAGTATTATCAAAAAATCGGTTCGCAGTGCATGGGATCTATTCATTGATGAAAGCATGTTGCGTCATATACGAAGGTGTACCAAAGAAGAAGCTCAAAGAGTTTTACAAACAAACGATTGGTGCGTGTCGTTACATGAACTAGACGCATTTCTAGCAATTATTTGCGCACGTGGAGCTCACAAGGCAACTAAGACATTGACAAGCAGTTCTAAATTGCAGTTATATTTCTACTAAATTACTAGCGGACAGCAATTACTATCTTGGCATCTCCGGAAGCAGGTCGGGGTAATTGCTTACCCTATGTATAGCGCCTCCGTCGCTTTCCTGCGAGTCAGGAGGATAAATATAGAGATAAAAAAAAAAAAAAAAAAAAAAAGATCAAGATATATGAATTATGGAATAGGTTACGGGAATTCCAATTATTTCTGAAACTATGGCGCGCAACAGATTCATTGAAATGATGAGATTTCTGCGCTTTGACTATAAATAAACACGATCACATAGACTAGCTACAGATAAATTGACTCTGATATCAACAATTTGGAATACATGTGTCAAAAATTGTCTTAAACATTATAGAGCGGGTACCAACATTACCGTGGATGAGCAACTTTTTCCAGCCAAAGCTCGATGCAGATTTACCCAGTACATGCCAAATAAGCCCGACAAATTCGGCATCAAATTTTGAATGGCCGCTGATGTGAAAACTAAGTATATGCTGAATAGCTTTTCCTTTATGGGGAAAGATGATTCACGTCCGGCAGGAGTAACATTAGGTGAACACGTTGTTTTGCGACTACTTGAACCTTATAGAAAAACAGATCGAAACGTGACCACAGACAATTTTTTTACGTCGGTAAATCTCTCTGAAACTTTGAGGCAGCAGGTGATCAGCATTGTCGGAATTGTAAATCACATCCGAAAAGAGATTTCGCAAGAAATCAAAAAAATAAAGGAGGTTCTCTACACAACAAAAATTTTCAAATATGATGGCTGCACCTTGACAGTTTATTAAGCCAAAACAACAAAAAACGTTTTGTTGTTTAGTACAATGCACTCTACTGTTGATATAAATGACGACCAAAAATCTAAGCCTGAAACGTAAACTTTTATAACTCTACAAAATTTGGAGTTGATATGGTTGACCAAATGGCCAGAAAGTACATTGTAAATGCAGCTTCTCGGAGATGGCCTGTGCAATTTTTTTACAACATGCCCACATTTTATATAAGTTAGTTACTGGTTCAAAAATCTCACGGCGAAGGTACCTTTTGCGATTATCCGAAGAGCTTCGTTCAAGATTTGTTGAAGAAGGAAAAGTTAACTCACACGAGTCGAGTATCATCAACAGCAGAATGCAAAAAAGCCGCAAACAAAAGCACTGCCAAAGTAAAGCTGCACTAACAAAACACGTGAAACGTGCAGCAGTTGCTTTAAGCTTGTTTGCGGTAAATACATTGGAAAACAAGAAAAACTTATTTATTGTAAAATTTGCTGCCAATAAATATTGCTCATAATGTGTTTTGTCATGTTTTTTTTGTAGCAATGCATGCAGTATTACTGTAAAACTTTGACAAAATTTTGAAATTTGACTCACTCAAGAATCGAACCTAAGTCTGATTTATTCATGAAATAGATGGAACATGTCCACTGAGTCTACAGTTGAGTTAATTGAAATTTGAAAAATGTAAAAAGCGTCAATAAAAGCAAGGGGCAATTTGATCCTACTTGGTACTTCTAGGTAGGGCAAAATCTCTAGTACTTCTAGTGTTAAAAAAAATATTTTCTCTTATCAGGTGTAGTCTTAGACTCATTATTCTATTCTCATTGGAAGCCGCAGGTTTCCGTCTCTGGTCTTTTCTAAGCTAAAGCACCTAAAAAAAATTTAAACCGTAGAATTTGCTTAAGTCGCCATGTGGTCTTTGGGACAAAATAATTACAATTATTACACGATATTAAATTTAAATTTTATATTACGTACAAAATCACTTATTGAAATAGAATCATGCAAACAAAATATAAGCATATTTAATTATAAAGCGTCTCTGAATGAAATTGAAAACGTTTTCTTTAAACATTTTTCCCAAAAACAGACCAACGACAAAATCCTTCTCGTTGAATTTCTTTTCTTTTGTTTTTTTCCAATCGTTATCTTCACTTGTTTTCCTCATATTCTAGGTTGATGTTTCAAAAGTCAAGTTTTATATATAGTGCAGTTCTTTTTGAGCAGAGTGATTGTTTTGAAACCGTTTCACTTGATGCGGATTCGATTCACCGCAGCCACTTCAGAAGCAACAAAAAAAGTGGCAAATTAGGCAAACAGCAGATTAAGGCGTGGTGTACACGAGACGTAGATTCTCAGCGTAAAAGTGTTATTTATTATACATGTATTTGTACGCCAGCCGTCGACCTAAAACTTCTAAGCCGAGCGCTGGCAAAAAATCGCTTTCCAAGCAATTTTCACGCTTGCAATCAGGTTAAATAAATTCTTATGAATAGAAATTGCTTAATAAAGTACAAAAAATTATTTTTATTTGTTTAAATTCTTTTCTTGTTTATATATTTTTTGAAAAATATGCTCTACGATTAGGCTCAGCGTAAGTAAAATTTTATGCGTCTAGTGTAGACCTAGCCTAAATATGCATAAGCCTACACAAACTTGGGATGCCTTTGTTTCTGCAAAAGCTGAAAGTTTGAGAAATAAAGAACACAAACATTGGATTTATTTCAGATAATTCAACAAGCTGATAATTTTTGTAGCTGTCATAGTCAGCCTAAGGTGCTTTGCACGGCAGTAAGATGGCTAATTGAACTAAACTAAAACTGATGAAAGCAATCTACGTATATTGATAAAATAATAGGTTTATAAAAGAGCTTTACGATGCACAGTGGAATTGTGTTACATTCAGGGCTGGGGTCCAGCTTAATTTAGGTTAGGCTCCTGCTCGGGCTCCGAAGCCAATTAAATTTAAACTTCGGCTCCGGCTCCAGCTTCGGCTCCAGCTCCAACTTGATAATGCATATATAAACATTGGCCAATAAGGGGTAACTATATCGATTCTTTAAAATTTACTAACTTGCGCTATTCAAGGGATTAATATTACTGAAGGGTTTAATGGGTAGAGATACTGTATATATTATCGTAGAGATATACAATTAGGTATAGATATACAAGTGATATAAAAGATATACAAGTGTCCTATCGATTATATGTCTCAAAAAAAAGAAGACTCGATACATACAGCACATTTACATACAAAACAAATTGTACAAACAAAATCATCACCTTCAGATGTCAATGCTCACTAGCAATTGTGGTACGCACCGACCAAAGGTCATAGAGAAGAACTGATTGAATAAATCAAATCACATCTCATTAATCAAAAACTCTCAACACGTCAATCATCCAATCAAACACAACAGCCTACTTCACCGGACCATCCCCTCCCTCATATCAGATCGTTTATTGTTACTCTCCGCTCTCGCAGAAGGCAATACATCACAAGACCAAAACAACGCCATTTACTAAAATAATAACAAATTACCAAAAATCCAATTAGACATCATTTTCATTTAAACATCATATTGAAGATTTCATCTTCTACAGGCTCCATTTCACATATGTCCATAAAGTGTCCATGAGGCAAACAAACATTTTGTCGAGGCAATACTGGATGCTGACAAACTCTTTATCTTTAAAGAAAATCAAGACAGCACAAATTGCACTCATCTGCCAAGGCACATATAATATACTGTTAGGAGCTAAAGCCAGCAAAAATTTCATGGCTTCAGCTCCAGCTCCGGTTCCACACAATATCAGAACTTGGATCCGGCTCCAGCTCTGGCTTCTCCAAAATTGGCTGGCTCCATGGCTCCGGGCTCCGGCTCCGGCTCCGGCTCCCCTGCCTTGGTTACATCAGTATTGTATACAGACAGGCAACAACTGTAGTGTAGCGACAGCTGACTAAAAGTTTTGAAATATAATCACGCTGGTAAAATTTTTATAGCCCTGACAACTTAAGCAAATTTTCTGTTCATGGTGAGCGAAAACGATGGCAAGTTAGGCGAAGACAACTTAGCCGAATTTGATAACACAGAAAGCAATGGGCTCTCAGCCAGCCTATGATAGGCCTATGAGGCGACTTAGGCAAGTTATACTGTAATTTGCTTTTCAAAATTGCAATTCAAAAAGGTAGACCAATCGAAATATCCACAAATTAAATCAACAACTAATACAAAGTTTTTGAAAAAAAATTTTTTCTTGTAGTTTTAGCACAACGACCTTAGTAATCAGTCAAAGTTTTAAATATAATACGGCAAAAGTTAATTTTTTGCCTTTACTATACTTTTGAAAAAAACAACTTTTGTTTAAAACTTATTGCTTTTTTGTTAACTCAAGAGAGAGTACAGCCATGGCATTTTTAACTCTGGTCCAAAATTTTGCTGTGTTGCCAGTTTTTTGGTCCTTTTGAAAAAACTTTGGTTATTCCTAGGTTGAACGGAAAACAGGAGTAATTACTCCCGGGTTGAACAAAAAGGTTATTCAAAGCGTTTACGTTCCGTAGAAGGGTTAGACGGCGACTTACTATTATAATTCACAAATGATCGTCCAAAAAACTTTCTTTTTAATGTTGAACTTGTGAATTTATTTATTTTTTTTTCTATATTTATTCTTCTGACTCGCAGGAAAGCGATAGAGGCGCTAATACATTGGGCAAGCAATTAACCCGATCTACTTCAGAAGATGCCAAGATATTGCTGTCCGCTTGAAATTTAATAAAGATATGACTGAAATTCAGAACTGCTAAGAAAGGCCACCAAGCAGAGGAAAGTGCCGCACAGCGTCTTTCCCAAGGACAAAACAGAATGGCGCGAGTGGGTTTTGACCGAGACCATGTCAATCACAATTACGGCCCTCTAACCATTCGACTACGCTGCCGACAACGTTACAAAAAAATAAAAGTTACAAATTTGCTGGTACCTGCATTTCTTTTACTTTCAATGATTTTTCTACAAGTTCAAAAATTTTTTCCGACAAAGCCGAGACGCTGATGCCGTTGAAAGTACTACTGCATAACGGAGCCATAAGGAAAAAAAACGTAAAGGATGGGACGAAATGCAAAGCTTTTGGTCTACACAAAAAAAACTGTAATTAATACTTTAAAATAGCTGTAAAAACCAAAGATCTTATTGCGAAGCTGTTTTTGCATAAATATGTGAGGTTGTGTGAGGTTGATTTTCAAAACTGTTTTAAAAGCTTGACTCACAGTATCAATGATGTGCGCAATCAATACGGCTTCGGTTCAACTCCTGCTCTAAAAATTCTGTAGTGTCCTTGTCAAAGGCGCTTTCTAAAAAGCTGTTCTAAAATGTAGTCTTCACTATATCAACATTAAAAAAAACAGAAATGAATAGCTTTCAATCGGCAGCAATATCTTACGCCAGTCCTTCCCAAACCTTGTGTCACGACCCAAAAGTGGCTCGCCGTTACATTTAATTAGGTCGGCGACGACTGTGTTTGTGTAAAAATTAAATCATTTTTGTGGTGATTCGATAGTGGTTTCATTGATTAAAAGATCCGAGACCGATTCAAAATGAAGACCGTTTTTTTTAAATACTATTATTTTTTAGGGCTGAAAGACAGAAAATTAAATTGTTTTGTGTTTAGTTCACTTTTTATGCTTCAATAAAGTCTGTAAAAAAGATTGGGTCGCCTAATTTTTGCTCTCTATCTCTGCTTAGCATTTTGGTCTCCACAAAAAAAGGTTGTGATGCACTCTTACGCAATCTTCGAAAGCAGGCTAGAATAAACATTTGATAGTTTTCGTAAGTTTATGTCAAAAAATACATGAATTTAAATATATGCTTACCTTCTTTGCATAACTTTTCGGAAAATTTTGCTTTTTTATTAATCTAATCGAATGCAATTCAATCACAGAAAATATTTTATTGCAAAACTTTTTTCGATATACATTTGTTTTTAGGTAAATGATCAAATTTTAACTGCAGAAACAACAATTATGACGACAAAAAGAGTCTTTTTAATGTGCTAAGTTGAAGGCAAAATTTCAGTGATTAGATTTTTGACAATATTTTTTGAAAATTTACTTTTTAAAAGTTATCAATTCGAATTTTGTTTTAAGCGCCTTGTTGAATAAATATTTGCAATAAATCTTATCGGTCTCTCACTATTTCTTTGAAAATGCGCTGTACTTTTTCACTACTTTCTTTCTTTTGATTTGCCCGAAGTCGATGTTCTGTTTAGTTTTCGATATTACCTTTGAATCATTTTAATAAGAAAGCTATTTAAAGTTGAAATTAAGTTTGTTTTTCTCGTTCAAAATTTAGATTTTAAGAAAAGAGTTCAGTTTAAAAAATTTTGTCTTATCTCGGTCTTCCAACCCAGCCATTTCTGATGATTGCATCTATGCAGTATAGGAACGGTTGGTTCAACTCTGGTCAAAGAATTTTTCGGCTGATTCCTAAAACTTAAATATTTCGACTAGCTGGTCCCAGTTTCAGAAATAATTTAGCGGGGTGAAAACGACACAGCATTTTTAATCTTTAAAGTCTCATTAAGAATTCGCCTATTGATTATATTATTAATATATTGACATGCTTTAGGAAGTGCTAAAACAGTGTTCAACAGTGTTTAGGAAGTGCTAAAACTCCATTAATTATATCGACATGCTTTAGGAAGTGCTAAAACAGTGCTTTTCAATCTTTTTTTGTGGCGACGCAAATCTAAAGCGAAAATAGACAGCAAAGCTTTGCCGACCCAATTTTTTTAACAGACTTTATTGCAAGATTTATAGAAATCGCAATTTTACCCTTACCACTGGTACTGGATCGCAAAGTACATCACGACGCCGTAAAATAGCGTCTCACAAGGATCACTTCTAGCTCCCCTCTTATTTGACATCTACATTCATGATCTGCAAGTAGCAATTGTCAGAAAATTTGCCTACGCTGATGACTTGAAAATTTCGCTACATCCAACTGGAAGACATTACAGTAGAGGAGATTTTAATTCAGAACATGGCAACTATATTCTCGATCCTCCAGGAATGAAAGCTAAAGCTCAGTACAGCAAGGCAGTGTCGGCTGCCTTCCAACTTAATAACAAAAAAGTAGAACGCGAGCTCTCCATCAGCGTCGAAGGACCAGCCGTACCATACTCTGCCGAGCCTATGTACCTTGGCATAAAATTGGATAGAGCGCTCACATTTCGGCGACACTTTGAGTCACTGCGCAAAAAATTAGCAACGCGCGTTAGGCTTTTGAGGCAACTGGCAAAGTCGACCAGGGGTCCTGGTGCCACAGCATTGCGCACTGCCACTTTGGTCCTGGTGCTATCTGCTGCAGAGTACTACTTGCCTGTCTGGTCTCGCAGTTTTACACACTCCACACTCACACTCGCCTACCAATGATGCTTTTCGCGTTGTGACTGGATGCCTACGCCCTACACCAATAGACAACTTCTTTCTCTTAGCAGGTATCTTTCCAACTGAGCTTCGCCGCAAACAAGCCATGCGGTCTCTAGGTCACCCAGCACGAAGGAATGAACACATACTTCATGAAAGACTTTTCGCCCTCCTCTTTTATAGAGGACACCGACAGCTCAAATTGAGACACTCACATGTGCCTGCTGCACTGGAACTTCTAAAGGACTTTTCTTAGTCAGACACCTGTGTGGCATATTGAGCTGACACCAAATAAAAATACGGAATTGCTAAGCGATACCTCCAGCCTTACTTTCATGCCGTAATTTCAACTGACAACAATATCTTGGCATCTCCTGAAGCAGATCGGGGTAATTGCTTGCCCTATGTATTAGCGCCTCCATCGCTCTCCTGGGAGTCAGGAGGATAAATATAGAGATGAATTTATAAATAAACATGAGTTTTCCGAATCAGATCACCAAAGCTTATTATCCCTCTTTTCTTCTTTTATCAATTAAACTAAAAGCTGGAAGAATAAAATGATCTGTATGTAAGAAAACTTGAGTCTAATTCTTGTCATTTTAAGTAGCTTAGTTTCTTACATCTAAATATCTCATGATAATTAAAAATACTCGTATAATAAAATGTTCGTTAAAATTTCGAATTAAAATCAAAATTTTTTAAATGAATTTTGATAAAATAACAGTCAAGTAATTTACGAAAAAAAAACGTTTCACAATATAAATATAAACAGTTCAGTAAATTTTGTTGGTAATTCGCCATAAAAGGTTTTTACAATTGTTACCTTGGCTTTTTTTAGTATAGCGACACTATTCTCAAAAAGAAAACATTTTTTTAATTGTAGCTGGTTGAAGATAAAAATCGAACAATGATAATTATGACGAATTCTATCTGTAAGTATTTCATCTGATGTAAGTAGTCAAAAAAGTTATCAATATTGACTTTACTCAGTTTAAAAATATTCACCGTAGAGCAAAGGTATGTAGTTTGTATAAACTGAATTTTTTTGAATTACCGTATGCAAATTATTAAATAAAGCAAAAGTTGACGTAATATTAAGTATTTTATTTATTGGAGCAGAAAATTTGGAACTTTTAACTTATTTTCGGGAAAATAACAAAGCCTATAAGCCTATGGCTAAGATTACCAATTCTGTTAAACTTTAATAAAGAACTTTGAAGCAATAAATTGGGTTACCATATTACTGTCACGAAATCAAAAATTATTATTTTTTGGGCTACCCTAATTTGAAAAAAATAAATAAAACAATCAAGACACTAGTTTGGCTTGCAACAAATGATTTATTCGGTTACAATTTTTCTCGTGCTTATACTTTACATCACCGGCATAAAGATGGATGTAATATCAGATACAAAAATTTTTGCGGAGAAAATTGACCAATTGATGGAAGACACTGTTAAACACAGGAGCATGCAAGTAAGAGGTTGTTAAAATGCTTTCTATTTATAACATAGCGCTTTTCAAACGAACTATCACGGAATCCTAGTGTTCCTTAGTAGATGCAGACAGCTTTGGTAAGCGGTTCTCAAGGGGTTGTTGTTAAATATACAAAGGGAAATTAAAAACGTTTTGGTTTTAAATTTCAAAAAATTTATTTAAAACATTTAAAGACAAGTTTTAATTATTGTTTTTCTACATATTCTCCCTCTAAGTCTATGCATTTCTCAAGGAGATGTTTTCAACGCCCTAACCCTCCTCTAAAAAATTCGGGAAACTGTAACTTAAACCAGGTCAAAGTAGTCTTCTTAGCATTATTAGTAGTCAGAAGTTGTGTTCTTTTGAGTTGTTCTTTCAGCTTAGGAAATAAAAAATCAGGGCTGTAGGATGGGTGAGGTAAAATTTTCCAAGAAAACTCTCATAAGACACCCCTGGCAACTCTTGAAGTGAGCAGGTGCATTGTCATGATGGAACTAGATGCTCCTGTGCAACTTTCTTTGTCTTTTTTGATCACATCAGCTTTAAAATTTCCCTAAACACCTTCATAATAAATTCCTGTGATCGTTTTTGATCTTTCAAGGAAATCTACGAGAATTATTCCTTCTGAGTCCCAAAAGATAGTTGCCATCACTTTCTGAACAGATTTTTCAGATTTGAATTTGATTGGTTCTGTTGGGCCCTTTGAAAACCACTGCATTGATTGCATTTTACTCTCAGAATCGTATTGATAAATCCATGTCTCGTCAACAATTACAATTCGTTCCATAAAATTATTATCAATTGCTTCAATCTTGCTTAAAAGACTCACAGAAAGTTCAGCTCTCTTAACAAGCTGGTCTTCTCGCAACGCTTTTGGTGCCCATCTAGCGGAAAGCTTGTTAGGCCAAAATCGAAAAGCTAACCCATGTCATATTTCATGTGTAGTAGTTATCTCATCAGTGGTAATTCGGCGATACTTTTTGACAAAGTCCTGGACTGCTTTGACATTTTCTTCAGAAATTAAGGTTGATGGTCTTCCTTCTCTAGGGTCATCTTTAAGATCTTCTTGACCTTATCTAAAGCGCTTAATCCATCTAAAAATTGTTGTTCTGTGTGGTACAAAGGCTTCATATCTTCTTCTCCTTTCGGCCTTTCCCTTCAGTCAGGGGTGGCCACAGCATATCATTATTCTCCAAACCTTTCTTTCTTCAACATTTGTCTCCTTTGCACCAACTTTTTCCATATCTTCTTTTACTACATCTAAAAATCTTCTCTTTGGTCTCCCTCTTCTCCTCTTTCCTGGTAACTCCATTTCCATCATCTTTCTTCCTACATACTCTTGGTCTCTCCTCATGACATGTCCATACCACCTCAACCTGCCCTCCATCATCTTCATTCCTAACCGTTCTACCTTAACAGTACTCCTGATGTACTCGTTTCTAATCTTGTCTTTTTTCGTCACTCCCATAGCAAACCTCAACATTTTCATCTCTGCGACTTCCATTTCGTCCACTTGTTTCTTTGTGACTGCCACCGTCTCAAGTCCATACACCAATGCTGGTCTTATCACTAAACTGTACACTTTTCCTTTTACTCTAGCTAGTAACCTCCTGTCGCAGACTACTCCTGATACTCTTCTCCATCCGTTCCATCCTGCCTGTACTCTCTTCTTTACCTCCCTCTCACAACTACCACTTTCTTGCACTGTTGATCCCAAATATTTAAATTCCTTTACTCTTGGCATTTTTGTATCTTTCATCTTCACTGTTTCGTCGTCATTTCCTCCATTTATGCAAAGATATTTAGTCTTTGGCCTACTTAGTTTCATCCCTCTTCTTTCCAATGATTACCTCCAGGATTTTCCGCTCCAATTTTCGCTTCACTTCTTCCCTGGTTTCTTTGCAAATCACATCGTCCATGGTGATTCTTTTCTTACTTTGTCCGTTAGTCTGTCCATTATTACTGCAAACAGGAACGGAATTAAAACTAATCTCTGGTGTAGCCCAACCTTGACCTTGAAACTTTCTGTATTTCCTACTGCATATCTCATTACTGTTTCGCTTCCCTCATACATATCCTGTACTAGTTGCACATACTTTTCCACTATTCCTGATTTTCTCACACAGTACCACAGCTCTTCCCGTGGAACCCTGTCATAAGCTTTCTCTAGGTTCATGAATACACAATGTAGCTCTCTTTGTCCTTCTCTGTACTTTTCCATCAACATTCTTAAGGAAAATATGGCATTGATAGTTTCCTTACCTGGCATAAATCCATATTGCTGTTTGCTAATCTCTACTCTATCCCTTAACCTGGCTTCAATAATTCTTTCCCATACCTTCATTGTGTAGCTCATTAGCTTTATTCCTCTGTAGTTTCCACAGCACTGTGCATCCCCTTTGTTTTTATGGATTGGCATAAGCACACTCCTTCTCCATTCTTCTGGCAATTGTTCACTCATTAATAGTATGTTGAACAGTCTGGTCAAAAACTCCATCCCCATCTTTCCCATGCACTTCCAAACTTCTACTGGCAACTCATCTGGCCAAACCGCTTTACCTTTTTTCATCCTTCTTAATGTGTTCTTTACTTCTTCTCTACTGACACAATTTACCTCTTCGTTAACCACTTCTGCTTCCTCTGTCCTAGGGTTTCTGTTATTTTCCTCGTTCATCAGTTTCTCAAAGTACTCCTTCCATCGCTTTAACACTGCCTCCGAATTTATCATAACATTACCATTTTCATCCTTTATAACCCTCACGTGCTGTACATTTTTCCCTGCTCTGTCTCTCTGCCTAGCCAATCTGTACAACTCCTTTTCACCTTCTTTTGTTTTCAATCTAGCATACAAATCGTCATACGCACGTCCCTTCGCCATTGCAACTGCCTTCTTTGCCTTACTCTTCTTTGTATATCTTTTTAGTATTTTCATTTCTTATTTTGTCCCATGTTTTCTTTGCCTCTTTCGTTTCATTTATGTTTTCCTGAACTTCCTCATTCCACCACCATGTCTCCCTGTCTCCTTTTCGTTTCCCAAATGTCACTCCCAGTACAGTTTCAGCTGTTTTTCTTAGCATTTCTACTGTTTTGTCCCACTCATCAGGTAACCCATCTTTGCCTCCCAGAATCCTGGTCACCTCCTGTCTAAACGCTTCTTGACAGCTTGTCTCTTTCATTTTCCACCATCGTATTTTTGGTTTTACTTTCTCTGCTTTTTTCTTTTTCACCATAAGAGCCATTTTGCATACCACCATACGGTGCTGCTTTGCGACACACTCATTTACTATTACCTTACAATCGCACATTTCCTTAAAGTTCCTTTTTCTGCACATTACATAATCTACTTGGGTACTTTTTCCTCCATTCTTATTCGTCACCATGTGTTCATCTTTCTTCTTGAAATAAGTATTGACAATCACCAAATCCATCCCTTTCCACAACCATTGATCCTTTCTTCTTTCTTGTTCCAGCACCGTACTTCCCCATTATTTCCTCATCCCCTATGTTTCCTTCGTCCACATGTCCATTAAGATCTGCACCAAGAACTATCCTCTCATCTTTTGATATACTTTCTATCAAACCATCCAGGTCTTCCCAAAAATCATTTTTCTCCTCCATGCTGTTGTTAACCTGTGGAGCATATGCGCTTACTATATTTAGAATGGACCCTTTTTACCTCCAGCTTTATGGCCATTTGTCTGTCTGACACCCTTTTCACGTCCAAAACACTTTCAGCCAGTTCCTCCCTCACTACTATCCCTATCCCATTTTTTCTTTCATCAGCTCCGTTGTAAAATATTTTGCATCCACTTCCAATGTTCCTTGCTTTACTACCTTTCCATTTTGTTTCCTGTAGGCACAATATGTCTACATTCCTTTGCACCATAATATCTGCTAGCTCTCTTCCCCTTCTAGTCATTGTTCCAATATTTAAAGTACCCACCCTTATGAGTGAGCGTCTTCCTTTCCACGCTTCTCGCTGCTTCTTCACTCTCCTTCCTCCTCTCTTTCTGCTGTTATTTTCACAATGTTTAGCAGTAGCATAATTTCCACAGGTGCCCTACTGTGCGACACCTGAGGCGGTCGTTGGTAACCCGGGCTGAGACCGATCCGGTATGGATTAATAATGATTACGCATTTGTCAGTTTTGGCGAAACATTTTTACGCCGGATGCCCTTCCTACCACAACCCTCCCCATTTATCCTGGCTTGGGACCGGCATCAAGAGACACAGAAATATGCCTCCGATGGCTGGGTACAACGTCTTCATATACTGGATGAAAAAACTTAATGAAGAAAGTTGAAAATTTGTGAAGATTTTCACCCAAGTTTGGTCAAGAACTTAATGTTAGCTCTGATCTTAAGATTTCTAGTTTCCATGGGTCAAAATGTATCACGATTTTAAAGTAAACCTGATATTAAATGTCGTCGTCGTCGTCGTCGTTTGAAGGGTATCCACTCCAGGTCAGACACAAACAGGACTGGGGCTGAGGGTTTATCCTTTTACTACCCCAGACTGCTGCACTGCCTGGATCAGATGCTGGCAGTGATGTCATTAAGCCAGCATAGAGTTTCGTCATCCAAAACCGTCAGACCTCGTGCTCCATGTGATGCCCGATGTATAGGGCACGCTGTTAGTACATGGTCTGCGGTTTGCTCAGAGGCGCCGCACTCGCAATTCGGTGAAGGAGCGAGACCCCATTGGTGCATGGACGAATGGAATCGCCCAATACCAGTCCGCAGGCGTTGAGCTTAATCCAAGCTGCTCGGGGTAAGCCCATCCCAACAGGCCTGGCACCGGTCTCGGGCACAAAAGCACGGAGCCCGGAAGCATTTTCACAGTACTCCGCGTTCCATTTGTGATTTGTCCATTCAGAGGCGCGGATGCCAAGTCTGGCAAGGTTGTCCAAGAGATTCCGCGCACCTGACACAAATGGGCGTCTGGATCTTAATCTCACTTGGCCAGTATCTGAGGACCCACTTAATAGACCATACAAGATATGATCGGGGTCCAGAGATCCACGGTAAGATAAGGAAAGTGTCGCTCCCATTCGGCGAAGCTCAGCAAATTCTCTCTGTAAAAAACTGTCAGAGATATTTACTGCTTCTGGTGTTGTGGCCCTCCAAAGGTCAGACACTTCTTGAAAGACAAGTTGAGATGACTTGCGGTCAACAGCCTCGTATTTCCCATTTCTAACCAGCTGAGATGCAATAGCATCGGCTGAAACGGGACAGTGACGAGGAGAGTGTCGTGACCTACCAGTAAGGTTGTTCAAAATACTCCACGCTTTTCGACTAGAGTGTGAGAAGTCAATGCTCCGAACTGCCTCGGACTATCGATCCCTCCGCTTTCTGTCAAGCTTGGCGAGCAGAGCTGTAGCAGCCAAACTTGTGTCGTCTCCCTGAGGAGACTGCAGAAAGGTTTTATAGAGGGATTCACACTCTGCATCCCAACACGGAATATAGTTATTTCAATACCCGAGTGGGATAGTCTTTTTGGCTGCTTTCTTAATGGTGTTACAGAAGTCCTGGTAAGCCGCATCTACATCAAGTGAATCAGGCGGCAACAAATTCTTTGCGAATTTATTCGTCAAAGCAATGTAGTGACTCCATTTGGCCTTTCGGAAGTTCCATCGCTTAACAGGCATGCTCGGCACTGCCATAGCAAACCTTGGTGATGTAATAAGCGAAGGTCGATGTTGTGACCTGGGGAACTTGTCAAGGACACGTCTATCCGGTAAGCGACTGTTTGGACCTACGCTAGCGAAAGCTAGATCCGGATTGGTGCCAGTGTTCCAGCGGCCGGAATAAAAACTGGCAGCGTCCTTGGCATTATATAGGAGGGCAAGACAATTGATACTTGCCCACCAAGCCAAGCACTCACCGTCCGGACTGTTGTCGTTGTAACCCCAGTCAGCATGACGACAGTTAAAATCGCCAGCGTACAGACAGGGGTGAGGAAACACTGGGAGATCCAGGGTTTGCAATCGCGTTGGCGGTGGTTTGTAGACGTTGACTATTTTATAGCCATCAACGTCCACACACAACCACTCGATCTCCGATGTTGGTGGAGATTGGTCCAAAAGCGTGTATCTCAGTCGCTCGTGGACAAACGTGGCAAGGCCATGCTTCCTGCTTAAAGAAGACCCAGCTAGTTGGTAGTTTGGTAGTACCAACTTCTTTGCATCAGTGCAGTGGATCTCCTGCAGTAGGATGACGAGTGCCTCAGACTGCATAGCGAGGTGATGAAGAACATTCATCTTGCTTGCAGTGAGGCCTTCGATGTTCAGCTGAAGAATAGTGGGTCTTCGGAACTTGTTGGCAATGTGCCCTGAAAAGGGCAGTTTTATCCTAGCATTGCCCCGTCCTGAAAAGGACGTTTGCCAATTAGCAGACCCACACTGAACATCGGAATGGGTGGATACCCTTCCGTTTTGGTAGGTTCGGTTTCGGTCTGTAATTTTAAATTAATGAACAGACTTACTCACAGCCCAGGCTGCGTGAAAGCACCTACCATCTGGGCCGATATCAGGGACAGTCTACTAAACCCGAGTAAGCAGACTGTCCCTGATGAGAGTTTAAAACTCGAAACCATGGTCGGGCAGTGAGCTCGGGTTCGGCGTGCGTGATGCACAATGCCACAGGTGGTACTCTCTAGTGCCATCTGTCCCAAACTCGATATTAAATGTAATTACGAAACACTACAATTTATTGTCTAAAAATGCAAAATCATCCAAATATTAAGCTGAAAGCGTATCACATGAAAATTCGTAATTGTGCATGTTTCAGAGATTTAATAGCAAAACTTTTGGACTTCCCTCGTATTTAGTTTAAAATTTAAAAAATTAGCTCGAGAGTTTTGTGATAACAAAAAAGTTTAAAAGCAAATTTAGCTATTCTTTAACTTTCACGAAAAAAGATTACCAGTGAGTAATGTTAAAATTTTAAAACGACCACTTTGACGTGTAAAATGTTTTGACCATACAAATAATCACACCCGAATTTTAAGCCCGACGTAACCCAAAATCGAAATTTACTTGAACCTCCATTAGGATCAAATTATACCTAACGTGAGCATTAATCAGTATTTTTCAACCTTTTTCCGTTTGTGGCACATGTTTTGAATTTTTCAAAAATTGCGGCACCTTTAGACCATTTTTATTAATTTCTGTTCCCAAAATCAAGTGATCTCTACAAAAAAAAAACAAAAAAAAAAGGTCTTCACTTAAATTCACGGTCTCTCCTATTAATTTCCTTTCCAAAATCAATTCTTTCTAAATAAAAACGTTTTTCACTCCGAATCTGATTTGTTTCATGTGCAAAAGCCACAAAATCCAACGTCCCTAAATAATTTTTTTCCGAAATCTTTCGCGGCACACCTAGAAACCTCTCGCTTCGTCGTCGTCGTCGTCATCATTGTTTGAAGGGCATCCACTCTAGGTTAGACTCAAGAAGGACTGGGGCCGAGGGTTTATCCTTTTACTACCCCAGACTGCTGCACTGCCTGAATCAGATGCTGGCAGTGATGTCATTAAGCCAGCATAGAGTTTCGTCATCCAAAACCGTCAGACCTCGTGCTCCATGTGGTGCCCGATGTATAGGGCACGCTGTTAGTACATGGTCTGCGGTTTGCTCAGAGGCGCCACACTCGCAATTCAGTGAAGGAGCGAGACCCTATTTGTGCATAGACGAATGGAATCGCCCAATACCAGTCCGCAGGCGGTTGAGCTCAACCCAAGCTGCTCGGGGTAAGCCCATCCCAACAGGCCTGGCACCGGTCCGGGGCACAAAAGCACGGAGCCCGGAAGCATTTTCACAGTACTCCGCGTTCCATTTGTGATTTGTCCATTCAGAGGCGCGGATGCCAAGTCTGGCAAGGTTGTCCAAGAGATTCCGTGCAGCTGGCACAAATGGGCGTCTGGATCTTAATCTCACTTGGCCAGTATCTGAGGACCCACTTAATAGACCATACAAGATATGATAGGGATCCAGAGATCCACGGTAAGATAAGGAAAGTGTCGCTCCCATTCGGCGAAGCTCAGCTGGCTGGATGCCTGAGAGTACAGGTAGGTGGTCCGTTGGAGTGGGACGCAGGCATCCAGTAACTATGCGCAATGCGTCATTCAAAACGCTGTCAATGAGGCGAGTGTGAGCACTGCGACACCAGACTGGCGCACAGTACTCAGCTGTTGAGCAGACTAGAGACAAGGTGGCTATGCGTAGTTTTAGCACCAGCACCCCATCCCGAGCCCACGAGTCGCCTCAACAGTGTGACGTGCGAGGATAGTTTTTTGCGCAATGCCACTAAATGGTACGAAACGTGAGCGATCTGTCCAGTTTTACCCCAAGATAAGTAGGGGTTGGACAGAACGGTAAAAGTCTTGCCTCTCGGTTATTTAAGTGAAAGGCTGCCGTCACCGTCTTAGTGTGACTGAGCTTCAACCTCCAAGTCTGGAGATACGCTGAAAGTGTGGACATGTCTTGGCTTAAACTACTTTCCAAGTCCTTCCAGTTTCCAGAAGAATGCAGCAATGCTAAGTCATCAGCATAAGCAAACTTTCTGGAAATCATGGAAGGAAGGTCGTACGTACAGATGTTAAATAGAAGGGGAGCCAAGACCGATCCCTGAGGAACGCCGTTTTCAAGACGGCGTAGCCTGCTTTGCTTACTGTCACCGGTGGTAAGGATGAAACTTCGATTTCGGACAAGCTCCATAATCATTCTGACCTGTGCTTATCCGGAAGTAGTCTCAGCAGCTTGCGGGTAAGACCACGGTGCCAGACAGTGTCATAAGCAGCTGTCAAATCGACAAATACCGCACCTGTCATAAGCAGCTGTCAGATCGACAACGGCACCTCTCGCTTGATCACATAGATAGAGAAACACTGGCTTAAATCCTTGAGTATAGAAAATGAAATCGGAATGCAAATCTATAAAATTGATTTCGAAACAAAGCCAAATTTTTTAAAACTTCTGCCTGAATCCGGCCCGATTTGCAATTCTGCTTCAGGCTGTTGACTACACTTTATAAGCAAAGCTTGAGTGTTCAAATCTTATGTTTATAACACTGTTAGAGTTTTATCTGAGTTTGAATCGTTTTGTTATAAGTCCAAAATTACATGCGTCACGTTTCATTAAATTCCCGAATGCTTTGTTCCCATCAAATTTTAAAATAATTTAGTTTCCTATTTAAATAATAAGAAGCTGATGAGCACTGTTTTATGAGTTGAAATCGATTTTTCCTTAGGCTTTTTGGTTTTATTACATTACCTTCAATGAGTTTTTATCCTTTGATATGTGCTATTACGGCTGAGAAATAAAAAAACTCACATACTTATTTGACTTAATGAAATTTTTATTGCAAATTTGACAGCTAAATAAAGTCGTCAATTTGACTTTGCTGAAAGAAGTGATAGATTTCTGTAAAAAACATGGAACAAATGATTAGATATTGATAGATTCGCGGATAAAACATTTTCTAGGCTTGGAAAATATCCCATAAGCTAAATTGAAAAAGTCTGGAATTGATTAATTTTTTTAGACTTACTTAAATTCGTTGGCTTATATTGAAGACAAAGTCGAAGAAGATGATCCCCAACAGGTAAAATTTCGCAAGCATTATTACTATAGTTTATATTATACAAGAAACATCAAAATCACTGCTGTGAATTGCAGTGTCATTTACTCATTACATACTAAAAATAAAGGCAACAATCAAGGGCCTCTTGACACGCTTCTAGATATGACGTAGTCGATGAATGCGCCGTTTCGATTGTGAACGCAATTAACAGCGTGGCCGAGTGGTTAGAGCGCCGAGATTGTGATCAACATGTTTAAAACCTACTCGCGCCATTTTATTGTGTCCTTGGAAAAGACACTTTACGGCACATTTCCTTGTTTGGTGGCCTTGGCAAGCAATTCTAAATTTTAGTCATATCTCTATAAAACTAAAAAGACAAAGTAAAAAATTTCAATTCTACAGCAATATCTTGGCATCTCCGGAAAGCATGTTAGGGTAATTGCTTGCCCTATGTAGAGCCTTTCCGACGCTTTCCTGCGAGTCAGGGGAATAAATATAGAGATAAAAAAAATAAAAAAATAAAAAGGTAATTAATTGTTTTGTTTTTTTAATTTTATCCAAATATACAATTTACTGTATACTTCCTTTCTATATCTTTAATTCTGTAATGCTATGTTAATTTAGGCCTTTTTCAAAAGGGACAGAAACACAGTCTTAAGCAGGGTTGTGGAGTCGGAGGAATTTTTTCTGACTTTACCTATTTAAGATTTTCCGACTCCAACTTTGACTCCAGAACATATAAAAAAAAATCCGACTTCCGGCTCTGACTCCACCTGAAATGTGCGACTCTGGCGACTCCGACTCTAAAACGGCGGAGGCCTAATTTTGCGTAAAAACAAGTTTCCAAAAACCGAAACAACTCCGACTTTAAATTCAAAACTCTTAAAAAAACGACTTGAGCACAACTAAAAAATAGCTTTGACTTCCGAATCCGACTCCTTCAAGTTTTAGAAAGCGACTCCGACGCCATCAAATCTAAATCCTAAAACATGCGAGTCCGGCGGCTCCGATTCCATAACTTTGGTTTTAACTATTTTTTCTGCCTCATTTTCTTAGTTTTTGCTGAAAAAAACGCTATTCTTTCTTGAATTTAATAGCTTTCACTTTAGTATTATTATTTATCCACAAAAGAATTTTCTATTCACCATCCACCCTAACCGTTTCAGCGATATGTTTACCAATATTTTTTTAATTTTTAGTAATTGTTGGTCAGTAATTTTTAGTAATTAGTTTTTCTAGACTGAAATTTAAAACTGCCAAGACTACCAAGTAGGGGAAAGTTCAGTTCAGTTCAGTCGTTTTTTTATTTCCGCCACTTGTCGAACAAAATACTTACATCAACGTAATTAAACTACGGAAAAAGGGACATGCAACAAAATGAAACAACGTTGAAACATGCAAAAACTCAATAAACTACACTAGCTAAGGTAACGGCTTGCATTGCATTGAAAGTGCGGTAAAGTGTTCTTTTAAGGACACGACAGAATGGCGCTAGTAAGTTTTGAATTGAGACCTTGTCGTCCATAATCACGGCGCTCTAAGCACTTGACCACCCTGCGACAACAAGATTATTTACATTTTAATTGCCCAATTGTCCCACAAAATGCGACCAATTCTAGCATTTTGATTGGTTCCTAAGCTCAAAAATGTGTCCCGACGGTAGACATTTGCCAAAACCACTGAAAGCACATCGAATCATAGTTTCTCCAGGTTTATCCAACTCTTTTCCCACTCATCACCGCATATATAATAAAATCAATTGTCATCTGCATTCTACATGATTTAGTAGCGGAAGTGTCACCATATAAAGCACGTTACATGAATTAATTTGAGCTAGAAGCTTGTCTGGCAGCGTGGTCAAGTAGTTAAAACGCCGTGCTCATGATCAACATGGTCTCGGTTAAAAACCTACTCGCGCCATTTTGTTGTGTCCTTGGAAAAGACACTTTACGGCACTTTCCCCTGCTTGGTGGTCTTGGCAAGCAGTTCTATATTTCCATCATATCTCTATTAAATTACAAGCGGACAGCAATACCTTGACATCTTTGGAAGCAGGTCGGGGTAATTGCCTATCCTATGTATTAGCACCTCCGTCGCTTTCCTGCGAGTCAGGAATATAAATACGAAAATAAAAATAAAATAAAAAATAGAAGACATATACTGTAATTACCTTTTTTTGTGAAAAGCACCAATTTCTTTCGAAATCATTTTTTATTTCTTTATTATTTTTGGTGGTCCCAATGCCTTTTTTTAAAGCTTTTTAAGCCATATTTTTTGCAATCTAACAGTCAAAATATTTGATCATCTTTTTTATTTTTGGTCAATTTGAATAAATCAATTTTGCCTCAGTTACTTGAATCAACTATGCCGCATTCCAAGGTTGAAGAAAATTGGTCTTCCCCTTACTTGCTGGTTCAAAAAAACGAGCTTTAGTATAATTTTTTTTATTCTGTTACTAACGCTTTAGGTAACTGTAGATTTATTGCTTAAAAATATCTAATATCTATTGGTAAAAAAAATTTTCAGGTCCAAAAATGAACAGGTTGATCTTGTTTGTCCATGCAGCTATGACTAAGCTGAAACTAAAAGGGTAGCCATTGACCATGCTAAAAATAAGACCACGGTCTTAATGGCAAAAATTTAAGCTGACTTGAATAGATAACAATGGTGAGTCAAGTAATCCACTGAATTAACTAACTCGATTGTTCGGTACTAGGTTTTTGTTAATGCATGCTTTTCATACAAAGCGTTTTATCCAATAGTGTCTTAATTTTTATTTAGGTGATCGAAGATACCATTCAACAATTTTCATTGAACAATGATTTAGTTCGCCTACTTCAACAAGCGGTCAATAAAACTTCGAGAAAAAAAAGCATAATCGTCAACTGCTGCGATCTTTCTGCTGGTTCTTTCAGTGATTTGCATATTGCGGAAGTTAGTAAAAGCGTAAAACTTTTAAAAAAGAAAAAGTTTTTAAGAAAAGCAAAGAAAGCATAGGTTTTCGTATATTCGAAGAGTCCATGCCAATTAGCAATGCTGTTTCAGTATTATCGGCAGCGTGGTCGAGTGGTTAGAGCGCCGTGACTGTGAAAGACACGGTCTCGATTCAAAACCTACTTGTGTCATTCTGTTGTTTGTATCCTTGGGAAAGACACTTTACGGCACTTTGCCCTGCTGGACGGTCTTGGCAAGCAATTCTAAATTTTAGTCATACCTCTATAAAAATAAAAAGAATCAGCCGGACAGTAATATCTTTGGATCTCTGGAAGCAGTTCAGGGCAATCGCTTGCCCTATATATAATCTAGGGAGATTAGAACACCTAATATATAAAATACGATGGTGGGCAGTACCGTGTACTAAAGTACCGCGGTACTTTTTAATACCGGTACCGGTACTTGGTGCCGAGTACCGGTACCGCGGTATCTTTTTTATAAAGTACCTCGGTACTCCGTCTAATTGTAGGGTCATTGAAAGTTTTTTTGCAAGCATTGCGACATGTTTTTGTTTTTTGTATCGATTGCAGCTTCAAAGGAGTTTCTTGATTTACAGTAGTATTATCACAAATTGACATTTGTCATGGTTAAGTGTTTACCAGAAACTTCCCCATCTTTGCGAAACTAGTTACTAGTTAATTTTAAATAAGGTCAAGTTTACGTACGTTTTACCCTTTTGCAACTTTTTGTTTAGGTTTAGCTTACTCAGGCTAGTAGGATAGTCTGGGTAGACTATCATTTTAGTTATGTCTCAAATAAAAACTAACAAAGTAAATTAAAAATTCCAACCCACTGCAATATTTTTGAAAAGCAGAGATTGGTTTCAGAAGTCGTTAACTTTCTGAAACCAATCTCTGCTTTTCGGCCAATTTACGAAAGTTGACCACCTTTAGAAAATTCGCTTTTTCAATCCGAATTATTATTTTATTACAACATTTAAGTATCTCTATCAAAAGAGTATGAAATTTTTTTTCTATACAAACTTGAAAGACACTTTTAGCGGTACTAATTGTCGAAGTATAAGCAAACAAAGAGCGCGGGCACTTTCCACTTCGCCTCCCCTTTTAGTCGTAAAAAGTTTTTTAAAAAGCCCAGTCTGAGCAGAGTTAACGCTCGCTGCGGAGCATTTTATGACTAGACTGACGGAAATGACGGAAATTTGTTAGTCGAAAACTAAGATAATGGCACAAAAACACCAGTCTACCATCCACAGCTTTTTCAATAGAACAAAAAATTGTTTTATAGAAAAGCTGTTGTTGATTTTCGCTTTAAATAATCGTTATCAATTTTCGCAAGCGCTGCTTCGGATTTGTAGGTTGTAGATTTTGTTAAAAGTGATAGCCGTTGTAGTTCGGTAGTTAATCAGATTACGTAATAAGCTTCTTTGTGGTACAGAATTTTAATATCGCTTTAAACAAAGTCGATTTTATCGGAGCCATAAGCTTTTCGTGACGCTCTCATCAGTGGCAATCGCGTCAAAATGGGACGAACCAGAGAAAATCAAGGTATTTATAGTCTCAACAGTTGGGAGAAAGGTGCTGCAATCTCGGAAAGGAGAAAGGCACAATTGCATAAAATCAAAGAAGTGTGGTGCAATACAGTGTAATCTCGGAAAGGAGAAACGCACTATGTGCAATTACCCAGGAGAAACACTGTTACTCGCAACTTAGGTTATTTGAAAAGTTTTAATGTGTAAACAAATTCCTTTTGTTTACATAAAACCGGATGTTTGGTTTTGATAAAAGTTGCCTCGAGTAGACACAGATGGAACGAGTTGCGTGCCACAGCAAGAATTTTAAAACGTTTGTTGCTATAGTTTGCAGCACATTGCTCGTTATCAAGCAAGTGTTGTCTTATGGCAGAGTCACAATCTGGATTGTTACGTTTTAGCTTACAGGATCTGCCAGGTTGAGATCGTGTGGGCGCTTCGCTTGCTGTTGTAGCCATTTAGGAACATGCTGCTTGATTCTATCTTGTAGTCGCTGTGATGTTCGTCTTACGTACCTACTGTCACAGTGGCACGAATATTCATAAACAACGGAGCTTTTCAGCGTGGTAGGTAAAACATCTTTGCGGGCTACAGGCAACATGCGTTTGGATGTAAATACAACTCTGGTGGTAACGGAGCCATAACCACTTATTTCGAAGGCTGTCTTCATTGAACTGATGAAAAGTCCCACATTTGGAGTAGAGTTTAGCTTTAACGACATCATGTACAAGCAAACTGATGGGGTTGCAATGGGTTCACCACTAGGCCCAGCCTTAGCTAACATCTTTGTTGGGTTTTATGATGAAAAACTCTTCTCTCAAATATCAAAAACTTCCGCATATTTTAGGTACGTTGACGATACATTTGCTATGTTTCGCAATGAAGAAGAGTCGGATAACTTTTTCAAACAACTAAACTGTCTTCATCCTTCTCTCAAATTTACCTTTGAGAAAGAGAAAAATAATTGTTTACCGTTTCTCGACGTTAACGTGGAACGAACAGCTACCGGTTTTGAAACAAGTGTGTATAGAAAACCTACCTTTACTGGACAGTACTTACGTTGGGAATCTTTCAGTCCCACTAAACAAAAAACAAACCTTATATCAACTTTGGTACACCGGGCACTAATGATATGCACGAAATCTAAACTAAACAAAGAAATTAAGCATATCAAGAACATTCTATTGGACAATGGTTATCCTGAATCAATTATTGACTGCAACATTTCCAAGAAAATTGCTCAGTTTTCTATGCCCAAACGATTTGGTCCTGAGAAGTGTCCTGCATATTTGAGAGTTCCTTGGATAGGGAAAGCTTCTATTGGTCTTGATAAAAACGTCAAAACGGCTGTTGAAAGCTGCTATGGCTCCGTTACCACCAGAGTTGTATTTACATCCAAACGCATGTTGCCTGTAGCCCGCAAAGATGTTTTACCTACCACGCTGAAAAGCTCCGTTGTTTATGAATATTCGTGCCACTGTGACAGTAGGTACATAAGACGAACATCACAGCGACTACAAGATAGAATCAAGCAGCATGTTCCTAAATGGCTACAACAGCAAGCGAAGCGCCCTACACGATCTCAACCTGGCAGATCCTGTAAGCTAAAACGTAACAATCCAGATTGTGACTCTGCCATAAGACAACACTTGCTTGATAACGAGCAATGTGCTGCAAACTATAGCAACAAACGTTTTAAAATTCTTGCTGTGGCACGCAACTCGTTCCATCTGTGTCTACTCGAGGCAACTTTTATCAAAACCAAACATCCGGTTTTATGTAAACAAAAGGAATTTGTTTACACATTAAAACTTTTCAAATAACCTAAGTTGCGAGTAACAGTGTTTCTCCTGGGTAATTGCACATAGTGCGTTTCTCCTTTCCGAGATTACACTGTATTGCACCACACTTCTTTGATTTTATGCAATTGTGCCTTTCTCCTTTCCGAGATTGCAGCACCTTTCTCCCAACTGTTGAGACTATAAATACCTTGATTTTCTCTGGTTCGTCCCATTTTGACGCGATTGCCACTGATGAGAGCGTCACGAAAAGCTTATGGCTCCGATAAAATCGACTTTGTTTAAAACGATATTAATTAGATTAAGATTCTCTGCGGGGGTCGTGACATCTCCGCATTAAACTCGTCTTGCCGAAACTGAAGTCAAATTAGAGAGAAAACGCGTTGATGTATTAAGGTTCTTTGAAAGTTGTTTTGAGTGGAATTGGAGGTTAGTATTTTGTGATATTTACGGTGGTCGATAAATTGATAACTTGAAGAAAGTGGCCTTGAAAAAATATTTCGGTATGTAGAATGTTTTCATAGACGTTTTCAATTGGCGGTAAATAATTAGTGTTTTAATTGGTTAATTGATTTGGTTTGTTAGGAAAAAATTTGTATGATTGTCGTGTCTATTTTAATATGCGTATTTATTTGGATTCCATTTGTGCATGAATGCACGTAATTTGTTGCAGATAAACCGCATTAACACCAGAATTACATCGGTTCTAATGAAAAGAAAGGTGTAAAGTGTATAAATTGCGCGTTGTCGAAAGGAAATCTAACAATTTATCAACCACAACCTATTTTACTTATGTTCTTTACTTGGGTGTTCAAGGCCATCTTGTTGAAATAACTAACAAAGGCCTAGACATTGTAGGTTATTAAAATAGTAGTAGTAGTAGCACTTTGTTTTTATTTGCATTCAAAAGAACAATTGATTATACACTGGTTTACACAAAAAATCAAGTTGAAAGTTGTCTATAATGTTTTAACTGAATTAGGAATATTTTGCACCACTGAATCCAAAAATGACACTCGTTTTTCTCAATCCTGTCAGGTTATTTTTCTAAATTAATTTTTAAAAATCGTATTCTCAAATTATAGCCTTTTATTTATAAATAAATTTCGGGGATGTTATTAGTTGATTTATGTAAAAAATTTCTCAGATTATATGTATCTAATAGGATGTATTTATTAAATGTTAAAAAAATGGAATGAAGAGCATATATTAAAAAAGTAAGGACATGTAAGTTATATCATCGTTGGGCAAGTTTCAAAAAATAAACTTTCTTTTCTTCGATATTCTTGAGTGCTTAACAGAGGGAATATCTCTCTTCAGAGTCCAGCAGTAATCAGCCATCATGGCTGCATCCCAACGTCCTTGGTACCTGGTTTCCATTTCTTTTATATCTTGATGGAACCTCTCCTCCTGCTCGTCACTCATAGCGCCAAGATTTTCAGGAAATCGATCGATATGTGAGAATAGATAGTGCATTTTTATGCTCATGTTGCATCCAAGGTTTTTGAAAGCATAAAGCATGTTGGTGATAAGTTCTTCATAATTACTGGCTTTGTTGTTGCCAAAAAAATTCTTTACAACCAGAACAAAGTCTTTTAATGCTTCCGATTCCAATTTGGTCATTGACTTCTCAAACTCAGGATCTCTGATGAGCTGACGAACTTTAGACCATCAAAAGAGGCCACCTTTCAATTTCTCAATGGATAATCCTGAAAAAACATGGCACAAGTAAGAGAAGCAGCCACCATCCTTGTTCAGGGCTTTGGTGAACTGTTAATCAAGCCAAGCTTGATGTGCAGCGGTGGAAAGAGTATCTTGTGTCTGTCCACCAGAGGATTGTTGACAATGTTGTTGGATCTACCCGGCGCCATTTCATCTTGTGCAGGCCAGTCCTTCTTGGTATAGTGCTGAGATCTGCCCCTACTATCCCACATGCACAAAAAGCAAGGGTACTTGGTAAATCCAGACTGTTGTCCCAATAGAAAATTCACCATTATAAGGTCAACACATATATGCCACTCGTACTGACAGTAACAGATTTTCTCCAGCACATACTTCACTGAATCATACTTCTCCTTCAGTGAAGTCGAGTGAGCAAGGGTACTGAAGCAAACTGATTACCATTATGGAGCAGAACACATTTAAATGATCTCTTGCAGCTGTCGATGAATAGTCTTCAATCTCTGGATTCATAATATGGGACTCCAAGCTTTTGCAGAAGGTGAACAATATCTGTGCAGTACACCAAATCTTTTTATTCAAAGAAAAAATGAAGGAACTCTTGATGCCTGTTGCGATAAAAAGTGATGCGTGTGCCATCAGACAAGAGATTTTTTCCCTTTAATCTAGATGCCAAGAGCTCAGCTGAGGACTTCGACAAATTAAGATCAAGAACAAGATCATTAAGCTCATTTTGGGAAAAAGGATGTGGAGTATCATTGCTAAAATTGCTTCTTCATCCTCTTGGCTCTCTTGAGCAGCGGTAGAATCGTTATCACTGTCTCAGAAAGCATTGCATAGACAGGTACTGGGCATTTATCAGAGTGAGCAACAGAACGACGTGCTGATTCAAGATCATGATACTTGAGAACATTACGACTCTTTCTATTAATCCCAGTCACATCAATAGCACAAAAATAGCAGTCCAAGACATGGTTTCTGGGCTCTTTCCATACCGTGGGTATTCCATATTTTGGACTAGTCTTCTTACCTTTACTCCACTGATGCAGGTATTCAGTGCTTGGCTTGCACACCATGTGAGGAGCCCAAGCTTTGTCCTGGTCAACAAGTTTCATGCCAAAATAGGCATGGTAAGTTTGCTTTATAAAAGTTGTGACTAGATTCCTATTAGGAACGAGTGTGTATTCACCGCAGATATACCAGAATATGTCAGGCCTACTTCGGCAAGATTTTCTAGTTGAAATCATTTTAATTACCTGTATCCTTAAAAGAAAAGAAAAAAAGTTTAGAAATACAACCAAGTTAAAACATATGAGATCTTCAGAATGTAAAATAGATTAAAAAACCAAAGTCATTTTTATTTTTAGATTCTGCACATTAAAATCATCCTAAATCAATTAAAAAATGCTAAACAATAAATTGTGTGTCGACCAGTCCTGTCTGACTTATAAAAGAATTCCTAACATTAAAAGAATAAACCTTACTCTGAACCAGAAATCAACAAAAACATGCCACAATTGGTAGGTCTACCTACTACTCAGTGTCCACTTCTTACCAACTACATACCTCCTTGTACAGCAAATTTGACTTTTACTTTAAGGTTTGTGATGTCATAATTATGTAACATACATCACAATAACAATCTACAATAGTAATTATAACGCTACGATTTATATAGAAATACGCCTAATTTTAAGGTAAAAAAGGTATAAAACAGCAAATATCTCAACAACTTGACCTGATGAGAGAAAATTAATATGATTTTCGGAATCAGCACCCCCAAATTAGTCTAAATCAACTTAGAAACCTTGGGCAACAAAAAATGTGTTGGCCATTGTTATAATTGAAAACAAAATAGAGCAAAGATTGCAAATAGCGAAACGCATAGCCGTACCTGCCGGGGGAGAAGGGGGTCAATTGCCCCCAAGTTTCTAAGATTTGGAAAAAATTGAAATTTTTCGGGTAGTAACAAGAAAATATTTGGGCAAAACTAAAACTTTTCGGGCAGTGATATGAAAAATTTAAAAAAAGTTAAAAATTTTAGGGCAGTGACAATGATCAACTGCAAAAAATAGTTACCAAATTTAGGTAAAGACCTTTTTTTTTAGAAAACACCTTGCTTTTGGGACGAAAATCGAAAAATATAAGACTGAATTCAAGTGAAGACCTTTTTTTTTAGAGATCACCGTAATTTTAGGACAAAATTTCTTCTTGGTTCGAGAATCTCAGACAAATTTTTTGTCCTATTCGTAATGTGCTACAAAATGATGATTTGGGCAACCGTCACAAAATTTAGGCAAAACTTCATTGCCCCACCAAAATCTTTGAGCTGGTACGCCTATGGGGAGACGGCAACTAAACTATATACGTTATAACATGTACAAAAAAAATTGTGCATGGTCACCACACCAGTTTTGCAAAAAAAGAGTGATTATCGTGTTTAATGTGCAATGTGCATATAGTAATTATTTTGCAAAAAAGACATTGTAGCTTTGGAAAAATTAGCATTTTTGCGTGTAATTATGTCAAATCTTTAGCGCTTTCGGTGCGAAATATGGTATAGCAGAAATTAATAGGACTTAATAGTATTGTAGTAAATATTTTCTAAAGGTATTGCACTTGCAAGGAACATTCTAGTTGTCTATTTATAAAAATTGAAATATTTTGCATAAAATCAAAAATCCACTAAACACCAGATTTCAGCAATTCCAAAGAGACTTGATCAAATTCTGATTTCGTTGCTTTGCAAGCAAAAATATAAAAAATTATAATAACATTTAACGGCCAATGAATGTTGAATAATTTTATTAAAACACCATAGAGTTTAAACCAGAATTTTCCAAAATGAGGTCCGTGATGAGCGCACAAGGGGTCTGCCACGATATGACAAAATTTGTCAATATATGTAACTGTACTTAGTAAAGTAATCCATACCATGAAATCCAAGACAGATTTGAATTGAAGATCTTTTTTTTTAGAGAACACTTCTTTTTAGGGACGAATTTTTGTCTATAAACGAGCGCCCCGGTTTGCCTCTATAAAAATATGGTATGCCTGTTTATAAGCATTTGTTTTTTAACCGGTTTTGTGTAATTTATTTTTGGGTTTATTTTATCTTTCCTCGTTGGTTGGGCAGAAAATTAATGTGACATAAGATTGGTATCCATGATAAGAAAGATTTGCAAATAGAGGTCCGTGGCCAAAAAGTTTGTCAATAACTCTGACTAAACCACTGTTATAGATTATATGGAAATTAGTACCATTTCTGCCAAACTTTTTTTAAAATAAAAAACAAAGCAGAAGACAACGTATTCATTAGGCCTTTCATATATTCAAGGCAAAATTTATCCAAAAAATCAAGATAAAACATATTCACTGCATGTTTTTTTACATCCAAAGCATAACTAAGTGTTGAAAGTGAACGGTTAGATGCGTACGATATTGTTTTTGTTTTGTTAAATACAATTTTTAAATATCAAATGAAATCCAATGTATGACAGAGTTTTAGTCATTAGCATTAATTCGTGCTATTCAAACGTACCGAGTACCGGTACCGCGGTACTTTTTTGGTACCGTACCGGTACCTCGGTACTTTTAAGAAGTACCGTGCCCACCACTGCTAAAATCCAGAGATATCTAAAATCCCTAGTATAACTTCCGTCGCTTTCCTGCGAGTCAGGAAGATAAATACCGTATAGAGGTAAAATAATAAAATAAAAACGTTTTGTTTAAAGTCTGGCTAAAGTCACCAAAGTTTTGGTTTTTTTCTGTTTTTTTGCCGGCGGATGTTCACTACTAAATAGTCTACTACACACATTTTAATGATAAGTTGCAAATCAATATGTGCCAATTGGCACATATAATATGATCCAATTGGCTCATATTATTTATGGTATATAGACATATTTTAAAAAAGTTATTTTTTGCAACTAACTACTTGAATAGCGTCTAAGGAACACGAGTAAGGTATCTACAACGATTTTGTTTAAGAAATAAAAAAAATTGCGAATTTTATGCGCTAAGATTGCAAGATCGGTTCATACTTCGGCGAATTTATTTTCGACCGGCATTCGAATGTCCAAGTCTAGAAACTGGTTTGTTACCAGACGGAGTTAATTCAAGTACATGTTAAATAAAACATTCTCGACAAAGTGAAGCTCAACAACCAACAGCTTTGCAATAAGTTGGCACCCTGTTTTTGCATTTAATACAATTATACCGAGGTCTTCTCTTTGCCTTTCCAACATGAACCACTGGGTGGAGTGCCAAAACGTGTTGAGATATGTTTTCTGACATTCCATCAACTTCGCATTGAGAGAGTGATACACCATGAAACACCACATTTCTCTCGGTATTCAAGTAAGGATTTTTTATCAACTCCATTGCTAGTTTGCGACGGAAAACCCAGTGTTTCATGTTCTTCTTTTCCTCGTCTAGATTAAAATAAGTATAAGCATAATAACCATTGGTTTATATCATACCTATCAAGCCACTGAAGTACTTATGCCAAGGGGTAGTCGTTCTAAATACATCTTTCCAACCACCATTTTTACCACCCAAACGTGTGTGATTCTTAACATCGATGGCTGCAACATTTTCAAAGTACTCTGTTGCAATCTTCGGTCTTGGAATTTCAGTTCCATTTCTAGTTATTCTTCCAGTTTCACTATACCCCAGCTCACCACAAGTAGCAATAAATTGTTTGTCTGACTTGTCTTTCCAAAAAACCGCAATGAGATTAACATCATCTTCTGTTTTAGTTGCAAGTGACATAGCTCCACGATTCAATTTGGTTTTTAAAGTAGATTTTGGGAATCCTCTACAAGCTACCTTGATGTTCATAATTGAAAACAAATCTAACTTTTTTAACTCTTTAGCACAAAGTACACTTCCAAACCAACTGTCAGCAATAACAGTGCTGAAGGTTCCTTTGTAAGGAGTAACTAACCAAATAGTAGTCGCACATGATGAACCAAGCTCATTAGTCCCTTCTTTTTGTTGTTGTTTATCAGGGGTTTCTACCAATTCAAGACCTAAAACTATCTTACATTCACCACAACAAAGATCTTTCATTTCAATTCCAATAGGCCTAGGTTTTTGTTTTGGATTTAGTTTGTTTTTCGCGAATCTCTCTCTCCACGTTAAAAACTTGATTGACAAGTATTCCTATTTTGTACTTGTAATCCTATATGTTGTGATATTGTGCAATAGATGACGTAGTGTTTTTCTTAAACGCTCTAATCTTAATCAGCGCCTTCTGCTCGAACAATTATTGGACGCGCGCATCTCCAAGCATAATTGTTACTAGTTAAATATGCGCCTTTATTTTGGTTTAGCAGTCAGTTCAAAGCTATCAAGCTACTACAGCAAACTAACTAATAGCATTATATTTCAATACGGTTGTTTTTTGGCTAAGTACTTTTGTGAATTTTAATTATTGTTATTTAATAAACCTGTGTATTCGTGCAAAGATACAACAGGCAAAAGTGGCGACGAGGATTCAAGGAACTCAACTGCGTCAAGAAAGAAAAAAAGAAAATTTGTTGATTTTGCATTACAGCTTGAATTGTCGACAATGAGTGAAATTTCTGAACTGATTTTGTTGTTAAATAAGCAACACCAAGAGCAGAACAAGCAACACCAAGAGCAAATGACAATGCTTCAAGAGCATGCTGAAAATTCTACAAAGCAGCTTGAACAACCCGCGAGAAAATGTTCCAACACCGATGGCAAGTTTTCAACCATTCGATTCCACATCTGAGTTATGGACTGATTATTTGGCAAGGTTCCGAACATTCGTCACTGCTAACTCTATTCCCGACAACAAGCAAGCACAAATTTTTCTTACCAACCAATCTAACTCCGTTTACAAAATGCTTAGCAACTTAGCGGCTCAGCAACAACCTGTCAAAAGCATACATGAGCTAACGATGAATGATATTCAGACGTTTATGGCAGAGCAGTTTGACCCAAAACGATTTGTTGTCAGAGAACGTTTCAAGTTTTGGTCTGACATGAAACGCAAACCTGGCGAAACTATTCCTGAACTGGCAAGCAGAATACGACAAGATGCAGCTACATGTGATTTTCAATCCATTAAAGATCCTTTTGATGAAGCCTTGCGAACTAAATTCATCTGTTCGGTCGATAACGAAGCAGTTTTGAAGACACTCTTCAAGCTCAAGGACGATGAACTGAAGTTTAGCAACGCCATCAGAGTGGCTCAAGAAGTGGAAGAAGCAGCCAAGGTAGCAAAGGAAACCGTACACGGTCAACCTTCTACGTCGGTGCAGAAAGTTTATCACGCAAAGTCCAAAACTTCCAAAACGCAGGAAAAGAAAACCGCCTGCTTCAGGTGTGGAAATTCTGGACATTTCAGCAAAGCTTGTCCCCACATTAAAGCTATTTGCAGCTTCTGCAAGAAAACAGGTCATCTGCAATCTGTATGCATGTCTCGACTAAGAGATAATAAGCTTGTGAAACAATTGGTGCACAAAGTCCAATGTTCTGTTTCACCCATCTATCAAACTATTAGACTTAATGACCGCAGAATTAAGTTTGAAATTGATAGCGGAGCCAGTGACACATTTTGCTGTGAAGCGACGTGGCAAACGCTGGGTAAACCCATTCTACAACCTGTATCAGTTCAATATCAAGTTGCTGAAGGTAGCCCGCTACCCGTCGTGGGACAATTCCAATCAACTGCAAGTATTGATGGAAAATCACCTGACGTGACCTTTCCTGTAATTGTCACTAAGTTGCCTAATCTAAATTTACTAGGTCGTCTGGCGATGATGAAGTTGAAACTCACCAACTTAACTGATCACTTAGTTGACACAAGTTTTGATGGGGAGGAGATGGAAGATGATGTCGATAGCGTTTGTTTAGTTCGAACAATCAGTCGTCAAATCAATCCTGACAATCCATTGCTTGTGGTCAGAGAGACTGCCAAGGATCCAATTCTTTCCCAACTAATGCGATTTGTGAAGGAAGGATGGCCGCATGCATTTTCGGAAGAGCTTAAAGACTTCAAAAAGTTGGAAAATTCGTTGTCAACAGAGAATGGTTGCGTTTTTTACGGCTTACGGGTAATAATTCCTTCAACCCTACGTAATCATATTCTTAAATTATTACACCTTGGACATTTCGGCATGCAACGGATGAAACAACTTGCCAGGTCAACTGTCTATTGGCCTAGAATTGACTTTGACATTGAGGATTTATGTCGCAAATGCACTTCCTGTGGCCAATTTCAAAATAAGCCGGATAAACCTTCAATCCATCCGTGGATGATGCCAGAAAAACCATGGTCAAGACTCCACTTGGACCATGCGATCAACTTTCTGGGAAGAAACTGGTTAGTCCTTGTAGACGCTTATTCAAAATATCCTTGCATTCATCCAACAACCTCAACGTCTTCGAAAAGTACTACTGCTATACTTGAACAAGAATTTGCTCATTTCGGATATCCCCACACGTTGGTGACCGATAATGCCACAACATTCATGTCTCAAGAGTTCCAAGCTTGGTGCAAACAACGAGGCATTGTACATCTCACCGGAGCACCTTATCATCCAGCAACAAACGGTGCTGCCGAGCGTTTGATACAATCGTTCAAACAGGCATTGAGAAAATCCTCGTTACCTCCAAAGGAAGCTTTGCAAGAATTTCTAATGCAGTATAGAAGAATTCCTTTTGCATCGGGACTGTCACCAAGCGAATTGTTGAATGGAAGAAGAATACGCACCAAAATTGACACTTTGGTTCCATCCATTCCGCATCTCCTGCAGGGAAGACAGTCAAGACAAGCGAGCAAGCATTCAAATACTGAAGACTCGGAAGTGGTTTCGAAAGTCGAACATCATTACTCACTAGGAGACCCTTGTTACGCACTGTACTTCGGCCCTAGAAGAGATCGTGACCCACGATGGGTGCCTGCGATAGTTACGAAAGTCCATGGTACACGAAGCGTCAATGTACGAGTCATTCCTCGAGGACCAACTTGGAGAAGACATCTTGATCAACTTCGACCTCGATACGGTTCGGATCAAGATGATGATCTTTGTGAAATCCCAACGAGCGTTTTGTCTACAGAAACACTTCCAGCCGGGACTGACCACGCATCTAGTTCTTCTTCGATGAACCAACGCAACAATCCGAGACTACCAACCGGAGACGAGTACGGGCGACACAATCTACGACGATCAGCGAGAACAAAGAGACCTCCAAAAAAATATTGTTGCTAATATGTATATATATTTTTTTGTCGTAGTTTATTTGGGGAGGTGTTGTGATATTGTGCAATAGATGACGTAGTGTTTTTCTTAAACGCTCTAATCTTAATCAGCGCCTTCTGCTCGAACAATTATTGGACGCGCGCATCTCCAAGCATAATTGTTACTAGTTAAATATGCGCCTTTATTTTGGTTTAGCAGTCAGTTCAAAGCTATCAAGCTACTACAGCAAACTAACTAATAGCATTATATTTCAATACGGTTGTTTTTTGGCTAAGTACTTTTGTGAATTTTAATTATTGTTATTTAATAAACCTGTGTATTCGTGCAAAGATACAACACTATAGATAATATATATACGAATAAATCGCTAAAATAGCTACTACGAAATTCATACAAAACCAAATAAAAGGTACTCACAAAAGTTTAGGAATATGGAGAGCCAAATAATTAAGTTGATGATTACGATTCCGAAGTTCGAAAACAATTAGCTGCACTTCGGCCAAAAATTATTTTTACAACTTAAATAAAAAAAAATGAATGTTTCTTTTCTCTGGCGAGCGTTATTTATATTCTGAGGGCCCCCTGCTAATCAATATTTGAAATAAAAAAAAGCTAAAACGAGAAAGTTCACAAGGGCCAAAAGGACAGATAAGCGCCAAGCCGCTGCGCGTAGAACTAAAGAAAGTTAAGAAGAGCGAAAAGAGTTCAGACGAATGACAAACCACTGCGCATCAAATAGAATTAATATGCCAATGGGAATTGGTATATATTGCTGTTCAGCGATATAGCGGTTTAAATTTTAGATCACTTCAAAACAGAAATTGGTCTTTGCTTGAACTCAAAACAGTTTTCTTTTAATTTTTTTCTTGGCATACAAGTAAGCAGCATACCCCTTTATAATCCTTTCATCTGCTACCAAGTATTTGCCAACAGTTATTGCATCTCTCCATCTTTCACAACATGCATAGATAAATTTTTCGACAGTAATTAACTCATTACCTGGTTCACTGGCAATCTGTTCGTCAAAATCAGATAAACGCAAATACGCCAAAATATCTTCAAACCTGGTTCGTGACATATATACAAGTAAAGAGAGAAGTCACAGCTCCATGGTTTGTCAGGGTCTTTCTTCGTTGTCCAGTATGACCTTCTTTTAGGTAAGTGTATTGTCAACATCTCACACCACAAACCAAGCCAACGATGAAATTCACCAATAGTTAAATCTTTTCATTGACTGTCCATCTCTCGTGCGTACACATTTGTACAAGGTAAAACGATGTGTTCAACAAAATAAGCTGGCATAAAGTGTTCAAAGTACTTGAAAATACTTTTTTGATGAAAGTTAGGAAGATGCAGCTTGGGTTTGTGTTCATTAAAGCCAGTATTTTGTCTTTCATCTTCAAAATTGAACTCGTCATCAGACTGAAAAGCCCATTCTTCATAGTCAGCCTCAGCGTCTTCGTCACTGCAGTCTTCAGACTCACTACTGGCAAGCTCTGGGTCCTCTAATACCTCCTCACGTTCAGAGTTTTCTTCCTCTATAGGTTGGTTTTCGTCTTCACCGTCAGAATGGTCTGATTCCTCTAAATTCTGACCAGAGCCACTATTTGAGTCAGAATCGTGGTCAGTTGAGTTGTTTTCATTCTGTTTTTTGCGTTTTCGTACATTACGTTTCCGTTTCTTGCAAAATCCACTAAATCCTTTTGGATCCGTGTGGTACAAGTGCACATCATCGAGGTCAACCTCCTCATCAGCACCGTCAATGTCCATTTTGACAATGCAATGTTTCTTGAATTTACGTTGTACGATGCCTGAGAGCTTTTTGTCGTATTCCAAGTTTTGCTCATCACACCAGGTGATAAGTTTGCTACGTGTATCGTCAGCAGCCGAGGTCTATTTTCTTTATCAGTCTATGGCTGTCGTTATTAACTTACTTTACTTAAACCTATATCGTACTTAATCTTTAAGCATATGAGAAAATTTTATTGGCAAGGTCTAAGTGAAGGCAATTTAGAACAAGCACAGCTAAATAAAACCAATTTTAAAAATATTCAATGACTACGCTGCCGACCACGTGCATTACAAACTTAAACCAAAAAAACTAAAAACCAGAAAGAAAAATTCAACACAGTTAGATGCACATGGATCAAGTGATAAATGTTGTCATTATACAAAATGAAATTGCGTTTCTACCACCAGGTTGTGCCAAAACACCTTGCATACACAAAAACTCGTGTTTCTTTACGTTTTCCAACCATTTTAAAAATAACTGAATTAAATTAAATTTTGAGATTTTAAAAAAGTTATTTTTTGAAGAATTTTAAAACTAAGACAAAAAATGAAAATTTCTGTGAAAAAATTTTTTTATTATATAATTCAAGTTTCCCTCTAAAAAAAAGTGAAAAAATTTTTTTCTTCAGATTGACCTCAACCTCTGAAAATGTATGCCAAGTGGCACAAAATTTATGCCAATCGGCACATATTTGCGACTTATCATTAAATACAAAACTTTAAAAAAGATTTACAAGTGTTTTTTATTGTGATTTAAAATAAGGCTATTTTTTAGTGTAAAATTAACTTTTTTTAAATGAAATTACTGACTTATCATTTAAACATTGCGTTATAAAAGTTTCAGTTTTTGAACCTACCAATACCTTAATTAAGAAAAACAAATAATTTTTCTTTCTTGTTTTATTCGTGTTCGATTCGTGCGTTATTAGCCTAATTACACAGATTGTTTTTCCCCTGATGGATCAATGGACTAATACGATTATGCTTTCCGCCACGTTTATAAAATCGTTTGACTAGAAAAGCCTAGATTTTTATCAGAAGTACTTCATATTAAAAGCATCATGTAAATAAATAGACGCCGAAGTACCAATCAGGGCTTGGAAGCTAGCCTAATTTAGATTAGGCTCCGGCTCTAGCTCCGGATTTTGTTCATCTACGTAAATTAGCGGTCCTAATTCCCAGGATAGTAATTAAAAATAATATATTTTTAAAACTATCACTTTTAACCAAAGCGAAAACTAAAAAAAAATTAAAAAGGTCATCATTTTGTTTTCTAAACAGGTTGTGTTTAGGCTTCTGGAGGTCAATTTGCTCGTTTTTGGACACTTTTTTGTGTAACATTTTTGGTAACACTGGTTTGACGTTGTACTTTTAAATTTTGAATTCGTTTTCTGCTACTTTATGTTTAGATTTATTAGCCTACGTATTATTGCTTCAATGTTTTACTCTACTGATTTTATCTTTTTAGATCATTCAATTTTTGCTATTTAGGGCATGTTATTGCAGTTGCAGTACTTTTTTTTAATCTACTTTGTTTAAATAGTTTCTCTCCCCTGCTCAACTAACTTTGAGCTTGTGATAATATTGATTTATGTGGTTTAGTGATTAGTCATTGTTTCTTAATTTACAACCTCTGTTATGCAAGATTATGGGTAAATTCTACCCTGGTAAATTCCACCACCGTATATTCCACCATGGTATTGTGGTTCTGATTCTGGCAAAAGTTTTCCCAATCAGAGAAAAATCGGAGCATCTCTTGCTTCGTAGGATGCTTCAACTTGCTCATCAACTTGTTGGCCTTGAGAAGCCTCCTGTTCTTCACCTTGAGGGTCAGTAACTAGCCAACTTGCATCCTGTGGTTGATCATAGCTTGGGTTTCTGGTCTTGCAAAGAAGCTTTTTAATCCTCTGGACAGTCCTCAGGAGCACTTTATTTAGCTTAGCAAGCTTGTTAGTCTCAATATCTATGTTATGATTCACAAATGTCCTACCCACAGCACAGTGCCTCTTAGTTAAATCAATTGGCTTTAATTCAAACTCTCCTGGTTCCATGGCATTGAGGTTGATACTGAACATATTTTAACTTGTTTTCTGGAATTTTCTAAATTTCACCATATTTGCTTAAACCAGAGAAGAAATATTTCATCATGAAGTTGGCACTAGCTATTGTTTTAATTATACATAATGTTGAGATAAAAAATTTCTTTAGTTTTTTTAGGTTGACTATTCAAAAGCTTGCCGTTCTCAATCAAAATCTTTCAGTGATATATCTGGTACTGCAATTGACATAGCTACAAATGAATTTGAAAATCAAGCTATTGAAAATTTGAGACTTTATCAATATATTAAATGGCAGTACTTTGTTAATCACATAACAAAGGAAGTTATTCTTTATCCTGCATCAAGACTTGGTTGTGGACTTTTACCTCCACCAAATATGTATGTATATTTTTTTAAAACTAAAAGATCTTTTGAAAAATATATTTTGATTTTTAAAGTGTTTTCTTTGTACAAAGAAATTTTTTTATGTTGCAATTTTTTGGAATTTTTTATATTTTTGTTAAGAACTTAAAATTTAAGCTATGAGAGTCTTGATGCAAAAATTTTATTAAACTTAACCAATTTTGAGAAAATAAAAATTAAACAACACTTGTGATGTAGCTTTGATTTTCAAAAGGAGCCCCTTGGCTTGCAAATGGGCCATGAAGCATTTTAAGGGGGATCACAAGCAGAGCATTTGCTGAAGACTATTTTGGAAACAAAAATAAAGAAATCAAAAACAGTTTTTAAGTGATGACTTTTTTTTAAGTCTTAACTAGTTAAGACTTAAAAAAAAGTTATCTTTTGAACTATATTCTAAGCAGGAGGCCCAGGGTGTTGAGAGTCTCTGAAAAGGGGCCAAAAACCATGAGAGGTTGAGAACCACTGAGTGAGTCTATAAAGACACACATTTTGTGTTTAAAGCAATACCGTATTTATTTGAGTATAACATGCAACATTTTGTATCAAAAACACCAACAAAAAGCTTGGTGCACATTATACTCGAGTGCATGTTATGCTCGAGTGCATGTTATACCTGAATAAATATGGCATATTTATTTGCATATAATGCACAACATTTTATACCAAAAACACCTAAAGCTTGGTGCGTCTTATATATGAGTGTGCATTACATACAAGTGCACGCTATATATGAGTGTGCATTACATACGAGTGTGTGTTATATATGAGTGCACACTATATATGAGTGTGTGTTATATATGACTGCGTGTTATATACGAGTGCACGTTATATATGAGTGCACGATATACTCGAATAAATCTGGTAAATTAAATTTCTTGTGTCCATTTTCTATGGAAATATTGATAGGTGAAAGTGACTTAAACCTAGGATTTGATTTCAAAAAGGGTCTTTTGTTGTAACTTGTCATTTAAAAAAACTATTCTAAATTTTTATTTATATTGCATGCATTGCATGCATTAAAGATACTTTTATATTTATAAAAAGAGTTTAGGAAAGTTTAAATGCTGATGGTATTCTTAAGGAAAAATTACAATAAAATTTTTAAAAAAATTTTCCTGGTAAAACATTGTTAAATGAATTGTAAACAAAGTAATACACTTGTACCATTCAACATGATTTGCACAATTATGTCAAAAAAAATCAATTTTACAATTTTATTACAACATTTTAACATTTTTAAATTATGAATAGGTTATTTTAACACCACATGGTAGTACAACTGTTTAGGTGACTAAATTTCTTCAAAATTGTTTGGATTTGATTTTTTGACTAATGGGTTTTTGAAATTAAAATACATAGAAATTTAAATTTAGACACTTTAAAGAAATACTTGGAACCCATAAGTATTAAGTCAATGAGACCATATTGTAGAGTTTGCTAAGGTTAGCATTTCATAACCAGCTGCAAATCCAAAATAAATCTTTATTTACTGCAGTAATTACTTTATTTATGTTTACCATTTCAAAAGTGAAGGTCATATCATTAAGGTACATTAATAATTCACACTTTGTGTTAAGAAATAAATTGTTTACATAAATAAAAAAAGAACAAGATTGAGGATTGCACCCTGAGGAACTCCTGATGTAATCAAATTTGGCTTTGATATTTATGTAAAGATATATTATTATCTATTCAATACATAACTTGCCCAGCAATTATGAAAGATGCCTCTAAAATTAAAATTACTATAAGATTTTCAGAAAGATTTGTTGATGTGACGTATTTTATACTTTGCTGAAATTGAACAATACAGTTGAAGCAAATCTGTTCTCAAAATTTTGGTTATTTTTTCTGAGAACAGGTTGGCTTTATTATGCAATGCATTGGTTTAATGTAAAATGTGCAGAGTTGGTTATACAACCGAAATTACAATTAAATAACAAAAAATTGTGTTCTAAATGTGTTTTTTAAAAATCTTTTTAAATTCAATTTTTTCCTTGAAAATGAATCAGAACATGCCTATAATGAGATACCTTGAGGCCACAAATCATGTTTACAGGCCATGATTGATCTTAAAGCCATAAATCACTTTTACAGCCTAAATATAGGGCAGAGATATATAGAAAAGATATTTTATAAAAGCAAGCCACAAACCAAACCCAAACTAGAACTTCTCCTTTTCCTTTCGGCCTTTCCCTTTAGTCAGGGATGGCCACAGCGTATCATCATTTTCCAAACCTTTCTGTCTTCAACATCTGTCTCCTTTGCACCAACTTCCCCCATATTTTCTTTTACTACATCTAAAAATCTTCTCTTTGGTCTCCCTCTTCTCCTCTTTCCCGGTAACTCCATTTCCATCATCTTTCTTTCTACATACTTTTGGTCTCTCCTCATGACATGTCCATACCACCTCAGCCTGCCCTCCCTCATTTTCATTCCCAATCGTTCTACCTTAACAGTACTTCTGATGTACTCGTTTCTAATCTTGTCTTTTCTCGTCACTCCCATAGCAAACCTCAACATTTTCATCTCTGTGACTTCCATTTCGTCCACTTGTTTCTTTGTGACTGCCACTATTTCAAGTCCATACACCATTGCTGGTCTTACCACTGAACTGTACACTTTTCCTTTTACTCTAGCTGGTAACCTCCTGTTGCAGATTACTCCTGATACTCCTCTCCATCCGTTCCATCCTGCCTGCACTCTCTTCTTTACCTCTCTCTCACAATCACCACTTTCTTGCAACGTTGATCCCAAATACTTAAATTCCTTTACTCTTGGCACTTTTATATCCTCCATTTTTACTGTTTTGTCATCATTTCCTCCATTTATGCAAAGATATTCAGTCTTTGACCTACTTACTTTCATCCCTTTTCTTTCCAATGATTACCTCCAGGATTTTTCGCTCCAATTTCCACTCCACTTCTTTCCTGGTTTCTTTGCAAATCACATCGTCCATGGTGATTTTTTCCTTACTTTATCTGTTAGCCTGTTCATTATTACTGCAAACAGGAATGGAGTTAAAACTAATCCCCGGTGTAGCCCAACCTTGACCTTGAAACTTTCTGTATTTCCTACTGCATACCTCATTACTGTTTCGCTTCCCTCATACATATCCTGTACTAGTTGCACATACTTTTCCACTATTCCTGATTTTCTCACACAGTACCCCAGCTCTTCCCACGGAACCCTGTCATAAGCTTTCTCTAGGTCCACCAATACACAATGTAGCTCTCTTTGTCCTTCTCTGTACTTTTCCATCAACATTCTTAAGGAAAACATGGCATTGATAGTTCCCTTACCTGGCATAAATCCATATTGCTGTTTGCTGATCTCTACTCTATCCCTTAACCTGGCTTCAATAATTCTTTCCCATACCTTCATTGTGTGGCTCATTAGCTTTATTCCTCTGTACTTTCCACAGAACTATGCGTCCCCTTTGTTTTTATGGATTGGCATAAGCACACTCCTTCTTCATTCTTCTGGCATCCGTTTACTTATTAGTAATTTGTTGAACAGTCTGGTCAAAAACTCTATTCCCATCTTTCCCATGCACTTCCAAACTTCTACTGGCAACTCATCTGGCCCAACTACTTTACCTTTTTTCATCCTTCTTAGTGCGTTTTCTACTTCTTCTCTACTGACACAATTTACTTCTTCGTTAACCACTTCTGGTTCCTCTGTCCTAGGGTCTCTGTTATTTTCCTCATTCATCAGTTTCTCAAAGTACTCCTTCCATCGCTTTAACACTGCCTCTGAATTTACCATAACATTACCATTTTCATCCTTTATAACCCTCATGTGTTGTACATTTTTCCATGCTCTGTCTCTCTGCCTAGCCAATCTGTACAACTCCTTTTCACCTTCTTTTGTTTCCAATCTAGCATACAAATTGTCAAATGCACGTCCCTTCACTATTGCAACTGCCTTCTTTGCCTTACTCTTCTTTGTATATCTTTTTAGTATTTTCATTTCTTATTTTGTCCCATGTTTTCTTTGCCTCTTTCTTTTATGCTCTTTTGAACTTCCTCATTCCACCACCAAGTCTCCCTGTCTCCTTTTCGTTTCCCAAATGTCACTCCCAGTACAGTTTCAGCTGTTTTTCTTAGCATTTCTACTGTTTTGTCCCACTCATCAGGTAACCCATCTTTGCCTCCCAGAATCCTGGTCACCTCCTGTCTAAACGCTTCTTGACAGCTTGTCTCTTTCAGTTTTCACCATCCTATTTTTGGCTTTACTTTTTTTGCTTTTTTGTTTTTCACAATAAGAGCCATTTTGCATACCACCATATGGTGCATCTTTGCGACACACTCATTCACTATTATAGCAAAGTCATGGGTGATTATTTGAGGGGTGTTGTTTGTCTTGCAGACACAGAAAAGATTAGAGTAGTCTTTAGAAATTATGGTTCCTGGTTGGCTGGAAAATGTGCTGCTTAATGTGTTCTTACAATCTTTGCATGTACATCTTATGTAGTGACTGTCACAATGGCACATAAATTGATAAAGGACATTGTTGTGGTGTGTCACATTTCATTGGTAATTCTAATTTGAACAATCTAATTTTAATTTTTTTTGATCATTTTATTTGCTGAATTGTTTAACAGCACTTAGATTTTTTTGCAAAACTTATGTAAATCATGATAAAGAAATTTACAAAAAATTTGTCATGTAATTTCTGATGTTGCATTTCTGCAATGCTTAAGGTTGCATATTAACAAAAAAATTAAGTTTTTAACAAATCAATTAAAATTCAAGATTAAAATACTACTAAATGATTAAAAACATAAGTTTACAAAGAGAAGCACATTTAATAGGTTAAACAAATTTAGAAGAGTTCAAAAAATATATCTAATTCTAATATTTGTAATACTAATAATGAGTTATTTAGTTGACAATACGTCAAAGCAATAATCTAGCGATTATAAATTCTAGTTAGTTGTGTTGTCCCTGCATCCAATTGATGATTGTTTGTTTTGTATTGGCAGCTGTTAAATGATTAATACTACCCAGATTAACTTATGAATCAAAACTTTGATTTACAGATATATATTTGATCATGCTATTGAAAAACGAGTGGTACTTTTGATAGAGCAATCTTTAGGATTTGGAAGTAATCAACAATCTTTGTTACCAATTGCTGTTAAAGCAGCATATTCAGTTCTTCATACATTATCTCCACATGATAAAGTCAGTATTTTAATCATTTGTTTGTTTACAGCACCATAGTTTTAATGTTTACAGATTTAGCACACAAGTTTTTTTGATATTTTGTGCAATCAAAATTTGACATTTAATTTGGTTGACTTTTATGCTTTTCAATTTTTGCATAAAGTTTTTTAAATTGGAAATAGAAGTTATAGTGTTCCAATGCAGCATTAGAAACCAATGCAGCATGTTGCAAATACACCAAATTATTTAAATTATTTATTTTTTACATTTAATGTAAAGTAAAAAACATTTTTGTGAGAGAAGAAAACAGTTTCAAAGAGTGCTAATTGCTGAATTGTGCACCATACATTTTTTGGAGTTTCTTGGCTAATCACATATTAAGTTTTTGAACCTTAAAAAGTGGCAAACTGCTTAACTCAGGTTAGTAAGCAAAAGAAAAAAGATTTTTTTGCTGACTTTTTTTCATTACATAAATATATTTATCAGCAACTGCTTTTTATTCAGGAGTGATAAGAAGAGCTCTTAAAGGGAAAAGGAATATAGTATATAACATATATAGGAACATACTATATAGAAATCTAGTACGATTAATATAATAAAGAAAGTTAGTTTTTGCAGAGGTAACATAAGAGTAATAATTTTTTATCATTGTCACAGTATTGGCAGCACCAGGAAAACCAATGGGTGCATCAAAGCATGCTTTGAATTGTCATTTTCTGTTCAAACATTTGGTTAAAAGCATATAGCCCAGTGATTATTGGGTTTTAGATGTCAAACTGAGGACAGATACTGCATTCAGTCTTATCTTTTGAGAGCTGAGAAGCAATAGCAGTTGCTTTCTTGGGCCATGAGTAAGCATGTTTTTGTGGTGCATGACAGACCAAAACCAAAACTGCCAAAATAAAAGTATATCTTTTCATCCTAATGTTTACCATTTAATAATTTGGAAATGTCATTTTCAGGACAAGCCCACCTTTCTGGATCTAATTTTGCAGACATTGGATATTGAATGATTGTGAATAAAGGTTGATGGTTATAAATAGTTAACATAGAACTCCCACCCATGTTACTGCAATCCTGAAATCTCCCAATATTTCCTCACTCTGTCTCTATGCTGGCAGTTTCTACTGTTGCCACTTGATTGGGGTTGTGATGAAAACAGTGCCAACAGTGAGTGCTTGGCTGGCTGGGCCTTGTCCTTCTATACTGGGCCTTCCCCATTAATAGTCTTGCCCTTCTATACAACGCCAAGGAGACCTACCTATTCACTCTGGCTGCTGAAAAATTGGCACTAATGCAGATTTAGTTTTTGCTAGTGTAGGTCCTTGTTGTCACTTATTTGATAGAGATTTCTTAGGCCAGGGGTTCTTAACTTTTTGAGAAGTGCCTCTCTTCATGCCAACAAAACTGGCACCCCCTGCCTGTTGATACCAAAAAACCCAAATCCTATTATGTTAAAAAACTAATAGCATTGAATAGAACAAAAATTTATTGAACAGAATAACAATATTTTGTTAATAAAAAGGATATATATAATTGTTTTATGGAAACCAAAAGTTTAATTTATGACTTTGTTGCAGATAGCACAGCTCAGATTGGCTTCACAATCAAGTTTGTTTTTGTGTTTTCTCTTTATATCTAGGAAGAAAAGCCATTTTTGCTCATGGAAGTAGTGTACATATAGCTAAGCAATGTACACTTTTGTACATGTGTACATATTTTGTCCAGAAATCACCTCATGACATAGCTTTAAATTTTTTTTGTAATCAAGTTACATTTTATTTCTGAAAATTTTTCCAGTAAATCAGAAAAATATTTTTGTTCAGACAAAAAGGATTCCTTGTCATCTTTAAGTTTAGAAGTTTAATATGAAAAGTAGTTGAATAATTAATATGAAATTATATAATTAATAAATAATAATTAATATAAAAATATGAAAAGCTCGAATCTAAAAAGTAGGGTTAAAATTCTTGTTTTAAAAGTCATATGTAAACCTCCACCTTGACTTTAAGCTGGTCCTTAAGTTCAATTTGTTTTTTTTTTGGAAAGAAAGCTGCATTTTCTTTTTGAATTTGATCATGCCCAGGACCAGTTTTGCCATGAAAGCATTGAAGGCATTGTAGTCATTGATGCAGTTTGTATTTTTGCCTTCAAAATCAAGTTTAAATCATTTAATTCTTTAAAAATATTTATGAAGTTTGCCACCATCAGATGAAACGCTTTTGATTTAATTGACAAAAGATTTTGTTTTCCATGAGCTTTAAAAAATAGCAAAAGAATTCTTTCATTTTGCACATGCAAGCTAACTAGTTATCTTTTGTTAACCACTGAAAGGATATATATAAAAAAAAGCAGAGTTTCCTCATTGGAATCCATGTCCTTGCAAAACTTATTGAACAGTTTGGTATTGACAGCACTTGCTTTAACATAACTGAACACTTGTGTGATTGTTGTAAGATTATCTTTTGTGGCCCAAGATCGCAACCCAGAGCCTCTTGATGAATGATGCAGTAAGATCCAACTGCATCAGAGGTTTTCTTTATTTTCCCAATTAATTTACTTTGATAACCAAACTTGTCAAACCACTATTTGTGCAGATACCCACAAATTTTTCCCAAGATACAGTTTATCTTACAATTGTTGCAAAAAACATGAAAACAACTTTAAATACATTTTCTGCTCTACATGTGGTCTCAAAAAGTCTCCAAAACTGCATTCTTCAATTGAAACAAACATACACTAACAACTGTGACAATTATGCAATACCAGTTGCTTAATCACTTTGAATTGAAAAAAGTGAGGCTTGTAATTTTTTAAGAGTTTTACACTCAATGTATTTTACAAGTTTATTAATGGGTGTTTTAATTGCAGAATCCAAATCCAAGAGTAAAATTTTCTCCATCATCTATGTTTTTTCTAACACAAGACCAGCTACTTTTGACATGCATGGTTTGATCAATGTTTCACCAATGTTGTTAGGTTTTTTCTCTTTAGCAATCACATGAACGATTTTGAATGTTGCTTCTATTTCTGCAGACAAAGATTGGCACAAGCACTTGCTTGCAAATTTAAATTTTTTCTGACAATCTTTTTTACTTTGAAAAAAAAGCTGAAGACTTATCTTTATTGCCAGGGTGTTTGTCTAACGATGATGCTGTAAATGACTTGGTCACATTGCATGATTGCTGAGATTTTCATAGCATATTATACATTGTGGTATAATCGGAGTATTCACTGTGAAGTCTATGAAAGCATACTTTAAGTAATTAATCACTGTCATACCCTACCATTTTTCCAAATCTTTCATGTCAATGCATTTATTGATTCAGTTTGCAGCCAGTTGCTCATGCCCCCCATATGAACTTTTAATGCTCCAAATGGTGGGTGTGCCACTCAGTTTAAGAACCCATGTCCTAGACAAGTTTTCCAAGTCACAGCATTGACCTTTGCTTATTACCAACCAAGGTTTGCTCTGCCATCCAAGCTTGCCTGTAAAGCAAAGTAACTTCCACAATGCCAAGTGGAGCACTACATTGCTTTGATGAATCAAAGTCTTTGTTGGTTACTGATTCACTGGTAGATATTACTTACCAGGACTTTTGCAACATCATTAGAAAGCAGCCAAAAAGATTATTCCATGTTGTCACTAAAACATCTGTATTCTGTGTTGAACTGCAGAGTGTAAATTCTCCTAAACAACATTCCTGAATTTTCCTGAGAGACATGACTCAAGTTTGGCTTTATTAGCCAGTATTGACAGGAAACAGAAGGTTTGAAGATCTCAAGCAGTTTAGAGGATCAACTTTTCACACACTAGTCCAAAAGCAAGTAGTATTTGCACAGTCTCATTGATATGCCATGACACTCTTTTTGTCACTGTCTTGTTTCAACTGATGCTTTGTTTCAACTTTCAACTTGCAACTCAGTTGGTCAGAAATGAATATCTCTGGTCTGTGTCCCATACAAAATCCTCAAAAAGCTTATTTATGCTTATGTTGAACCTATTGCAGATGCATTGCACTCATCAATAGATCCATTGCATCTATTGGACAAGGAAAATCTGATCATGTTAAAATTGTGCCCCCAGAATTACACAAATAAAAAATATGATCTCAGGGGTACATTCTTACCATGATCTGAAAAATCCAATTGTTTTGTTAACACAGAAAATTGAGAAATTTTTGATGCTAAAAACAAGGCTGGTGCCACATTTGTTGATCTGACAGCAACATATGGCACTGTTTGGCACCATTGCCATTAACAAGATTCCATAGTATGCCTTGAATTGAAAATAAAAAAATTGGATTATGTTAAAAATGTGCCTCAACAATTACACAACTACAAAAATTATGTCCTCAGGAGCATTTTTTGATTTGGAAAGTCAAATTGTTTCGATAACTAGAAAACTGAGGCAGACATGGGTTAATCATAATTAGTAATTGTAAACAATTTATGATCAATTATGATTTTTTTATGTAATATAATTGATTACATTAAAAAAAACTTAGATGTAATTGTAATTATAATCAAAAATGCATGACAAAAACTTTTAGTAATCGATTACATTGAGCTAGCATTCAAATGAAAAAACCCCATTTGTGATGTCACATGTTGTTGCCTTTCAGATAAATGATTTAAAACTTTTTGTTTATAAAATGTAACAAAAATTTCAAATGCTAATTGTAATAATGATTAAAGAAAAGATTATTTTACCAATGTGCTTCAGACTTTCTGTTGTAGCATGGGAAAAACATATGATCATTTTAAGTAATCACAATTGCAAAACAGGTAAGTAATTATAATTGTAATTGATTGCATTTCTTATGTAATTACCCCATCCTTAAATTGAGAATTCTTTTGATGCTAAAAATAAGACTGGTGTCATAATTGTCAATCTGACAGCTGTATATGACACTGTCTGGCACTATAGTCATAAACATGATTTCATAGTGTGACTTAAATTTATTATAAAAAGTTGTATCAATTTAAAAATATGCCCCCGAAATTGCACAACTAAAAAATATGGCCCCAGAGGTTATTTTTAACATGATTTAGAAAGTCAAATTGTTTTGTTAACACAGAAAATTTAAGATTTTTTTGATGCTAAATACAAGGCTGGTGCCACATTTGTCAATCTGACAGCAGCATATGGCACTGTTTGGCACCATGCCTAACTTGCAAGCTCCTGAGATTTTTTCCTGATAAGCTCATGGTCAGAATGATCATGCAACTTGTCGGGAACCAAATTTCCTCCTTAACTACCAGTGATAGCAAACAAAGCAGGCTCCATCTTTAGAAAACAGTAAAGCCCAGGGATTTTTCTTGGCTCTCCACATTTTTAACATCTATATACACAATCTGTCTTTCACAATTTTTAGAAAGTTTCGTATGCACATGATTTAGCATTGTTGCATACTTTTGGAAACTGGAAGGAATTTTAGGGGAATTATTGGAAGACAATGATGACAGCCTTTCATTTAAACAACTAAGGGGCTAAACATGACCTAAATGTTTACAAAAACTATAAACTTTTATGATTCTCTTAAGAGTACTTTTAGACAGTAAAACTATATGCAAGTATAATCTTCTGAAAATTTGTAAATATTGTATCAATGTGAAAAACTATGTAGTCATATTTATTTAAATAAAAAAAATTGTGTGGAGTACCTCAACAAAATATGTCCTCAGACCACTTCTTTTTCAGTTATATGTAAATGATATTTAAAATGCTTCAAAGTTTAATATGAGATTATTATTTTTCAGCAAAAGACTCTTATGATCTAAAAAAACATATTGATATTGAACTTGGTAAAGTGTAGCAGTATCTTGATGCCAATAAATTATTTCGTATTGTTTCAAAAACAAATCACATTATGATATCACTAAATTATGAAGAAAGATACAAATTTAAAATCAAACTTAAAGATCATCTGTAGTGCACAACAGAAACTCATAAGTATTTAGGTATCAAGATAGATAAAAAGTTATCATGGAAGCCACGTTTGTTGGCTGATGCTTCCAAACTAGCAAACTATGTGGACTGCTTTATGAGTTAAGGCCAGGGATTTTCAAAACTTTTTTGTTCTGCAACCCCATTTTAAACCTGTGGCAAATTTTGGGACTTCTTCAAAATTTGTATGGCATTTAGACAAGATTTCTTGATTTTTGTCCCCAAATTTTGTTGTTCTCTACACAAAAAAAAATCTTCAATTAAGATCAAGCTCTGATTGTCAATTTTTGTCCCCAAATACACCAAAAAAAGTTTTGCAGCACTACCAAAAAAAGTCTCCAAGTTTCACAGCACAAAGCACAAAAAGCCAATTTGTTTCATAACCTCCAAATTTTTTATGCAACCGCATTTGGGGTTGCGACCCACAGTTTGAGAAGCCCTGGTTAAGACCATTTGTGGACAAGCAAATTCTCATAAAAGTTTAAGACATCCCAATCCAGCAGTAGCAAAATTGCTCAAAAGCTTTGATTCCTTAAACAGTTTTGGTTGAAATGTCGATTGGTTTGATGTAATAACTTATTTTTTCTTTTGGTTTCTATTTAGACTTCAACATTAATATTTTTGAATTCATTTTCCTGGCAACTAAAATTCTAACCCTAAAGTTAGTTTAAGACCAAATTACAGATGTTTTTTTTGGTAGGTTGAAGTGAACAATTTTGTATTGTAAAAAAATCACTTGGCAACCCATGGTTTAGTCAGAGCATTGCAGAAGAAGGTCTGATGAGCCACAGCTTGTCCACCTTTCCCTAATCTATTTAACTCTATCTTATGGAATGATTTGCTGGAGTAGCTGTTCAAAAACTGTTCAACCTGTTGAAGTTATTCATAGCTGAATATTAAGATGCATACATGCATATGTAAATATGGTAGAACCAGGGCAATTTTTTGCATCAGATCTATATTTTATTAAATTTGCTCAAACTACATGACATTTATGTATTTTTAAATTTATATTTTGTTTGAAAATCATCAATTAAAATTTGTAAATACATGTCTTGTTTTGAAAATCATCTGCTTCCAAATTTCTTTATAATATATTATTCTAAGCACCATTCACTTCACCATTATAATACCAGGAATGCTTCTAAAAGTGATTAATTTTTGCAAAGAAAGCTAAAGGAAGTAGGTCAAAGATAATTACAAAATAAAGGTATTACATGCTGGACTAAATTATTAGATTGCTGGTCAAGTGATTAGAGCACTGTAATTATGATCAACATGGTCTTGGTTCCAAACCTACTCATGCCATTCTATTGTGTCTTGGAGAAAGATACTTTACTACACTTTACCCTACTTGGAGGTCTTACCAAGCTGTTCTAAGTTTCAGTCATATCTCTATAAAACTGAAAAACCAAAATAAAAAATTTCAACTGGACAGTAATATCTTGGCATCTCCAAAAATTGCAGTAAATATTCAAAGGATAATTGCTTGCCCTATGTATTAGCTCCTTTGTCTTGTTATGTGAGTCAGAAAAATAAATATAGATATAAAATAAATAAAATAATTTAATAAATCATCACATCATATTTATGCATTTTTTAAACAATTAAGATAATATACTACAAGAGCCTTGTTTGTATGCTAATGTAACCTTATGTTTATTAATTTTTGTGAAGATGTATTCATGGGATGTACTTTGAATTTTTATTAGCCATTGATCAATTTATCAAGCAGTCTTAAAATCAAAATCAAATATTAGTCATTCATTCTTTAATTCTTAGCTGATAATCAAGAAATATCTTGAAAAGAAAGCCTCTTGATTATTTGCTGCTTCCAGCCTGAATAGTATTGTATTGACATTGATTATGTTTAGTTTTGTTTTTTGGGCAAAACAATAAATTCTGTTGTATTGTGAATGCTGAGGTCAAATATCATAAGTTTTTTATTAATGCATGTACAACTTGCCATGTTTAGCACAATGAAACTTTTCTAAACCTAAAAAAAAGTTAATTTTCCTATATTTTGCATTTTTTTATAGTTGATAAATGGCCTTTTTTGTATCTGCTCTTCAACAATATTGTAATCAACAATTCTTTAAAATGAATCTTTTATTATTGATTATATTTCTATAAACACTTTAGCTTGAAATTATTGTGTCTCTCATTAAGCATATCCCTTAATTAAAATGAAAATTTAAAATAATTGAAATTGTTTTAAACCTACAACTTATTAACAAAAATTCTTAACCATTAGTGCAGCTAGTGTGTTTAAATACGCTTAAGTGAAATTGCGATAAAGTACTTAAATATGCAGTTGAATTTTAGTGCAAAGTGCTTTTAGGGTAGCTAAATATGCAGTCAATTTATCAAAAACTATCAGACATAATGGTTAAAAATTTTGTATCTAGCATTTAGTTATGAACCTAAGTTCTCATTTAAAATTTCATCAAATTTGACTGACTGAAAAACTTTTGTCACTAATGGTTTAATAAAAGCTTGTGCTTGAATAATAAAGGTTAAAAAAGGTTAATAAAGGTTAAAAAATGAATTTGATTTTACCAAAATATCTGCTTAGTTTTTATTGGTAACAGCAAGTAATCATTAAACAAAGATCATGTAGTTTAAAATTTATAAACATATAGCATATTATCTTATGATTAATGTGCAGTTTATAATGGTATTTTTTATAAACTTGTGGTTAAAGAAAAGGGTAAAAAAATTTTTTTCTAACTCTAAATTTAGCTTCAAAATTTTTTGTGTTTTATTTTTTTTTTTAGTTTTCTATAATATTTTTTTCTGCTGAGCCCTTGAATTCTCCTTCTATCAATGTTCCAGATGTTTGTTTTTTTTATACTTTGGCTACTGCACTGCCATCAAATATAGCTTTAGCTGAAAAATTGTTAAATACCATTGTTCATAAAGGTAAGGCATATTTTGTGATAGATATGAAATAAAGCCTACCTGTCAGGCTTTTAAATTGAAAAATATAATTACTTGTTTTCTTAACTTTTTGGTATAAATTAAACAAATTATTTAGTGTTAGTGTAATTATAAAAGTAGAATTACATAATATTTATTTAATTTATTTTTCACAAACTTACACTTTTTATTCATTGAACAACACCAAATTGTATCCAAAAAAATTGATATAATCTATTTATGCCTGGATTTTCTAGATTCATATTTCAAAGTTTTTTGCAAAATTTTTAAATAAATTTATTTTATTTTAAGATAAGTGTTTTATGGTTTTTATTATAATATACAAGGTGTGACAAAAAAGAAACTGGACTGTATCAACTATGCTCTTGGCACAATGCCAATTGGCAAGCCACTTGCTCACCATGAAACACAACTTCTTAGCTCTATTGTGTTGCAATTCCTTTAATTATTTAAATAACTTTAATTAAATGACTTTTTAATTTTAATTTTTAATTTCTGTGTTTCAAACTTTTATGTAACATCATATTGGTAGCCTTTGTCACAATTTTTTTTTACTTTGTGTCACGTTTGTTTGTACTCCATACTGTTGGTTGTTACAAAACTGTTAGTAGCTCAAAAATAGAACAACAAATCAACTTGAAGTTTTTGATGAAATTGGGGAAGACCCCAACTGAATGTTTTAAATTTGGATAAACCCAAGACAGAATGACCTTCCACAGCAAGGACAGATGAAAACATCACTAGTGTGAAGCAGCTGGTGCGAAGTGATTGCAGGTTGACAGTATGAATGATATCAGATGAACTAAACCTAAACAGAGAATCAGTGCAGACAATCTTGCTGTATGATCTGGGGATGCAAAAGGTGTGTGGAAAAATGGTGCCCAAGATTTTGTTGGAAGGCCAGAAGCAGAACTGAGTCAAATTTTGTGAAGACATGCTTTAGAAAATTAAAGACTATCTGGATATTCTTAGGCAGATCATCACAGGAGATGAAACTTGGGTTTTCCAATGTGATCCTGAAACAAAGAGGCAAAGCATGCAGTGGAAGACTGCAGAATAACCCAGATCCAAGAAGTTGCACATGTCAAAATCAAAAATCAACATCATGCTGATTGCTTTTTTCAATCAGGATATAGTTTATGAATTTGTGCCTAAGGGTGAAACAGTGAATCAGCACTTCTACCAGCAGGTTTTCATTTGCCTCCATAACTGAGTTTCATGCAGTAGGCAGGAACTGTGGAGTGATATGTCATGGCTTCTCCACAATGACAACACACCTGTACACAAGGCAATTAGTGTGAGGCAGCTCTTGGTCAAAAAACAAATAACAAACAGCTCTTGACCACTCTTCCTATTTCCCAGATTTAGTGCCTTGTGACTTTTGGTTTTTGCAGGCTGAAGGCTGTGGTGAAAGGAAGTCATTTCTCCTCTCTGGAAGAAATCAAACCTCAGTGATGACGGAGCTGAAGAGACTCAAAGAAGAGAATTTTACCAAGTGCTTCTGTGGGTTGCAGGATCAAATGCAAAAGTATATGGAGTTGGAGGGTGTATACTTTGAAAGGGACAATTCATAAATTATAAAAATCTGTTCTATTAAAATTTTTATGACAACAGTCTGGTTTTTTTGTCACACCTCGTAAATTTAGGTTATAATAAACATGGTTAATTACAACTGTTTCTACAGTTTGTTGCATTTTTTGTGTCAACAGTTAGTGCTATTATTATTTTGTGAAATAATAAAGCAAACAATTTCTAAACTTTTAAACTTTTTTATCATTGCAATTCTTTGAATAATTGAATATTAATATAAAAATTATTTTTTTGTAAAAAAAAAGAATCAACACATTGTGTTTTATTGGCAACTAAATTTTTTTCAAAAAGTGGAAACTATAAAACAGTTATAAATTTTAAACTTTTTTTTAAAAATATAAGCTATTTGTGAAAAAACTGTGGAAACTACTGTTTAGACATTCAACAAGCTTAGGTAAAATCTAACACCATTTAATGCATTTTATAAAAGCTATAAGGTAAAAATAAACTTAAGATTTTTTAGCAGAATCATAGAATTAGAGTTCTATTTATATAATTTATGCATTTCATACAAAGCATTAGTAATATAATTTGTCAGGTGAGAATTTTTTGATAGTTTTATATTTTTATTTTATTTTAAATTTTTTTTCAAGATGGATCAAATTATTCAAAAGCTTTAGAAAGTGCTTTTGGACTATTGCAAAAAGAAGCAAAAAGAAGTAAAAATTTTACTTTATTGTAGTATTATTTTATTCCATGTGTGTGTACTGTAAATGCACATTTAAATTTTATTTTAATGTTTAAATTAATATAATATAAAAATTAATACAAAGCAGAGATGAGGAGCTAGCTTAATTTAGGTTAAACTCTAGCTTTTCAATTTCAAAACCAGTTAGGTCTGGCTCCAGTGCCCTTGTCTGAGTCTAGCTTCAGCTCTTGCTTCAGCTCTGACTACAAATAACAATACTTTTATAAATATTTTCCAATGAGGAATAGCTAGATAATATATCAAATATTGAAAATTACTAATTTGGAAATGCTACAGCCTTTGGATCAATTATATTATCCTAGGGCTTAATATCATCCAAGGGTCCAATGGATAGAGGTTTATATTATACAAAGGTCCTATAAATTATTCTAGGCTACAACCTTAGGATCAATTACATTAATCAAAGGAAAGAAGATTCGATCATATCTGCACATTGACATACATAACAAATCTCCAAACACAATCATCACTTAGAGATGGGCATTCCAAAATAATTTGGTATTCTAAAATATTCTAGAATAATTATATCAAATCTAGATTTCAAATCCTATTCTAAAATAATTTTTCAAAACTTTGGAAACATGAAGCTATACTTTTATCTTTTTTTCCACAAAACTAATAATAGCCCATATGTAATATTAAGATTTAGAACTTGTTCTAGTTGGAATGCAAAATGTTTAGCAATTCCATATTTTTTCCAGTCAAATAATGTCTTAAAGCTGATGCTTCTCCTTGGCTGCATGCAAGAGTGCAACCAGCTTCAAAAAAAGGGGATGACACAATTTAAACATCTTTTTAAGTGTGGGGCAAAGCCCCCTGCACCCCCTCAAGTTTTTTCCTAATAACCACCTTTTTAGTAAGCCCACAAGCTATGCTTTGCACCATTGCATTTTTTGACATTTATGGTTTAAGTGCTTGTTTCGCATTCTTTTGATTGGAGCATTCTTTGTTCTATTGATACTTTTCACTTTGCTTAGATTTTAAGCATTGAAAGAAACCAATAAAACAAACAAAGAATAATCCATTTCATGTTGATAGTGAAAACGAGCCTTTAAGGTTGTAAGGTAAACTTATGTCACAATTAATAATTTGAGATTGTAAAGTTCGACTTGTGTAAGCATTTTCCTACCTTATCAAGTAATGAAATTAAGCTATGACAAAACTACAGTATCCTGAATAATCTTTTAAATGCCACAACATCCAAGCTCTGTGTTTTCATTCCAAGACCAGTTCCAAGCCTATTGGAATAAGCTTGCCCCAAACAGCTTAGGTAGAGCTCAATTTGGTGTTCTGGTGTTGGGAGATTCCATTTGTCCAGGCACAAATGAGGTCTTGCAGTCTTGCTCCTTCATCAAATTGCAAGTGTGGTGCCATTGAACAAACTGCAGACCACATTCTAATAATGTGCCCCACACATTGGGCACCACATGAAGCATAAGGTCTGACAGTATTGGATGATGAAATTTGATGCTGGCTTAACACCATTACTGCCAGCATTTGATCTAAGCAGTACAGCAGCCTGGAATAGTAAAAAAATAAACCTTTGTCCCCAGTCCAATTTGTGCCTGGGCTGGAGATATATTTTTCCAAACAATGACAATGAAGACAGCAACAATCTCTAAAGGAAATCTAAATAGCACCAATTGCACTTATTTGCCCATGCATATTTGAAAGCTCGTTCAACACCATAGTCATATTTGCAAACAAAACAAATCAGACCCACCAATAATTACCCTCAGCCATTACATAAACAAATACATGAACACAAAACATACACTCAGAAACAACATTGTGACAAAATTAATTACAAACACAACCCGACTCCCTGTGGGCACTACAAGAAAACTATCCAACAAAAAAACATCTGCACAACAGAACAGAAACATTTGCTTTGGAAATGAAACAGCCATTATTGATATAGACAAACCAAAAGTTTTTAATAAATAGTTCATAAATATTTTTCTATATAGCACAAACTAAGTCAACAGGCACATAGACCATAAAATCAAAAACCAATCTCCACTGACAAAATACTACTTACCACTACTCAAGTGTGATTAGCTATCTCAAGCAAAACAAACAACAATTTCTCTTGACCCAATAATATAAACTTCAAACACCTGAAACACCTAGGGTCACTTTCCATTAGATACCTCACTAACATATAAAACACTAGCTTCAACACTAACACAATGCCTCATCTTTGGAAACATTCCACAACCAAAGACCAAAACATTGGCACAAACTACCAGTTTATATTGCTTTTATCACTCCTTGCCAAAACAATAAGCAATAGCGTTTCTTATTGCATAACAAAAAACATTCCATTTATTTCTCATCAATATGAACTCAAACACAAACACTCAAGATGCATTGCTTTGCACAAGGCCGCCACCAAATCACAAAAGACTTCCACAATCCAAGGTAACATCACGCTGTAACAGTAGCTTTAGACATGAGTAAGATATTTGATACGGTGAATATGCACAGACTTATACACAAACTCACTTTAAGAAACATTTCAAACATCATTATCAAGTTCATAGCCAACTACATATATAAGTAAAGTATCAGGGTTCATTGTATGTAGGTAACTTTGCAAGAGTGGTGATTTGTTGGCTCTGAGCTGTTTCAGTTTTGTATACATATGACATGGTAATGTTTGTTTTCATGAAGGAATTTCAAAAGGTGTGGTGTAAGTAACTTTGTTGGTTTTTTTGGAACTGAGGTATTGTGAAGTGAAGGTTGTACAAATGTGCTTTAGGTTTTTTCTCCATTCCTCACTCTAATGTATAGTTTTGAGATGATGATGTTAGTGTGCTCATTGTTATCAAAGATTGTGGCATTCATGTATCTGGATGGATGTGAATGTGTAGTAAAATAATATAAAGAGGGTGTTCGTGAGTCATTCAGTTGTTTAAATTGGGTAGCATGAAGTTTGAGTAAGATGGGTGTCCATTGGAAGGACCTTGGTTTCATTGTGTAGGTGTTGAAGTGTTTATTTCTCATGTGCAGCCACCAGCAATGTGCAAAGTTATGTTTTGAATGGTTTGCAGTTTCTTGATGTTGGTATTTGATATGATAGGACTCTATATGGTGTTTGCATATTCCAAAATAGGGCAAGTGATAGCTTTAAATGTGGAGACAGTTTATTTCTTTTGTTTAGCTCATTTGGTTGAAGGGAGTGCTTTACGTTTGTTTTGCTTTAATGATAGTGACTGGATGTCTGTGTTGCACATCAATGGACAACTTTTTTATAGGGTTTTTTGATCTGATTAGTTGTTTTTGCAATCAAATTTGTTCTTTTTGCAATCAATTTGTTTTGCAAAAACTTTTATATATATTTCTTTGTATAGGGTCTCCCGTAGGGTCTATATACATATACAGATAATATGGGGTCCCTGTATTAGGTCTCCATAATTAAGTCTCCATAATCTATAGTCTCCATAATTATATTTCTATAATATAGTCTCCATAATGTATATATCGATAGGTATATAGACCTATCAGAGGCCTTATATTATGGGGACTATATTATGGAAACCATATTATGGAGACCTAATATCTATTATATATTGAGACTACATTATTGAGACCTAATTTTAAAGACCTAATAAATATTATGGAAACTATATTATAGAAACCTAATTATGGAGACTATATGTATTATGGAGACCTAATATCATGGTGACCTAATACAAAGACCCTATATTATCTACATATTGGTAATATAGACTCTATATATTTGATAATATAGGGTCTCTGTATTAGGTCTGCATAATTAGGTTTTTATAATATAGTTTCTGTAATATTAGGTCTCTAAAATTAGGTCTTCATAATGTAGTATCAATAATAGATATTAGGTCTCCATAATATGGTATTCATAATATAGTCCAAATAATATTGGGTCTTCATATAGGATCTCTGATAGGTCTGTATACCTATCTATACATATATATATATACATTATGGAAACTATATTATAGAAACCTAATTATGCAGACTATAGATTATGCAGACCTAATTATGGAGACCTAATAAAGAGACCCCATATTATGTATATACAGGGTGTCAAGAAAGTTCCCGATCCCAAACAAAATTATATAGGGCTAATGACAGAAGGTTAAATCAACAAAAGGTTTATTGTGGTGATAGAACAAAGCTCCATGAACATAAAAAAATCTGGTTTATTCAAAATGACCCCCATCTGTATCAATAACACGTTGGAGCCTCTGTCGGAAATTCTGACAAGCAGCACGAAGGGCATCTTGAGGAATTTTCTCCCATGCTTGTTTCAGGGAAGCTTGAAGATCCTCCAGATTGTTATGGGGTGAAGAACAGGCTTCTTTTTCCAGAATACCCCACACACAAATCCATAGGATTGAGATGGGGCGAAGATGGTGGCCACAAATCTTTGGTCCAGAATGAAGGAAAGTGCTCTTCGCACCACTTCTGCGTCTTCTTTGATGTGTGAGAAGGCGCGCCGTCTTGTTGGAAGGTGAAGGACTTATTTTTGAACTTTTCCTTCATCGATGCAAGGGCAGGGGTTAAAATATCATTGACATACGAATCTGTATTCACTTTGACCCCCTCTTTAACAAAAATGAGGGGAGATTTCCAAGATTTGGAGATCGCACCCCATACCATCACAGACAAGGGTTTCTGTCAGCGTGAAACGAATCGAAGATGATCAGGGAGGTCCTTGGGTGACTTTCCGAGAATCCTGTCATTCTGGGTGTTGAACTTCGCCCCCACCGAGAAGAGTTTTTTGTCTGAAAAAACGATTTCGCCTTTCTCCGTGCCTCCCTTCAGACGGTTCAGCAGAATTTTGGCCCTCTCCTTTCTTTTTCGCTTCTGGAGGTCAGTTAGGAGTTGTCTTGTCCTGATTTTGTACGGGGACATTTTGAGATCCTGTTCAACAATTGTTCTGACAGACTCATGGCTGATATTCATGTCTTTAGCCGTTTTCCTCAAGGATCGTTTGGGGTTCCTCCTGAGGGCCTTGATCCTCTCCCTGAGGGCCTTGATCTTTGCTGGAGTGCGAGCGGATCGAGGTCGTCCACTCCTATCCCGATCCTCCATGGTTCCAAGTTCTTGGAAGCGCAAGATTGTATCGCGAACAGTCGATTTTGGTGCTTTTAGCAACTTCATAATTTTAGAATTTGAATGTCCCGCACGATGAAGTTGAATGATTGCAGCTCTTTTACTCATTTTATTATTATTTTAGCCAAAAAAATTTGAAAAGTGTATCTGAAACATTGAAAAGGAGGATTAAGTGGAAAAATGACGTACAGAACTTATCATAATTCATTGAAGTTTTTGAATTACATTAAATTTAAAAATCGATCGGGAACTTTCTTGACACCCTGTATGTACATAGACCCTATTGGGAGACCCTATACAAAGATATATATAAAAGTTTTTGCAAAATGAAATTGATTGCAAAAAAAATGAATTTGGTTGCAAAAAGAACGAATTTGATTGAAAAAGCAATGAATTTGATAGCAAAAACAACGAATTAGATCGAAAAACCCTATATCTTATCAGGCATCCAACCAAATGAACTTTGCTGGCAAAAAGTTGTTCTGTCTCTGTGTTGTCATACTCAGGAGCCAGAACACCTCTTATATGAAAGACTCCTGTCTTCACTTAGTGGACAGTTGTGACAGCTTAACCTTTTGCAGTCCAATTTTAAAAAGCAAATAAAACTCCTATATCAACTATTTCCACTTCATGCATTTTAGGTGGTCTCACTAACATCTTGTATGTTTTTCTTTCATTCTAGCTGATATTTTTTTGTTGCAAATTACACCTGTTGTCCTTCTCTAGCCATGCTTCTCTGCTCAAACCTGTTTTTTTACTTCATAGTTACATCCTTTGTTGCACTAAGCCAGTGTGTTTAACTTGATGACTACAAGCCACATTTGACCTGCATAAAGCTTTTTAGTGTTCTGCAAGGTGTTTTCAAAAATAACATAAACAGAATAGTATGATATTTTTTCTAAAAAATTGTTTTGAATGAAGATCAAAAAAAGTTTTTCTTTAGAATTTGCCTGTGTTTTATTTACTTAGCCTGTGAATATTGCGATAAGCCAAAATGGCCTCAGCTGAAAAAAGTTAGATGCCTTTGAACTAAACAGTTGATCCTAAATACTAAACAATATCAGGATTTGGCAAGCATACTCGTTTAAAGAGTGATTTTGACCTATATCCCACAGAAAAGAAAATACTGGGAGCCATAAATTAAGAAAATCAAGATTACTGTATTTTCGCAACCATAAGATGTACTGGAGTATAAGGCGCAGTATCAAAAAACTGCTACAAACGCATTTTTTTCTCACATAAGTTGCACTGGACTATAAGGCACAATAAATCAGACAAAATCCTAATTTGTTTTTTGTATGTTTTAAATTTAAAAGAAATAATTAAATGAACAAATAAACAAACAAACGACTAACAAACATGTAAACAAAAGATTATTTGAACAAATAAACAAATGAGCAAATGAACAATCAAAAGAATAAACAAAGAGTATTCAAACAAAACAAACAAGTGTATAAAAAAATTAATGAATGAATGAAGAAACAACAAGAGAAAAACAAAAATCAAATAAATACTGGTAAATAACAAATTGAAAATAAAACACTGTTTCAGTTTATTCCTTATCTAAAAATTCGTTAAAATTTTTGTCTTCTGTTTCCAAGTCAAACAGTTGCACAATTTTGCCACAAAGCATGCTAGGATCCGTTTCATCACAATCCAATTTGGTGTCATCATTCTCACTATGCTGTTCAGAGATTATTCCAGCTTTCCTGAAAGATTGGATGATGCTGTATACTGATATTTTTGCCCAAGCATCTATGATCCATTGGCAGATAGTAGCGTAACTTGCTTGTCATTGCCTTCCCGTCTTGGTAAATGTATGTTCACCGTCAGTCATCCATTTCTCCCATGCAACTCAATTAATAGAAATATCTAGAGGCTGCAGTTCTTTCGTTGATCCACCCAAAATGATGGCAAACTCCGAATTTGTTTTTTTTACTTGGGCTTTTACAGAATTGGTCAAATGAGCACACATGGAATCATAAATCCATAAAGATTTAGACATGTGAAAAAACCCATCTAGTCTCCTAACATAAACCTCTCTCAGCCAAGCACTCATCATCTCCTTGTTCATCCAACCCTTTGGGCTAGCCTTAATGGTTATGCCAGTCAGAAACTTTTCTTTTGGCAATGTTTTTCTTTAAAAATGACCATTGATGGTAGTTTCTGGCCGTCTGCCTGGCAACCAAGAACTACAGTAAAAGCCGACTTTTCATTACCTGTGATTTGTATGGTAACTACACTCTTCCTTGTTTTTTTGACTGTGTGGTTCATAGATATGTCGAATGTGAGGGGTACCTCATCCATGCTAGTAATGTGTTTTGGTTGTATTTTATTTTCACTTATTTTGTTCAAGCAGTAGGTACGAAATAAGGCCATCTTTTCTTTGTTGTCACTTAAAAGTTGCTGTGATATAGTAGTTCTTGTGTGAATAGAAAGATTACATCTTTTCATGAAACAGAAGCACCAAGAAGGACCACCTTGAAAGTCGTTAATTTTCATCTCACTCGCTATCACTACTGCTTTCAATCTAATTAGGACAGTAGAGACACTTCTACCTGTGGTTCTCTGTTCAACAACCCACTGTTCAAGTTTATTTTCCAACTTTGGCCATCTTGCTTTGTGCCCTCGAAAACTTGGTTGCGTTTTTTTAACTTGGCTCAGGGCATTTTCTTGTTTCTTTCACTTTTGTACCATTGATTCATTTATATTAAATTCCTTTGCTGCTGCTCTATTTCCATGTTCCTTTTTGTAGTTTATAGCTTTTAATTTTAAATTTGCATCATAAGCATGTCTTTTAACAGGAGCCATTTTTTTAGACGTATACAGAAAATAAATTATCTTATTGCAATTTAGCAGCATTAAAAGACTTTTCCAAATAAAGTTTTTGCAATCTTGCAAAATTACGACAGTTTGTTGTGTTTGCACTGTGTTGGAAGCATAAGGCTAGTTTGTATTTGTTGCATTACATGTGCAAAGCATGTGTGTGTAAAATATCAACATTTTTTAATCGCGAACAGAGCAATTTGCTCTAAAGAAACAAAGCAAGAGAAAAAGAGAAACAAAAAAGTACTCTTTACCAACTTGGCGGGAATAGAAATAGAGAAAAAAGACAGAAACTTTCTTTACAAAGATAAGCTTGAAGAAAAAATAAATTCCTTTTTTCTAATAATTGTTAAATAGTTCATTACACAATACAATGTTCCAATAAACTTATTGCATACGTCGTTCTGTTTACAAAACAATTCCTGGCATTTGAAATGCTAAAATGAAAAAATAGCACTATTTGCAACATTAAAGATGGTTCACAGTTTTCTTATAAAGCATACTCTTATCCACACATAAGATGCACTGAACGATAAGGCGCATGTTCAATTTCTGAGAAAATTTTTGGCTTTTAAGTGTGCCTTATAGTTGCAAAAATATGGTACCTGCAATAATAGTTCAATTTCATATTGAAAACATAAATACATGGAAAAAATTATTACTGTATATACTCATGTATAAGTTGAATTTCTGGGAGACGATTTTAAGGTAAAATTTTTGGGGTCAACTTATACATGAGTAATGTTTATGGACATGTTGCTGCCGAGTCGAATAGAATGTGAATATTAAAAGAAAAACCCAATATAAAACCTGCAACAATACTCACATTTGACAGCATAATTGTTAGAATCTTCAGCAAATCTTATTACTAAAAGTTTAAATTAAGCACTATATTTATTTCTTTTACCTGGCATCATTTATACATATTTTATTCTGTACATTCATTGCACAAATAATATTGTAAGTGTGTCATCCCAGACCTGGTTTCAAACATGTCGAAGAACTCTATTTATTGTATTGAGTAAAAAAAACTTTAAATTTTGAAAGTTATGTTTTTATTTTGGAATTGCAAAATTTGATTCAGATTCGATATATATAATTATTCCAGAATATTCTAGAATAGTGGAGTTTACTTATACATGAGTAATACCTATAATAAGGCAATTTTTTTTTCTTAAAATACCTATCGACTTACACATGAGATCGACGTATACATGAGTATATACAATACTTGAAAAAACAAGCAACAAACACAATTTTACTAATATAACTGACAAAAAAAAATAAGATAAAAATTATCTGCTACACATCAATGAGTACATGAATAGTAATGAACCTATACATTTACCAAAAAGATTATGTATAAATTTAAAAATTAAATAAAAAAGTTAAAAAAATGAATTTAAATAATTTCATAATTCATTTTTTTATGTATGAATGTTTTAAAGGGTATTTAGGACTAACTATATTTTTGGTTGGATTATTTCACAGTAATTCAGACAATATAATATGTGGTTTATTAGTACATAAAAACAGGTTTTCTTAAACATAAACAGTGGAAAGGCTTTAGTTTTAAGATTTATTTAAAGCAAATTTATTACATTTATTGTAATCAAGAAATATTTCAGATAAACCAAAAGAAGATGTCTATCAAATAATTTTAATGATTTCTAATGGTGAACATGATGATCCAACTGATCCATTGCTTGCAAACGTTAGGAATTGGCAACTTAGTTTAGATTACAAAGTTTTGATTTTTGCATATGAACTTGGAAACCCAGGTACTGGTATTGTAGAAATTATTTGGTGGCGAGAATTTTGCTTTTTACACTGTTTTTCGATCTACTTTAGTCCTCTACCAATCAATTTTAATTATGTGTCTATCAATTTTAGTCACTAACAATCAAATTTAGTTCTGTGTCGACCAATTTTAGTCATGTACCGATCAAATTTAATCTTGGGTCAATCAATTTTAATCGTGTACCAACCAAAAACAATTATGTCGAGAAACTTTATTTTTATTGGTAAATAAACAATTTTGAGATACAATTTTTGCTACAAGTTTTTTTGTCAATTAAAGTTTTACAACTATTGCATTTTTAAAAACAAATATTGTAAGAATATCATAATTTTCTAGAATACCTCAAAGAATTTATTTCAATATTTAAAGATAATTTAGTTAGGTTACATATGTGCTTCATTTAACAAAAAAATTAGGTTTTGCGTTTCAAATCTCACTTTAGATTTTTAGAATACCTGTATGTAGGGTTTTTTGATCTAATTTGTTGTTTTTGCAATCAAATTCATTTTTTTTGCAATCAATTTTGTTTTGCAAAAGCTTTTATATATATATATATACATATATATATATAGTATCTTTGTATAGGATCTTTCAATAGATTCTATAGATATATATATATAATATATACAGACGAAATCGGTTAATCGGGTACTGCTTAAACGGGTAAATCGGTTTATAGACTCAAAATCCGAAATCCCGAACCAAATCCTATCTAATGTTAAATAAAACAACCGGTTAATAGACTCACGCTTATCGGATAATAGGGTCATTTTTCGCTCAACTCGCGGTATGTGTTTCTTTGGCCAGACATTGGAAATCGAGAGAAACGAATCGCAAGACAAAGTAAAACATGTCATTAATCTTTTTTCTTTGGCCAGATGCCCAAATGCGTGGGAAACAATCGCGAGACCAGGCTTGCCGCCTGCCACAAAGCGAACTCCTCTCTGTTTCTTGCAGATTTGTAATTGTCTGCGTCTTTAAGTAAACAAAAGATAAAGCAACAGGCATGCGCGCAGCAGTGTGGTTGAAACAAAAACAACAAACTGTAGTCACATCGCACTTTAAACTTCTACCATTGCATGGTTGGAGTCTCGTTAATGCAAAACGTTAGACAAAAGGAATTAAACACACAACACTGCATGAAGCAAAGTTAATTTCCCAACGCGCCGAGTTGTTGTTTCTTCGATTAAATCAATTTAGGTTAGGAAAACGAATTCATTAAGAATGCAAAAAAGGCAGTCAATACTGTATTGAGCAATCTATCCACACAATTTCAGAGAATTTATTTCATAATCAGCTTTGTTACAGTCAACATGGCAAACAAACCTATGAATCGAAAAGATTTGTCTTTAGGTGAAAAAGTAGCCGTGATCAAAGAGCTTGAGAGCAAAACGTCTCAGAGAGTTGTTGCAGAAAAGTATAATGTGTCGTAATCGGCAATTTCGCAGATATGGAGGGCACGAGAAAAGATTACGGACGATCATCGCAACAACATCAATCCCTCTAGAAAATGTTTCAGAGAAAGTTCGCAGAAAGATGTGGAAGACGTCTTACTACGATGGTTCAAGCAAGCCAAAACAAAAGAAATGCCAATTAGTGGTCCAATGCTCCAACAAAAAGCATTGCTACCAAGTAATATAATAGTGTTCCCTTAGAATGACGTACGCTCCCGACAAACCTATTTTTGGACTATAATGGTTAAAGGGGTCAATCGGTTAAAAGGGTCAAAACGTCTGGCAAATGGGTGACCCCATTAACCGATTTCGTCTGTATATATAAATAATATGGGGTCTTTGTATTAGGTCTCCATAATCTATAGTCTCTATAATTAGGTTTCTATAATATAGTCTCCATAAATGTATGTATAGATAGGTATATAGACCTATCGGAGATTCTATATGGAGACCCAATATTATGGGGACTATATCATAGAGACCATATTATGGAGACCTAATACTGTATCTATTATAGAGACTACATTATGGAGACCTAATTTTGAAGACCTAATATTATGGAAACTATATTATACAATCCTAATTATTGAGATTATATACATCATGGAGACCTAATTATGGAGACCTAATATTGTGGTGACCTAATACAGAGACCCTATATTATATATCTGTATATTTGATAATATAGAGTTACAATATATTTGCGACTTACAAGGCATAAATTGTTTGCCTTCAGTAAGAGAAAAATCACACAAGGGGTTTGGTTTGGCACAGTGAAGAAAACTTTTCAAAGACTTCTCTTATGGCTGCAAACTTATCAATGTTTGGTCCTTGCCTAATTCTGTTTGGCTTACCATCAAATCTCATAAATTTAAAAATTTTAAGAAAAGAATTGCACCCGATTGTTTCGTAAAAGATTAGAATGCCATAATTTTTACTCCATAAAATGCAACTGGATGGCCTTTTTCCTTAGATTTCTTGTGCATATTGAAGTCCAATAAAAACTTCCAATTTCTACAAGTCCAACAAAAATGAAGTGTTGCCTCTGTGCTAAGCTTTCTCATTGGTATATTTGATGATGATTCTCAGAATACTTTTGTAAATAAAGTGCTTCCAAGCATCATATGGGGTCACAATATTTTTTGCAATTGCTCTTGGAACACCACAAATGGCAATAAACATGTTGTGTTCCCTAATTTTTCTGGTAACTCTTGATGAAAAATGTTGCCATAAAGCACCAAATTTTCCTGATATCTGGTTGGGGCACATAGTTTAAGGCTGTGTGAAAGAATGGTCATCATTTTCATCATTCTGCTCATCCTTACTATTGTCACTGCTTTCTGCATCTGATTCAGTTAAGTTTGTGCAAGCAGCAGTGCTGCAATCTAAGCTGTTTGCAAAATACATATCTTCTTCATTGGAACATTTGTCATTGGTGTCCCATGAAAAAAATTTATCTGAGGCTTTTTCAGCAGTAGATTGCTCATTCATGTTATCTATATTTTATTAGAAAAAAACCTGTGACTGAAAAATATTGTTAAGTTGTATTGTATGAACAAAGTAAAAGATCACTGTCTCCACTAAAACAATACTATGCAAGCTATACTATGCAATATGTCTAACCAAAATTTATTTTTACTACTTTACAAAATATCTAAATACTCTTGCTTGTAATTTCTATCTACTGCTGTTCATAGAAGAGTTGCCTCTATATCACCAACAAGTAACACACTCTGCATTCATCTCAAGATAAACAACTTTAAACAGTCAATGCAGGCTTTGAGTCAAAATCAAGTCATTGGTAATCCAAGGGGTAGTAATTTTTTTGAAATTGTAGGTTGACTTCCAGACAACTTACAACGTTAGTAGAAATAAATTCAAAAACTGCAATAGATTTAAGGAAAACTTAAAAAATCTCATGAATCTACATGTTATAATAGAGCCAGAATGCTAGATTAAACAAACATGCTGAATCAAAATCAATTCAGTGGTAATTTTAGTGTTAAACAAAGTTGATTTCATAGGAACCAAAACCTTTTCATGATGCTCTTATCAGCAGTTATCATGTCAAAATGTTCAATTTATAACAAATTTTTTCCTTTCTGTTTTATAACTTATTTGACAAAAAAACTATTTCTGTAACTTATTTTATAGTTGATATCTTACACTATTGCCAGAGTTTTTTTCATTTTTTCATCTCATGATTCTCATAAAGTTTTTTTGTGTCTCTTTTTTAACTAACAACTTTTTATTTATACTGTATGTAGTAGAACAAAAACAATGCTATTTTGGATTCTATATAGTTGAAATGGTGGAACCAACATTTGGACCAAGTTTTTAGCTTACCAACAACTCAAAAAATAAAAATATGCAAAAAAATATCATTGATATGCTAATCTAGTAAAGAAAAAAATTCATATATGAGATCTAAAAATTAGTTGACTAATTAAGAAAATTTTTTTGTTTTTATTCAAAATGGTTAACAATGTATAAAAAAGGACAGGCAAAACTAAAATTTTTTGTAACAAACTTGAGCTTAATTATAATAGAATGATTTCTTACTTAAAATAATTTTTTATATTTCAACTTAATTAATAGCATAAAATTGTAACAAATTCGTGATAGATAATAACTCATAACATGGAAGATTTAAAATTTGGTTTAAAGAATATTTATAAAATTTAAGAATTAAAAAGTTTTATCACCCATTTAAAAATTATAGCTATCTTCAAGCTGTTTGTCATTGTACAGTTTTTAAGAATTTTCTAATGTAGAAAATTTTCCTGCCTTGTCTCATTGTTTAACTACTACCATTCTTTACGACTAATGAACAATTTTGCAGTTGACAGTACTCTCAAGAAATTGGTTGACATCAATCAAATACAAACAAAAGTATGATAAATTTTTATATAACTGTAATTTATTTAGTAATTATTTTTTGATTCAGTTTTTAATATATAAAGTTTTGAATGTAATGACTTGCATTTAATACGTGTTTAATATTGCATTTAATCATGACTCGGCAGTTGATCAAATGACAGTTGATTGAATGACACTTGATTGAAACGACACTTGATCGAAACAACATTTGATTGAAATGACACTTGATTGAACAACAGTAGATCGAAACAATATTTTATTGAAATGACACTTGATTGAAATAACACTTGATTGAAACAACATTTGATTAAACAACAGTAGATTGAAACAACATTTGATTAAACAACAGTAGATTGAAACAACATTTGATTGAAATGACACTTGATTGCAGTGACACTTGATTGAAATGACACTTGATTGCAACAACACTTGATAGAACTTGATAGAGCACTTGATCAAAATGACATTTGATCGAAGCAACAATTGATTGAAACAACACTTGATAGATATGACATTTGATTGAAACTACACTTGATCGAAATGATATTTGATCAGAACAACACTTGATCAAAACAACACTTAATCGAAATGACACTTGATTAAATAATGAAAGAGAAAATTTACAACTTTGAATCTGTCTTGGTTTTGTCAAATTTTTGTCCCAGAAACATTGTAATTTCTAAAAAACAGATCTTTTACTTTAAATCTGTCTCTGTTTTTTCAATTTTTGTCCCAAAAACACAGTAATGTATAAAAAATGTCTTCCCTTTGAAGATTTATGCAAGGGGTCTTCAAGGATGGGGCCATGAAACAATGCCCCCCTCCCCTTACATAACTGACTACAATGTAAAAAAAATGCAAAAGAATGGCAGCAATAAGCATCCATTGAACATAATCATGACGAAGGATCTACTTGTTGCTCGCCTAAAAATGGTTTGGACAGGGACCTTGTTAAAAAACCATGACTTTGACATTGAAAAAAAACTATAAAAAATTAAAACAAACTCTTCTTATTAATAACCTCTGCTTTTTATGAATCTAATTTACAATAACAGAGATTGTTTAATTACAAAAACATACAAAAGTAAATCTTTTTTTTATCAACTGTCATTTCAATCAAGTGTTGTTTGGATCATGTGTCATTTCGGTCAAGTGTTGTTTCAATCAAATGTTGTTTCAATCAACTGTTGTTTTGATCAGTATCATTTCAATCAAGTGTCTCTTCAATTAAGTGTTGTTTCAATCAAGTGTCATTTGATTAACTGTCATTGCACTGCATTTAATAATGTACTGCATTTAATGCATGTTTAGATCATAATTGTATACTATATTTTTTAGACTGAACAAGAATCTAATTTTTTAAAATAAATTCTGTAGAATATTGATTTTGAATAAATATTTTAGAATTTAACTTAAGCAGGGTTTCTAAATTTTTTGAATAATGTGGTCTACTAGATTAATTTAATAATACTTTTTGGACTTCAAAACAGACAAAAAGTTTGCTCAAGTGTAAATCTTTGAAAAGAATCTGTTCACATTCAAAGATAAATTTTTCTTCCAAAGTCAAGTGAAGATAAAGCAGCTTTAATGTTTAACAAAAACTATACTTTGAACTGCAGTTAATGGTCTTTTTTTGATCTTCACTTAGGATTTTGGAATAAATTCTATGTTTTAACATTAAATTTTTGATTTAGAAAGAGAGGTAACTTTTAAAATCCATTTGTAATTAATAATTGCAAGCAAAATTGAACATTTTTTTATTAGTTGGCAAAGTTTATTAAAAAGCGAAGAAGCTAAACATTTTCAACTTTCATCAGTCTTCATCAAAACATCTAAAAATTTTTTATTTAATCTTCATCATCAAAAATTTTTTAATTGAAAAATTAAAAATTAAAAAAAAATTAAAAATTTTTAAAAATGTAAAAGTCTTCATCATCAAAAATTTTTAGCATGATTTAACGATTAACCATAAATGACAAATACATACAAGTACTCTAAATAAATAACAGTTTTCTCAAGTTTTTGCTAACACTGGTTTTACTAATTTGATTCAAAAGCAATGATAATTACACAAAAAAAAACAGTGCTATGATATAAAGAAAAAATCAGATAAAAGAAATAGGAGTCATATGACTAAGTTAGAGTAGTTGTAGTAAAAAAGATGAACTGTTTTCACACAATTGTTTATTAAGTTTTGGTTGTGTTTTTTGATTAGTAAAGCTTTATGAATTTTACAGTTGTAATTTGATAAACATTTCTTTACAACAACAAAATGATTCATTAAACTATCCATATCTTTTTTATTTCAAGAATTGCATTCAATAATATTTTATTTTATTTTACTTTTGACTAAAGAACTTAAGTTTAAGTGTTCCTTTGCTCTTGTTACCATGTGACATGTTGACTTACTGATGTAAGTCAGACCCACATTGCACAAACACAAAAGGCAATAAATGACATTTGACAACAAAATGCAGGTGTGATTGAATTTGAATTGAAATTATTTCTAACTTTGTATGTTTTGGTGCTATACAGTAAATGCATGGCAGAAAATTTCCAAATAAATTTAGAATTGTTTTTTTGCAAATATGTGAGACTGTTTCCCCACTTATAGAATTTCAACTGCAATGGTTTCTTTTTCTCTTTATTTGTAGATTGCATCTGATTTAAATTTGTTTGTCTATTTGCAAACTGGTGAAGGACTTTATTGAAAAGAATAGTTTGGGTATCCACTATCCAAAATTTGGGTATTGAAAATAAAGTCCTTTACCAGTTTGTGAATAGACAAACAAATTTAAATCAGATATTTAAATATTTTTTTGATAAAAGTGAAAAATGTCCAGCTTTTTTGTTTTTCTTATAAACTTTGCCAACTAGTAAAAAAATGTTAAATTTTGCTTGTGATAATTTACAATTTTTTTTAATCATGCATGTATAACTGACAAATTTTTTCAATTTTGGATATAATTGTAGTTCAAATAAAGTAGATTGTCATTTTATAGAAAAATTACTGATCAATATAGATTTTTAGAGGTCCTTGAACCCCTAGTTTAGAGACCCTATATTTCAGCTTTGTGTAACATGTATGAAGATTATAAATGGTTATATTTTAATTTTAATTATGTAATCTTGGTCTAATTTTTAATTATAAATTTGTTATTTTTTTTCTTTAGTTTACACACTAAACAATCTGAACAAGTAACAAAGTTATTAACTGTCTTAATTTAAACTAACATGAAGTAAAAAAATAAAAGCAGTTAAAAGTTGTAAAAATTAATAACTTATTCTTTTGTTATTGATATTGGATCACAAGATTTTGGTGTTGATAGTTTTGCAAATGAGAATTTGACATTCAGGGTTTTGAGTGCACTAATTTCAGTAACATACAAATTTTTTAAAGAAGGTTGTTCTTTTTTGAAAATATGATGGACAAATAGTGTTAAATGTAAAGATAAAAATTTTTGTTCAAGTTTATGATAAATAATTATGCTAAAAGGCTTACTTGGTTAATTACTTTGAAATGCCTGCTTGGTTAATATTTAAAAGTTAAGCACAAAAATTTTTTTTGATAATAATGTTGCTCATAAACTTTAAAAAATTATAAATTTATTAATCTGGCAGGATAGAGCTTAAATGGAAACTTAAGAAATGAAAAAAGCAAGTAGTTTTAAAGATTTAGTATTGTTTTAAAATTCTTATGCAAAATTTCACTGTTAGAAAAGAAACATTTCTTTTTTAAAATTTAACAGGCTCTTCCCATTCTTTTCTAGAAATATCTCCTGGCTTGAACAAATAATTAAAGATTGGATGCTAAATTCTGTACATTGTTGAATTCATTGTTTGGCAAACCCTAAGTGTCAAGTTTTTGTTTACTCTTGGTGCTAAAACCTTGCAACACTGTAAAGCAATGGTTTTCAATCTGTAGGTTGTTTTGATATTTCTTTAGGTTGCAGGAGCATTTGATAAAAAAAATTTGGGTTGTAAGGTAAAGACTTTTTTTTGGAGGTCACTAATATGAGAAATTGGGGACAAATTCCAAGTGAAGATTTTTTTCTTTTTCTTTTTAGAGATCACCAAAGTTTGTCAATGGAAATTGAGAAAGCAGTGACAGTTTCCAAGTAAAGAACTTTTTTTTACTGTTAACTTCAAAAATATGGTGATGCTAGCATTAGATAGCTTATAAACTATTAAATTAACCCTTTCGCTGTCTCGTGCATCACATATGATACACAGGACATACTGCTCTGACATCCGTGCATCACATTTGATGCACAAAAGCTATGTTTTTAACCACACAGAAAAATCTTTGAACTTGTCATAGAGATGAATTTTATTGCTCAGAACATCTCAAGCATGTGCACTTTACTATATTTACATGCATGCACAAAACTCATGCTCCACATTGGCACACACGATCATGAGGATAAAGAACATACAAACAAATTTTTTGTATTCAAAATATCAGACCAACATCAAATTTATGAAATAATGCATGTTCACAAAAGGCTCCACATTAATGTTTCTCATATAAATCATTAAAACATTGCAAGCAGAAGGGCTTTTTGCACTCCATGCATTCTGCGGAGACTTGTTTTGCTTTAGCTACTGCTTGTTTTTGGTCAGAGCTTTTGGTAATTTTTTCATTACAGCCATGGCATCTCTTCCTGGAGATTTTTTATCTGATCTTCTGGGGATTTTGCATAGAGCATGGGATTTTCTTTTAGGTCTTGGTCCGACACTTGTTGTCCTTTGTTCAACTTGAAGCAAAGAGATTGATATTGATTTTACAAAGCTTTCCAGCAAGCACGTGTGTTGTGAGCAGTAAAACATCCTGTACAGAACAAATCTGTTCTGTACCAAACAAAGCTGTTCTGTACTGCTATGCTAATGCATTCAAAAATAACTTTTTTATACCATTTGATGCTTTTGCATGCAGGACTGTAATATGTGATCATTTGATCGGAAAAGTCAATGCCACCCTTTGCTCTATTATAGTCCAAAATTACTTGGGGTTGTGAAATGGCATTTCCTGCTTGGTTTCTTTTACCAGTATCTCTCATGTTGGGGCCATGGAAGGTTGATATCATGTACACGTTCTTTTTATCCTTGTAATTCATCACTCTTATTCCGTCGTTGTTTACTGCTACTTTGATGTCACCCTTGTTCAAATTACCATCTTTCACAACCCTTGGAATTCCCTTTCGATTGGATCTCATTGTACCACAATACTTTGTATTTTTTTCTCTCAAATAGTTAGCCAATGGAATACTGCTGTACCAGTTATCTGCCACCAACAGTCATCCCTCATTAAGCGGAGGTTCTTCCAAAGTGACAATAGTTGAGTTAGGGTGGTCCAAACCAGCTATAACGTTTTCTTTTCCACAAAATATTGATATATTCCACACATATCCTGTCATTTCTGCAAGCTTGAATAGTTTGATGCCATATTTATGAGCCTTTCCAGGATTATATTGGTGAAATAAAAGTCTACCTCTGTGAGAGATCATAGTTTCATCCACTAATATTTCACCTGCTGGCACATAAGCCAACTGAATATTTGAAATGAGCAACTATAAGAACTGTGCAACTTTATGCAATCGATCACCTTGTTGAGCATCGAGATTATTTGCTACGTGCCAATTTCTCAGCAGGAGGGCAAATCTGTTGTAGCTCATGCCAACTTGGTGGCACAAGGAATGGTAATAAAGTGGATCTTTTTTTCAATAATCTTCTATGGTCGGGTATTGTATGAGGCCTGTGAGCAGAATAAGCCCCAGAAATGTTTTTATTTCTTCCTTTGTGGTATCAGTTTATCTTGCCATTCTTGATGTATGACAAAGTTGGTGACTTTGTACGTGTTGTTGTGCATACCTATTTGTTTCTATCACCATTAGTTCAAGGACGGAATCATCAAAGAATTGAAGGAATACTTCTATTGGTGCAATATCACTATTGTTGTCATGCACAATAGTTTTACTTGGTCCACTTCTACCAGAAAACACAATTTGAGCTTTTGCTGAAACGTCTTTTTTCCAATCTGTGGGATTCTGTCTTTGCAGCTGTTGTATGTTTGTGTGGGTTGAGGATACAGGATTGGCATTGTCAGAATCAAATTCTGAAGTCGAAAATTCACTTGTGGATGTATCACACTGTCTGTTGGTTGAAATTCATTGTCACTTTCAGCATCCATTGAAATATCATTTTCGTCACTGTTTGATCCACTATCAACGTCATCAACATCTCCATCATGTTTTTCGTAAAATCTAGCAGTATGTTTTAAGTTTTTGTCACTACAAAATTAATAAGTTTTTGCAAGTAACCTGCACAAAAAAGAAGTGTATATAAAAAAGCGGCAAAAAGCATGTGAAAATACGTGCATCATATGTGATACACAGAACATGTCACCAAAAAATTTTTACAAAAATGTTGCGCGCATCACATGTGATGCACGTCTGTTTTGTGATGCAATACACATTATATTGTCACAATTATAAACTGGCTAAGTTTCAGGATCTAACTTTAACTGTAAGTTTAAAAAGTATTTTGGATGTAGGAGTAATTCTTAGGAAAATCTCCTGGATAGTGAAAGGGTTAAATTTTGTTCAATGAAGGGGGTTGTTTAGTTATCTTAGGTTTGAATTGGGGTTGCACTATGAAAAGGTTGAAAACTACTGCTGTAAAGCCTTAACATTGACAGTTAATATCATACTGATTTTTTGTTTCTACAAAGAAAAATCTTTTTTTCTACTTTTTTTTAAATCAATATAACTAAAAATTTTATATCAATTAAATTGTTGCAAAAAAATTCTATTTACAAATTTTTTGTATGTTCTGAAAATAAATGAAATATTTTTTCTTACTTTCCTTTTTTAAAGTCAATATAACTAAAAATTTAATTCCACATTGAATTTAATTTAAAGAAAAAGTTTTTTAGACCAGTCAGTATAACAAAATTTCTAATCCTAATGACCTATTAGAGAAATTACCTAAATATCGTATACAACTGCAAACTCAAAATTTAATGGATGAGCCATTGTGGTCAAATAAATATCGTGATTATTTTACTCATGGTAAGTGTTAAATATTTTTTTTATAGTGTAATTTTTTTATCATATGCTGTTATAATTATATAACATCTACGTTTTATACTTATTTGATGCAATATTTTTGTCATGTGCAAAATTTATATGGAATTTTATGAGTATTTGTGGACAAACCATTAAAAGATTTAAATATAAACTTTTTAAAAACAGACACTTAGCATTAGTTCACCAAAATTTCTTTTTTTAGAACTGAAGATGTGGTTATTTCATACTAAAACATTTTAATGGCTTTAGTAAATATTATAGTTTTTATATTTATCTTAAATTTACTTGAAAAATTTTTGCTGCATATTGGTTTTCTTTTTTCATAATATGTTCTTTATGTAAAGTGCTACCAAATCTGTGCAATTCAGCTTTGATAATATCATGTGCTTGCAGATTGATGGTGTTGCCATGGGAAGTCTCCTTGGTCCTGCTTTTGCAAATAGTTTTGTGGGATTTCATGATTATCTACTCTTTAAAAAACTCTTTAAAACTTTTCTTTATTTTAGATGTGTTGATGACACTTTTGCAATTCTAGAGCCATTTTCAGTTTGATATAATGTTGGAGGGAACAAGTTGAAAGAAGCAGAAAAAAGATTAGTTTAAGGAAAGAAGATGCAGTAAATGGGTGTAGGTGGAGAGGTGTAGAAAGAATTTCGGAAGTAGTGGAATGTATCTGGCCACCTTCTTTGCTGGGAATATTTAAACCGAATTAAAATTAAATTGATGTTGATGATGAAGAGTAATGAAACAGAATGCAATCAGTTTTCTCAAAAACTTGATTGCATTCTGTTTCATTCAATGTCATTCATTCATTCAAACATCTGTTTCATTCAATGTCATTCATTCATTTCAACATCTGTTTCATTCAATGTCATTCATCCATTCAAACATCTATTTCATTCAATGTCATTCATTCATTCAAACATCTGTTTCATTTAATGTCATTCATTCATTGAAACATCTGTTTCATTCAATGTCATTCATTCATTGAAACATCTGTTTCATTCAATGTCATTCATTCATTCAAACATCTGTTTCATTCAAAGCATTGCATTCTCTACTCCCATCCTTGGTTTTTACTTATGAAAAAGAAATTAACTATCACTGTCATTTCTTGATGTGTTGGTCAAAAAATCTAACAAAAATTTTGCCAAAAAAAGTGTCTGGTACATTTAAATTATCTTGCATTGGCAATATTCCCCTTAAATATGAAAAACAAACACAGTCAACAGTCAACAATTGTTTTGGATCAGTGTTGATGAGAATAAAAAAGATATTTACTTGCTCATAAGTGAAGTAATATTATGTACAAATACTCATGCTGCTGCAATAGTATGTGTGCAGGTAGAACGTCTCGGTGACTGAAAGAATGAATTTGACAATATGTTTGAAAATTTATTAGAAATCAAGTTAAACCTCAAAAAGATATCCCTAGACATCAATTTAAATCCACTCAAAATGCTCCTATTTTGGATTTGGCTATTGGTCAATATTTGTTGGGTAACAAAGTTTGCATGGAAAAATTTAATATTGACTGGTTTTTAATTTTAGCTATAGAATGATTATTTTTTAATCTGGCAATGCTCAAAGCTATTTTCAAAAATCTCTTGAACTTTCTCTTTGTTGCCAGAAAGAGTTTGCCTATAGACTGAAGTTTTCTGGCTTGTTGTGCAAATGAGTGCACAAACAATCATGTGCTCTTTTTCTTTAACCAATCAGAAACACCGTTATTTTTGATGCCCTCCCATCCTATGTCAACTACATTTTTCTTGCAGTTTGTCATTATCCAACAATTTTAATGAATGTTGGAAGAATTCTTAAGAAAAACAGTCTTTTTAAAGATAAACAAAAATTGAAAGAATTAATGGTTCCATCAATGCCTATGCTTATTTTTTCATACACAATGATTATTATGCAGAAGATTTTTTGGATGTGTTTATAATAGTGGATCACTTATTTATAAGACAAATTAAGATTTTTATTGTGCAACTGTTGATGACAAAATGCTGTTATAGCTCTTCTAAGTTAATCTAAATTGCTGCTCATTTTAACCCTTTGCGGTCCAATTAATTTTACCCAATTTTGCTTATCTGGTCCAAATCTTTTTGATGGAGAAACCAATCAAGCGTATTTGTGCTTACAATCATGCCTAAAATAGGGTTTGGACTTGCTGTAGCGATTGCATACTACAAAAATTTATGTAATTCAGTCCAATTTCATCCCAGGGATGAGATTGGACTGAATTACATAAATTTATTAATCATCCCTGGGATGACCTTGGACCGCAAAGGGTTAAGCAAAGTTTTTATAAAATATTTTAGGATTAACTAAAATTGATAAGTCAAAATAAAGTTTCAAAAAATTGTTTTGGTTGAAATAAAAAGGCTATAATTATAACAAACAAAACTAAAATAATTTTTGTACCATTAGTTTAAACCAGTGGTTTTTAATTGGTGTTCCCTAAAAAACTATCTGCTTTTCTACCAAAATTTGTATTTTGTTTTTTTACACAACAGGACATAAAGACTGAATTGACTTTTATGTGGTAAAACTCTGTTACTTAATAATAAGAAAAATAGGTTTGTTTTAAACACTGTTTTAAACACAATAATTGTGTGTAAACTTGCAAATATAAGATTGTTACTTAGTTGTTTTATAGCAACATTAATGTAGTTACATTTTAAAACAATATCTCGAGATATTTTCTCTTAGCCAGATATGTCAAAGAAACGTGAAAACTAATTCTCTATGGGAAACCATACAAAAACATTTGACTACTATAAAAAAATAATTATTCTTTTCTTTTCCTTTAATGGCCATCAATTAGTATGATTGAATCAGGGATCTTTACAGCCCAGTAGCAAAATTTTACAATTTTCTGACTGCAAGAGCAGAAGAAGTTTTTAATTTATCTTAATTTATTAAAATAAATTAAAAACTTAATTTACTAATTTATTAAAAAAATCTTTGAGTAATGATTTTTAACAAGTTTATTTATCTGGCAAGTAGAACTATTTTGACCTTGCTCTCATTTTTTGCAACTTATCTTCTTGATACAAAGTTTTCAATAAGGACAGCTATAGAAGTTAAAGTAATTATTATAAGTTAAAATTTAGAGCTGTTGAGAAAAAGCTTGAATTTCATCAGTTTCATTTACTTTGTATTTCACTACTCCAGGGTTTGTATTTCATCAGTTCCTGCTCTTTTAACAAATTCATGATTTTTAAAGCCAGTCAAAATATCACACTAAAATAACTAAAAATGAGTAAAAACTGTAATAAGCTTATTGTTTTGCTACAACAAAACTTAATTTTTGTTGAGTTTTTTCAATGATTGAAAAACACTTGTTTTAACAATATACTTACAATATTGAACTAATATAAAAAATTGATTTTAAGATTTTTTGTGATGTGCTTGTAAATTTCCATCTACTTGGCTTTATAAGTTACTGTTTAACTTTTTCTTTTTTAAATATATGTCACAGTGCAAAATTTTTCAAACTTAAACAAAAACTTAATAATATTACTGTTGGTTAAAAAAGTTTTTCTAAGTAAAATTTATTGCTGTATTATAGTCAAAAGTCTGGAAGTTTTTTTTTTTTTTTGAGAAAACTAGTACACTTTATCTTAATCATAAAGCAAATAAATGTTGTTGATATTTGGAAATTTTTTTTTAGATTTTATTCTTACTGTATCACTTCCAGTTATGGTTGAAAATAAAATTGTTGGAACAGTAGCAATGGACAATGACTTACCCAGCATTTTATCTAGACCATTATATTTTCATCCAAATGAAAATTCATATACTTTTGTAATTGACAATAGAGGTATGAATAGACAAGTTTTTTCTGCTTATTTTTTTTTATATGCAAATACAGAAAAGTATTTGAATAGATTAAATCCAGTTTGAGTATTTAGTTTCTTTTCAGTAGACATATGTCAGTATATTACACTTAATCTCTTGAATTAAATTTTGTGGTTTGATCTCCTGGCTATGGTGTTGTTAGTTTTGGGTAAAATGCAATGAATCACATAATTCCTATGCTGTAAAAGTCATACCTGTTAGGGACATAAAAATCAGACATTGAAAAATAAAACAGTCGATATAACCTTTTTACATGTAAAACAACAATTAATAATGTCTTGTGTTATATAGCACAAACTGTGTAATTTGGTCATATGTTACTAATAACTGACAAAATGTAGCAGCTTGCTATATTTATTTCCAAAGTTTCAACTTAACGAAAGTAATTTTGTACCATTTTGTTTAGTTTTATTCAATTAATTTAAAAATTTATTTCATTCTAAATTGTTAGTTTTTTTCTGTGTTTAGTAAAAAAAGGAATTTATAATAGAGAAAAGAGTTAATTTATTTCCTTTTATTAGTTTGTTAGTGATTTTTTAAAATCATATTTAACACAAAATTTTTTATAATTAAATTCATTTATACTCAATTTGTAAATGAGATAAATAAGGTATTAAAATTTAAAATATGAAAAGTATTTATAAATAAGCTTTTTTTTTGTTAAATAAAAAAAAATTGACATCTTTGCTTATCATTAGATAATATTTTTTTGTTTAGCATTGGGTGATATTTCTGGAATTAAATATAAAAATAAAATGCTTTTTTAGTCATGTAATTTATATATAATTGTTTTATGGTTAGCTTAATGTTATGATGGTGGTTTATAACTGATGATTTATATTAGGTCATTAGTTAGTATCTCAATTAATTGAAGAACATGTATGATTCACATTTTTTGCCAAATAAATTTATTTAATTGTTACGCATAAATCCCATGCAATCAATATTGTTTCAAAACTAAAGTCTTATAATTATTCATGTGTCTGTAAGATAATTGAGATATTTTCTTTTAAACTTAACTTAAAATCTGAAAAGAAAAGCACAAGGATATTTAAAATGCATTTAGCCATTGCATTTTCTTTGATATCCATCAAATCTATTTAATCATTTTTTGCAGTTTTTTGTTATTTTTTTAAATTAAATTTGTTTAAAATAATTATTTTTAATAATATTGGCCTACTGTGTACACATGTAAACTTGAGTCAGATTTTTATTTCCTGCTGTAATGAAATTATATATACACAAAGTTACCATTTTGTGCTCATTTTTGTCAACATTGAATTTAAAATGCTTATTTTTGTTTATTTTTTACCAACATTGCTTTAGTTTTCTATGTAATGTCTGTAGAAAAAATCTTTGTTTCAAAGTTTTAACTTTATGTCCAAAGAAAGGAGATTGGTCTTTAGTTGGATGCATTAATTCATTTGAAATAAAGCAAAGACCAAAAGAAAAGACTGCATTATCCAAAAATACAATATATTTAAAATTTTTAACTTGTTATATCATTTCTGGACTGTTTAAATTTAAATAAGCATTCAAAATTATGTAAAGACAAAAAAAAGGTCCTTATTGCACAAAAGGACAAGGCAATAAAAGTTTCTAAGGTAGTTTTATTTTGTCTGCTATTCTTATTTTTGGTCAATTTTGCATGGTAACACTGCATATACATTTGGCATTACAACAATTATAGAATACAAGTTATAAAAATTCTCTTTGAAATAATTTAGATGCTAATCATACTAACCTTAAATACAACTATAAAAACGCAATGATGATTGGTAAACAATAATAGAGCTATAAAAAGCCTGCAGCATAAGTTCCTGGAATAATTTAATTCTTAATATATTCTTAAATACTGTCATGTATGTTACAAAAAATTTTTTGAGTTTGACTTTATTAAGTCCTTATGCATATAAAAACAAAATGTCAATTTTATTTTCAAAATGCTTTCTATTGTTTTTAATAACTTTTAAATGTCTTGGAACATCACTTACAATGGCATGCAAGGTACTTTGAAAAATTTGGTTCCAAGCAGTTTTTTACAAAAGCACTTTAACTAAAAAATCTATTGGGTTTTAATCTGGAGAAAAGGTGACCATTTTTTCTTTGACCAAAATTAAAACTTTTTTTTCAAAAAATTTGTGATAATTTTGCAGTAGGTGAAATGACTCTGTCCTGTTGAAAAAGTCCATTTTCTAGACCCAAAGTGTTTAGTTGTGAAAATATTCATTTCCAACATAATAGTAAGAATTTTGACATTTTTTAAAATGGCTTTCAGTAAAAGCTTTTTGTGTCACACTTTTCAATGGAAGTCATGGCAATGATGGAAGTAAAGAACCATGCATGTTATTTGTAGTACTTGTGGTGTTGCCAAGATGTGAACCAGGTCTGTGATCGCACGCTAATTAAAGTTCACGCATGGCGCCTGGTGATTGTGCGCGCTGCTGTTGTCTTCCCTTTGGCGGTCTCTGTTATGGTAACAATAGCACGAGATAATTCTAGGCTTTTTGGCTTGGCTTTTCTACAAGAAGGTTACCTAGTAGAGCCTGCTGGCTGCCTATATCTATCCCATTGGAAATTTAAATAGCCTATTGGCTGAAGTGTTCGGAAAGGAACAAATTTGTTAAAACCTAATCTAATTTGGCTAATCTAATTTGGTGTTTTTATTTGAATACTAATCTGGTGTATAATTGTAAAGACTGGAATAAATTAATATTATCTGTCCAAGTTCTATTCATTTCTACTTCCGAACTAACAGTACTGTTTAATGATTACAGAATATAGACTTGCACAATGCTGCGCAGCTTGCAAGATTTTCCAATTGCTTGTGTGACACAATAAAAGCAACATAGGTTGTTTTGCAGGTGATTGTGCAATGCTTACTCTGCCTATAAATACTTGTGGTTCTTTACTTTTATTGTTGTCACAACTGCCATCAAAAAGTGTGACAAAAAAACTTCTGACATGGCTTTACTGAAAGCCATTTTAAAATTCTTTACCACCAACAAATTATTCATTTGGCATTTTTTTTGATAGAAATTAAAAGACATTTTTTATAGTTTAGATGGGGCTGCCCATACCATAACTGAAGAAGGTTTCTGGGAGTGAAAAAATGACTTTTGATAAATTTTCATGGATGAAGCACTTTTTCTGATGACACGATTGTTATGGCGATTATCACACTATATTTTTTAGAACTAAGTCTAGTAATTGACTGTTTCACAAAAGCACTGTTAACACTTAAACTTGATTTTCAGGTCATGTGCTCCATCATTTGCATTATTCTTTAGACAAACATACAAATGGTAATGATATAACAATTACAGCCATTGAAAATGAGCCACAGTTTTTCTCTGTATACAAGTCATTATTAAGGTAATTTTAATTTTGTTTTAGTAATACTTAAATTATTCAAGAGTTGCTTTAAACCAGGGTGGTCCAAATTGTGGCATCCAAGCTTTATGCAACCCACAAAGTGCTTTTTTGAACCTGGTTAACAACTTTAAACATTTTAGCTCTGTCAATTAAAAATACTTTTTGTCTTCAAAAATTTTGTTTGAAAAACAGCATCACTTCGAAACTGTCTCAGATTTTGTCATTTTTGTTTCAAGAGTAAATTGAAGTCGAAAATAAGGATTCTTCTTGTGGCTACCTGGTAAAGGCCCCAGGGCCTTTTGCAAGCTCCTGCTTTAAACTGTTTAAATAAATGAAGATATTTTAACTACTTAAATTGTTAATTTACTTTTTAATTTTATTGTTATTATTCAATTTTAAATAGATATAATTTTTTTATCAGTGCTTGGTTGAAATCAAACATTTAATTTTTTTAAGTTGGCAAGCAATAAGTTTATTCTAAAGATTTTCAATCGAAACTTGTCAGAAAATGTGTTGGAATAAAGAAAAATCTAATTTAATAATTTTAAGGCTGAACAAAGAAAAATAAATTGGTTTTGAAAAGTTAGTAAAAAAGAAACAAGACAATACAAAATTTTTAAGTTATAAGCTAATTTTTTTAGGCAGTACAAGTTTGAATTGGATAGTTAGATGTACAAAACTTAAAAAAAAACAGAAAATTTCTTGTCACTGCCATGATGAGTTGAAATATGAGGGTCTAGGTCAAAATCTAGAAAGTCAAAATCCTGAACAATAAAAATCCCAAACATCAAAATTTCAAAAATTATAATCTCAAATGTTTAAAATTTTGAATGTTCAAAATTCCAAAAATCAAAATCCTGAGCATCATTTTGAAGATTAAGGATTTTGATTTTTGAGATTTTGACTGTTTGGGATTTTGACTTTCAGGATTTTAAATGAAACTGGAAATATGGTTGTTCAAAAAAATATCGACTAATTGCAGATTTATTAAACATGTTTCAGGTTGATGATTGGCAAAGATGAGTTGAAGTATAGCAAATATTAAAAAAATGACCAATTCTAATAAATTCAAAAAAATGGCCATTGTTGGTAATTATTTGCTTTTAACTCTTATAATATGTGACCCACTTGTCAACTATCACAGTGGCATGAAGAAGTATAAACAATATTGCTATGGAGTAAAGCAGGCAACACATTTTTTTTAATTGTGGAAAAGAGTAGAAACAATATATCATTTATTTACATAAAGCATTTCTGAAAACTAGCTTTATTCTTTGTCTAGTCAAGGCTGTTTCCAACCAGGGCTGACAACAGGTAATTTTTTAACTAAATGGAAAGTGGATGATGTGAACTGTTTTAGCTTTCAGGCAATTATCTTGTTGGTTACATGGTTAAAGTAGTAATTTAGGAATAACACAAACATTTTTTCTAAGTTTTTTTTCCTGCAGTTTAACATTTAAACAAATCATTAGGGCTCAAGCTATGACAGTATCAATCAAACTACTCTAAGCTGAGCTTGGGAGTTCTGAGATGAGCCAGTAATGGATGAAATTCATTGTAGTTGTATATTATTTGCATTGTCATCGTCGTTGTTGTCGTTTGAAGGGCATCCACTCCAGGTCAGACACCAACAGGACTGGAGCCAAGGATTTATCCTTTTAGTACCCCAGGCTGCTGTACTGCCTGAATCAGATGCTGGCAGTGATGTTATTAAGCCAGCATCAATTTTTGTCATTCAAAACCATCAGACCTCATGCTCCATGTGGTGCCTGATGTATAGAGCATACTGTTAGTACATGGTCTGCGGTTTGTTCAGAGGCACCACACTTGCAATTCAGTGAGGGAATGAGACCCCATTTATGCATGGATGAATTGAATTACCCAACACCAGTCTGCAGGTGGTTGAGCTTAACCTAAGCTGCTTGGGGTAGGCCCATCCAAACAGGCCTGGCACTGGTCCCGAGCACAAAAGCATGGAGCCTGAAAGCAGCTTCACAGTACTCTGTTTTCCATTTGTGATTTGTCCATTCAGAAGCACAGATGCCAAGTCTGGCAAGGTTGTCCAAAAGATTCTGTACAGGTGACACAGATGGGCATCTGGATCTTAGTCTCACTTGGTGAGTATCTGAGGACCCACTTAAAAGACCATACAAGATATGATTAGGGTCCAGAGATTCACAGTGAGCCAAGGAGAGTGTTGCTCCCATTTGGTGAAGCTCAGCTGGCTGGATGCCTGAGAGTATAGGTAGGTGGTCCATTGGAGTGGGATGCAGGTATCCAGTGACTATGTGCAAGGCATTATTCAAGACATTGTTTATGAGGTGAATGTGAGCACTGTGACACCAGACTGGCACCCAGTACTCAGCTGTTGAGTAGACTAGAGATAAGGTGGCTATGCGTAGTGTTTTAACCCCATCCTGAGCCCACAAGTCATCTCAGCAGTGTGATGTGCAAGGATAGTTTTTTGCTCAATGCCACTAGATGGTGACGAAACATGAGCTATCTGTCGAGTTTTACCCCAAGATAAGTAAGGGTTGGACAGAATGGTAAAAGTCCACTGTTGTTGTAGACTTTTAGCCCACATTTGGCCTCTCGGTTATTTAAGTAAAAGACTGCTGTCATTGTCTTAGTGTGACTGAGCTTCAACCTCCAAGTCTGGAGATACGCTGAAAGTGTAGATATGTCTTGACTTAAAGTCCTTACCAAGTCCTTCCAGTTTCCAGAAGAGTGCAACAATGCTAAGTCATCAGCATAAGCAAACTTTCTGGAAATCATGGAAGGAAAATCGTACGTATAGATGTTAAATAGAAGGGGAGCCAAGACTGATCCCTGAGAAATGTCGTTTTTAAGATGGCATAGCCTGCTTTGCTTGCTGCCTCCAATAGTGAGGGTAAAACTTTGATTTTGGACAAGCTCCATAATCATTCTGACCATGTGTTTATCTAGGATAAGTCTCAGCAGCTTGTAGGTAAGGCCATAGTGCCAGACAGTGTCATAAGCAGCTGTCAGATTGACAAATATGGCACTGGCCTTCTTTTTAGTCTTAAAAGAATCCTCGATGTTCTGGTTTAGCAGAACAACTTGATCTATGGTTAACTTCTCATGTCGGAACCCAGCCTGCTCTTTAGGGAGCAGTGGATCGATTAATGGCTCAACGCAGGCATAGATAAGCCTCTTGAGGATCTTGTAGGGGACACAGAGTCAAGATATCAGTCAATAACTCTTTGATTCCCCATGGGCTTCATTGGCTTTGAGTTTGTGACTACAAGCGCTCTTCTCCAGATCTTGGGAATTTTGAGTCGGTACAAACAGGAAGAGAGGAAGTCATGTAACCAGAACTTTAAAGTAGCTCTGGCATGTAGTATAAGCTCTGGGCAGATGAAATCAGGTCCTGGAGTTTTACCTGGTTTTAAATGTTGAAGGGCAGCAGTAAATTCTCTCTGTGAAAAAGTGTCAAAGATATTTACTGGGCTTGGTGTTGTGGCCCTCCAAAGGTCAGACACTTTTTAAGAGACAAGTCAAAAAGACTTGCGGTCAACAGCCTTGTATTTCCCATTTTTAACCAGCTGAGATGCAATAGCATTGGCTGAAATGGGACAGTGATAAGGAGAGTGTCGTGACCTACCAGTAAGGTTGTTCAAAATACTCCACGCTTTTCGACTAGAGTGTGAAAAGTCAATGCTCTGAACTGCCTTGGACCATTGATCCCTCTGCTTTCTGTCAAGCTTGGCAAGCATAGCTGTAGAAGCCAAACTTGAGTTGTCTCTCTGAGGAGACTGCAGGAAGGTTTTATAGGGGGATTCACACTCTGCATCCCAACATGGAATATAGTTATTTCAATACCCGCGTGGGATAGTCTTTTTGGCTGCTTCTTAATGGTGTTACAGAAGTCCTGGTAAGCGGCATCTGCATCAAGTGAATCAGGCAGCAACAAAGTCTTTCTGAATTTATTCGTCAAAGCAATGTAGTGACTCCATTTGGCCTTGCAGACATTCTATTGCTTAACAGGCATGCTTGGCACTGCCATAGCAAAACTTGGTGGTGTAATAAGCGAAGGTTGATGTTGTGACCTGGGGAACTTTTCAAGGACTCGTCTATCCAGTAAGTGATTGTTTGGACCTATGCTAGAGAAAGCTAGATCCAGATTGGTGCCAATATTCCAGCAGCCAGAATAAAAACTGGCAGCGTCCTTGGCATTATATAAGAGGGCAAGACAAATAATACTTGCCCAGCCAGCCAAGCACTCACTGTCCAGACTGTTTCATCATAACCCCAGTCAGCATGACAACAGTTAAAATTTCCAGTATAAAGCAGGGCTGAGGAAACACTGGGAGATCCAGGGATCACATTTGCATTGGCGGTGGTTTGTAGACATTGACTATTTTATAGCCATCAACGTCCACACACAACCACTCGATCTTCAATGTCAGTGGAGATTGGTCCAAAAGCATGTATCTTAGTTGCTCATGGACAAATGTGGCAAGGCCATGCTTCCTGCTTAAAGAAGATCTAGCTAGTTGGTAGTTTGGAAGTACCAACTTCTCTGCATCAGTGTAGTGGGTCTCCTGCAGTAGGATGACGAGTGCCTCAGACTGCATAGCGAGGTGATGAAGAACATTCATCTTGCTTGCAGTGAGGCCTTCGATGTTCAGCTGAAGAATAGTGGGTCTTTGGAACTTGTTGGCAATGTTCCATGAAAAAGGCAGTTTTATCCAGGCATTGCCCCATCCTGAAAAGGACGTTTGCTGATTAGCAGACCCACACTGAACATCGGAATGGGTGGATACCCTTCCGTTTTGGTAGGTTTGGTTTTGGTCTGTCATTTTTACAACAAGGCCCAGGCTGCAAGAAAGCACCTACCATCTGGGCCAATTCTTTGCATAAATATAGGTGAACCATACATATGAAGCCATTATGATCTGGTTACTTTTAAAGCTTTGTAAACTTTGGATGGTAATAAACTTGTCTTTTTTAATTGTTAAAATTATTGCATTTCTTAATGTGTTATGTTTTCTAAATCTATTATACAGGGTGTGACATAAGTTCTGCAACCAACATATAAATAGCTATAATTCTTTGTATAAATCGAGTTTGAATATGAAATTTTCAATGAATGTAGAGTAAATATGTCTTTAAATTTTGATACCATTGTAATAAATTTTTAAATTAACTGGTAAAAATTATGGACAGAAATTCGATCATCAACCTACACAAAAAAGGCCTAAAAAACACGGAGATTGCTAAAGCGATTAGGATCAACAGGTCAACAATCTGGCAAACATTAAAGCACTTTGGTGAGAGGGGAGATGCAACAGACCAACCGAGGTCAGGAAGACCTCACACGGCACGCATGAAAAAAAGGATCAAAGCCGTGGCAGAAAAAATCTGAAGATGCCTGAAAAGATCGATAACAATAATGGCCAAGAAACATAAGATTTCTGAGCAGACCATGAGAAGATTGGTCAAAGATGACTTGAAAAAGAAGTCTTTAAAAATTCAGAAAAAACAATCATTAAGTCAAGCCCAAAAAATTAAAAGGGTGAACAGAAGTTTTCTGTTGCTTAATGAATTGTGCCATGAAATGGTAGGCAAAGTTGTGTGGTGAAATGAAAAAATATTTACCGTAGAAATGGTCCACAACAGGCAGAATGACTGAGTCATTTGCAAGAGTGTTCTCGATTCTCCTGCTGAAAAGCATGCCTTCCACTCAATGAAATCTGCTTCTGTAATGGTCTGGGCAGCTGTGTTGGCAACATGGAAATCCCCTCTCGTTTTTGTGGATAAAAATATCAAAATCAATTCTGATATTTACATATCCCACATCCTTCAACTCATGTCCGCATTGATGAAAAAGCATTTTGGCAATAAAAAGTGGACCTTTCAACAGGATGGGGTGAGCTCGCATACATCTCTCAAAAGTCAGAAATGGCTTTCTGAGAATGTTTCCAGATTTTGGGATAAAACAATGTGGCTGCCTTGCTCTCCGGATTTGGATTTAATGGACTTTTCTGTGTGGTCATGGCTTGAAAAAGAAGCTTGCAGTGTTCCACACAAGTCTGTCGGATCTCTGAAGGATTCTTTAAAAAGAGCATGGGAAAAAATGCCACAAAGCACTCTCCGTGCAATTTGTGACAGTGTTCCAAAAAGAATCAAACTTCTTTTAAAAAATTAAGGAGGCCACTTTGAAAAATAAGGTAAATTTTTTCTTATTTTTATTGTGTGTTAGAAGTAAATTAGAAAAAATTTATTTTTTAATATAACTCTACATGTAAGAAATTATTTGTACTGAAATTTTTATATAATGTGTATATTTTGTAGATCTGCCATCCATAAAAATTTGAGATAAAATTACTTCTTGCTTATAAAATTATCTTTGATTAATTCCATTGCAGAACTTATGCTGCACCCTGTATTTTTCTTTTAGCACAAAACTTTGCAAAATTTTTAGCTGTTCCATTTGATTACATTCATTTGCTTGAGTGTTATCATAAGCAAAGGATAATAGAAATGACCCAACTTGGTCTTTACTCAAATAAAAAATTTTTTAAGTTCTTCGAAAAGAGTTTAAACAAGATTGGTATATTATTTATCTTGTGGCTAATGAATGGTTAAATAAAACTGACATCTGGGAAAAAGTAACCTGACAAAAATGTTTAAAAGGAGGCAAGCATGACTTCCAAATTAGCCTTCTAGTTGTAGCCATTGCAAAATTACAAGATAGTGTTTGCCAACCTAGCCATTTTTCTAAATTATAAGAATTGCCTCAACTTGTCTTTGCAAATTTTCAACCCAAAGCATGTCTAATGGCTCTATTCAGGTCGTAATAGCAGTGACAACAAATTGGTTGTTCATTTAATTAACCATTTTATGTTTTGTCTGTCTGCCTTTAATGTCATGTGCATCAAACTATTCAATCCAAATTTGTACTCCTCAAAACAATTTGCTTGCAACTTAAAAAAATTTGTATTGTCACTGCTTGTTTAACAACCAATTGATTTTTTCTTTCTTCAGCTTTATTTATTTATTTTTATTTTTACAACCAACTCAAAATTACTCATAGGGCAAATAAAAATAAAGATGTGAATAAGGAGGCAGTGATTAAACAAAATGTGTTGTTGCATACACAATTTTGGTTGCATATGGTTGCTGTATCTTTGAGCAAAGCAGTGTTGTAATACTTTTAGTCTATAATGAAGTTGCAAGACTAATTGAGTGATTTTTTTTCACTCAAATTGATATTTATAAAAGAAGTTTTGTTTGTTTAAGAATGATATTACGCAATTGTATATGCTTCGCCAATATTTTTGACTTGGAGCAAAGTAAGCTTATTGGGCAATAATTACATACATTAATTGCACTACCCTGTACAACTTTAGCCATTTTAAAGTCAGGAATAAACTCACCAACAGCTAACAAGAGATTAATTACATATGTTAGGGTTCATACTTATATTGTATATAGTGCTTTTTAGAATAGAAGAAAGAATTTTATCAATGCCAGTACTTTTTTAGTCTAATGGTCACTAATTAATCTTTTTATTTCAGGTGAACTAGTTGGGTAGAGATAAAGTGTGATTAATGTAAGAGATTGTATAAATATTTTAAAATTCTGAGACAAATGGGGTAAACCTGCAGTATTAAAAAAGTAGTCATTGAAAGATTATTGATTTGGGGATTCAAGTCATTCATCAAATTTTTGTATATTGATATGGAAGAACATGTTGATGATTTGACTTTACCAAATTGTTTGTTTATATTTTTCCTGGTTTCCTTCAAACTATTACTTAACTTTTTATATGTTTGTCTAAAATAACTGTTTTTTTTGTTAGGTAGGACTGTATGTATTTTTACTTTCATTCCCATGTATCTCTTGAAGAGTGTTAGGAAAAAACCTTTGGAATGAATTTCTGGCTGGTTTGTTGGCACATAAATTTGCAAAGCTGAATCTTTTTATTGCAAAGATAAGTCTCAAGAACGATTTAACAGTGTAGGCAAAATCATAAGAAAGAATTGAAAATCCTAAGGTTCAGTCTGCTTCTGGTCTTTGTGGCAGAACTAAATCTCATTCTTAGTTTGCCTTAATTAGATTTTCTGGCCATTTACAATTTGGTTAGAGAATTTAAACAAGAAATTTAATTATCATTTTGGATAATAATTATCTTTTTTTAACACTTTAAGTGCCAGACGCGTATCGCGCACGCATGCATGCTGGTGCCAAGCACTTTTTCCTGTCACGTCATCTCGTGCTTAATCGCTATCTCGAAGGAGTACAGCAGTGCTTCTCAACCTTTTTTTGTGGCGACCCAAATGCTAAGCAGAAATAGAAAGTAGAGTTTTGGCGACCCAACCTTTTTTATTGACGTTATTGCAAGCATAAAAAGTGAATTAAACAAAAGATTATTTAACATAGGTACAACCTAAGGTTGCTATATCTAAATAGGCAGAATTCTGGACAGACATAGGTGCACCAACAAAAAAATTTTTAAAGGGGCAGACAAAATAAATTTGTTTCTGAATTTAGGACAAAGACCAAAAAAAAGGTCTTTACTTTGAATCGATCTCCAATTTCCCTATTTTTTTCCCAAAATCATGGTGGTCTCTCTAAAAAAAAAGGTCACCACTTCGAATCGATCTTCGATTTCCTTTTTCTTCCCAAAATCATGGTTTTCTCTATAAAAAAACAGGTCTTTACTTGAAATCAGTCTCAGATTTCTCATTTTTTGTTCCAAAACCGTGGTGTTCTTTATTAAGCAAAACGAATGTCCAGGTGAACATGACGGAAATACTGTCCTTGGCACTGAAACGATGAGTGAGTGCCTTATGACATATACATCTGTCATAAGGAACTCTGCACATAACGCTTTGTGACGTATACATTGGTCATAAGGCACTTAACGTGTTAAATTAAATAAATGAAAATAAGATTCTAGACTAAACATTAAACATTTTTTAAGTAAAATGTAGTCTAATAAATTTAGCAATAAGTCACAAATTAGACTTCATTATAATTACAGGTCTGAGAAAACAAGCTTTGTGATTGTTTGCAAGATAAACATAAAATACACAATATTTCAAGCAAAAACAACTTTTTAGTATATTTCATGCAATTAACATGATTCAATGCTTTAAAGACTGTTTGCTCCATTTAAATTTTGTACCCCTTGTTGCTTGTTTAAATTAAAAAAAATTTTTTGATTAGAGAGTTAACAAAATTTCTTTGATGTCATGCAAGAAAGATGTTTTTAATTTAATTATTTTAATAAAAAATTTTTGACTGTTAGCAGCAAAAAGTTCTATTTGTAAAGAGTTAAAGCAATTTTGATATTTTAAATTTTATATTTTTATTTGTTATTTTAACTATTTTGATATTTTAACCTTGTAAGAGTTAATACTATTTTGAAATTTCATGATTTATCATAGTTATGTAATAAAGTAATGAACAAAATATTTTTTTGCTTAATTTTAGAATTTTTTACATGTTTAGTTTATATTTTTAAACTTAAAGTAACCCTTGGTTAATTTCAGTTTTAAAGTTTTTAATGTAGTTTTTAGTGTAATCAAGGCTTTTTGTAATATTTCTCATTGATCACATGCCTAATTATTGACTTTTTTGGCTTTCTAATAAATTATTTAAATTATCATATTAAATCAGTAGTTGCTGATTTAAGGATTTACACTTGAGTACATTTAAAAAAACAGATTTTCATAATTTTTGTTTAAATTGAAAGTAGAAAAAATAGTATTAGTAATTTTGGTTAAATCTTATTCAATTATAGAATATTTTATTGTATTTTTTTGATGAGTGAAAGTCAATACAAATCAAAATTAGTTAAAAGTCTTTTAAACAATGATGGTGCTAGGCTGGAAAAAGTTCAGACTCATTCTACTCTTACTTAGCATTTGCTTAATTTTCTTTATAATTTTTGGATTTTGAATAGAGTACAGTCTTTTTTTGGTTCAATAAAATGTAACAGTTATACTGAAAGATTGTAATGAATGTGCAAGTTACGTTTGTGTGCTAAGCCAGAATAATATTTGGTGTTAACTTTGCTTTTGTCAGCATAAAAAAATTGCTTACTACTCATCTAGTTTTAGATTTATTGATTGGTAAATTAATCAGATAGTCTGCTAGGCCATTTGTGATCTTTTTAGTCATGGGATAATAAGCTATGGTTGAATGCATGAGATCATTCTTGTTGAAAAGTATATGATCTTAGTGTGCCAAGTACTGATGCTTCAGTAGAAGCTATTGCCTCAGTTGCTCTTAGTAGAAGCTATTGCCTCAGTGTTGTTAAGCACTGCTAAAAGTTTTTATTTTGAATATCTAAACACCTGCCTATAGCTAATGGTAAATTTTTATCTAATTTTATTTTTTATATTGTACTACTGTGATTTGGAATTGTGATTATGAAACAATAAGAATGATTTTTGACTAAGTTTTTGATGTTGTTCTTGTCACCCCTCCTCCAAGGGCATCTTGGAATAGTCATCTCATTACCCCTCAAAGAAGCCAACCTAGATTTCCACTCTTGGATTACCTTGGCTGCTTTTAAATGCTTTGTACACAGACTAGTGGTGTTGTGTTGTGACTATTGTGTTGATCCTTGACTACAGTTAAAGAGGTGATTTGTGTTATGAGTGTGTGACAAGCACAATGGGCATTGTGGCATGTAAATATCAGGGTTTACTAACTTTTCAAGAGTGGTGATTTGTTGGCTCTGAGCTGTGCCAGTTTTGTATGCATATGACATGGTAATGTTTGTTATGATGAATGAATGTCATAGGGTGTGGTGTTAGTAACTTTTGTTTTTTCTAGAACTGAGCTATTGTGAGGTGATGGTAGTGTAAATGTGTTTGAAGTTTTCTCTGTATTCTTCTGGTGTTACATCTAGTTTTGAGGTAATGATGTTTGTAAGCTCTTTGTTATGAAAGATTGTGACTTACATGTTTCTGGGAAGATCTTGCATTAAGATCATGTAAAATTAAAGTATCATGTAATGTAAAATATAGGTTGTTTTCAATACTTGTATTTTCGTGTGTCAATTCAAGTTCAATTATTGTTCTCTCACTGTTATGCACAATATTTTTGGATAGTAGTAATTGTGTTTTATTACACTTCTTTGACATCTGCAAGCTAGTCTAAAATTGTTGTCATAAAGTGCTTATTTTTTATTTGGTTGAAAAAAGTTTTTTTTACAGTACAAATTATGTGTTCTTTAAAACTATGCAAAATAGCAGTTAAAATCACAATCATTCAAACAAAAACAATAATGCATTATTGATGGTATTTTATAGGAGGATATTATGGTAATTCTAGGTATATAAAGTTTTGGTAATTTTAGTATTAATGTTGGTATTGCTAGTTTTTATCCTTGCTGTGTTATGTGCATTTGGAAAACCATTTACTCAGTGCTGAAGGTAAAACTCTAAATTTGTAAGCAACACCAAATCTTCTGTAAAAAGCAGGTAGGTTTACTGTGTGTCAAGAGTCAAAACTGGGGCCAAAGGTACATTTTTTACAACTCCTGACTACTGCATTATCATAGCTAAATCATTTGTTTTATGGTGTTATCTCTCAAATTTTATGGTGCTCAATGCATTAATCTCTAGCTGTACATTTTTCTAATACAAATGACTTAAGTTATTAAGACATGCAAACTTTTCCATGAACATAATGTAATACAGTTTATAGAAAGAATTAAGCATAAATGCATTTTAACATATCATTTTATATGAATTTATTAATTATGGAAAAAAGTACAAAAATTATTTTTAATTTCAAATTTAAATCAAATCCAGATTAATCTAAGTCAACTTGTATATACCATATTTTACTTATGTAAATTTTAACGAGAACTTTGTTTACTTTTACTGGATAAGCTATTAATATATCTTAATAAATGTTTTATACAAAAAAGCTGGAAGAAACTCATGTTAATTTAAATAAAAGAAAAAAACTACATTTTTAATTTTAATTGATGTGATATTAAATTTAGTGGTGGCAGTGGAACCAAAACATTTGAATCAAAAAGATATTCTAAGCTTGGAGGTTCAAAAATTTCTGCTCAATCTTCTATTTATGTAAAGTCTCAATATATTTGGAGTAAGGTACAAAAGAAATAATTTTTGAAATAATGTAAATAGATTATAATTAAGCTTAATGAAAAATTCAACTATAACTTCCAAAAAATTTTTTGGAATACTAAAAAATAGTAACTTTTAAAAGATTTATTTTTGACTACTTTGGTGCAATTTATGAGTAAAGGAAAAAAAATGAAGAAATAGTTGATAATATAAAGCAATTTAGGCTATTTTTTTTTACACACAAAAAAAATGCAAAAAATAAAAATAAATTGTTGGCAGCATGGTTGAGTGGTTAGAGCATCATGATTATGATCGACATGATCTTGGTTCAAAACTTACTTGCATTATTCTGCTGTGTCTTGGGGAAAAACACTTTACAGCACTTTTTCTTGCTGGTGGTCTTGCAAAGCAGTTCTAAATTTCAGTCATATCTTTTTGTTAAATTTTAGCCAGAGAGCAATATCTTGTCTAGCAATAGCAATCTCAAAGAGCAGGTTGAGGTAACTGCTTGCCAATGTATTAGTGCCTCCTGTCACTTTCTTGTGAGTCAGGAGGATAAATACAGAGATAGAAAAAGTCTAGTTAAGCAAGCAATATACCCTGCAAGTCAGGGAGAAAAAGTAGAGATAAAATAAACAAATAAATAAATGAATTTGATAACCTTTCTGGTAGTTTATGACATTCTTCTTAGTACTGATCTGATTTATTCTTTTACACCTTAGCTGATAAAAAAGAACTTTAAGTATTTAAATGTTAAATTACCTTAATATGTTTCTAAAAAGTGTTTAAATATTATAGTATAAAAATATTTTCATAAATATTGTAACAACTTTGTAGAGACTTATAAAAATTTGAATTTGTAAAGCTATTGATCCTTTTTATTATGACATCATTTTTTCTCTTTAGTTGTAGGTCCTCTTTAAAAAGATTGTTTTTTAAAATTCTTTCAGGCAATTTTTATTAGAATAACTTTTTAGCAATAGAAATTAAAGAAATGTAGGGCTAGTGAACAATAAATTGGTAGTGTTTCTGATTGGTTAAGAAGAAAAGTTAGATGCAATTGGCTAGTTATAACTCATAGATAAATTATTTTTGGCAACAGAAGAAGAATTTAAAATATTTACCAAAAGTGGCTTTAAACATTGCCAGGTGGAAAAATAATCTTTTTATAGCTAAGTTCAAGATCAAATAATATTAACTTTTGCTGAACTAATTTTCTTTTTGGATGTTGGTATTGGCCAATGGCTAAGATACTTTGAGTAATTTTTGCATTGGTTTATGAAATCTTTTTGGGCTTTAACTTGGTTCCAGATTGATTCAAAAACATGATGTCAAATGTATTTTCCAATTGTAAAGATGTTAGACCTACATACACCTTATCACAGTGGCACCATTATTACATTGCTATGCTTATAAGCAGGAACATCTTTATGAAAAGAAAGCAACTGTGTAATGTTTATAAAAGCATGTATTGTTGCCAATGAGTTCTTTGAAAAAAATTGGTCAAAATAATTTCAATAAAACATTATCATCATCATTTTCAGGGAAAGCATTAAATTAGTTCAGTGTATTTCCCTTTGCCTGCTAGTCTTTTTGGGGTTGTGGGGGCAGGGGCTCAAGTTGGGATCTTCAAGCATCCTGATCTCCTCCAACTAGCAGCAATTTTGCAAGATGTGATCATGCCAGGTCTTCAACATATTCTGCTACCAAGTTTTGGGTCACCCTCTAGGCCTTTTGCCACTAAAGAGATTCATTAGTTGCTTTGCTGTTTGCTTGTGGGACATTTGTGTTACATGACCATACCAGTGCAGTTGTGATTGTTCTATGCAGAGTTATAGCAGTTTGATGTTGAGAGATTGATGAATATCAGTGCTTTTAATCTTGTCAAGTAGGAATAAACCTCTGACTTTTTACAAGAAACCCATTTCAGCTGCCAGTATGTGGGATCTCATTCTTTCAGTCATTAACTAACACTGATGACTATAGGTGAGGATAGGAACAAAAATTGATCTGAAAACAGAAAGCTTTGCTTTTGTACACAGCTCTCGTTTCAGAGAACTGATCAGCAAAGCTGGCACATTACTGCACTTGGTTTTCTAATATGTGTGTTTAGTTTGTTGTCCTGTCTGCCATCACTTTAGAATGTGACTCTAAGATGCTTAAACTTCTCCATTTGCTTGAAAGTTACTCCATTTGTTTGGAAAGAACACAGGACAGGGTGCTTTGACAAACACATAATCTCAGTTTCAACTGTACTAATTAGCATCCAAGCATGCATCAGAACTGTTCAAGTGCATATTGGAGATGACTTTTGCTTGAGCTTAACAGTGCAAGGTCATCTGCAAGCAGCAGGTTCTGAACATTACACTCCCTGAATGTAATGCCATTACTGAAGGAACTGCCTTTGTCTATCTTGTCCATGTATATAATGAACAGAAGAGGAAAAAGAACACAGCCCTATCATAGTCCAACACTGACTTTTAAAGGTTTTAAAATTTTTTTTAAAAATTAAAGTGTTTTTTAAAAACTGCTTACAATACGAGTATAATAATTCTGTCAATACCATTTATTTTTTTTTAAACTTTGTTTGTGTCTTAAAATATTCTGGAAATTCTTTAGTTTGCTCTGTTGTAAACATTTGTTGATTCTATGCTTTGTAAAAAAAAGACTTAAAATGGTTTTGGTCAGCTAGAAATCAATTATTTTTTTATTCAAAGCATTTACATTAGAAAAAAGTTTGAGGTTTGGATTATCAATTGTGCTCTAACAATTTCCTACGACATTGTTGTTTACCATGCTATCAAGATTTTTTCACATAAATTGCAGTGTCCTGAAGAGCAGATGCTTTTTTAAATTGTGAAAGTAAGCAAGTTAGTACTTGCTGTTCTGCTATGCAAACAAAAATTGAATCTGCCAACACACAAGGGATTTACTTGTCTCCTATTCTGCCAAACTCTGATAACCATCAAGCATTCTTTTCAAAATGTGGTAATTTATGCAAAAAACTGCTCTTATCAGGGCACATTATCTACCAATTCTAAAAACCATGCTATTTCTTAGTTGAACATTAAAACCCTCACTGAAACATCAAAAACTAATACTTTTATGTTTTGAATCAGTTTAGTTTTCCTCAAGCAAGAAGCTTAATCTTTACACTTTTTTTCTATCAGTGACTGAATAATATTTTTCTTAATTACTCTCCACTTACATTAAAGACTGAATAGTTGCAAATGAATGGTAACAATTAAGAAATAGCTCATATCTGCAAACCTCCATCAGTGTAATTGCAATTCACTTATTTCCCAGTGTCTCTTCCTCTTTGTTTCTATGTCTTTGACTTCAATTAACTATATTTTCATCACAAATGGAATGCAGAGTACTCTGAAAATGCTTCCAGGCTCTGTGCTTTTGTGTCCAGGGCCAGTGCCAGGCCTATTGAGATGGGCTTACCTCAAGCAGCTTGGGTTAAGCTCAACTGCCTGTGGACTGGTGTTGGGCGATTCCATTTGTCCATGCACAAATAAGGTCTCGCTCCTGTGTAGCACCTCTGAGCAAACTGCAGACCATGCATTAACAGCATCCCTATACATTGGGCACCACATGGAGCATGAGGTCTGACAGTTTTGGATGACAAAACTCGATGCTGGCTTAATAACACCACTGCCAGCATTTGATTCAGGTGGTGCAACAGTCTGGGTTAGTAAAAGGATAAACCCTCAGCCCCAGTCCTGCTTGTGTCTGATCTGGAGTGGATACCCTTCAAACGATGACAACAACAATGACGACTACATTTTGATTGGATGTACATTTCCCATACTTTAGATAGAAGTGCTAAGTGTTTGAGAAAATGTTACTGGAACTCTTAAGCAACACTAAAAATGATGCTTATTTTGACTCTCAGCTAAGCAGTGACATCAATTGAAATCTAGCATTAACTGTTGGTCCTCATTGTCACTAGGTGACAGAAATTCTTTTGAGCAGTTGTTCAGATCACAACATTGAATCTTCAATTTACACCAAAAAGGGTTGCTTTGCTGATGTTTAGGATTTAAGTAAACAAGTTTTGGCAAGGTTAAGTATTGATTTGACAGATGAGTATGATTTGACTACACTGCTTTAACGGACTAACCTGCTAAGATTTTGTACTGCCTGATTTATTTGAAGTGGACAGGTTTATTAGGAGTTCCACACCACCTTAAAAAATTAACAAAAATTAACAACATTGAATCTTCAATTTACACCAAAAAGGGTTGCTTTGCTGATGTTTAGGATTTAAGTAAACAAGTTTTGGCAAGGTTAAGTATTGATTTGACAGATGAGTATGATTTGACTACACTGCTTTAATGGACTAACCTGCTAAGATTTTGTACTGCCTGATTTATTTGAAGTGGACAGGTTTATTAGGAGTTCCACACCACCTTAAAAAATTAACAAAAAATTTTATTCCATGTGGTCTGTAAAACAACTGTATTTATTTTTGGGATTCTGAGTGTGAAAACTTTTATGAGATGTTTATAGAAGCTTGGAAAATCACAGTTTAAATTTGGTTCCTGCAACTTTACTCCCCAGAATAGATAGAAAACAGAGGGATAGACAGAAATAGTTTAAGCATCAACTTTTTATACTCTCTATTAAAAAACAACATGAATTTTAAAAACAAATTTACTTGAAGTTATGACACCCCTCATGTCACTAGACCTTTTTAGCTAATGCTATTAAATCTCAATTGTTTAGATATGGAAGATAATTTTAAAAGATTACAACACCAAATCCAGCAACTTTTAAAATATCTGATGCAGTAAATTCACTATTGTCTTTAAACACAGAAAACCCATAATTCTGTCTTCTTGGAACTTATAATTCATGCTGAAACTGCCTTGAAGTCCTAGTTATTTAACTTTCTTTCTGCTTGCATTGTTTTAAAATTATCAAAATCTGAAAAAATGTGCTTGTAGACTTGATTTTAGAGCTGATAAAACTTGCATACTGCATAGGACCCAAACAGCTATCAACCAATATCTCTACTCTGTGTCTCAAAGAAGACCTAGAAGTCCTATAAGACCCTTAAAAGGTTTATCCACACTGACATTGAACCAATTATTGATCCATTGCTTTTTAAGACCTGGATGGGTTTTGAAGCAAAAAGTTAAACATGGATCAAATTGTTTTGCTTAACTCTAAATATCAAAGATTTTTTTACATTAAAAAGAAAATTCAGTGGCGTTTTTTCAATCTTGCTACTGAATATAACATTTTCTGCATCATGTCTTACCTTTTTTATAAGCATATGATCCAAGTGATCATAAAACTTGTCAACAACAAAATTTTCCCCTGTACTGTCAGTGACAGCAAGTGAAGCAGCTGCATCAAGTTATAAAAAGCATTGCTCAAGATCAATTTTCCTGCATGCAGGACAGGATTGGATGTGTTTTAACTAACTTTTTATTGATTACCCTACCTGTCATCAAAAATTCCATAGTATTGTTATCTAATTAAAAATTGTTTGCATTGTTCTGTTGTTTTTAAAGTGATATGAATTTAATCTAAAACTTCTTATTTAATGTATTTATTTAAATTGTGTAAAATTATTAACTTTTTTTATATAAAACTATGATTTCAACAGCTAATATGTGCTAAAAATAAACAAAGCATATGTAGTTTAAAATATAGCTTAAGGAGAAAGGTTACTTTTTTATACCTTAAAATTGCTGTTAAATGTGGCCATTTTCTCAATTTATTTTTATCAAGAAAAACAGTATAAAAACAAAACAAAGCAATAAACAAATATATTTGGCTAACTTAAGCTTTTATCAAGTTTTTTAATGAATAGTCTGATATGACTTTAGTTTAAATAGAGATACAAATATTAAATGCTGAGCTAAATACTTTTTTAGCAGTTATAACAAACAATAATCATTTTCTCCAAATTATTATGAGTATTCACATTAGTTTTATGATTACTTAAAACTATTAAGGGGTCATTCCATGACAAATCGCCACAAAAAAAATTTTTTTTTAACCACTACATCTCCAATTTTGATAAAAATTGGTGTATGTGGTTATCTTATAGCCAAAACCCGCTGGTGCAAATATTACGTTTCTACGATTAATACTTTTTGAGTTATAGGGGGGCAAAGTTTTGGGGGAGCAAAAAATCCTTTTCAAAAAATGCTTATATCTTCTTCAAGATATGTTTAAATTATAACATATTATATATGGTAGAAATTAGAAAAGAACAAGGAATTCAAATATAATATCAAACATTTTATAAACATTAATATAAAAAAGTTATTTATTTTTAAAAAACATTTTTCCCTGCCACCCCCCAAGAATTCTGAAAACCCCAAAAAAATTTTTTTGAAAAAAAAATTTGATACATAAGCCTTAAAAATATGCAATAAAAACAATGGGTATAGACCGTTTATTATGCTTAACACTCAATACAAATGATTCACTAAAGCAATTTTTAGGGCAAATAGTTCCAAAAATTCAATTAAAATGTGAAAGATTTTCCTGCATACCTCAATTTTAACATTGAGAATCTTGGCAATGTTTTCTTGGCATTTTAGATTCAAAATAATTTAAAATAATTTATAATATCTAAAAAAAACATTTAATGGGGATTAATGTAGGTATCAGATATTGTGGAATATGCAAACTAAATAGCATGTGTAATATGGCAGCGTAGTCGAGTGGTTGGCAGCGTGGTCAACTGGTTAAAGCGCCGAGCTTATAATCAACATGGTCTTGGTTCGAAACCCACTCACGCCATTCTGTTGTGTCCTTGGGAAAGACACTTTACAGCACATTCCCCTGCTTGGTAATCCTGGCAAGCAGTTCTAAATTACAGTCATATCTCTATTAAATTACAAGCGGACAGCAATATCTTGGCATCTCTGGAAGCAGGTCAGGGTAATTGCCTACCCTATGTATTAGTGCCTCCGTCGCTTTCCTACGAGTCAGGAGGATAAATATTGAGATAAAATAAAAAATAAATAAATAAAAATAATATCTCTGATAAATATGACTGTATAGGTATTATAGTAAAGAATTAAAATCTTTGTATAGCCATCAGCAATACTAGCCGTAACTCCATTGTTAATGTAATAGAATTATAATCGCAAATACATATACAAGTTATACATTTTTTATATTTTTTTCTTCATTGACAACAAAAACAAAAATAAAAAGACACATACAAAAGAATGAAAAATCACGTATATAGTACAATACAATTGCTGCCAGAAGAAGATGCTAGCAAAAAGACCTTTTACGTTACTACATGTAAGCTAGCACCTTTAACTATTTGAATCAGATGCTATATATACATATAAAAAATGAATTTGCAATATAAGCAAAGACAAACCAAATAAAAAAATAATATTTATCAAGGTTAATCATAAAAAATATGATGTTATGACAGTTGATTGAATGACACTTGATTGAACACACTTGATCGAAACGACACTTGATCACAACGGTACTTGAACGAAGCGACACTTGATCGAAACAACACTTGACTGAAATGACACATGATAGAAATTGACAGTTGATAAAAAAAAAAAAAAAAAGATTTACTTTCGTATGTTTTTGTGATTACACAATGTCTTTGTTGCTGTAAATTAGATTCATAAAAAGCAGAGGTCATCAGTAAGAGAACAGTTTGTGTTTATTTTTTTAATTTTTGGTCATTGTCAAGGTCAGGGTTTTTTAAGAGTTTCCTGGGCTCAGCATTTTTAGGGGGAAACAAGTAGATTTCATGCCATAGTTATGTTTTGTTAGATGCCTATTGCTGCCATTCCTTTGTATTCAATTTACATTGTAGTCAGTTATTTAGGGGGGGCATTTTGTGATGGCCCCACCCTTGCAGACCCTTACAGAAATAAGAGACAGACTGAAAGGGAAAATCTTTTTTTTAGAGATTACTATTTTTTTGGGACAAAAAATTGACAAAACCGGGACAGAGTCAAAGTAAAAAGTTATAGTTTTTTTTAGTGATCACTGGTTTTGGGACAAAAAATTAAGACAGATTCAAAGTTGTAAATTTTCCTTTTTCTTATTTAATCAAATGTCATTTCGATCAAGTGATGTTTCAATCAAGTGTCGTTTGATCAAGTGTCGTTTGATCAACTGTCAGGTCATGAAAAAATATACTGATAAAAATGAAAACAATTCAAAAACATTACAATTTACAAATTGTTGCAAATTACAACATACCGACACAATTTAAAACTATTCAAATACATACAATTTTTTAAAATTATGAAATGAGTTTTCGTTAATGTTTTTAGGAATTTTAGACCATATCTTTAAACCATTAAAATTTAACATCTTTTAATAAAATTAGAAGATACATACAGTTAAAAACCAGGGGTGTGGACCTGGAACAGGAAGAAATTTTAGGGTCTGGAGCTGGAGCTGGAGCTGGAGCTGGAGCCAGAGCCACATATTTTAAAAAAGTGGGGTCAGAGTCGAAGTCACATATTTTAAAAATGTGAAGCTGGAGCTACATATTTTCAAAAAATTGAACTGGAGGCAATTTTTTAATATGTTGGAGATGGAGCCTGATATTTTGAAAGGCTTGGAACCAGTAAAGTTGTACCACTTAAGTTCCAGCTTTGTATTGAATTAAAAGTACACTGCTAAATTTTTTTATTCAAATTAAATATTATGTTTTAGAGTTGCCTCTAGTATATTTGGTAAATCAGAAATATATAGTGCTATTATCCTTTGCTTGAGTTGGTTAATGTTCTGCCTCCCAGAGAGGCATGGAATACACTTTTACAGTAAGCAATTACCCCAACCTGCTTCCGGAGATGCCAAGATATTGCTGTCCGCTAGTAATTTAGTAGAGATATTACTGTAATTTAGAACTGCTTGCCAAGACCACCAAGCAGGGGAAAGTGCTGTAAAGTGTCTTTCTCAAGGACACAACAGAATGGCGCAAGTGGGTTTTGAACCGAGACCATGTTGATCATCAGTCCGGTGCTTTAACCACTCGACCACGCTGCCGACTTTTAAGAGTCATGGTCACTTTTAGAGTGAAACATTTCTAAAAAAAGTCAAGTAGGCAGCGTGGTCAAGTGGTTAAAGCACCAGGCTGATGATTAACATGGTCTCAGTTCAAAACCCACTTGTGCCATTCTGTTCTGTTCTTGGAAAAGACACTTTATGGAACTTTTCCCTGCTTGGTGGTCTTGGCAAGGAGTTCTAAATTGCGGTAATATCTCTATTAAATTACGCGTACAGCAATATCTTGGCATCTCTGGAAGCAGGTTGGGGTAATTTCCTACCCTATGTATAGCACCTCCGTCGCTTTCCTGTGAGTCAGAAGGATAACTGTAGAAAATAAAAGAAAAAATAAAGTATTGAATTTGATCATAGCACACATAAATGAACAGTTTAAGGCAGGGGTGTGGAGCCGGAGCCAGAGCCTGGAGTGGGAAAAAGTTTTAGAGTCTAGAGCTGGAGCTGAGCCAGAGCCAGTCATTTTAAAATCCCGGAGCTGGAGCCATAGATTTTATTGCTAACTCCGCATCCCTGGTAAAAACGAATCAATTTTTTATGTGGTGAGTATTATAATTATGAATTTGTTCATTGAATGTTCATTGAAAGTAATCCAAAAAAGTTTTAGGAAGCATATTATGCATATACTTAAACATGAACTTTGCATAAGTAAATTTAATAACATTGTTTTTTTAGGACATTAAATTTATAAAAGAAATAATTTATATTCGTTGATTTTGGTAAAAATAAACAAGAACGAATGAACGTATTTTGATGGACCTGAATAGGAGCCAGCATTGATTTATTAGCTCTTCTCCAATTCAATACAGAGTTTTAGACGTCCGATTAAAATAATGCAAAATAGATAGTTTTTAATGTCGCTAGGCTAGCACAGTGTCTGAGTACTATGCCACAAACTTTAGAAAGTTTAAGTGCTCATTTTAAGTTACCCCAAGGTACTTCAAACTACATTTTCTTTCAATAAAATGACCACTGATGGTAATATTAAAGGGATCAGTAAAATTTTTCTTTTGTTACTGAATGGTACAAAATAGGTTTTAGAGTAATTTGATAATAGTTTATTTGACTTCAACCATACATCTATTACAAACAATTCTTTATTAACATTATTTTGCACAGATATCAAATAGAGTAGTCTTCATATTAGATACATTTGAAAGATCATTTATTTAGAGTAGGAATAACAGGGTCCAAGAATTTAACCCTGTGGTACTCCACATTTAAGTGTAGTCAAATCAGATGAAACATTTTTTATTTTTGTACATTGAATTCTATTACTTAGGTATGATTTTATGATAAATACGACCTTGCCTCTTAATCTAAACTAGATATTAAATTTTTTCTATTGATATATCATGATCATGATTAATAGTGTCAAAAGCTTTGCTTAGATCTAAAAACACAGAGCATGTAAAGTTGTTGTTGTTAAAACTACGAGTAGATAGTAGTTTATCACAGATGGTTGCTAAATACAAAATGTTTAAAAATCATACTTATTATGAATTAAATATCTACTAAACATTAAAGTTACTTTTGCAACTCCCTGCTTTAAAATGAAGCTGATGCCGATCAACAACATTGTATTTTTAGCAAAATGAGGGGGACATCGGTTCTATATTTAAGTAGACCTAACATCATTTAATCTCAAGTTTAGCAACTAGGTATCTATTAATGCAATAAAAAGTGAATGCTGTTCAAAAGTATTGCCATATTTATGTTTTTAGGACTGAGATAATAACTTAATGGATAAATTTTTTTAAAAAATCCATTAAATTAAGTAAAATTTTTCCTAAAAATTGCTTTAGTGAATCATTTGTATTGAGTGTTAAGCATAATAAATGGTCTATACCCATTGTTTTTATTGCATATTTTTAAGGCTTATGTATCAAATTTTTTTTTCAAAAAATTTTTTTTGGGGTTTTCAGAATTCTTGGGGGGTGGCAGGGAAAAATGTTTTTTAAAAATAAATAACTTTTTTATATTAATGTTTATAAAATGTTTGATATTATATTTGAATTCCTTGTTCTTTTCTAATTTCTACCATATATAACATGTTATAATTTAAACATATCTTGAAGAAGATATAAGCGTTTTTTGAAAAGGATTTTTTTGCTCTCCCAAAACTTTGCCCCCCTATAACTCAAAAAGTATTAATCGTAGAAACGTAATATTTGCACCAGCGGGTTTTGGCTATAAGATAACCACATACACCAATTTTTATCAAAATCGGAGAAGTAGTGGTTAAACGCCTATGGCTATTTGTCATGGAATGACCCTAAGACTACTAACATATATAAATTGCATGAACAATAAATGAAAAAAAACAACCAAATCTTTTAAAATATGTTTAAGAAAAACTATGTTGCATTAGCATATGATTAATGATTTAAATTAAAATTTGATTTTCATTTAATACTTGTATATCTTTGTGTGTTCTATTTCAAATTTCTGATTTAAATTTACACAATATTAAAGAATTATCCACATGTAAATAATAACAAGCAATATCAAACATTTCACTATATATAATTGCAAAATTTATTTAAAAGCTGAACATTTTTGACTTACATTGCTTGCTATTATTTATTAGTGGATTTTGAAAATTAACTTTATTTTCAAAATTGGAGAATTGTTTAAATGAAATTTAATGTATTAGTAAATAATTCATCATAAAATATGATTTTTTATGGCTTTCTCTGAAATACTTGTGATAACAAGATGTATTATGGTGTCTTGATGATATTGTGATTAAATCTGTTGATGATATTTTGATTTATGTTTTGTTTACGTCAGATAAACCTGTGAATTTATACGAAATATTTGAACACAAAGCTGTAAAAGTTTTTGATTTCAACAAAAAAATTTTTTTTTTTAAATTTTTTGGAAACACTTTTAGTTTTAGCAATTATTAATTAAGGCCAAACTTTGCTAAGCAAAGTAATGTGATTCTACATTTGGTGGTACAGAATTTGAAGATTGCTTGAAGTAAAAGATTTTTCTTCCCAAAGCTTTTCATCTGACACTCTTCAGGAAAAATCGTCAGAATGAAGCAGAATTGAAACCAAACTAATTTATAAAGGAAGAAAGTAGAGTTCTTATTGGCTGAAAGAGTCAACCAATGAGAGAAAAGATTAAGAAATTTTCAAAGAGTATACAAATTTTTTTTGCTTACACAGAAGGGGATTGAGAGATTTAATGAAAGTCTTTTCTGTGTAAGCAAAAAGAATTCATATACTCTTTGAAAATTTCTTAATCTTTTCTCTCATTGGTTGATTCTTTCAGCCAATGAGAACTCTACTTTCTTCCTTTATAAATTAGTTCGGTTTCAATTCTGCTTCATTCTGACGATTTCCCCTGAAGAGTGTCAGATGAAAAGCTTTGGGAAGAAAAATCTGTTACTTCAAGTAATGTGATTCTTTTTTGAACAAATGGTAATACAATTTTTGTAAGTAATCTTATGTCAACAGTTAGTAATATCAAACAAAAAAATTAAATGAGCAAATGTGTTTGATATGATTAAGTAAACTTTTTTTTATTAATCGAAATTTGTGTTTTGAGTGATTGCCATCAGAAGAAGTGAAGTCAGCCTTGATTTAAATAATTTTATGTATCTAAAGGAACATTTGTAAAAAGCAATTGTAAGTCATAGCTATCTAATTTATGATCGATTTTAAAGAGAAATCGATTTAACTTTTCCAGAAAGTCTTTGGTAGAATATAGTTTGCGATTAGCAAGAAAAAATGAGGCTTAATAAAACAATCCAAAAATTTAGTAAATATAAATTACTAATCATGAAAACAATATATCATGCTGGATTGTTCTTATGGGCACTTTAATTAAACCGCAGGTTTTTTCTGAATTTCCACCAAGTGTAATGGTTTTTTTTTTTTATAATTTGACTGTCATAACATTGTATGTATTTAAAAATAGCCAATGGGTACTAACAAAACTATTAAGTCTTTCAGCTTTTAGTCTTTAAAAAAACTGTTTCTTCTTAAGAATTCTTTTGGTGAACTCTCAGAAGAAATTGCTGGTGAATGATGACATGACAAATGAACTGCATGAAAACTGCATAAAAATCCAATCCTCTGTAGACCTCATTTTTCATGCAGTTTGTTATTTGCCAATGATTCCTTCTAATGAGAGTTGGTCAAAAGAATTCTTTAAAAAAAAAGTCTTTTAAAGACTACCAAAAATTGAAAAAATTTATGGTTTCATCAGTTCAATTGGTTATTTTTAAATTTTTTTACAAACAAGAATTTATTGCAAGTATTTATTCAGTAAATTCAGCAAACTAATACATCATATACATAGTTAGTTGTAGTTCTGAATTTATGTGGTTAATTGAAGCACAAAAATTCATCGTATTAATGAAAGAGAAAAGTTTATTTCGATTGTGTGAATAAATATTTGCGATGTTATGTCAGTGAAATAATAAAGAAACTATTTTAAAACCTAGGATACCAGGAAAAATCTATCATTTAATTAAAGTTGACAAATACAACAATCCAGCCCAACATATTTTTTCTGATTATTCTCCTAAATATGCACGTGCTAAATTTTTAGATTTGATTATTATCAAGCCTTATCTAGTTGATAATTACATGCTATATCATATCAGTTTGAAGAAAATAATCGTTGCATGTTATAACCCTTACTAAGTGGTTTAATTAGCATTTACTATCTGAATCTCTGTTTAAACTAATGGCATTTAAAACTATTTATGGAACTTATTGAAAGTTAAAGCTAGCTGAATTGTTTTTTTTTTTTTTGGCATGTTTTATTAATGTAGATAAATTAGATAAATAAATTGAGAATAAGATGCTAAATTCAATATGGCTGATATTTATGGCAATTTTATAGTATATCTTGTTATGAAAGTTAGGTTAAATTTTAAGTTTGTCCAAGCTGCCAGTTATTACAAACTAAATACTCATATAATATTTTTTTCCATGAGAAAGAGTTGAAAACAAAAAAATTATGAAAGAAAATATTCATAATAAAGTATTATTAACAAAAAGGTTTAGATAGGAAATAATACATGTCTCCTCAAATTTTAGGAAAATATCAAAGGCACTATACTTGAAGCAACCGTCAACCAATTAATTCATTGCTTGTCTGGTTGAAATTCTCTATTTAGTTTTATATATATATTTTTTAGAGTAACTAATTTACTTCTTAAGGTTGCCAAGTAAAAAAAAGTGCCATAGGGTTTCTGTGTCAAGGAAACAACACAATGATACAAATAGCTTTTAAACTCCACTGTCATTTGTGTTTGTCATCAATATGGTGCTAGTGTCTATTCTGTCACTCTGGTAACAACTAAATGTGCAAGCCCTAAGTTTTAAATTTTTAAGCAGTAAGTTTTAAACGAAAATATGCAAACAATAATTGTTGATTTCAGATCACAAACACTCCATTTTCCATATGCTTAGTAATTTCATTGGATGACAAGGCTATCAAACTACCTTCAGATGTCTCTGTTTCTTCTTTCCTTTCTCACAGAATTGATCTTTTGCCACCAAAGCAATTATGTGATCATTTTGGTTACCTGGGAACTATTAGTGTGTACTGTAATGTAGTTTAAATCTAAAACATAATTTATAATTTATTAAAAAATGATAATAGCTTTAAATTTTTTAAAATTTAAATAATTGTGCTGTATATTAGGCTGTTCTGGTAACAACTATTTCAAAAAAATTTTCTCAGTTAATAAATGAATACATTAGAACCTTTCAGATTTCAAGCAATGCTGCAGCTGCTCCTATTAAGATATGAAGTAACACAAATGTTAAAAATACACAAATAAGAATTTATTTAAATGAAGGAGGTCAAAAAAGCACGTCATGTAAAGATAAAAAAGTGCATTCAATCAATCAATCAATCAGCATACTTTTTTTTGCAGACAAAGACAAAAAAAGCAATAACAAAAATTGGGTTCAGATCTGGCTACTGGGAGGCCCTTTGTCCTTGGTTATAAAGTCATAGCAGTGTTCCTCCAGCCAGGCGAGGGAGCATTTGGAGACATGACAAGGCACACTGTCTTGCTCCCATACTCAGAGATTGTCCCAGGCCACCTGCTTGATCCAGGGTAACACCACAGTCTCCATGACCTGCAGGTAGATCTCAGTATCGACCCTAAGACCTGTCTCAAAGATGTGTGGCAGCATCACGTCCCTGTTGGAGCTGATCACACCAAAGACCATGACTGTGTTAGGGAACTTGGTCTTCATCACTCTGGGCATATTGTTAGGGCACATAGCAATTTATTGATGGTTCTGCCTGTTGTGGGCCTGATCCTGGCAGAAATTCTTCTCATTAGAGAAGAACCACAGTAATGTTGGACTCCTTCAGGTGCTTCAGCTTGTTGAGGAGCTTGGTGGAGTTAAGCAGCCTTCTGTCCTTGGTTGCCTGGGTCAAATGCTGGCCAGTTTGCATTCTGTAGCTTTTGCAATGCAACTCTTCATTTACACATCGTTGAATTGTCCTTTTATCAACCCCCAGTTCAGCAGCCATAGATCTCATGGACTTGGAGGGGTTAATGTCAATCATGGCCTCTGCCCTTTTGACAATATCTGCATCTCTCAACTTCCAGCAGTTTTCCAGAGACTTTGGAGCTCTTGTGACAACTCCATGGGATCCTTACTCTCCTCCAACTTCTTACAAGTATGCTGAATGGTTCTCATGTCGACTCTGAGGGTGTTGGCAATGGTTCTGTTGTCCACTTCACCATTGTTGTGAACCAGGGCCATGACCGCAGCACATCTCACTTCTGCTTCAGTGAATGATATTTCCAATAACTGTGCATATGTTCTCTTCATAGTGTCAAACTCAAGACTGGTGATTATCTTATTTTTATAGCTATTCAATCATATATTACACTTATGTAATTGGAAAGGTAAAATAGAATATATCATGGATAAATGAGGACAACAATTTGAAGTCCCCACCCTGTATTTTAGTATGATCTGGTAGACAGTAACTTTATCTTGAATTTGTTTTCACTGCAAGACTGCACCCATGATAAACTTAATCTTGAAGATGTTTTCAGAGAAATCAGACCACAGAGACTTAGATTTCGAAAAGTTATATTGAATGTTAGATTTCTTCACTTAAAACTTTTTCTAAGTGTAAATTGCCACAGTACCAGTATTGATTGTAGAATCAATATGAAAAAAAGTATTATTAAAAAGTGAGATGTGTAATAGAGGATGTAGTTTAATTTGAGTTTCACTTAAACATATTACATCAAGAAAAAATTTTAGTTCAACCAAAAAAACATAAAAATTATTCAAATTTTTATGCAATCTTTCTTCTCCTTTTGGCCTTTTCCTTTAGTCAGGGGTGGCCACAGCCTATCATCATTCTCCACATCTTTCTGTCTTCAACGTCCGTCTCCTTCACACCAACTTCCCCCATATCTTTCTTCACTACATCTAAAAATCTTCTATTTGGTCTCCCTCTTCTCCTCTTTCCCAGTAACTCCATTTCCATCATTTTTTTTCCTACATACTCTTGGTCTCCGACATGTCCATACCACCTCAGCCTGCCCTCCCTCATCTTCATTCCTAACCGTTCAACCTTAACAGTACTCCTGATGTACTCGTTTCTAATCTTGTCTTTTCTCGTCACTCCCATAGCAAACCTCAACATTTTCATCTCTGTGACTTCCATCTCTTCTACTTGTTTTTTTGTGACTGCCACTGTCTCAAGTCCATACACCATTGCTGGTCTTACCATTGAACTGTACACTTTTCCTTTTACTCTAGCTGGTAACCTCCTGTTGCAGATTACTCCTGATACTCTTCTCCATCTGTTCCATCCTGCCTGTACTCTCTTCTTTACCTCTCTCTCACAATCACCACTTTCTTGCACTGTTGATCCCAAATACTTAAATTCCTTTACTCTTGGCACTTTTGTATCTTCCATCTTCACTGTTTTGTCATCATTTCCTCTATTTATGCAAAGATATTCAATCTTTGACCTACTTAGTTTCATCCCTTTTCTTTCCAATGCATACTTCCAGGATTCTAATCTTCGCTCCACTTCTTTCCTGGTTTCTTCATGAATCACAATATCATCAGCAAACAGCATCGTCCATGGTGGTTCTGTCCTTACTTCATCCATTAGCCTGTCCATTATTACTGCAAAAAGGAATGGACTTAATGCTGATCCCTGGTGCAGTCCAACCTTAACCTTGAAACTTTCTGTAGTTCCTACTGCACACCTCACCACTGTTTCGCTTCCCTCATACATATCCTGTACTAGTTGTACATACTTTTCCACTATTCCTGATTTTCTCATACAGTACCACAGCTCTTCCCGTGGAACCCTGTCATAAGCCTTCTCTAGGTCCACAAATACACAATGTAGCTCTCTTTGTCCTTCTCTGTACTTTTCCATCAATATTCTTAGAGCAAACATGGCATCGATGGTTCCTTTTTCTGGCATAAATCCATATTGCTGTTTGCTGATCTCCACTCTATCTCTTAACCTGGCTTCAATAATTCTCTCCCATACCTTCATTGTGTGGCTGATTAGCTTTATTCCTCTATAGTTTCCACAGCACTGTGCGTCCCCTTTGTTTTTATGGATTGGCATAAGCACACTCCTTCTTCATTCTTCTGGCATCCGTTCACCTATTACTAGTCTGTTGAACAGTCTGGTCAAAAACTTTATCCCCATCTTTCCCATGCACTTCCAAACTTCTACTGGCAACTCGTCTGGCCGAACTGCTTTACCTTTTTTCATCCTTCTTAGTGCATTTTTTACTTCTCTACTGACACAATTTACCTCTTCATTAATCACTTCTGTTTCTTCTGTCCTAGACTCTCTATTATTTTCCTCATTCATCAGTTTCTCAAAGTACTCCTTCCATCGCTTTAACACTGCCTCCGAATTTACCCTAACATTACCATTTTCATCCTTTATAACCCTCATGTGCTGTACATTTTTCCCTGCTCTGTCTCTCTGCCTAGCCAATCTGTATAACTCCTTTTCACCTTCTTTTGTTTCCCATCTAGCATACAAATTGTCATAGGCTCGTCTCTTTGCCATTGCAAAGTCTACCTTCTTTGCCTTACTCTTCTTTTTGTATATCTTTTTAGTATTTTCATTTCTTATTTTGTCCCATGTTTTCTTTGCCTCTTAACTTCCTCATTCTACCACCAAGTCTCCCTGTCTCCTTTTTTCCATATGTCACTCCCAGTACAGTTTCAGCTGTTTTTCTTAGCATTTCTGCCGTTTTATCCCACTCATCAGCTAACCCATCTTTGCCTCCCAGAATCCTGGTCACCTCTTGTCTAAACGCTTCTTGACAGCCTGTCTCTTTTAGTTTCCACCATTGTATCTTTGGCTTTACTTTCTCTGCTTCTTTCTGTTTCACCATAAGAACCATTTTGCATACCACCATATGGTGCTTCCTTGCAACACACTCATTTAATATTACCTTACAATTACACATTTCCTTCAAGTTCTTCCTTTTGCACATCACATAATCTACTTGGGTACTTCTTCCTCCACTCTTATATGTCACCCTGTGTTCATCTTTCTTCTTGAAATAAGTATTGACAATCACCAAATCTATCCTTTTCCCAAAATCCACAACCGTTTATCCTTTCTTATTTCTTGTTCTAGCACTGTACCTCCCCATTATTTCCTCATCCCCTATGTTTCCTTTACCCACATGTCCATTAAGATCTGCACCAAGAACTATCCTCTCTTTTGATATACTTTCTACCAAACCATCCAGGTCTTCCCAAAAATCATTTTTTTTCCTCCATGCTGTTGTTAACCTGTGGAGCATACGTGCTTACTATATTTAGAATGGACCTTTTACTTCAAGCTTCATGGCCATCAGTCTGTCTGACACCCTCTTCACTTCCAGGACACTTTCAGCCAGCTCATTTCTCAGCACTATCCCTATCCCATTTTTTCTTCCATCAGCTTCGTTGTAGAATATTTTGCATCCACCTCCAATGTTCCTTGCTTTACTACCTTTCCACCTTGTTTCCTGTAGACACAATATGTCTACATTCCTTTGCTCCATCATATCTGCCAGCTCTCTTCGCCTTCCAGTCATCGTTCCAATATTTAAAGTACCCATCCTTACGAGTGAGTGTCTTCCTTTCCATACTTCTCGCTGCTTCTTCACTCTCCTTCCTCCTCTCTTTCTGCTGTTATTTTCACAATGTTTAGCAGTAGCATAATTTTCACAGGTGCCCTGCTGTGCGACACCTGAGGCAGTCGTTGGTAACCCGGGCCTCAACTGATCTGGTATGGATTGATGATGACTATGCATTTGTCTGTTTTGGCAAAAAAAATTTTTACATTGGATGCCCTTCCTACCGCAACCCTCCCCATTTATCTGGGCTTGGGATCGGCATCACGGGACACAGAAATATACCTCCGATGGCTGGGTTCAAATTTTATGCATGCATTTTTATGCAATGAATAAATGTTATATGTAAAATCATTAAGGAGCATTAACAAGTGATCAGGAATTTAGAAAAAAAGAAATTATAAATACATTGGGTTGTAATAATTTCAAAAAAATAGCTGGCAAATTAACAGCGATTTTATTTCAATGCATTGTAATTTTTATTATGAAAAGGATTTTCTCTATGTTGTTGATTGAAGTAGTGTTTTTATTTGTAAAATGAGATTATATTGATAACACTTAAAAATGTGAGAACGGAAAAAATATTTGCTGAAATTTATTGTGTGACACTGCTCTTTGTTTGAATAGCACAATTTTGTTATTTATAAAAGTTTGATAATAGTTTTTGTACATTTAGTGTAATAATACTCTTATATCATTATCACTAGTTTTAGGCTTTTTTTTCTAAATTATTTTTATTTTTATCAAATCATGCAAACCAAAATTGTGCCACCAAAAAGAATTTGTTTACAATTTAAAAATTTCCTGATGAATGTTAGGCAAAAAGCTTTTGTGATGAGTTTTTGTTGGCTATTTTTAAATTCTGTTCTACAAAATATTTATTTCTATTTGCTTAAATTATTTAATAACTTACTCCTGGTCAACTCGTGATTCACTTGATCATGCATTTTTGTGTTAGACTTTGCTTTTGAAAGAAACAATCCTTAAACTTAATAATTTTTCTAATAAAATATAGAGTAACCACAGCAATGCTAAAAATGTTAATGTTTTTTTATAAACTGAGAAAACTGAAGAGAACAATCACAATTCCCCCCCAAGATCTTAATTTATAATAAGATTTTTTTGTTTATATACATGAATTCGATTCAAACAGTTGCACAAAAAATTATTGCCTTGTGGTGGTTATCACTACTTGCAACTACCACATGTAATTTCTAAAAGTTTGTCAGTCTTCCTGTGGCATGTAGCAAATGGTAATTTTTTAGCTTTGAAAATAGTTTAATAGCAAATAAATTGTATAAACTGTCAATTTTATATTGGTCTTTGATATAAGCGCATAAATAAATACTTAGTATTTTTTAAACTTCAGCCATTAGAACAAAAGTGCAAAACTTTTAAGCAAATGTGTCAAAAATAATTTAAATACAGGGTGTCAAGAAAGTTTCCGATCCTAAACAAAATTATATAGGGCTAATGACAGAAGGTTAAATCAACAAAAGGTTTATTGTAGTGATAGAACAAAGCTCCATGAACATAAAAAAATCTGGTTTATTCAAAATGACCCCCATCTGTATCAGTAACACGTTGGAGCCTCTGTCGGAAATTCTGACAAGCAGCATGAAGGGCATCTTGAGGAATTTTCTCCCATGCTCGTTTCAGGGAAGCTCGAAGATCCTCCAGATTGTTATGGGGTGAAGAACAGGCTTCTTTTTCCAGAATACCCCACACACAGAAATCCATAGGATTGAGATCGGGTGAAGATGGTGGCCACAAATCTTTGGTCCAGAATGAAGGAAAGTGCTCTTCGCACCACTTCTGTGTCTTCTTTGATGTGTGAGAAGGCGCGCCATCTTGTTGGAAGGTGAAGGACTTATTTTTGAACTTTTCCTTCATCGATGCAAGGGCAGGGGTTAAAATATCATTGACATACGAATCTGTATTCACTTTGACCCCCTCTTTAACAAAAATGAGGGGAGATTTCCAAGATTTGGAGATCGCACCCCATACCATCACAGACGAGGGTTTCTGTCGGCATGAAACGAATCGAAGATGATCAGGGAGGTCCTTGGGCGACTTTCCGAGAATCCTGTCATTCTGGGTGTTGAACTTTGCCTCCACCAAGAAGAGTTTTTCGTCTGAAAAAACGATTTCGCCTTTCTCTGTGCCTCCCTTCAGACGGTTCAGCAGAATTTTGGCCCTCCTTTCTTTTTCGCTTCTGGAGGTCAGTTAGGAGTTGTCTTGTCCTGATTTTGTACAGGGACATTTTGAGATCCTGTTCAACAATTGTTCTGACAGACTCATGGCTGATATTCATGTCTTTAGCTGTTTTCCTCAAGGATCGTTTGGGGTTCCTCCGAATTCTCTCCCTGAGGGCCTTGATCTTCGCTGGAGTGCGAGCAGATCGAGGTCATCCACTCCTATCCCGATCCTCCATGGTTCCAAGTTCTTGGAAGCGCAAGATTGTATCGCGAACAGTCGATTTTGGTGCTTTTAGCAACTTCATAATTTTAGAATTTGAATGTCCCGCACGATGAAGTTGAATGATTGCAGCTCTTTTACTCATTTTATTATTATTTTAGCCAAAAAAATTTGAAAAGTGTATCTGAAACATTGAAAAGGAGGATTAAGTGGAAAAATCATGTACAGAACTTATCATAATTCATTGAAGTTTTTGAATTACATTAAATTTAAAAATCGATCGGGAACTTTCTTGACACCCTGTATTGCTTGGAAAATTAATACTGTGTTACTCTAGGCTTTTTGAAAGGTGCAGTCTCCAGTTTAACTCTTGTGCAAGACAGGCAGTTAACAAAAAACAGCACTGCACTGGAGACTGTTACCCAAGATATGCTGCAGCATGTTTAGGAGGAGCTGGAGTACTGACTTCATGTGTGTCATGTCACAGGCGTGTGCATATTGAACATTTGTAAAATCTTTTCTGAAATTCAGGTGCCTTTGAATGTCTTATTTAAATTTACAGGAATAAATCTTATTTAGCTCAACATTAACCCTGTTTAGTATCATTTGATTTGACTATGTAATTTTTGTAATATTTATGTACATGTCAAATGATGTCAAATTTTTTAAAACACCCTGTATTACAGTTCATTTTAAAACAGGCAATTGCATAAAAAATTCACCCTTTGAAAACACAAAATACCCCCTGGTTGAGAACCCCTGCTATATATTATGATTTGTGACAAAGCCATATCACTGTACAAAAGTGGGTGTAGCATCACATGAGGATGCAATAGAAATCCAGATGTGAAATTTGAAACTGTATAAAAATAGAACATGAGAAAGTTGAATTCTACATTTGAAACCAAATTATATCATTAAAATAATGATTACAGTTGGATTTCATGTGAAAATATAAAATTACATTTTTGGTGATCCAATTAATTGCTACAGCATAAAATTAGCCTTGTAAAGTTTTAGAATTTAAGTTAATTAAAAAAAAAAATTTGCAATAATTTTGTTCAATTTTTGAAAAAGGTATACTGGATGTAGCTATAATATTTTTTGTTTGTATTATTAAATTTATACATTTGAAATGTTCTTACTTATATGCTGTAATTTTGGTTGCAATTCATGTTAGAGCTGTGCATAATATTATTTTTCTTGTTTAATGCAGGTCAAACATCAGTTTTTTTGTCAGCTGAAAGTTTTAAAAATCCGGTACAGCATAAATATCATATTTATACTAAGTCAGATATTAAAACTATCCAAAACTTTATGGAAGGAACTGGACCAAATACATTTGAAATTTCAGTAAATTCTTTGTTTTATTGATTTGTTGTTTTATATTTACTTCAAAGTGAAAGTGCCTTGGATGCAGCTGGTATACTAAGACCTGCTTTTAAAAATGCCAAGTTATATATTTTTTAAAATTTTCAAATTTTATAAAATTATTACAGCTGCATGCATGCTGAGACTGCTAAACAGACGAAAGTGCTTTAAGTGTTTTTTCTTAAAATAAAATAATGATAAAAGTAAGAATCGAACCTAGTTGAGTTTAACCAAGTTTATTCTAATAGCATTTGCCAGTAAAATAGTGCTCCCTCTAATTCCAGCTCTCTTAAACATACTCATCTAGATAAACCAGCTAACCATATTCTAAAGTTTTCACCAACAGCAATTTAATTCTGAAAACTATTGATGACTAGAAAAATTTCTTCAAAATAATGAATTATACTAATATTCCATACTCACCAATCTTTTTCTTCTGTTGAAAATAGATGTAACGGAGTTGCAAACTGCATCGTCCTTCCTCCAACTCCTCACAAACGCGCTTCACGACCAGCACCAGATTTATAATTTTATTTCACAAAACAAAACAATAATGGCAGCGCCGGTTCGAAACGGTTTTTCTAAACAATAACATAAATATTACATTAAATAACGCATAAACACAATATACACTCACCAACGATGTTGGGCGGACGAGCAAAGGAAGTATCAAATAGCAATTCTCTACCTTAAGTAGACAATGTCCAAAGGGACAAATATAGCAGCTAAATCAATCTGAAGACTATGCAAAATGCCAAGTCCCAGCTAGCTCAAGAAAAGGCTTACTCAAACAACGTGGCATCACTCTATGCCCACTGCTGCGCAAGAACGCAACTAAAAGGTAGCACTGAACGCATTAAAGGTAGCGCTGATTATTCAGCGCTGATACAAAAGGCACACTGGCTCAAAACCCGTACCCAACATCTAAGTCTCGAATAATTTACGCGAACGACGTAACACTCCCCCATGAGGATGTCAATCCCACACATTAGAGAAACAAATTAAACAAACACATCAAAAAACATAATAGTTACGAATCAAACAAATCGATACAGAACGTTAATTGCAGGCAAAGAAAACGAAATATTAAAGCAAACACATAACAACAAAATCACAATTATCAATTTTACTCATTCGAGTTTGTTACCCGTTTCCTTATTAAATTCCAGAATTAAACAAAGTTTAGTTATAGGCCGCGTAATCACGGAGCTAGGGGTTTTAACACTAACCGTGCGAACTACACCCAACCTATCAGGAAACGTTTTAACTACTCTACCCAGGACCTACTTCGACCTTTGTTGCATATCTTCAACAATCAAAACAATGTTTAATTGCAAATTTCTGTTTTTCTGAGACCATTTTCGCCTCCAAGAAAGGTTAGATAAGAACTCCTTTATCCAACGGCACCAGAAGATTGAAGTATAGGATTCTAGATTCAACTCCCTTTGCATCTGTTCATTTAATCTCACAGCTAAGATAGCTGCGGTCAATTCTAATCGGAGGATTGAAATGGCTTTATTTGGGGACACATGCGACTTGCCAATTAAAAACGAACACGACATTTTATCATTTTCATCTATTAATCGCAGATATGAGCAAGCTCCATAAGCTAAAGAGGAAGCATCCGAGAAATTGTGTATTTCAGCATTTTTTAACTTTGTCAATTCTTGAGTTTTGAAGCAATGCGGAACGGATACTTCATTAAGCCGAGAAAGAAGTGACAACCAATTAGACCACTTTTCTGACTCAGAACTAGTAATTTCTTCATCCCATCCCACTTTTCGTCTAGTAAGACCCTGCAAGAACACTTTGGCTTCCAAGACAACTGGGGAAACAAAACCAAGTGGGTCGTATAAGCTTGCTATGGTGGACAGTACGCCACGCTTCGTAAAGGGGTTTTGAGGGAGGTTGATAAAAAACGTAAATTGATCTTCCTTTATGTCCCAATTTACACCCAAGACTCGCTCATGCGAACTTGCATCAAAAGAATAGTTATTTACCAACCTGGCACGTTCACTATCAGGAATGGCCTTTATAACCTGCTCATTGTTTGACAGCCATTTTCTCAAATGAAAACCACGCCTTCTAAGTAGTTCACATAATGACCTTTGAGCGGAAATCGCTTCTTCTACTGATGAAACCGAGAATAGACAATCGTCTACATAAAAGTTGTTGCATACGATCTCCAATATAGTTGGATCGTAAAGGTGTGCAAAGTCTAATGCAGTTTGTCGCAGGCAGAAGTTGGCGCAGCTAGGTGAAGATTTTGCACCAAAAATGTGCACTAACATTTGATAGGAAGCTGGAGTTTCTTCTATACATCCGTTTGGCCACCAAAGAAAACATAAGACATTAGCATGCTCAGGTTTCACAAACACTTGATGAAACATTGCCTCTATATCACCTACAAGTGCTATGCGGTTTTTTCGAAATCGTGTCAGGACCCCAAATAGACTGTTCATTAAGTTGGGACCTTGCATTAAGTGATCGTTCAAAGATACGTTGCTGTATCTAGCTGCACAGTCAAATACAACTCTCACTTTGTTAGGTTTATTTGGGTTAACCACTGGGTGATGAGGCAAGTACCACTTAGTAGCCACGTTAACACTTAACTCTTGACTTGTTAATTTTCTTGCATACCCCTTTTCTAGATAGCCATTTATTACGTCAAGATACTTAGCATTTAGATGTGGATTGCTTAAAAATCTACGCTTTAAAGCTGCGAGTCTGTGCTTTGCTATCGCATAGTTGTTGGGAAGACTTACTTGAGAGTGTCTCCAAAGCGATAATGTTAGCTAATAATGTCCTTTGTGTATGGTAACCGAATCTTGCATTAAATGAAAAGCCGCACGATCTTCCTTGGAGTTTGGAGTATCTAAAACAGTTGTGCCCTTTACAAATTCTGAATACCATAAACTCTCTATAAGTTGATAAGCTGCGTCATCTGTCTTACGTGAAAAGTGAACCTTGCAATTTGTAGAATAAGATGGTGATAGAGAAGGCCCAAGCAAAGACCAACCCAGAGGTGTATGAATAGCTGACAGAGTACCATGCGGTCCTTTGCGAAATTTGCTAGTACAGAACAGCTCTGGCATGTCTACTCCTATTAATAAACCGACCTCGACGTTAGATAAAGTGTCGAGCTTTATTCCCTTTAGATGAGGAAGCTCCAAAATTTTCCTTTGCGTCAGAACAAGATTAGGCCGAACTGGTATTTCATTGATCAAGAAAACATTAGGTATGGTGTAGTACACCTCTCCATCTAAATCAGAGACTTCAAGTTCACAAGATATTCCATCATATCCTTTAACCGAACCTGCCAAGGTCTGCAAACAAATTTTTTCGGATCGATCAGTTATTCCCAGTGACTGAATGAGGGTCTTGTCACAAAATGTGTGAGAAGATCCTTGGTCCAAGAACACATACGTTAGAACTTCCTTTTCTTTATACTTAACCCTAACTGGAACTACACAAAGGTATACATTTGCATCTGAATCAGTGGCCTTTGAAACTGTAGAGAGTGCAATAGTGTTTTCTGGTGGGTTATCAGTATTTAGATTGCTGACTTCAGGCGCTGTACTTTTGGAAACTGGGGATCTTTTTCTTGTAAAATGTAATAGTGTGTGATGGAATGGGTTAGTGCAGCCTTCTACTGTAGAAGAATTAACCCTTTTGCATTGGGGGGTGCAATGTCTCGAGCTGAAGCACTTATGGCATAATTTTGAGTGTTTTATAAATTCAAAGCAGTCATCAATTGAAATTTTTATAAATTCTTTACAGTCAATTAATCTATGTGTACTCGATTTGCAGTACCAACATTCTCCCCAACGATTTTGGGGCTTCAAACCTCGATCGCTACTGTTAAAGAAAGTTGTAGTGTAAGAAGCTTTTACCTTAGACGTTGATGGCTTTACGTTTAAAGATCTTAAGCCAAATAGAGAGTTTGCCTCTTCAGACTCCTGTTGCACGAATTCACTAAAGTGTGAGAAATTGGTCAACTTTCCTGACCTATTTTCTACTTGAACGGCCCTTTTTACCCACCTGGTTCTTAAGTTGTACGGTAACTTTTTTACTAATAGAGTCAACGTGTCTACAGAGTCAAGGTTGCTGTAGCATCTGATGTCCTTAACTATGACACTACACTTTTCTAGAAGCTCTGCAAATCTTTTCAGTTCCTTTGCATCACCTGAAATAATCGAAGGGAATTTCTTGAGTCTTTGTTTGCAGACATCTGACACGATCCACAGCGAGCCATATTCCTTAAAAAGGCGATCCTTAGCTAATCGGTAACAATTTTGACCTGCTTCAGAAAAATGTTGTAGCTTTTCTTTAACCGGATCCGTACAATGCTGAACGAGTAGACAAAGAAGTGCTCTCTGGTCTTGCAATCTGGACTCGACATGCGTTTCAAAGTTACTAATGAATAGCTTAAACTCCAAAGGGTCTCCTGAAAATTTAGATAACTCTGGGCATGGTAAAAACAGATCATCGTATTTCACTGCATAAGGATATAATAAAGAGGCAGGAGCCGTTTTGGGGCATGGCTCGGCCCTGGTTCGTCGACCGTTTCATCCGGAAAATAATGTTGCTCAACGCCTGCGGGTCTATAGTCGTATTGATTCGAAGTCATTTCAGGAGCGAAATTTACTCGGCCACTTTGTGGTAAAGGGGCGTTCTGACTCTCTGGCACTCTAATAATATCGGCCTTACATTCTGCACCACTCTTAATTAATTGTGATGATGAACTTGGAAAGGCGTTACTAATGGCCGGGAAAAAGGGTTTAGCTCGAAGAGAGAGCTCTTTCTTTAACTGCAAACTGCCCAAAGGGTCGCGTGATTTTACCTCAAGGTTGCGTTCTGCCTTGACATCTGCTTCCATCCAGATTTCGTACTGAGCATTCGCTAACTCTAATTTTCTGCGAGCCTCCTTTTGCCGTATCCTTTGTTTCAGCTCATTTTCTTCCTGCTGTATCTTTTGTTTCATCTCGTTTTCTTCCTGCTGTATCCTTTGTTTCATCTCGTTTTGGGCCCTTTCCTCCTCAATAACTTCTTTTAGCTGAGCGGCCTCTAGTTGTGCTATTTTAAGTTTTTCGCGAGCGCAGAGATGTTTCATACTAATTCTGGATGACGTGCTAGAAACGTTAGAAGACTTCGAGCTCAGGTTTGAGGCTCTAGAGCATTCGCTGGGGGCTTTTGAACTTAATAAATTGGGACCGGGTTTACTTGATGAGGGCAGGTTGGCATCATCACAAAATAAACCCCTAATTTTTAGAAACCATTCCTCCCTACAGGTATCAAACTCGAACTTGTTATGAGTAACAGCGGCAATAAGCGTGAAATCAACACAGTTATCAATCATAGAATCAATTAAGGTCTTGTGCTCTTGGTCAATTTTATCAAAAACAGTATTAAGTTTGTCTACGTCAGGATTTTGTAACGACATTAACTTTTCTGCGCATCTATAACTTTCATTTAGTTGTGATTTTAGGTTTTCGATCGCCAAGTTAGTATTAGTTTTATCTTCCTCAGATGTCATTATGCCAAACAGTATAAACAATAAACCAAACAATAATAACAATAAGTTCAAATTATAAGTTTCACGTCTTTTCACACAAATCGCGTCATGCAATTTACTTTAGGTTTTTCAAATATAAATACGTTATTATTATTACAAATCGTTCCAACAATTTTACGAGATTTCACGTGTAATAATAATTTAATACCGTTTACGCTGTTGATGTTGATGGATGTTTGCTGTCGTAGACTTTGACGCTCTTCGGAAATTTTTGATAAGCAGTTGATAGAGCTTCTTCGTTAGGGACTTTAAGGCTGACCTCAAAGACGAAGAGATTGTTGAAAACCCTTTTTGCCAACGATGATGATGAGACTGTCGAAAACCTTTCCTTTCGACTTGGAAAGGGAAAATTGTCGAAAACCTTTTTTCGACCGATGAAAACGAACTGCGTTGAAAACTTTCCAAGAAGCAGCGTTGAAAACTTCTCTTTTGATTTCGAAAGGGAAAACACATTGAAAAACTTTTCTTTTCAACTTCGAAAAGAAAAACTCGTCGAAAACCTTTTTCGACCGATGAGAATGAACCACGTTGAAAACCTTTTCTTCGCACCCGAAGGCAAAGAAAACTTTAAGAAGCAACGTTGAAAAACTTTTGTAACAGAGTCGCAAACTGCGTCGTCCTTCCTCCAACTCCTCACAAACGCGCTTCACGACCAGCACCAGATTTATAATTTTATTTTACAAAACAAAACAATAATGGCGGTGCCGGTCTGAAACGGTTTTTCTAAACAATAACATAAATATTACATTAAATAACACATAAACACAATATACACTCACCAACGATGTTGGGCAGACGAGCAAAGGAAGTATCAAATAGCAATTCTCTACCTTAAGTAGACAATGTCCAAAGGGACAAATATAGCAGCTAAATCAATCTGAAGACTATGCAAAATGCCAAGTTCCAGCTAGCTCAAGAAAAGGCTTACTCAAACAACGTGGCATCACTCTATGCCCACTGCTGCGCAAGAACGCAACTAAAAGGTAGCGCTGAACGCATTAAAGGTAGCGCTGATTATTCAGCGCTGATACAAAAGGCACGCTGGCTCAAAACCCGTACCCAACATCTAAGTCTCGAATAATTTACGCAAACGACGTAACAATAGGGAAAAACCTTTTGTCTTTAAAACATAATAAATTGATGCTATTACGGTCTAAACAATGCACTAATAACTTTTTTCAATTTTTACTTCTTAGTTTTAGAAATAGGGGCTGTTCTATATGTAGGACACAGGTATAAATCTTATTTATTGCATTAGCATTTATTGCATAAATCTTGTCTTGCATCTTGTCATAATTTTTTTCATTCTTTTCATCTGATATCTGTCTGATTTATGTACTGTGTATTTGCATTTGTTTTTATTTTTTTTGAAAGAATAATAATCTTGATTTGAAACTTTGATGACACAAATGAGGTACCAAACAACATCTTACTCAATGTAACATTCTTTAAAATACTTGACATATAGACCACTGTCAGTGCATTTTTCAAACCTTTTCTTTGTTTTAGCATGTGAGTTTGCTTTTCTTGCAAAAAGTTGGTCCTTGTTTGTCTTGGTGATTAGGTAGAATCATTTACACAGTGTCAAGTATGTTTTTATATTGTATGTCAAGTATACCTGCTGCTATACCAAAATATACCGAATCAAGTAAAAGTATCATTTGATCTGTAGCCCAGATGGTAGGTACTTTCTCACAGTCTGGGCCATGAGTATGTCTGTTCTTGGTGTTAAAAATGACAGACTGAAACCAAACCTACCAAAACGGAAGGGTATCCACCCATTCCAATGTTCAATGTGGATCTGCTAATCGGCAAACATGTTTTTCATGGAGGGCAATGCCTGTATAAAACTGCCCTTTTCAGGGAACCTTGCCAACAATTTCCAAAGACTCACTATTCCTCAGCTGAACATTAAAGGCCTCACTGCAAATGTCTTCATCACCGTTCTTCATTACCTTGCTATGCAGTCTGAGGCATTCATCATTCTACTGCAGGAGACCCACTGCACTGATGCAGAAAAGTTGGTACTTCCAACTACCAACTAGCTGGATCTTCATTAAGCAGTAAGCATGGCCTTGCCATGTTTGTCCATGAGTGACTGAGATACATGCTTTTGGACCAATCTCCACCAACATTGGAGATCGAGTGGTTGTGTGTGGATTTGATGGCTATAAAATAGTCAATGTCTACAATCCACCACCAATGCAATTGCAAACCCTGGATCTCCCAGTGTTTCCTCAGCCCTGTTTTTATGCTGGTGATTTTAACTGTCATCATGCTGACTGGGGTTATGATGACAATAGTCTGGATGGTGAGTGCTTGGCTGGCTGGGCAAGTATTAATTGTGTTGCCCTCCTACATAATGCCAAGGACGCTGCCAGTTTTTACTCTGGCTGCTGGAACACTGGCACCAATCTGGATCTAGCTTTCTCTAGTGTAGTCCCAAACAGTCGCTTACCAGATAGACGTGTCCTTAAAAAGTTCCCCAGGTCACAACATTGACCTTTGCTTATTACACCACCAAGGTTTGCTATGGCAGTGTCAAGCATGTCTGTTAAGTGATGGAACTTCCACAAGGCCAAATGGAGTTACTACATTGCTTTGACAAATAAATTTGCAAAAACTTTGTTGCCGCCTGATTCACTTGATGCGGATGTGGCTTACCAGGACTTCTGTAACACCATTAAAAAAGCTGTCAAAGACACTATCCCATGCAGGTATCAAAATAACTATATTCTGTGTTGGGATGCAGAGTGTGAATCCCCCTATAAAACTTTCCTGCAGTCTCCTCAGGGAGATAAATCAAGTTTGGCTAGTTTGGCTTCTACAGCTCTGCTTACCAAGCTTGACAGGAAGCAGAGGGTTTGATGGTCTGAAAGCAGTTCGAAGCATTGACTTCTCACACTTTAGTCAAAAAGCATGGAGTATTTTAAACAACCTTACCGGTAGATCATGACACTTTCCTCATCACTGTCCTGTTTCAGCCGATGCTATTGCATCTCAGCTGGTTAGAAATGGGAAATACTAGGCTGTTGACTGCAAGTCTTCTTGACTTGTCTATCAAGAAGTGCCTGACCTTTGGAGGCCCATAACACCAGATGCAGTAAATATCTCTGACAATTTTTCACAGAGAGAATTTACTGCTGCCCTCCAACATTTAAAACCAGGTAAAGCTTCAGGACCTGATTCCATCTGCCCATAGCTTATAATCCATACCAGAGCTGCTTTGAAGTCCAGGTTATGTGACTTCCTCTCTTCCTGTTTGTGCCAACTTAAAATTCCCAAAATCTACAGAAAAGCACTTGTAGTTGTGATCCCAAAGCCAATGAAGCCGTTGGGATCCAAAGAGTTATTGACTGATATCTCTGGTCTGTGTCCCCTACAAGATCCTCAAGAGGCTTATCTATGCTTGTGTTGAACCATTAATTGATCCACTGCTCCTTAAAGAGCAGGCTGGGTTCTGATCTGGGAAGTCAACCGTAGATCAAGTTGTTCTTCTAACCCAGAATATTGAGGATTTTTTTGAGGCTAAAAAGAAGGCTGGTGCCGTATTTGTCAATCTGACAGCTGCTTATGACACTGTCTGGCACTATGGCCTTACCTGCAAGCTGCTGAGACTTCTTCCAGATAAACACATGGTTAGAATGATTATGGAGCTTGTCTGAAATCGAAGTTTCACCCTTACTATCGGTGACAGCAAGCAAAGAAGGCTATGCTGTCTTAAAAACGGCATTCTTCAGGGATTGGTCTTGGCTTTCCTCCTATTTAACATCTATACATATGATCTTCCTTCCATGATTTCCAGAAAGTTTGCTTATGCTGATGACTTAACATTGTTACACTCTTCTGGAAACTGGAAGGACTTGGAGGGGACTTGGAGGGGACTTGGAGGGGAAGACATGTCTACACTTTCGGCATATCTCCAGACTTGGAGGTTGAAGCTCAGTCTCACTAAGTTGGTGAGTCTTTCAGCAGCCTTTCACTTAAATAACCGAGAGGCCAAGCATGAGCTAAAGGGCTACAACAATGGTAGACTTTTACTGTTCTATCTAACCCCTACTTATCTTGGGGTAAAACTGGACAGATTGCTCACGTTTTGTCACCATTTAGTGGCATTGCACAAAAAATTATCCTCGCACATCACACTGCTGAGGTGACTCGTGGGCTCGGGATGGGGTGCTGGTGCTAAAACACTACACATAGCCACCTTATCTCTAGTCTACTCAACAGCTGAGTAGTATATGCCAGTCTGGTGTCACAGTGTTCACACTCGCTTCGTTGACAGTGTCTTGAATGATGCCTTGTGTATAGTAACTGGATGCCTGCATCCCACTCCAATGGACCACCTACCTATACTCTCAGGCATCTAGCCAGCATGAATTATATATTAAATTTACTTTATGTTTCATAGTAGATTGAAAAAAAGGTTAAAATTAATATGTTGACCCAAAAATTTTTAATGTGCATTTAATTATGTATTCTAGATGTAGGATGCTAGGTGTAAATGGGTTAATGAAAAATGTTAATTATTATTGTAGATTTAAGTTGGCTTTATCCAAGGACCTAAATTTATAATGCTTAAAAAATTCAAAAAAATCTTAACATTGTTTTATTAGTGTTTATTCATTTTTGCAGAGAAAAGTAAAAAGAGATGTTTTTATTTCTGATAAAGTTAATGAACTTTGGAATATATCGTTTTTACATGAGTATTCACCAAAATCAATACTTTGGAGATATATTGTAACTGAATTTGGAGTTCTTCGAGTGTATCCAGGAATAACTTTGCCAAAAATATATGATCCAACTTCTTCACCACAGTAGTACACCTTTTTGTGAACCATTTTGCTTAATTCCACATTAAGTAACTTTAGAGCTAGTTATAATATAAAAAACTTGAAATTTATAATTATTATATTACTATGATCTTTTTTGTCAATTGGTTTATTTAGAGTTGTTAAATGATTGATTTTTGAACTCTGGCTTGATGCTTGATTTTTTTGTTGATGTCTTTTAAATGAAAATATCAAACATATTTTTTTAATTTAAAAATTTTTTTGATGCAACTTGCACTTTATTAAGTAAGGGATTTTACAGTTTTTTGGTCCTTGAACTATGTTAATTGTGTAAAAATTTGTTATTTGATTTTTAGAAATAATAGTTAAAGATTTAAAGCATTGATAAATCAAAAAAAAGCTAATCAAAATATTTCACCCTTTTAAATCATTTTTGTTTTTTATTGATTGATGGAATTCGTATTTTAATGCTTGTTTCATCAGAAATATTAACTATTATTCATCACAAATATAATTAATTAAATCAGAAACATTCATTTTTTTAGCAAAACAATTTTTAGATATCGGCAAGCTGTTGCAACTAAAGATAAAATTGTTTTATCTATTTCACAATCTGAACGGATTTCGGGTTTGAACACCGTAAGTTTTTCAAAAGCCCTGACTCAAGAATTGTAAGTATCTTAAACTGATTTTGTTTTTAACTTTGTCAATATTATTTTAATCTTTTATCCCTTTTACTAAAATAACAAGGAAATATTTCACCAATACATAAGCTATCACAGTATTTTGCTACATTTTTTTCTTTTAATTAGTGATGGCAAAATCAATCAGAATTGAAAGAATCAATGAATTTTTAGGAATCAGAATTAGAATTAAAACATTTTTAACAAGAATTTTGATTTTTAAAAATGATTTCTAATTTATTTATATATTTTCTTTTTTTTCTATACCTCATAATGATTTTTCATGCATGTATATATTAAAAAAGAAACTTTCTTTTTTATAACAATATACAGTTTATATATAATAGTTACAGCATCTCTGACTTGATGTCATTAAACACTTCTCCATGAACACCAAAAAAAAATTTTGAAAAAACTTATAATATAAATTTTATGCAGTAACTGTTTATAAACCACAACTGTTATTTTTAAATGTATTTCTTAAGCATCTTTTTTACTGTATTTCTCAGTGCAATCTATTTAATAAAAATTTTAATGCATTTTTAGTGCAAACTTTTTTTAATTTACCCATTAATTTCAAACTATGCCAAAAACTATGCAAAAAACTTTTTTTTTGGCAATAAAATTTATTTATTGATCCATATTACAATTGTAGTTTTTGTCTTGTTGTTTTATGTTTTTTTGCTGACATATAATTTATTTTTATTTATTTATTTTGTTTTTTCAGATTCCTAACTGCCCCCTAACAAGCCCAGGCAGGCGAAACAGTCTGTCGGGACAAATAAAATTAAATTAATGGGACATTCCATGTCAACTCACAACCTTTTTGGCATTTTTTTGCCAACCATCTCCAATTTTGCTGAAATTTGGCATGTTTGTAGGTTTGGATAAGAAAATGTTTCACCAAATTTTAAGTTTCTAAATCAAATAGTTTTTGATATATGAAGGTTGAAAGTTAGACACAAAATCACTGCTTGAACGCCCCTGATCAAGCAAAAGTGGCCCTCCAAGCTTTATTTTTTGTTGATTTCAAAGATGTTAGTATCATTGGAAAGCTCTCTTCAGATGCTTTCCAATGATATTCACATCTCAAATGTATATATATAAATAAAAAAGTTATATTTTGTTGTGACCTTGTGACCTTGACCATGCATGACCCCAAAACCTCCACTCTAGAAAAAAATTTTTTTCACTATTTTTGTATCTCACATAAAGAACTATTAGCATGCCAAAAACCAAGGTGGGACTCTTAACCCAAACTTACACCCAAACTTGACACACATGCCAAATTTCAGCAAAATCAGAGATGGTTAGCAAAAGGGAGATGTGAGTTGACATGGAATGTCCCTATTGTTAAATTAAAAAATTATGTGGTCTAAAATTTAATTATCTAACTGCTCTGACTTGATGTCATTGAGCACTTTCCTGATGAACACCGACCAAAAAGTTTGAAAAACTTCTGTACTCTATATATATTAATTAAATTAAAACAGTACAAATAAAAATTTTTTTTATAACGGCTCATCAGGCAATAGATTCAGTTTGAATAAGATAATTGCCTGATGATCTGTTTTTTGTGGCAAAAGAGTCTGTTGTGATTTTTACATAAAAAAGTTATGTGTAGTGTTTTAATTTAATTAATAAATTTTGCTCTGATCCTCATCATTAAACACTGTTAAAGCTAAACTGATAACACTCATCTTTATATAGTGTATATATATAATACAAAATTTATTTAATTTCTGTTTAAAAACCACAACAGTCTGTTTCATCCTTAGAATGGTCAGGTGGTTGATAAAAAATTAAAAATACAGTTATTGATAAATGTGTTAAAAAATAATATGTAAAGAATAAATAATGTGTAGTTAAATTACTTAAGTAAATAATACACAACTCCTATGACATCATACAAGAAAAAAAAAAGTCAAAATATAGTAAAAGCAAGCATATAAGTTTGCATTCATTTGAAGGGGAGGGAAGGTAAGTTAGGTGTGTGGTAAAAGATAGAAAAAGAAAAAATATAATTTACAAAGTGATATAAAGGTAATGAGAAAAATCAAATAAGATGAAAAAGTAAAGTGAACAAAAAATAATGTGAATGATAGTGGGAAGTACAAGCAGATTTAATGACAGATAAGAAAGCACACATGCACAAAAAAAAGGGCAATTTAAGGATACAAAATCAAGTAGGTAATTTATTTAGTTTAAATTTTTTTAGTGGTGACATTTTCCTATAAGTTTTGATCTTTTGTTGAGTGTTTTTGGTTGGTTTGCTAGTAGTACAGTATTTCTAACTTTTTGGTGAGGCAGAGGTTGCAGTATTTTTGTCCTGGTTGATAGGGAATAACTCGATTGATTATTTTCCAGTTATTGTGGGATTGGGACTTGATTGTTTGGCATTTCAGAATGTTTTGGAAAGTTCTGTGGCATTTCTTTTCTTTTTATTTTTAAATGGTTGCATGTGGTTATAATATAGGGATTTAAATTCTGTTTTGCTGCAATTGATGTAGCTTTTTGTTGTATTTCCATAAGATATGTTTGCTTGGTAAATGATGCATTGCTGTTGGCAAGATTCTTTTAGTGGATAGATGTCTTTATTTTTGCAATTGCATTGCTTTGATTGTTGAGAGCTTTCCTTTTTTAATAGCTTCAGACCAAAAAAATTGACCCCAATTTTAACTTCAATTACAGGGTCCTCCACCCAAGTGTAGACTAATTTTTAGATAGATTTTTAAAGTATTTATAAATTTTTGTCAAATAATATTTTTTGTCAAAGATGGCATAAAAGTCAATCAGTAAGTTTACCTGGACATGTTGAAGAACAGGGTTCTTCCATGGATAAATTCATTGCCTGGAAATCAAGCAGTGACACTACAGCAGGATGGGGCAACTGCTCACACAGCCAAAATGGTTCAAGCCTGGTGCAAGGACAACTTTAAGTCCTTTTGGTCAAAGGAACTCTGGCCCCCTTCTTCTCCTGATCTTAATTCAATGGACTTTGGGATATGGTCCATCTTGGAGAGAAAGGCCTTCACTGTGTCACATTCAAATGTGGAAAAATTGAAGAAGAAATTGAAAGAATCTTGGGCGAAAATAGAAAGCGAAACTATTCGTGCCATGTGTGACCAAGTTATCTCTCACCTCTGCTGTGTTATCATTGAAAAGGGCGGATATATTGAATAAACTGATATCAATATTGAAAATTATACATTTACAGTACCTTTAATTTTTTTCAAAAAAAAATTTTATTGCCCTTTTTGTTTTTAAATTAATGTAATATATAATAGTCTACACTTTGCTTGAGGACCCTGTATATTACATTAAACACATATCTCTGTCATGTTGCTGCCCAATCAAGCATCATAGCTGGACTCACTGGCAGGGCATGCTATGGAATAAAATGGAAGGAAAATTTCAGTATGGAATATGGAATTGCTAAAGAATGGAATGGAACAAATTTTCCATACTTTCTTACATTTTCCATACTTGCTCATTTTAAGGCTGTTTACACACCAAGTGCAGTCAATAAAGCAGCCTTTGATCAGACACACAAAATGATGAAAAAAACGTAGTTGCCAAAGTTTATTCAAATAAATAGGTTAGGAAAAAAGAATGGAAAGTAAAACCAGATTAGTGGTATTTCAGTATTGGCATTTAAACAATATGCAGCTTCAATATAGGGCCAGTTTTAAAGTTCAAGTCTAAGTGCCTAGTTCACTTGTGATGTATGTCTTCCTTAGGAAAGCAGAGATAAATAACTTGCTCGGTTGCCCCTTTGGAGTATTTGCAGTTTAAATAATAATAATAAGATTTATTTATAAATCACTTTATATTTAAAAAGTTCTTATAGTCTCAGAGTGGTTAAGCATGAATGAAAAAAACCACAACAACTACAAAAAAAAAACAATAAAATTTGTAGATTATCTACATATTTAAATGCACATAATCAAAATAAAGATAAAATTACAGATTTATCAATTGGATGAATTAGACTGGGGTGGGCAAACTATGGCTCATAACAATCTTTCATGCAACCCATGAAAGCTTCAAACAAATGATTTAAAAAATTATTAATTTCTGTTTGTCCTTAACCAAATTCTGTTTTCTTTTAGCAATCCTTGATTTTTAGAAATAAAAATCAAGAAAATTGGAAAAAATTCAGTGTGAAGACTTTTTTGAGATCACTACTTTTTAGAGACGAAAATCAAAAAACCCAAAACAGATTCACTACTGTAGCAATTAATTGGATAGCCCAAATAGAATTTTATATTTTCACACAAAATACAACTTTAGTTATTATTGGAGTTATAAAATATTTTTTAAAACATTAAATTTAACTTTCTCATGCTCTATTTTTATGCATTCTTGTATTTCACATCCTGCTAATCCATATCATATGATTATGTGATAAAATGGCCACTTTCATACTGTAATGTGGGTTAGTCAAAAAAATTATAATATATAAAATTACTCTCCAGCTTACATCAGTTAGATAACTTAAACTTCTTTATGTATGTCTTTATGCTGGCAATTTTAACTGCTGGTGACTGGATTTACAATGATAACAGTGTGAATGGAGAATGCTTGGATAGCTGGGCAAGTATTAATTGTCTTACCCTCCTACATAATGCCAAGGATGCCGCCAGTTTTTACTCTGGCTGCTGGAACACTGGCACCAATTCGGATCTAGGTTTCGCTAGCATAGGTCCAAACAGTCACTTACTGGATAGACTTGTCCTTGAAAAGTTCCCAAGGTCAGCCTTGGAGGTTGAAGCTCAGTCATACTAAGAAGGTGATGACAGCCTTTCTCAATAACTGAGAGGCCAAATGTGAGCTAAAAGTCTACAACAACGATAGACTTTTACCATTCTGTCTAACCCCTACTTATCTTGGGGTAAAACTGGACAGATTGTTCATGTTTTGTCACCATCTAGTGGCATTGAGCAAAAAACTATCATTGCATGTCACGCTGCTGAGGCGACTTGTGGGTTTGGGATGGGGTGCTGGTGCTAAAACATTACACATAGCCACCTTATCTCTAGTCTACTCAACAGCTGAGTACTGCATGCCAGTCTGGTGTGGCAGTGCTCACACTCACCTCGTTAATAGTGTCTTGAATGATGCCTTGTGCATAGTGACTGGATGCCTGTGTCCCACCTCAATGGACCACCAACCTATACTCTCAGGCATCCAGCCAGCTGAGGTTTGCTGAATGGAAATGACACTCTCCTTGGCTCACTGTGGATCTCTGGACCCTGATCATATTTTATATTGTCTTTTAAGTTGGTCCTCAGATACTTGCTAAGTGAGACTAAGATTTAGACACCCGTTTGTGCCAGCTGTGCAGAATCTTTTGGACAGCCTTGCCAGACTTGCCATCTGCGTTTTTGAATTGACAAATCACAAATGGAAAACAGAGTACTGTGAAAATGCTTACAGGCTCTGTGTTTTTGTGCTTGGGACCAGTGCCAGGCCTGTTGGGATGGGCTTGTCTCAAGCAGCTTGGGTTAAGCTTAACTGCCTGCAGACTGGTGTTGGGCGATTCCATTCGTCCATGCACAAATGGGGTTTTGCTCCCCCACCAACTTGTGTGTGTGGCACCTTTGAGCAAACTGCAGACCATGCTCTAACAGCGTGCCCTATAGATTGGATACCACGTGGAGCATGAGGTCTGATGGTTTTGGATGAAAAAACTTGATGCTGGCTTAATAACATCACTGCCAGCATCTGATTCAGGCAGTACAGCAGTCTGTGGTAGTAAAAGGATGAACCCTCAGCCCCAGTCCTGTATGTGTCTGATCTGGAGTGGATACCTTTCCAAACAACGATGATGATGACAAGTTAAACTTCTGTTATGGTTAGGCTATATTAAATTGTCTTTAATATTGTAATTGTTTGTTTTAAGTTTTGTTTTATTTTTTTATATTCTATTTGAATAAGAGAATACATGTACTGTAAATAGAATCAAGTTAGTAGTTAAACTTCTGAGTTTAAACTGTGACAGCTATTTATTTTATTTATTATTTTCTCTCTATTTATCTTCTTGACTTGCAGGAAAGCAATGGAAGCACTAATACATAGGGTAAGCAATTACTCTGATCTGATCTGGAGATACCAAGATATTGCTGTCTGCCTGTAATTTAATAGAGATATCACTTTTAATTTAGAACTGTGTGCAAGACAACCAAGCAAGGGAAAGTGCTGTAAAATGTTTTTCCTAAGGAAACAACAGAATGGCACAAATAGGTTTTGAACCAGGACCATGTCAATCACAATCTCGGTGCTTTAACCACTTGACCATGCTGAAGTAAACTTGAAAATAACACCCTTAACCACTACATTACTTTTTGGGTATGAAAATATAGAAAATCAGGATAATTAAAAATGAAGATCTTTTTTTAAAGATTGCTCTATTGTATCCCTCAAAAAAAATTGCTATATTGTGGCTCTTGAGCTAAAAACTTTGCCTACCCCTAAGTTGAACTTACAAAAAATTAAACCTTTAAAACCATAGTGCAAAGTTTTAGCATCTCTTTACACAGGTTTCAATAATTTATTGATACTATTCTAAATTTAGCATTTCCTTTATGGTTTTGCCAGTCAGAAAAATAAACAGTTTAAATGAATTAATAATTTGTCAACATAATTTTGTAAAATTTTGCTGATTAGATTTTGGTGAACTTTTTTTTTGTAGCAATGGTAATCATAATATTTTTGGAATAGTTGGCTTTGACATGTTGGCTGAAGAATTCTTAAAGTTGATTCAAACAATTTATTTAAACTTTTTTTTACCAAAATACAGGTAGGTTTTTTAAAATTTTTGTGTAATCTTCCAAAAATTTACTTTGACTTTTTTTCAAAGGATATGATAACTTTTTTAATTATTGCTTGCATTTTAAAGTTAAAAAAATTTGTTTTGGCAATGCTTTTTTAAGCAGTAATATTTGATGAAAATTGTAATTACTTTAGCAATAACTTTAAGATATTCTACTTTATTATTTTATGAAACTATGATGCAAAAAATGTTGCTACTTATTACTTCCGTATCCAAGAATAAAGAGTTAATTTTGTGGGATGAAATATGACTTGTGCTTTTTAAAACTTGCAACTTACAATTGCTTTGACAAAAATTAATTAAACTATAATTGAGACAAAAGATTTAAATATACAGTATATATTTTTTCTTTAAGTTTAAAATTCTAAAAATTTATGATCTCTAAATTTAGTTGAGCAAAGCTTATGTTTTTTTGTAATTAATCACTTGTTATGAAATCCTGCTTTTGATTAAAAGGCACTTATTTACTCTGGTATGGAGCAAAAGAGAATTTGTTTAGTTTTCCTCAATCTCCTGATTGCACAAGTTTTCTTGCATGTGGAATTAACATTGATTTGGCTTGTGATAAATTTAAGGAAATGAAATCAAACCCAGCTATTTTGAAAAAATGTTTGTTACACTAAAATATTAGAAATTGATTTCACTGGCCAACTAATTTTTTTTTTGTTGCATAAGTTTTTTCAACTGATTTTATAATCTGCCATTAATTTTTTTCTGTATGCTTCAGTTCTCATACTATCGGTTTTTTTATAATTCTTATATGAGTGGTATTTTGTACATATCTTTTGTAGATTTTGCGTCCAATAACTTAGTCACTGAGCAGTCTTTTGCAAAGTTTTATACATTTTTCTGAATTGTTGTCAACATTAGTTTGTCATAGCTGACTGATTTTCAGTTGGTAGAGGCAGTATATAGCTTTTGTGGATTTGCTGCAGTAGCCTACAGCACATGTTACCAGTACTACTTTAGTCTCCAGTTTCTGTAGTTTGTTTTAAACATGGCACAAAAAATAAAAATCAATATAGCTGGTAATGTTAAAGATCCAACAGCTATCTGATCAAATTTGACAATCCTCCAGTAAGCTAATTGAATGGAGAGACGAAGTGCAGGCTAGGCTAGGCTACCACTAACTGTCACATGTCACTTTTTTAGTTTCCAAATATGTAGTTTGTCCAAAACTTGGCATAACAGGTGAAAATAAATATTACTAATGTTGTTTAAGATCCAACAGCAAGGCCTAGCCTATTTGATCAATAGATCAAATTAGCAAGTTGCCTGTAGGTTGGTGAGTTTTTATGGACAAAGTGCAAGCTTTTCCTGTAAGTAATCTCTTGGCCAGATTGCTGGTTACTACCAGTACTTTACAGGCTTTCTCATTTTTAAATTGTAAGTTTAATTCAAAGATTAATCTCATTCAGGAATCAACTCACTTTCAGAAATAAACATGACTTCTTGAAAAGCTAGAAAGTGTAAAAATAAAGCTGATTCATTTTATTGCATTTGTGGCATCTATACACTTACTCATCAAAAGATGCTAAGTATCATTGTTTGTGAAGCATGCTTATAAAGCATATTTTCAAGTTTCTTTTAGTGATTAAGAAAAAATTGGGGCCCTCCCACATTGTGTGCCATAACTGTAAAGAAATGTTTCGAGAAGGCAGGAAATAACAAAAATTAAGTAGGCAACATGCTTTTTGCATTTCATGACTTAAGATTTAAAATAAGCATCAAAGTGCACTTCCTGTTCAGTTATTTGGTCAAATTTACAGACAATCTTCCACATCATGATGGCAATAGAAGAATGCTACCAATATGGATTGTCATATGTTGGCAGATTACTGCTGGACTATTAAATGCAACTCTCCAGAAATAGTGTATGAGTGTAAGAGCTACAAGTATCAATTTTTTCTCTAATACAGGTGCTTACAAATAATTTGTACATGGATACATTGACTGCTACCCTTTTTCTAATGGCATAGATGTGCAAGTATTGTTTGGTGGATTTTGTACCATTTTACTTGTTAACAATCTTTATTTGTGATGCATGAATTTATTAATAAAATAGGTGAAATTTCAATTTAATATATAATATATTTAATATATTTAAATTGAAATTTGACTGATTTTATTAATAGATTTATGCATCACAATTTCATCAATTAAATAAAATCGTCAATGTGACTTTACTGGAAAAAGGGTAATTAGATTTCTGTTGAAAGACTTTTAACAGTCTCTATTTGCTTCCAATGTTTATTGTAAATTTGTCTGCAAGTGATTTTTTGTAATATAATACTCACTATCTTGCTCCACATTGTTATTTTTCGGATTTTTGTTTTACATGCTAGACATAATTCCACTTTATTGAAAATGTTGCTTTGCTAAAATTTTGCCTTGCAAAAAAATTAAAAAAACCTAGGGTCATATTTGAATTCAACACTTCCTAATTAGGTTAAAACAAGAATTGGCATCAAGGCAACAAATTTTTTGCTGATCAATGTTTCTGTGAAATTTTATTAGTAATTGCTAGTTTTCTTGTCACTAGCATAAAATTAATAGAAAAAATTGAGCAACTAATCTTTTTTATTTTTAAAATTTAATTGTTGGTGTTGGATATAATGTTAAAATTATAAATTTTGCAAAATTTTTTAACTGATACTTCATTTTTTACCTTTATTAAGTAATTTTTGTTTATTTTTTATCGAAAAAATCAAAACTTTTAGTGATATGATTTTGATAGTTAAAACATGTTCTTTATCAAAAAATTTAGTCGACAGTATAGTCAAGTGGTTAAAATGCTGTGATTGTGTTTGCCTTGGTCTCAGTTCATAACCTAATCATGCCATTCTGTTATGTCCTTGGTAAAGACACTTTATGACATTTTTCCTTGCTTGGTGGTCTTGGCAAGCAGTTCTAAATTAATGTCGTATCTCTATTTAATTCAAAGCAGACAGCAATATCTTGACTTCTCTGGAAGCAGGTCTAGGTAATTGATTATCTTATGTGTTAGCACCTCTGTTCTTTTCTGTGAGTCAGGAGAATAAATATAAAGATAGAATGAATAAACAAATAAGTTTACTTTTGTGTTTGTACTAAGTATAATTTGTTCAAATGAGATATGTAAAATATGAATTGTTTTTCAGGTTGTACATATTTGATAATTCCGCAAAAATTATTTCTTATAAAAATCTTTTTGAATTGGAAACTTCTAATTTAATATTTTCTAATTTTTTACTTGCTGAACCTGAGATATCAAATGATTTAGTTCAAAAAAATATTATTACTAAAATTCAATGTACAAATTTTTATGATCACATGCTTGTTTACAGATACAATGTAAGTAGAATACTTCTGGTGCAATTAATTTTTACATCATGCATGTCAAATTTGCATCCTGCAAAATTTTTTGAATTTTTTTGATCAGATGATTAATTTGAAATTAAAATAGTAATTAATTCTAAACTAAATTTGAATTTGAATTTTCGTGCTTATTTTTTATTGATTTAAAAAAAGTAAACAGCATCAGTTTCCGTGTCCATTAGAAGTTAAAGAATAGTAAAAAGTAAAATTGAAAAACTAATTGCATCATGTCAAATAATGCAAAAAGAAACAAGATATCCGGGATGTTTTGCACCAGATCTAGTGTCAATGGTTGACCCAGTCTGTAACTGCCGCAACAACCGATATGTGGACTTTGGCAACAATGTGTAGGACCATGTCAGCTACATTTTCTTGATGAAACATGCAGCCGCAGTGATGTTCCTCTGCCTGGTAGTGTGCAGTGCAGTGCAGTGCAGTGGTCCTGTGCAGCAATGGGTAGGTCTCACCTCTGTCTTATTTAAAGGCGGCAGCTGAATGCCAACATGTATATTGATGTCATGACCTTGACCATAATCCTCTGGATGAGGAAGGTGGCTGGCTAGAAGAAATTTGTTATCTAGCAGGATGGGGCCCCCACCCATATGGCCAACAAGACACAGGCCTTCCTGAAAAAAAATTGACTTTTGACCCAAATTAATGTGGCCTTCCCAGAGCTCGGAACTCAACTCCCTGGACTACAGTTTGTGGTGGCGAGTGGAGAGTAGTGCATGCAAGACTCATTTGCAGAACATTGAAGAGCTGAAGACCTGCATCACTGAGAACTAGGCCAACCTCGACAAGGGGTATATCATCGATGTCTGCTGCACCTTCAGAGGCTGCTAAAGCATGTCATCAGGGCTGAGGGCAGGTACATGATTAATTACGAAAAGTAGGATTAATTTAATTGATTAGTTTAAAATTTTATTTAAATGCCTTAAAAAATAAGCAAGTTATAGGGGTTTTAAGACTAGTATCTAAAAAATCGCAAGAATTACTAAACACCTGATATTAGTAAGAACTGATATTTTAGGTGAAATTAGTTAACCAATTAATTGAAAACCTTTTTTTGCTCTTCACTTTAATTTCAGCATAAAAATTAAAAGAAAATAAGTAGAATCAGCTAACCAATCAAGTGAAGAGTTTTTTGGCTTTCATTTTGTTTTCTAACCAGATTACGACCTGTGGCAAATTTTTAGGTTAATGTTTTAATTGTTTGGCCTGAATATACTCATAGGTTAAATATTCCTGTTTTACAATAACAATTTGTATCTTATTTCTTGTACAGGGGTGGCCTACTTAAAAGTAGCTCAGAAAATGTAGTAGAGAAGAGGAACTTCTTCCATTGTTTAAAGTACCTGTAGTGTTATAAGAGATTGTTTTATTTACCTGTAATGTTATAAAAGATGCTGGAAGTGCTCCCAATTGACATCTATGCATTTCTGGGCACCTTTAACAACGTTTGCAGATATTGCCTGTAGCTTTTCTCTGGTGATTCTCCTGATAGCGTTGGTAATGTTCTTCTTTAGTTAGTCTAGATTGTGAGGATTATTTGCATAAACTTTTTGTTTTAAAGTCCCCCAAAGATAAAAATCACATGATGACAAGTTCGGGGAATGTGGTGGCCATTACCCTTTGTTTATTGTTCTCTCTTCCGTAAACATGTCATGAACTCGTTTCAGTAATCTGTGAGACGTGTGAGATGTAGTGCCATCTTGTTGGAAAAAGAATTGCATTTTGTCTTGTGGTGTCAGTTGGTCATTAAACTGTTCTAAGATGTGTAGATAAACGTCAGTGTTCACAGTTGATTCAAAAAAAATTTGGCCAACTATCTTAGTTTTTGAAACTGTGCACCAAACACCAATTTTCAAGTCATGCAGTGGCATTTTGTGAATTACATGCTGGTTTTTAGAAGATCAATAGCACGTTTTCTGGGAATTCACATATCCTGATTGGTGAAACCATGCTTTATCCGACATAAAGTACAGCAATGGGTCCAAACACCCTTCTTCAATCATATTCAGCAACCACCTGCAATACTGAAGACTTTTATCTTTGTCAGGCAACTTCAGCTCCAGAACACATGTTATTCTATATGCTCTCATACTCAAAGATTTAAGTACATGCTGACATGTTGTTCATGATAAACTGACTTGCTGGGATAGTCTCCGAGTTGACTTTTGTGGACTTCTTGAAATCTGCTGTTGGATATCACCAACAACTTCTGGTGTCCAGACTAATTTAGGTCTTTGCTTTTTCACGTTTTTGACAGAGCCTGTTTTGCACTATTTCTTTACAAAGCTCTGAATGGAATGTTTTGCTGGTGCTTTTATCTCTAGGTATTTTTCCAGAAATGTCTGTTGTGTTTCCTTAGGTGATCCAGTGCACAGATAGGCTTCCACAATCACTATTCTCTGTTGCAGTGAAAACACCATCTTTAAAAAATTTTAACTGTTGATTTTAAGAAATTTGGAGCCTTAATCTGAAAAAAAATTGATTAAAATGACTGATTTTTTTGATTAAAATGACTGACTGTCCTCGGTTCGATTTGCAGTGAGATAAGCATCACTGACGAGCTCTAACAAGAGCAAAACTCGAGTCTGGTGCTTCTCATTTTCAGCAACTCGATTTGTAATCAAAAATTAAATCCTCGTGTTCAACTATATAATAAAAACAATAATAGTAAAAAAATAATAAAGAAGAAAAAGAGTGCATTTTACTGACTTAATTTGTTATATGTAAAAAAAAATACTTGTATTTAGTTCTGATTTTATTCTAAGCCTAGAAGCATGAAAGAAAAAAATAAAGAACTACTGCAAAATAAAAAATACATGTATAATCAATTAAAATTTACAAAATAATGCAGAAAGATTATAATATTGAACAAGAGCACCACAAATCAATGCTTCAAAAACTCCCTGCAAAGGATGAATTTTCTAAAACTAGAATAATAGTTTAAATGATTTTTCCAAGTTTTTGTTTGTTGAAATGTCAACATCTTAAATGTAACTCTTTTGATGTGAAATAAACTAAGTGCATGTGCATTACACAAAAGAGCTGCTTTTAATCTTGAATGCTAATTGCAAAAAAACCACTGTCTGTCTAAAGTTTTTTAAAGATAAAATTTAGTAATTGAGTTTTTCTTTTCAATTTAGAAAACAAACTATGATTATTGCATTTTGATTACGCATTTAACTAAAAAACATCAGGAAGTTAATCTAAAACAAGAGTCTGTGCAAAACATTGAAACATCTTGTGTGGGCTGTAACAAACTTTGAATTTTGAAATAAAATTAACAACTCTTTCAACACATTCTGTTTTCATCAGCATTCCTACTCTTAGACAATTTGAATCAAAAATATGCAGAGATAGGAATAAGTAAATTTTACTTGTTTCTTTCATGAGTTCCAAAGTTGCTCTTTACTACTGCAAGACTTATTGCAATGTTTGGAAGCACATATGTGAGCAATTTTTTTCATCAATTTAAGTTAACAAGTCTGTTATAAGGTCACTTGTCAGTGATGAACATTTTTGCAAGCAACACTAAAGTTAATTTATACTGATGAATTTCTTCTAATACCAAGGAGCTTGCTGATGCCAAACAACAGTTAAACAACAGTTGCTTACAACAGTTAAAATTGCCAGCATAAAAACAGGGCTGAAGAAACACTGGGAGATCCAGGGTTTACAATTGCATTGGTAATGATTTGTAGACATTGAATATTTTATAGCCATCAACGTCCACACACAACCACTCGATCTCCAATGTTGGTGGAGATTGGTCCAAAAGTGTGTATCTCAGTCACCTGTGGACAAATGTGGCAAGGCCATGCTTCCTGCTTAACCAGCTAGTTGGTAGTTTGGAAGAACCAACTTCTCTGCATCAGTGCAGTGGGTCTCCTGCAGTAGGATGACAAGTGCCTCAAACTGCATGATGAAGAACATTCATCTTGCTTGCAGTGAAACCTTCAATATTCAGCTGAAGAATATTGGGTCTTTGGAACTTGTTGGCAATGTGCCCTGAAAAGGGCAGTTTTATCCAGGCATTGCCTTTTTTTGAAAAGAATGTTTGCCAATTAGCAGACCCACACTAAACATCGGAATGGGTGGATACCCTTCCATTGTGGTAGGTTTGGTTTTGGTCTGTCATTTTTAACACCAATGAACAGACATACTCATGGTCCATGCTGTGAGAAAGCATGTACATCCAGGCCTGAGTTATTATTAAATTTTGTTTATTGAGTTTTTATTGTGTAATATTGTATATTGATCTTGTATTGGGCATTGCAACTCCTCAATACTTTAAAATTTGTAGTTTGATCCACAGAGCTCTTTGAGTTTGAGAACCTTGATCTAAATAATGATTTCTGTTGCTTAGTTTATGATTTTCACATTCAAGAATCTGACTTTGTTAAAAAATTTTAATTGAAAGACAAAACTTGTTGATTCACAATGACAATATTTATTTTATTATATTGATAAAGTGCATACAATTCTGTTTTTGATTTTATAACCATATTGAATTTATAGCAATACAGTTTGATGTTCAGAATGGAACATATTTCACGTTTTTTTTTGATTTTCAACCTACAATTGCTATGTTTTTTTTACATAAAAACACATACCAAAATTTATACTATGTTTACTTTATTCCACTAAATCAATATGCTCCACATTTTTTTTGTTTTTCAAAATAAGTTTATTCTACTTGCTTTTTTTTTTTTTTAAAGTTTAATGCAAAATGATTAGAATTAAATAAGTCTGAAAAATGATCTGAAAAAGGTGGACTTAAATAAAACTTTTTTATTGAACATGTATGCATTGTTTGGCATCATTATCTATTTCTCCATGAAGTATGTTTACTCTTGCTATCTGTTGTTGTTTGATTAGGCTCAAGACTGGAAGGTTTATGAAGATTCAATTTTTTTTCTTGTGCTTACATATGTCATATAATTATTGCAATGATGTAACAAAAACATTTTTATAAAATTATTTTTATGAATATGCTTGTAATTTTTTGATATCATTGTTTTCATGTGGTCTTAAGTACAGCCAGCTGATTACTTTAAAAAAGAATCAATTTTTCTACTATTTTAAGAGTTGTTCTTTAAAGGTTTAATTTTTTAGGTTTCTGATTTAATTCAAGAAATTGCAAGCCAAATATCTATTCAAGGATTATGCTATAATTATTATTTTGTAGTCATTTCTCATACCAATCTTTTCATAGTTATTCGTGAAACTGTTACCAGCCCTTGCAGAGATGTTTATTCAGAAGGAAATTGCATATGCAACAATAAGGTAAAGCATCATTTTCATTTTAACATTTAAAATTTAAATCATCATTTTTCAGACGAGGTTATTCTAAGTTTATTGGTTAACTTAAATACTTAAAATTTGAAGTGTATTTTGCATTTGTGTATTTATTTATTGAACACATACAATTGATGCTTTGGGTTCTTCAAAAATATCTAGCTGGTTTTTGCAGCTTTTTTACAATTCAAGATAGTGTTTTAAAGCAAGCAATGATATTTTTATAATTGAAGTGAATATTGCAAAGCTGTGAGAAAGAGTGCATTCATACTATGTTTATGGCATGCTGCTGAAAACTGTTACACTTAAATGACTAAAAGTAACATTATTATTATTGTCAGCAGCTAAGTTGAATGGTTAAGAGCACATTGGTTTAAAGAAAAAATTGGAAAATTAGTTTTGAAGTTCCAGCTCACACTATTATTTGTATGCAAATAAGTCAAGTTAATATAGTATATTTTTGGTGCTTGGTAAATAATTTTTAAATAAAACAAAGGTTTTTTCATTTTAAATAGAACCCTGATAAACATTGAGAAAATGATTTTTTATTTTTAAATTAAAAATTTTTTTGCCACATCTGCAGTTGGATTTATTATAATCTAGTTTCATTAAAAAACTGTAAAATGTAATAAAATATGATATATAGCAAAGTTTTTGTTAGTTTTAAACTTATTTCTGTGCAAGACAAAATCTAAGCAATTGAGAGTTAACTTACTGAAGATTCAATACACATAAAATGAATGATTATCCTTCAAGACAATTTTAAACTGCAGTAGATCAATATATGCTATATTGTGTCTATATTCTTTTTTGAAACAAGTTGTTAGAATAAATCATAATCATCCAATTTTTCCCCAAAGTAAGGAAACTGATGTTTTTTCAGTTAGCATGGTTAAGCCATTGCTTGTAGCCATACATCCCTTTTTGCCTTTTCTCTTGTCTGTTTTCATTACAACTGTATTTTACTATTATATAAACTCCTTCTTTTTTTAGGCCTTTCAGGTTATCTTTCAGTGTAGTTTTCATGGTAATTGGTGGAGCTGTTTTTTTGCTCTTTCTTTCAATGTGCCTAAACCACCTCAATTTTTGACTGATGTAAAATTTCTTTAGTGGTTCAACACTAGTTATATTTAGTATTTATTCATGTTTCTCTATCTCCTGTAGCATCTTGCCACCTATCATTGAAACATTCTCATCTGGCCATATATTGAATCTATTCTACCTGCTGTATCATTGACTTCATTCTCCTCATATTGTTTACGTTTATACACCAGAAGTGCTATATAATTCATTGCACTTATGACATACATTTTATAAAAAGCCCCCAACCTTTTTTGTGTAACACAAGTGCACCATCCTTAAATCTCCATTACCTGGCTTTTATTATTGCAGTCAATGTCTTTTGTTTTGTTAAGTTACAAAAAGTTACGGAACATCCACAAGATAGCAAAACTTTTTCAATCAGTTCTCCTGCTATGTTTACTCATTTTAGAAAGTTTGCAGGAACTTGGTATTATTTGTCATATTGCACTCAAATGTTTCTTTAGTTTTGGAGCACTTCTTATGTACCTATTTCATGCCTATTTTTGCATTCGCTGGAATTGACTCCAATTACCCTTCCACAGATTGCATAAGAATGTGTGGTGTTATCATTTTGCTTTACTTTCTCATCAGTACAAAAGGCTGCATAGAAAATTTCTTTCAAAAGTTCACCTCTTTCATCCTTAGTTATATCATCTAATATAATTGCAAGGAGAAAGAGACTTTATATCTAGCCCTTGTATACACCAAAATTTATGTTAAATCATTTTAATCTTTCCTGTTTCACTTTTACTGCTGTCTTTGAGTTTTTATACATTTCAATTATGGTTGAATTTTTTTTCTACTACACCTTTCAATCAAAGTGTTTACCAAATCACTACTCTAAGGACATTGTCTAGTGCCATTTCCAAATCTACAGATACCATGAAGAGCTGCTTGAATGCCATTTTGTACTTATCAATCAAAGTCATATTGAAAATATTACATCTACAGTGCCTTTTCTTGACATAAATCTCATTTGCATTTGATCAATCTTAATTTGCTTCTTCTGCTGCTTTTCAAATTTTTTTCCAAAACCTTCATCCTCTGCTCCAACAATCTCACACATAGCTTCCTCAAAATTGTTAGAATAAATGGCATTTATTGATCAATTTAGTAAAAATTTATTGATCAATACTAAGTTTTCAATAATTATTTTTTTTTTATGTACTTTCTTTTCTCAGTCAAGTTAAGTGTAAGATATCTTTGCAATACCTAGAATGTAGTTAAGAGTATTTTGTTTATGAATTATAAAATTTTTGATCCTAATTTTGTAAAATGTATACAATTAAAATTATTGATCAATATTTTCAAATAAGGTTTTTTTAATTGCATGTTTTTAGTTTTATCAATATTTTATTTATTTTATGCTGATCCTAATAAAATTCCTCAACAAAAAATTAAAATACATGGTGCAGCTAGTATTTGAGGATATATACATTCATAGATTAATCTGCTTTCTATTGACTTATAATGCATTTATTTTTCAAAAAACAATAATTTACAGCCCCTGTGTTAACAAATGAAATGAAACAGAATGCTATGATTGTGGCATAAAAGGCTGATCATGGAGATTTACAAATTGCACATTTCCTCAAAGTTGCTAGATCGTTTGTCCACAACCCAAGAATGGATGGCTGACAATCTGTATAACCATATCACAATCATATGTATAACATTCTCATAAAACCAAAGACTCTTTAAAAGTTGCCAAGTTCAAGTAATGTCTTAAATAGACAAAGACTTGCAACTGATTTCGACCTTTTGTAAAGGCTGTTATTGATACTGGTGGTGGTTTTATAGAATAAATTTAATTAATAGTTAGTTAACTTCTAAGTTTTTCATTTCTATTCTAATACAATTATATTCTTTTGTTTAGTAAGTGTTTTTTTTATTTCACAAAATCTGTCCTCAAACACCAGCCACACCAGGTAAATTTTTTTGCTTAAGTTTTTTTTTATTTTTGTTAATAGCCTATACAAAATTTATTTTTGGATGATACAGGTTGTGAGGATGTTGCCATTTAAATTTGCTCTTCTGTCATATTTATTAATTTTATCTCTATACTTATCCTCCTCACTTGCAAGAAAGCAGTGGGGAACTATACATATAGCAACTGTAAAGCAATTACCCCAATCTGCTTTCAGAGGTGTCAAAATATTACTGTCTGGTTAAAATTTTTTATTTTAGTTTTTAGATTGTATTAGAGATGACTGAAGTTTAGAACTGATTGCCAGACTGTCAAGCAGGGCAAAGTATATGCATCTGTAGTTTTTTTCAAAGGAAAACAGAAATGGCCCAAGTAGACTTTGAATTGTGAGTTTGATGTTCACAATCATGATGCTCTTCATCATTTAACCACACTGCCAACATCATCTGGCCATGCTACTAAATAATGTAAAATGCATGTAAAATTTATGTGCTTTAAATTTTTATTGATCACTCTACAAAGCAAGTTGATTTAATTTTTCAATTTCTATTTATGTATTTACATTAGCATTATGTAAACTCTATACATCATGTTGGCTAATTGTTATCATGAAGCATCAACTGCACATTGCATAATGCACCAATCTAAAGACTTCAGCCATAGAATTGTTATTACTAAATAGTTCTATAATTCAATTTTTATTTTTGTAACCAACTTAAATTTTTCTATGCCTTTTCATCATCATTAGCCTCCAGTTGCTAATTGCTAGCCTTACCCATTTGCATACCAACATCTCTTTTTTTTTTGTCAACTGGTTATTATGTTATCAATGTTTTATTAAACTCTATGGTATGATATACAGGGTGTCCATGAATTAAGGCAACCAACTTTTGTGGTTAAATTAAGTGCATATACATTTGGTTTTTCTTGTAAAACAGTACACCACTTTAAAGCTTAAACTCTCTACTTTCATTTCAGATATATGAAAATTTTCTAAAATTAGTATTACGATGGCTGTAGATTGAAATATACATGTATATTTGATTTTTATCAAGAATTTTGCTTATATGCAGTAGTTATTAAACTTCACAAAAGTACTGAAACTAATGTCAAAATTACAAAACGGCTAAAAATAAACTGTTCAACAGTTTGGAAAATTGTTAAGAAGTTTAAGAAGACTGGCAACACCCTCAACAGGGAAGGGCGAGGCAAAAAGCAAAGTATTTGCACCCCTCAACTCATCAAAAACACAAGGAAAAAGCTGCAGCACAACCCTCATTGAAGTTTCAGGACATTGGCTGCAGCAGCTGGTGTGGGCAAATCCACCATGCACCAAGTGTTGAGAGACGATCTCAGACAAAAAAAACCTTTAAGATGATGCATCATCATGGGCTGATAGATCATCATGTGGTAATAAGGGCCCAAAAATGCAGGAAAATTTTTAAGGACATTGATGAAGGCACGCTGCCCAACCTGGTTTTCACAAATGAGAAAAAATTCAACATTCAGTAGATGGTAAACCAGCAAAATGGTAGAGTTTGGGTCTCCTTGTCTGCCACTGAAGAATGGATTGCCACCAGATGTCAAAATCCCCAGTCTGCCACAGTTTGGGCGCTGTCACAGCAACTGGGAAATCCCCCACCTTTTTGTCCCATCTGGAGTCAAATTAAACTCCCAGCAGTACGTTGCAGACATTTTGGAGGGTTGTCTGCTACCTTAGGCCAATCAGCACTTCAAAGGCAAACGATGGACCCTGCAACAGGATTCTGCACCCTCTCATGGCTCCAAGTTCACACAATCCTGGATTCAGAGGAAAATCCCCTTCTTCATAAGCAAGGAAGACTGGCCAGCAAGGAGCCCAGATTTGAACCCCTTGGATTACTCTATCTGGTTTGTCTTGGAGAATAAGGTCTGCTCCACTCCTCATCCAACTGTGGAGGCACTTAAGGCCAAACTGTTAAAGGAGTGGGAGGCCATCCCTTGGGAAACACTCCATGCCGCTTCTGCCTTGTTCACAGCTAGATTGAAGGCAGTAGTTAAAAACAAAGGACGCTATATTGAATAAACTACATATGTTTCGAAAGTCTTTACCTTAACCTGTCTAATGATAAACAGCAATACAGTTTTTGGGTTCTAGTATTTTGTGTAGAAGACAAAAGGTTTGTGCCTTAATTTATGGACACCCTGTATTATTGTCCACAAACACTGTAAATTTCTTTGCCTGATAAATTGTTATCCACAAACAGTGTAAGTTTCTTTGCCATCTCTAATTGGCTGCCTCTCAAATCAATAATGAAGTTTTATCAAGTGTAACCAAAAATATCATTCTTCCAAAATTTTATTTGATTTTTTAATGTTTTGTCATTTCCTAAAATATTTCAATTGATGCAAGCTTTTCTTTTTGCATTTAAATAAGAAATTTTAAGTAAAGATTAATTACTTATAGATTTATTAAAGTTTGCAAAAAATATATAAATTTTTATTATGGGTGACCCCTGAGTATGAAACTACATCTGAAAGCAAGAGATAACAAGTCCGAATGATCTCTAGTCCCACTTCTATTTAAATGAGATCTTAGTAACAAATATTCTTACAAAACCAAACACAGCTTAACAAAGTTACAAAATTTATTACTTATGGCTGCTATTTCTAAAGCCAGAGCCAGCAAGCCAGATACAAATAAATCAATGTGTTTTTTGAAATAAAATAAAATGTTACAATAGTCCAACTAGAACAATCAAAACAACCAATTGACTGCATTCCACTTAAGATTCCAGAGATTATAAAGAAAGAATTCTACTGTAATGCGCAAGGCACAATCACAATAGGCAAAAGGTGCTTATCACAATTATAGCTGGCTGCTAAGAATCGTGTGGTGGGTGCGTGATTGAAAAGAAAAAAGGTAGGTTTGAAACCAACAGCAAGCATGAACAACATCCAATGGGAAGTCTTCAGTTCAGGAGTTCAAAAGTTATAGGAAAAGTGGAATTACTTTGTTGCTTCCAAGACCACTATGACCTAGAGTGTGTGTGCCTGTTTTGGTTTCAACTATGGATTAAATAGATTAGCCTGTTGCCTTCAAGTATTGCCTTTTTAGGGAAAGGCTATGTCCACAGCAGACAATCGTGGTTGGTGTCAGCCAGGGCATGTGACTACAGAAACTTGCTCCAATTTCACATGAAAATGCAATTTAAGAAAATGGTCCCAAGTCCTTAAAAGCTCTTAAATGGGAAGAGTTATGAAGAATCTCTTTTAAATTTTAATTTTTTACTCTGTAAACAATTTAAAAATAAAAAAAAATTTTGGCTGTTAGCATTAGAAAATTGATGCTGTGAAGAGTTAAGAATCTTTAATTTACTCAAATATTCTGGTTGTGTTTTAAAACACTACTCCAATAATATTTACTTTTTTAAAACATTATGTTTATAGAATTGTAAACAGATGTTTTTTTAAAAATCTTTGTATTCTAAAAAAATTTACATATTTTAAATTAACAGATCACTGAAATTTGCTTTATTCAAGGATTAGATAAATGTGAATGTCCATGTTCTCTTCCTGACCCATTTTATAGTCAATGCAATAGCACTTATACATGGGAAAATGAAACAAATTTATCTAGTGGTGTCAGGTATGTTATTAATGATGTATTCTTATTCCCATGTAAGGTGAATTCAATTGAAACTTTAAAAAGATGATTTAAGTTAAATTACAATAAGTCATTATTTCCAGCTTAGTTTAATTCTGTTGCTAGAAATGTTTTTAAAACGTTATTCAAGTTTTTGTAATAGCAATTTTTATGTGTAATTGTTCCTTTTTTTCCTCTATAGTTTACATTTGCTTTATACATCTTTACATTAATAAGTCTTGCATTTAAGATATTTTTCCAGCATTGGCTTGTTCTGAAAATAATTTTTCCTGATTTCTATACCCTTGCTAAACATCAAACAGGTGGATGCTCTTCTGTTTGATAAACTAGGAATGACAATCTCCTTGCCTCATTAGCACTCTTGACTCTTTTACTCTTCACTGTTGACTTTTGGCGTATATTGCATGTTTTTTTAAACGGGATTTTAGATGTCTTTCAGGTAATATTAAATTCAAGACCCATCGGGGCAAGTTGTGGGAAATTAATGGACAACTTTGCCAAACTAGCTTGTAAGCTGCACAGTGAATGAATCATAAATAAAATCTGGAGTACTTTAAGAGTACATCCAGGCTCTGTGCTTTTATACCTATGACCAATACCAAGCTTGTTGAAATGGGTTTGCCCAGAATAGTTTGAGTTAAGCTCAATTGTTTGTAAACTAGTGTTGTAGTTCTCAAACTTTTTGAGGTTTTTGCACAAAACAATTTTTTTTACACACAAGTTATACTTGATAAATCGGACTATGAAGAGAAAATGCACAAAATTTTAAATGATAATTCTACATATATGCTATTAAAACATGACTTGACTGGAAATATTGAAAGAAAAGTGAACAAATATGTTTATCAATTATTCAAAAACAAAAGCATATCTCAAAATGAATATTATCATCTTCACAGTTCAGATTCTAATGCTCCCTGAATTTACGACTTACCAAAAATTCACAAACCTCACACGCCACTTCGACTGATAGTTTCCTTTATAAATTCACCACTTTACAATCTTTCCAAATTTTTCACAAATATTTTATCACCACTAGTTGGTGATAACGGATACACAGTCAAAAATTCATATGAATTTATCGATAGCATTGCAGAAAGAAATATAAGTGATGATGAATGTTTGGCATCTTTTGATGTTATATCTTTATTTACAAAAATCCCTACTAATATTGCTAAATCTATCATATGTAATTTATTAAACAATGATAAATGTTTAAAAGAACGCACTAATTTAAGAATAGAAGAATTAGTTGAAGGATTAAATTTATGTTTAGACAACACATGTATACAGTTTCGTGAAAATTACTACAAACAAATTTTTGGTGTACCTATGGGTTCTCCTATTTTGGTCACTATTGCCAATCTTGTCATGGAAAATGTAGAAAACAGAGCTCTCCAAACTTTTCCAAATCCTCCCACCTTATGGAAAAGATACGTTGATGACACATTTGTCATAATTAAAAAGAATGTTTTAAATGCTTTTCATGAACATATAAACAACATAGAACAAAGTATAAAGTTTACTATAGAATTGGAATCAGATAATTTGTTGCCATTTCTTGATGTCTTAATAGTCAAAGAACGCAATGGAAAATTGACCACAACTTTATATAAAAAACCTACACACACGAATCGATTTTTAAATTATAATTCACAACATTCCATAAGTCAAAAACGCGGCCTCATTTGCACACTCTTGAACAGAATAAATTCGAAACTAATAACTAAAAAGAAAGACAAAACAATTGAAATAAAGAAACTAATGGAAGCTCTTAGACACAATAATTATCCGGACTGGTTTCTAAAGCAGACGATAAACCGCATGAATATTTCAAGAACAAAAAGCAGAGTTACTTCAAATCATCAAGAAAAGAAAGGTACAGTCATTCTACCATATATATCAGGAGTCAGTGAAAAAATTACAAGAATTCTAAAAAGTTTTGATGTCCAAGTCTGTACTAAACCTTTAAAAACTATAAAAGACATCTTACCTTCAACTAAAGACAGAATTGAACCTACTCGACAACAAGGAGCTATTTATCAAATTCCATGCCAAGATTGCTCTGCATTGTACATAGGAGAAACTGGTCATAATTTTAAAACACGCTGTGCGAAACACAAACGTGATTTTTACCCACACAATCTGGCGAAAATTGATGATAACAACATAAATAAAAAAACTGCTCTTGTCAAACATATTGTTAAATTCGACCATAAAATCAACTGGCTTGGCTCATCAATTCTTACTTTTGAACCTGACTTTTATAAACGTCGTTTTTTAGAATCATATTTCATACAAAAAACTAATTAATCGATAAATGACAAAGAAGGTGTTTATTACAATGAAATATATAATGAATTAAAATAAAACCTGTTTTTGTATTTTATTTACTGTACTTTCAAAATTTAATTGCTGCTTTACATTGTTCTCTCACGCTTGTTCGATTCCGTGTTGCGCATTTCGTTGTTTTTTACACGAAACTTGTTGTTTTTTGAAATAATCATTTAATACTACACTTGAGTAATTTCCGCCATGTTTTGGCAACTGTTTTTTGAAAACAATTTTAGTTGATTTCTTAACTTTACATTCATTTTAGCTTTGGTCCTGACAAAGCGTGCTTGTAACCGCACCCAAAACGTTGACTGTTTGTTTTTAATTTTTAGTTTTTAATAAACTGAAAAGGTTTTTAACAAAAAAAGTTTTCTGTTTTTACCAGAAGAACAACAGAGTATAATGAAGAATACACCTGGTAACAAGAAAAATAGCATAAAACTTACTTACATTCTTTTGAAAATATATAAAATTTATTAAAAATTTTTTTAATTGTGGATTTGTTTTTATTTGTGTTTTAAGTCTCTTTACATTTCAATGTAAACTTGTTTAGAATTTTGCCATCGATTTGTACTCATTCATTTTCTTATTTTGACTTTAATGTTCCAACTGCAACAGATGAGTCACTCCCCACCTGCTTTCGAGCTTTCAGACCTATAAGTTGTAAGTTTTTAAATTTACTATTTATTTATTGTAAGAGTGAATAATTTTATTTTCCCTATTTGCTAAGTAAAAATAATATCCTCAGCTATTAAGTTGATGTTTTCACACAGATCTTAAAAAATTGGCACACACAGGTTTTCAAAAATTTTCAAATCATTCATGAATTGTAAAAGTCATTTATTGCATCTTGGTAGAAGTAAATCTTGGTTTGCTATTTTCTTGTTAAAAGAAAGGAATCAGCAAATATAGATAAATAATGTTAATTTGAATTGATTTTGCCAAAACTGAACTTTTTAGATTTTTTTCCAAAATTTAGGAATGAATGATTGTAGTCATATTATTAGTCTTGCATGATAAAAATGCCAACCTTCATATTATCTGTAATGTCTGCATTTTTTGTTTTATCTTCCGTAAAAAGATTGTCTTTTGAAGAGCTATAGCTAGGCAAGACTATTATTTTGTCAAAAGAAAAAAAAAAAGATTTTACTGATTTAGCTTTGGAAGATCATTGATTTAGAAACATGTAAGTCTGCCACAGTCACTCATCACATTGAAGTATCAAGAATAACAAATTACCACAAAAGTTTTGAATCTAATCAAACATAAAAAACAAAATTTATAATTTTTGCTAACATGCAGCTCCAACAGTTGTACTGTAGTCTACTGAAACTACAGGGTGACCCAAAAAAATAGAACCCATACAAATTTTATTAAATCTTATCAACATCTATAGAATTTCAAGAAACAGGGTCAACTTAAATATCAATCTTTGTACCATCATTCCTCAAAGTTTCAGTTATTTTGATTGCTTTGCATTAAAGTTATATATTGTTTGAAATATGCAACAATTGGTGCAACAGTAATGGATGCGAACTTGCAGATGTCATGCAAAATTGTCACTTACTCAAACTTATCTCCTGAGATTTCCTAAATTTTTTGCTGTATTTAGTGCCATTAGTTTAAACATTGATGAACTAAAGGCATTAAATATAGCAAAAATTTGAGAAATCCTAAAAGAGAAATGTGTTGAAATGATTGACAATTTTGAGTGATATCTGCAAGTTTACCTCCAATGCTGTTGCACCCATTTGGGACATATTTTAAACAATACATAACTTTAATGTAAAGCAACCAAAATAACTGAAACTTTGAGGGATGATGGTACAAAGATTGATATTTAAGACAACCAAGTTTCTCAAAATTCTATTAATGTTGATAAGATTTAATAAAATTTGTATGGGTTCTGTTTTCTTTGGGTCACCCTGTATGACTGTTACCAAATAAAGCAAAAATCAAAGTTTTATGTGTGTTTAAAAAGCATTGTTTTTTGTGAAAAATTTTGGAAAAATGTTATTGTTCTGTTCTTTGATTGACAGTTCAACTAAAGTCTAACCACTAAGGAATTTTTTTTTTCAACTTAACCATTGGTTTCCAAGCTGAAAGCTATAAAGCTAGTGCAGTTGTTCTTAGGAGCCCTATTCTTGATTATATGGGATTCTCTGGTATAGTGTACTTAATCACTTATCCAAACCTTTAGTCAATTATTATGATACTATGTGCTTGTAGTAAATTAAACTTATAAAATGGTTATTACGGTTATACAAAAGAAATAAATTGACTTGTTAATAACTAAAAGAATAACATGCAGGGATGGGCCAAAGCTATAATTTTTGTTTGCTTTGTTGTTGTTGTTGTTGTTGTTATTTTGTGAGGGTCCTTGTTTCCTCTTGATAAATTCTTTTTGCAAAGTATGCAGACCGCTTTGCTAGCATCTTCATTAATTATTTTGAAGTAATCCTATAAGGGATTGTTACCCTGTTTAGGCAGTATGAATAATAATTAGCTTAGTTCTCCATATCAATAATGCTAAGATCTGAAACATCAATAATCAATATGATGATATTTATACATTTAAAAAGATGTGATTGTTTATAACAATTATATAATAAAGTATACATTTTAGCAATATAATTAATTGGCTACTGACTAATTATAAAACAGTATTATTTCTGACACATGTTTTTTGAGCACTCAGACACATGAAAAGTTTTTAAATTTCATCTTAAAACTATAGAAAGTTACAAATTGAAAGTTTAGACAGTGATAACATAGCACACACTACTATCAATCTGAAGGTCAGGCATCTTACTGCCATACTCCTTACTTAGTGCTAGCACAACAAAAGGAAAGATGCAATAAAATGGGGCTCACTGTAAGTCAGTGGCATGTGGTGACCTCTGAGGCTGGTCATGCAGTTGGTATGCAAAAGCCAGTCATGCAATTGGCATGCAATACTTTATAGATGGGACCAAAAAATTGTTTGGGATTCTGAGACAAAGACCAATTCTGTCTCAAAATCATGGTGTTCTCCAAAAAAAAAAAAGTTTCCACTTGAAATCAGTATCAGATTTCTCTAATTTCATCCCAAAACCATGGTGTTCTTTATTATGTAAAAAAATAAAGGTCATTGCACAAAAGCTCATTGGTCATACAAAGCATGACTTGCATGCCCTGACCACAAGCTACTGCTGTAAATCAGTGTAAACAAACATGTTTCAAAACAGATGAATAACACATCACAGTGGCAATAGCATGTGATTTTGTAATAAGCTTTGTATTTGACGCAATAAATGAATTATATCAGCTATCAGGTGTAAGGATCTTATAATAATGAAAAATTACTTTGGCACATCCCTAATAACATGGGGCAAATACTCACAAAAGGGCATCTTCACCGAAAACAACAACTACTGAAAAGAAAGAAAACTACAAAGGACAGACAACATTGTAGCCACAACAACATAAAGATGATTTAGGTGACCTAGAAATGTGACCACAAAGTTACATGACCACCAAAGGCGCAAATGCAGAGTGACATGACCACCAAAAGTGCAAGCACAGATCGGAATCTGTAACAGCTAGTTTGGAGTTCAAGCAGTTTGGACTAATGCTTTACCGAATTGTGAAGCATGTGTTACTGAACAAAAGACAAGCTACTGAAGAAAAGAAAATGAATTTGATTTTTATAATTGTACTTACAATGTAGCACAGTTGTCTACCAAATTTTGTTTTTAACTTTAATTATGTGTTATTACAATTACACTGTAGATAAATTGATTTAATACAATTTTTTAAGTTGCTGTGAGCTATGTTGAGTTAACTTGAAAAGTAAAAACCCCTTATCACTACTGGCTTTACAGGCAAAATTTAATAATTGCAATTAATTGGGTTTTATTATTTTGATAACAGATTACAATATTTAAAGAGAACTTAAATAACCACAACTCAAGTTTAAATCACCTAAATAAACTATCCATTTTATCAGCTGTCTATTAAATCAACTTAACAATAATAAATCTTCTTTGACATAGCAATGCCAATAAGTTGCAGAAAAAGCTAATTGCTCTTGTACCTAATAAAAGAGATTGATGTGTCAAGGCACTAACTACTGTGATATGTTGATTTGTCATTAATTTTTTAACTTGTTTTTAGCTGGACAAACGTCTTCCATCATTCCAATTATTGTTATTTTATTTACTGGATGTTTTATTGTTGCTTTATTCACGTTTCGACGACAATCAAGAAAGAAAAAAGAAGTCCAAATTGCTTTAGCCTTGAATGAAGTAATTGCTCCTTTAATTTTCATTTTAAGCATAATTGTGTTTGAAGAAGTTTTTCAGTAAAAATTAAGAATGGAAAAAGATAATTTTACTTGTTTTTTAAAATGCTACCATCCATTTTTGTCTGAACCTGCTTTTTCTGCCAACCAAGATTAATTGTTGCTTGCAGCTACACCTCCACTCTTGCTTTTTCTTAGTCTGTTCTTGTCACAACCCTCTTCTCATATCTTTTTCAACATCCTCCATTTATTGTTTCTCACGTCATTCTTTTCACCAGTCCCTTTAATTTTCACAGCTATTGCTGGAGCTGTTTTTGCTCATCTTTTCAGCATAATCAAACCACCTCAATCTTTGTCTTATAAAAAATTTCTTTATTAGTTCAACAGCAGTCGTATTTAGTATAACTTGTTTTTACTCAATCCATTGATGTCTTGCCACATATCATTTGAAGCATTCTCGTTTGGATGGACTTCGTTTTTCCTAAATTGTTTACCTTTATTGAAGAACATTCTGCTCTGTAACTCGTACTTCTGATATACTGTATATTTTATATTCAAGCCCTTTCAACTTTAGTGACAAACCTTTCTTCCATAACACACCTGCAACATCCCTAAATCTTTTCCACTTAATTTTAATCTCACAGTCACGGTTTCTTGAACTCTATCTTCTGTACATAAATATCCCCAAGGGAGCGCAACATTTCTACTTTTTCAATCAAATCACCTGCCATATTTACATTGTGAACAAAATGGTCTCGGTTCAAAACCTATTCCGCCATTCTGTTGTGTCCTTGGGAAAGACGCTTTACAGCACTTTCCCTGCTTTAAGCAGTTCTAAATTTGTCCAATCCCTTTTAAATTTTAAGCAGACAGCAATATCTTAGTAGGTTGGGGTAATTGCTTACCATATGTATTAGTGCCTCCGTTACTTTCCTGCAAGTCAGAGAGATAAATATAGTCGTTGTCGTCGTTTGAAGGGTATCCACTCCAGGTCAGACACAAACAGGACTGGGGCCGAGGGTTTATCCTTTTACTACCCCAGACTGCTGTACTGTCTGGATCAGATGCTGGCAGTGATGTCATTAAGCCAGCATCGAGTTTCGTCATTCAAAACCGTCAGACCTCGTGCTCCATGTGATGCCCGATGTATAGGGCACGCTGTTAGTACATGGTCTACGGTTTGCTCAGAGGCGCCACACTCACAATTTGGTGAAGGAGCGAGACCCCATTTGTGCATGGACAAATGGAATCGCCCAACACCAGTCCGCAGGCGGTTGAGCTTAACCCAAGCAGATAAATAAGATAAATATAGTGATGAAATGAATACAAATCTAGTTTGGTTTGCATATATTGCACTCTTAGGCTTTTACCTTTTTATAGGTTTCTTTTATTCCTGATCTCGCTTATTTCTCGTTGCTATATTTGTGTTTTGTGTGTTGTTTCTCTTTGTGCAATAATTATTTTATTTTTTTAGTTATTATACACTTTGGAAAGATTGTTTTTTTTGTTTTATTTTGTTTTTTATATTTCATTCGTCTATAGTAATAGTTGATTGTTACTTTCATCAGATCAGGAAGCATCTTGGTTTAATAACCTTGAAGATTTTTCGTTGCTTTCTGAATTTTGTACCGTTAATAGATTTTAATTTTTTATATTATTCAAATAATTTTTTTCCAAACCGTTCAAAGTGAAAAGTAAAATGTCTCTTTCCCTCTCCTGATCACCTCTTATGTACCCATTTCATGCATTTTCTGCATTGAATGGAATTGAATCCAACACAAACTTGCAGACAACGTGCCTTTGACAGATTGTAAAAAGATACTTGATGGTGGATAAAACGCTTTCGTTTTACCTACACTGACTTTAACTTGCTGCTTCAAAAATAATCTTGAATCCCGGTGAGAACCCTTGTTGATAGCGTACAAAACTCTACGATAAGTACATTTCAGTACATTTTAAGCTCGCAGATTAAATTGCCCAAAAACTATCAGCAATTTATTCACTGCGTCTTGTCTGGTCAATATTCAAATATTAAGTTATTCATTTGTGTGAGCACCAATTAATATTGGCCCGGTGGCTGTTTTAAGTTTGAAACAAAGTCGCCATTTCAAATAAGCGGCAGGAGCCGACTCCATTTTCGCGTAAGATGCAAGTTTGATGCTTAGCCACATTTTATAGGGTCATGCTGCTTATAATGATAACTCCACTTAAAACACAAAGGAGCTGCAAGCCAATACAACCGCACAAAGAAAAAAAAACCTAAATATTTTAGAAATTTTTATAAAGTGCTTTTCCCAAAGAGTCAACATCAAATTCGCATTCTTATGAGCAATCGCGCCAAATATTTTCACTGGATTTGCGTTAGTTTTAATTTTACAAAAGTATAAAATGATATTTTTTGATACATTTTTTCTTTTTCAGTATAATTACCCTACCTCTCTAAAAGAAATAAACTTGAAAGCCGTCTTGGAGCCTCTTACTGCTTTCGATTTTGACTTGTATGATACGAAGTACTTCACATCCAGCAGCAGTTCCACTCCTCGGGCTGGATCGTCTCTACCCATCGGAGCTGAAGCTGGGGAAAGTAACATTTATCAATCATCTGCATCTACTCAGTCAGATACTACAATTGATTTGACCAAGTCTGCTCAGAGAGTTAGAGCGGATGTTTCTCTTCACAATATTAAGCCTTGTGGCTCGATTTAAAGCATTTCATTATTTTGAATAAAATCTCACATAAAGAAATCAGAGGTTCTTAATTACTGAAAAGCACGGCAATCTTGTTTAAGTTTTATGTATCATTTTGTGTGCGGTAATCCATTCGAATAAAACATCAGTTGTCATGATGTTGTTATTAGCTTTAGTTTTTATTAACAATAGCCAACAAAATTTAAATTTACTTCAAGTTTTTTACCATATTCTTATGCTTAACTATTTTTACAGTTGTAATTAATTTTGTTTTTGGTTTATACAGTTGAATGACAAAAAATTTGTCAAATTTCTAAAAAATGAATGCATCAGTAAGAAATCGATCATACTATAGGCCAATGATTGGAAACTTTTATTCATGATTACCACTATCCATTCAGCTACGGTTCTTTTCTATGAACTACTACTTTATTGTTCTGGGAAAGTTGTCGTGTCTCAATAACTTGCTAAGCTGTAAGGGGAAGAGTTACCCACAGGCCTCTCTGGTACCAGTAGTCTCTAACAAAATTTGTTCTTCTACTAGAGATACCCGTCGGGTCTCTACCTACCAAAGAGTTCTGTAGGTAGAGACCGGACAAAATTTAATCGACAATATAAAAATTTTTAAACTTGTTTTTGTTAGCTGTGGCTGGCGAGCAGTCTGGCAGAAGTAAATAAACCCCCCTTGCAATTCATTTGCATTTTAAAAATAGCCTTTTATTCTTAAAATTGCAATAAATAAATGATTTATTCGAAAAGTCTTCGTAAATTGAGTCCGCCTCACTGAGGTTAAAAAAGTGTTCCGGAAACGGTGTGGAGCAAAATCAGGAGTGAAGACTTTTTGTCTTCATTAGCTTCTTGTAAGAAAACTAATAGTTTTTGATTTGATTTCTGCGAAACTGTTATGGGAAATCAAATTAAAAACTGTTAGTTTTTTTATATAAAAAGCTGGAAAAGATAAACAATTTAAAAAATAGCTTCACTCTAATTTTTTTAGACATTTCTCTATTTTCGTCCCAAAAAACCTACTTCAAGCACCTGCACTTTCACCTGATGAGCTGTATTGTAGTTATTGCGAGTAACTTGCCTTACGCACTAATAGTGACTTTTCGCAATTTTGCTCTCTTGCTAACTTACTGTTATTTGCTTTTCTCGAATCACTTTTTTTTATAAACTTTGTTACGTTTAACTTTGGTCGAGTTTATATGATTGCAGAGACCGATCTAACCCAATGCATCTGATCTGCAAATTTTAAAGAACACTATTTGCCCATCCGTTTTGAAAATATTGCAAGGCAGGAGAGTAAATGGGTTTGAGATAGTGCGCTTTGAGGGTTTTAGAAAATGCTTACCCCGCTCCTGGCTTCATATATAATTTACTTTAACTCACTTAGGGCCGTTAGTTTAAATTTGATTTCATTTATTATTTTAAAATAACCAAAAGAATGGACGAAACCATAGCTCTTAGTTTTTCAGTAATCTTTAAGAAGATTGTTTGCTTGAGAGCTCTTTTGGCCAACTCTAGCCAGAAGAATTTGTTAGCAAGTGACAAACTTCTACAAAGCCATGGTTTATATAATATTAAAAAACATCGGAAACAACGGTGCCTCTGATTGGTTGGAGAAACAAAACACAAACATTCGTATGGCGTTGTGTTCCACACACACCGATTTGCTGCTTTCTGTGAATTAACCGCGGTCACCATTGAAGGTAAGCAGCTTGACCACATTTCTCGGAATGTTTGTGAAGTGCCTTTCCGAAGGGCACAACGAGTATCACTCAATCGACGTTACGGAGAGTCGAACCAGGTCGTTCTGCACGTGAGTCGCGGAAAGCGAGCACACAATTGGTTGCGCACTCACTTGCGCCGCAAGCGAGAAAGCTTTAATCTATAGACGAACTTTTTCTGGCGACAAAGAGATCGTTCAAGAGACTCTATGAAAAGGTCGTAATTCGAAGAAAAACCGATTGGAGTTAGAGTAAAAAGAAACAAAAGTAGTTAGTTGCTCTAGGAGATAAAAAGAGAAAAAAACATCGCGAAAATTGTTCTTGCGGGCCCAAAGTGGGCCCAACATTTTTGGAATTTTTAAAAATTTGTCAAGATGCTCAAGAAGAACTTAGTTTCTTTTGAGCCAACTACTTTCTCTCAAAAACTAACCCTGTATCTCTCTAAAACTAACTCTTACTCCAATTGTTTTTCTTCGAATTAGACACGACTCTATGAAGGTGGCTTCGAGTGTTGCCAGATGAAAAGACGATCGTCCGGTAGCTAAAATAGAGAACCAGTTAGTATCAAATTTTGTTGTTTAATAGATGTTGGACCAATATCCAAATTAGAAACAAGTGCGTTTTGAGTGGATTTACATTGACGTCTCGGCAAATCTTTTTGAGGTTTATTTTTATTTCCAATAAATTTTGGAACATGTCGAATTTGTTCCTCCAATCGTTGGGACGTTCTACCTACGTACACCTATCACAGTGGCACAAGTATTTGTAAACAATATTACTTTGCTGATGAGCAGGCAAAACGTCTTTTAGAAAAGAGGGCAACACATTTGTTCAAAAGAAAACTATTCTTACCGACACTGATCCTCCAAAGCAATTGTTGACTGTTGATTTTGTTTGTTTTTCATATTTAAGGAAAATGTTTTTAATTCAAGGTAATTTTAGATATACCGGGCAGCTTAGATATTTGAAAATTAAAAATCTTTTTTAATTTTAGAAATAATGACTTCTGGGTGTATCCATTCTGTCGCGAAATATTTTGATTTTGTCGACTTCACTTGAAAACTTTTTAGGAGAGCAAATTTAAAGAGCTCTATAAATAAAAGTGCCAATAAGATTAGTTTTCTTTTTCTTTGGTCCAAATGAATCCCAGCGCGTATACTGTCTCGCGAATGTGGGTTTTTTATAAACTGAAGTAATAAAATTTTTGTTAGACTTTTCAACCAACACAACAAGAAACAACAGTGACCTGTTTGTGAGTAAAACCAAAGATGAATGTAAAGAATTGAGTTTCTGAAGAAATTAATTGCATTCCGTTTCATTACTGAAAATGCCAAAAGTGCCATCAGCATATCTGAAAACCTCTTCTTTACTTTATTGCCATTGTAAACGACAATAATCCTTCCAACATTTAGTTTAAAAATGTAGAATATCCGGCTGTATCATTAGACAACCGTCGTGAACAAAGTTTCAAGTTAATTTAAGCCGGTAATTCCCGACAAAAGGCACGCCTCTCTTGAAGGAAGTTAAAAAAATTTACGGGGGTCAGTTTTAATTACACATTTTTAACAATGCAAATATTTGTCAACTTTAAAAATTTTAATTGTTTTCAATTTGGTGTGCATAAAAACAAAAGTCTAGTTTTTCTATTGCAAGAAAATACTTTTTAGTCCTTTCTCCACGATTTTGATTTTTTTATACTACGACGTTGTTTTTTACTTCACCGAAAGAAATTTATTAGAAGACATAAAAAAACCTTTGAATCTTGATTAAAAAGTCATGGTTGTGCCAAAAAAGTATGTTATTTGCCGGACAATTTAAGGAATTAAACCCCTTTGCCCCCTGGATCCGATCATAAAATCTTTAGCAAGCATGTGAAATCAACGGCTCTCACAAATAAGCAAATTCCTCAAGAATTTATAAAACCTAAAGAATTGAGTTGTCTTTAAATTAACAAATTTTGCTAGTTTTTCATAAAACATTTTTTTCGTCGGCAGCGTAATCGAGTGGTTAAAGTGCCGTGCTTGTAATCAACATGGTCTTGGTTCAAAACAATGACAAATTTGAACCGCACAGCAATAACTTGGCATCTTTGAAAGCAGTTCGGCGTAATGGCTTGCCCTATGTGCAAGAATACCATATTTCCGAAGGGGCAAACCGGGACAGCTAGTTGATAAAAAAAATTCGTCCCTAAAAAGGACTGCACTTCAAATCAGTCTCGGATTTCATGATTTTCGTCCCTAAAATGTAGAATTCTCTAAAAAAGGAAGATCTTCACTTCAAATCTGTCTTAGATTTCTGGCAAACTGGCCGGGACAAAGTTCTAAAGATTGGGACTGTCCCGCCAAATCTGGGATGTATGGTAAGCCTAGCTTTGTATTACGCCTTTGACACTTTCCTACAGGTCAGCATGATAAATATAAAAATAAAATAAAAAAAATGTTTTTTTAACTCAGAAAGAGTTAACTAAATATGAGAGAATGCTTCAAATTGTTTTTTCTTATTTAAGTAAAGCACTGTTTTTTTTGTTATTAAGTAGAATTAGTTCTAACATTGCTTTAAAAAATTTGTACCTCACCAACTATGAGCTTCACGGCACGTCACTGTGTAAAGCATAATTTCATTTTGTAAGTTACATGAGCAGTTTTTTGCACTGTCATATAATTTTGTTGGTAACCTCATGAAAGCACTTTATTCGATTGCAAAATATAAATAACACAGTAGAATTTGCCTAAGTCATCACACATTACACTCCCAGCTGAGACCCTATTGTTTTTTGTTTATCAAGTTTGGCTAAGTTGTCTTTATCTAACTCGCCACCGTTTTTGCTCACCGTGAGCAGAAAAATTTTTTAAAGTTTCAGGCCTATAAAAACTTTGCCAGCGTAATTGTATTCCAAACTGTTAGTCTGCTACAACTACAGCACAATTGTTTCGCCTGTCTGTTTACGATCCTTACTGTTGTAACAAAACGTCACTGTGCATCGCAGACTTTCATTATAACCTCATTGTTTCGTCTCTTTAGATCTTCTATCAGTTTTAGTTTCCGTTTAGTTACCCATCTTACTGCCATGTAAAGCAGTTTGCTTATGACATTTACAAAAGCAACAGCTTATTTGAAATAAATTAAGGTAGTTAGGCCTAGTGACTAGGGAATGCGCAAAAAAAAGTTACGACAAAGAATAAATCTCGGATTTCTTTAAGACTGCATCTTGAATGTTTAAAAAAAAACTGTATTAAGTTATTGTACAGCAAAGCAAAAAGTGCTTTCTGTTTGTCTTTTTTATTTCTCAAACGTTCAGCTTTTGCCGAAACAAAAGTATCCCAAATTTATTTAGGCCTAGGCATATTTAATTTTTTGTGTGCTTACGTTGCCAGTTCGCCTAAGTCGTTACTTTTTATGTTCTCCTTGAGGTGGCGACTTAAGCAAATTCTACTGTAATTTATAAACAGTTCTCGTTTGTTCAAGTTTATACCTTTTATATCTCATAATTTTGGTCAATTTATAGCTTGCTGTTTTTTTTTTATTTGTTTTAGTTAGCTGAGTAGTCAAGTTATGTAGTTGAAAATGTTTGTGTTTTAGCTGACTGCATGGAATTGCTTAAGTGTTTTGTTCAAGGATGAGGTTGACGTCTTAGAAATAAATTCTATAGCGCAATAAAATTGTTTGGCGAACTATTAAGTTTAATATTAGCCACCAGGGTACTAATTATACTTAACCCTTTAACAGTCCCGTGCATCACATGTGATACACAGGGCATTTAACTTGAACCTTGAAAAACCCTTTAGACCAGCGGTTTCCAAACTGGGCGCCGCGAAAGTATGCAAAAGTTGTTGTACTTACTGCTTTTCTCACAATAATTGCAGTGTGAAGATTGTTAGCAGCAACTTCCCTTCAGAGAACGATTCCGATTGAGGACCTTTTTTAAACAGCCTGATTTTGGGAGGGAAATAGGGAAATCAGAGATGAAATCGAAGTGAAGACCATTTTTTTTTTTTTTTTTAGAGAACACCCTGATTTTCAGAGAAAAATAAGGAAATCGGATACAAAATCGAAGTGAAGACCTTTTTTTTTTTTTAGAGAGCACCCTGATTTTCGGAGAAAAAAAGGTTGTTCAAAGAAGTAATGAAACTGAATACCTTTTTTTCATTACGGCGCCGCGAGTATTTTTAAGTCTTCAAAGGGCGCCGTGAAAAAAAGTTTGGGAACCGCTGCTTTAGACTGTCAAAGGGTTAAAGTTAATTAGCGAAAACGTTAAGTAATTATTCCCAGTTATTGACGCTGTGAATCGCTTTGAAGATTTGTAAAGCTTGAGGATCAAGTTTTACGAGAGTTGATCGAGTTTCTCGG